>JALAZF010000757.1:0-1200000 GCA_022829125.1 Lathyrus tuberosus | reverse complement strand
CACCATGATATCTTCAATTGGAGATTCAAACTTGAGAGGTTCATAATCTTCCACGGGCTGATCGGCGAGGTAATCTGACAAGATACTCCCTTTAATAGATTTCTAGGTGATGTATTGGATGTCATATTTGGACAACAACATATGCCAACGGGCAAGTCTCCCAGTCTGATCAGGCTTTTCAAAAATATACTTTATTGGATCCATTTTCGAGATCAACAAAGTAGTATGACAAATTATGTACTGCCTCAGACGCCTGGCGGCCCATGCTAAAGCACAATAAGTCTTCTCTAAGAGTGAATATCAACTTTCACAATCAATAAATTTCTTGCTTAAGTAGTAAATGGTGTGCTCCTTACGTCCAGTCTCATCGTGTTGGACCAACACGCAACCCATAGATCTTTCCAGTACAGTCAGATACATGAAGAGTGGTCTTCCTGGGACAGATGGGATCAGGATATGAGGTTCTTGTAGATAACCCTTGATCTTATCGAAGGCTTGCTAAAAATTAGAATTCCACTTAATATTCTGATCCTTGCGGAGCAACTTGAAGATAGGCTCACACGTCAAAGTCATATTGGAAATAAACCTGGAAATGTAGTTCAGGCATCCAAGAAAACATCTAACTTGTGTTTCAGTTTCTGGAGCTAGCATCTCTTGGATGACTCGAACTTTATCAGGGTCTACCTCGATTCCTCGTTGACTAACGATAAAACCAAGTAGTTTTCTAGATCTTACACCAAAGGTACACTTTGTAGGGTTCAACCTTAACTGGTACTTCCTGAGCCGTTCAAACAGTTTCAACAAATGATCCAAATGGTCCTCTTTGCTTTTAGACTTGGCAATCATATCATCGATTTCCTTGTGCATCATATTGTGAAAAAGAGTGATCATCGCTCTTTGATATATTTCCCATGCGTTCTTCAAACCAAAGGGCATAACCTTATAACAATAGGTTCCCCAAGGAGTAATAAATATAGTCTTGTCCATATCAGTAGGATCCATCCTGATCTGGTTATAACCAGAGAAACCATCCACAATGAGAAAACTACAAAGCGAGTGGTGTCATACCCTAAATTTTAACCCTAAGATTCCATAATATTTCCATATCATATGAACATACTTTCATGCATCACTAACCCATCACAAGTACAAGATATGTGTGCTTACTTGCTTCACAGGTTAGGTGATCCCCCTAAAGCCCAAGAAGATGAATTATCAAGGAATAAACATCATATTAAACATCACAAGTCTCTATATCATCCATGAAGATCAAGAACTTCCACTCATCAAGTGCAAAATTCCATCATGAAAAGCTCATCAAACCTCAAGACCTTCAGTGCACCAAAGTTAGGGTTTTGACCTAATTCAATCCCTAGGATGACTTTTGGAGCAAGTATTGATCCAAGACCTCAAGATATGTTTCAAGTACGTCAAATACATCATATTATCCCATTCATATGATTGGATTAATTCAAAGAACTTGATTTACAAACAATGTAAGAATTCAAATCCATCCGAGCCACAAGCTAGGGTTTTGATGAAAAGTCAACCATACCTTTGACTTTTAGCCAAGACATGATCTCCAACCTTGGGATATGATTCAAGACACTCAAATATACCCTTGAAGTCCATTCATAAGTTTAAAATCACCTTGGGATATTCATTCATTGAAAATCAAGAATTAGGGTTTCTCTGCACAAAATTCATCTGATACACAAAGTCAAAGTTTGACTTTTTGAGAAAAATTGATCATCTAAGGCTATTATTCAAGGAAATATGATTCATGGTTACATTTAATCAAAGATTAATCAAGAAATCAAGGTTACTTGCAAAAGAAGCAAAATTGGAAGAATTGAAAATTTCATTAAGTTATGGAAATTCATGTTCAAGTACCTAACTTTACAAGGCCATAACTTGTGATCCAAGTAACCATTTTTTGCACTCCAAAGCTCAAATGATAGATCTTCTTCCATACAACAAGATTGCTAGGTTGAACCATCCCCAAAAAATGCATAGATTTTGAGATATAAGGCCATGAAGTTAGGGTTTCATGGTATTTTGAACTTTGACACTTAGAATTTTTTTAGGCAGAATCTATTTCATGTTTTGGCCAACTTTGAAGACATTTTTCACCATGATCCAAGAAGATTCAAGACCAAATGCAAACATCAAAGTTAAAGTAGGATATCTCAGCTTTCCAAAGAGTACAAGAACATCCATTGATTTTATTTGAGCAGGGAGATATGATCCTTACAACATGCCATGATCAAACTGATTTTTCAAGACAGTTTTCATGATTACTTACATCAAACGATTTTCATCTTCAAATTTGGTGACTTTACAAGCCTTGTCATCCCCTAACATCAGAAGGAATCTTGTTAAATCATATAATAAGTCAAGGATCTCATCTCTTGGCATGTGAAAAACCATCATTACATAGCCTTGAATTCAAGTTTTTCATTTGGCATTTAAGTGAAGCATTGAATTGGCATAAAATGAGCCACACCAGTTCAGATCAATTCAAAAACAATGAGTGTTCAAACCTGCAAAATGCCAATTGAGTCAAAATTCTAGTCATGCTATGGAAGAATTTGGTACCTTAGCCTTTAAGTAAGAGCTACATGACAATATCCATTGGATAATAGCATGCTCCCTCATCCAACACTATTCATCCAAAACAAACCAATTCTCCTATAAATAAAGGTCGTTTTGCATCAATTCAAATACACTAAAACAATACCAAAGACTTGTTTTCTCATTCTCCCTCTTTACTTCAAGTTTTCAAAGTTCCAAAGAGCAAACTTGGAATTTTAAAAACCAGAGCCTAAACCACTCAAAAAACCATCCAAACACATCACAAATCATCCATTGGAGGTGTCCAAACCTTCATCTTCATCTCAAATCACCAAAATCAAAAAGTCAACCACCAAAACCTCATATTTTGACTTTTCTGCATTTTTCAAGCCATGTCTTGATCCTGCCCATTTCAAAGCCAAACAAAACTCCAAACACTCTCTAAATAACATCCCTAAACTGTTCCAACAAAAATTTCTCAACTGTAACCCCATTTAAAGGAGTTTGCATTTTGACCACTTTTGACACTTTTTGCAAAAGGGAGTCAGATTCTGTTCTAGAGGTTTCCCTTTGATTCCAAGCATCCAAGGAGCTTCTATAAGGTGTACTGGTGGTGTCCAAAGCATTGGTTTACTTCTGCAACAAGGTTCTTGCAAATTGACAAGTGAGGTTTAAGAGGTAAGCATCCTAAGAACTTGAGCTTTGAGAAATATGCTTTGTTTTGATGTACATTGATCATGATCATATCATACATGTTTTATTTGTTGTGTTTGAACTGTTTTATGATGCTATTATTGATTGTATATAGTTATAGTATAGAACTTACAAAATTGAAGCCTTTTTGAAACCAGTATCGGGTTTTAAAATGTAGGCACTTTTAGAAAAATCTAAGACCAACATTGAATTCCTCATGAAATTCTAGGAAAGTTTCATCTTTATTTCACCTGATTTCATTAAGAAATGAATGAGTTATGGTAGGTTTTGCAAATGGACCAAACTTGAAAAACCTTGGGCAAGCCAGCCACGACGCTCTTGGTCTAGCCACTAGGACACCTCCACTCTTATCAATTAATGGGTATGGTTTGATACACAGATGTATCACCACCCCAGTGGTTTAACATGCGCGCCTTGTGTCCTTTGAACCTTTAGAACTGGGGTTCGAATCCCCCTCGCCCCAGTTCTTTTTATTTTTCTGGATTTTTTAGTGAATAACACATATAATACTCATCTTCCACCCTTTAGTCACCATGCGCGTGTGGGTTGACTAGTTAGTGTTTTGGTTGGTAGGCGAGATGTCATGGGTTCAACACCCATGGGGTCCATTCCCTGTTTTTTTAACACTTCATTTTCCTATTTTTCTTTACATTTTCAAACTATCATAACTTTCTCATTTTTAATAATTTTGAACCCATTCTTTTTGCAAATTGTTCATGATAATGTCTATTTTCTAATTATAAAAATAAAATACCAAAAATAATTATTTTTCTCATAGTTATGAGTGTTCAAAGTATGTGATGTTTTTAGGATTTCTTAAAGAATTTCTTTTGAATAATTCCTTGCCTTTCCTCGCTCACAATGACTTGTTTGAACCATATACATCTTGTATGAACCTTAAATGTTATTGTGAATTTGTGCATTCTTATCGTCACTTGATTTAAACCATTTTTAAGTGTATGTGTACATGTGAATGAATGTTGAACTTTTAAACATGCCATTGAGTTTTTGCTTAATCCTTTGCCTTAATATGTTGATTTTCTTCCATGATTACATGATTTTAATATGTTTTGTGCCCTTGTGCTTGATCATACCATGTCTATATGCCCCTAAAACATTTGAACTTTTCCTTGAAAATGTTTTCATATACATGTTTATTTATGAACTGTGTAATGATTCCACTTTATCCCAAACCTATGTTTAAACCCTAACATGAATGCTTGATTGTTATCAACTTGTCTTAACATGTTTAATTGATATCCTTGCTTCAATGTTCAATATTTTCTTTCATAAACTTTCACCATGGTAAAAACATCTCTTTAAAAAATGAACTTTCAAAATCATCTTTTGATTTCAAAACTCTTGGGCCCCTATTCAGAGTGTAAGACCCATCACCTATCACTCATCACAACCAGTTGTTTTTACTATTTGGGTCTCATTAGAGTGTAAGTATCTCCCCTCCTTTTCAAAACTTTCTTCAATTTCTCAAATCTTTCAATCTTTCAAATCTCCATCTTCAACTTTCATCAAACACAGCCATAATGGCATTCAGTTTCAATAAATCTTGGGCCTTTGCTTAGAGTGTAAGACCCAACACCTTTGTATATAGAATAAATCTTGGGCCTCTGCTTAGAGTGTAAGACCCAACACCTTAGTATATAGAATAAATCTTGGGCCTCTGCTTAGAGTGTAAGACCCAAAACCTTTGTGAATAGAATAAAACACACAAATAACACATTCAAAAACCCTAAAGATGCCAAATCTTCCATGAATTCAGACATGTCATATCAATGTCTATACTTATTAATCTTCTATCATGTTTTTTCATATATTGTTAAGTTTCTCTTGACATTTATATCATCCTTAGTTTATACATAGGTCAAACAATAGGATCCTTTATCCAAGCATAATTGGCCTCCTCTTGGGCCTTATACAAGCATCATTTCCTCCTCTTGAGCATCATACAAAGAATCTCCCCCAGCAAGCTAGCCTCCTCTTGGGCTTCATACAAGGAGACTTGGGAAGTCTCATTCAATCCCATAGCCTATTCTTGGGCTTTATACAAGGACCCTCAGGCTTCTTAAAAGCACAAATAAAATCTTTTAGCCTCACCATCCCGGGCTTTGTATAGGATACAATAAAATATTTTAGCCTCACCATTGTGGGCTTTGTACAAGATACAATTAAATCTTTTAGCCTCATCATCCTTGGCTCTGTACAGGATATAATAAACTCTTTTAGCCTCATTCATCCCGGGCTTTGTACATGATACAAATAAAATTTCCAAAAGAGTCAGTCAAATTCTCAGTATTGAGTCAGTCTCTTCAAACTTTCTCAACAGTCATTAGCCTTCTCTCAGGCTTTTATACAAGTAAACTTCCTCAGTCAGTCAGCCACAATCTTGGGCTTTGTACAAGACAGTTAAGACTCCCCAGTTGACTTAGTTTTCAATCTTTTAGCTTCATATCTTGGGATTCAATCAAGATACCCAAACAAATTCATCTCCTCACAGATAAGACCTTGAGCCATATTTGTAAGAAGATATATCCTCTAATCACTGTAATTCAATTCAAACCGTCAAAAAACTATTTTCTAGATAATTGCTGTAAGTGGCACACTTGTTGAATCAAGATCCAAGCTGGAGTCCCTAATTTATCATGGTCCGAAAAAATTTCTTTCATATAACTGCTGTAAGTGGCACACTTGTTGAGTCTATATCCAAGTTAAGGTCCCTCTTTTAGTTTGTAAAGAATTCATAAAGGAAAAAGTGGCATTGCTTAACACAATAAGTTTAAAGCTCTTTCCCTTATGACATCATTCTCAAATGACTGTAGTGAATATGTGAGATATCTCCCTTAAAGATGACAATTTGTCAAATCTCTCAAACATTCTTTTAGCTTCATCATCTTGGGATTTGAACAAGATACAAAACAAGTTTTTTTCCTCCCATGAATTAAGAGGAACTACGAATGCTCTGATCTCCCCAAGTCTCTTTATGGGAATACGTAGGCATAAGATTGCGAAATCTTAGCGAACATACTAATAAAAACCCTTAGGTCTAGGTACCTTCCAAAAACAATAGAAAACCATAAAAACAACAAAAATATTTCCTCAAATTTCACAAAGGAGAAAATTTCCAATTTAGAAGCAAACAGACTTAAGCAACCAAGTGATTCAACAATAGAAATATATACAATAAAGGTTCCTATAGATTACTATAGATACTCAAGGTGTTAATAGCTTTCCTCAGTGTAACCAACCCCCGATTCTAGATCTCTTAGCATTTGTAAGAAAAAATTTGTGAGCAGGGTTAGTTTAAGGTATCCTCCTCTTCCTTTTAAGCATCATAGGATAAATATTAGAAATCAGAAAGTAGCACTAAATGCGGTAGTGGTCGCGTCACAAAACTGGAGCTATAGAAAAATGGCGACTTCACTAGGTTTTTTAAATGTCTTTCTAAGAGGGTTAAGCCTTACATTGCATATATTTTTACTGTTTCATTTACTTATTTGCTTTCTCATTTGATATCATTTACTATTTTCCATCATACTATCTGCCTATTTGCCATAATTGTTAAAATGCTTTTATCTGGGAATATGATTAATACACATGTGGCGAGTCAAAAAGTCCTTAGTGATCTTGAGAGCATATTTTAAGATAGGAGGTGGCAGAATCAAGAAGGCTTATAGGGAGTGAATCCCGATCAAGCTAACTTGAAAGTCCACCAAATCAGTAGAGATACCCTTTTGGAATTACTGATGTTAATCGAGCAAGTCGTGAAAACATTACTTTTTTCACTGAGCACCCGTGAAACTGAGGATTAGTAATAATTTAACCATTCGGCCATTTTAGGACATAGTGCGGTGACTATCGGGAAAAGTTGATACGTGATACTACACTCGAATGAGATTTGTCTTAGGGATATAACAGCTCTCATGAGTCAATCGGTTTGCTGGTAATATTCTTAAGAGGGGTCACTGATTTTGGGAACCTTGTTAGAACCCGTTCTACAGGTACAAAAAGAACCCCTAGTACACACCTTTGGGATGGGTAGATCCATGGCTCCATGCTCGTGATGATAAACCTTTAGACCTTTATTTGTAAATATTTGTGTTCATGCATTCATGCATTCATTAAAAATTTTCAAAATTTTTCAAAAAAACTAAAAAAACAGGGTGTTGCAAATATCAGAAACTGTGATATGGATTTTAGTAGAAGAAAAACTCAGAAATACACCTTCAAAAGTCCAAGGCTTGAAGTCCTGAGAAGTTTAGAAAGGTTGATTACTAATCCTGAAGCTTTCAGAGCTAAGTATGGGGGACTTTTATCCCTTTTGAAGGTCAACATGGTAGAAGAAGTCCTATCTACATTGGTTCAGTTTTGTGATCCGATGTACCACTGCTTCACATTTCCAGATTATCAGCTCACACCAACATTAGAAGAATACTCTCAGCTGATTGATTTACCCATTTCCGATCAAGACCCATTCTCAGGGCTGGAAGAGATTCCCAAAGATCAAAACATTACGAGGGCTGCCTCTTTGGAAGTTTAAGATATCAAAACTCACATGACCACCAAGGGAATAATTCAAGGTCTACCAGCTAGGTTTCTATTGGAAAAACCATGTACTTTGCTAGCGTAGGAAACATAGTTTCTTTCGAGGATATCTTTGTTCTACTCATTTATGGGTTATTCCTGTTTCCCAACATTGATAATTTCGTCAACATCAATGCTATCAAAATATTCTTGATCGGGAATCCAGTCACAACCTTGCTTGCAGATGCTTACATCTCAGTGCATCTAAGGAATTTGTACAACAGAGGGATGATTACATGCTGTGTACCATTACTCGACAAATGGTTTATTTCCCACTTACCTAAATCTGCTGCTTTCTAGGATCTCAAAAGTGGTATGCGATGGTCGTAAAAGATCATGTCCCTCACTCACTCTGACATAGATTTGTACAATCGAGTCTATGACAGAATAAGGATCATTGACAGATGTGGAAGTTTCCCCAATATGCCCTCATTGGTACTAAAGAAGGGATCAATTATCACCCAGGTTTAGCTCATCGCTAGCTCGGATACCTGATGAGGGATATGTCGCGGTGAAAATTGGATACCATAGTTATTTGTTAACTAGGATCGCATTTTTTTAATGTCACCACCGGTCTTTGATTTTATCCAAGGGAAGGGAGAAAAAACCGAATACCCACAATGCAATGCAAATGCACTAAGATTCTAAGTTCGGGGGTTGGTTATACCTAGGGAAGGTGTTAGCATCCTAGATATCTGTAGTACTCTACAGGAACCTCTTGATTCATTTTATATTATCTGTTATTCGTTTTGCTAAGGGTTTAAGGGTAGGTGATTTATTATTTTTATTCCTAAGTGTGCTCGACAAGATATCGCATCTTGTGCCTACATATCCTGCCAGGAGGGAATCAGAGCACTTGTAGTTCCTCATTAAGGATACTAAAATGTTTAAAAGGTTTAGGAGACGAGATGAGTCATCATCTTAAGAAAACCACCACAGTTTTTGAAAAAGTTTGTATTTTGTGGGGTATGGGATTGTATGTCCCTTCTTTGAGATGATTAACATCTAATTCTCTTGTGTGGAGAATTAGGTGGGCTAAAGTTTGATTTAAGAATCAAAATTGAAGGGGGGCTAACCTAGGAAATCTATCCTAAGTTGTCTAATAGTCTTAACTTAAGGGTGTCGATTATGAGATGCAAATGAGGTGCACCATGCACAATAACATGGTTATCATGCATGGGATTTTCCCTTGGATATTTTATGCGGTTAATTATTGTTATTTAGGCGAAGGTGCTAGCAAAGTGATGCTAGACTTGTGTCCTGTGATCGATAGGTCGAATGCGATGCCCTAAGGCGATCGACTTACATGGGTAAAAAATTGGCTCGACGTTGGATCGAGGAATTTTTATATTTTTGAAAGGGTTTAGACATGCAAGCATAAATCAAGTACATGATAAACAAGCAAGGCATACCAACAAAGCGTTCTCACACGAACCTATGACTAATCGCAACGAGAGATTTCTAAACGGGGACGATCTAAAGGTTTGGTTTTAAACTTAATTATTTTAATTAGGAAATTATGCTAGAGATTTATTATTATTATTTGAGAAAGGTTAAAACAAATAATTAGTAAAAGGGGTTTCTCTCTGTTATTTTAAATTTAGATTTTAAAGAAATGAAGGATTATAAAAGTTTTAATTAGAAAAGAGTTAGGGTTAAATTATTTTGCGACAATTTTATTTAACTAATATAAAAAAGTTTGAATTAATTAATATAGAAAGGGTTTAATTGGTTGATATTAAAAGTTTTAGATTAATTATTATAAAACTTAAAATTAATTACTAATAAAAGTTTAAATTTTAATTATAAAAAAAAGTTTGTTTTAATCATTATCATAAAAAAAGGTTTTCGATTAATTATTAAAAGGAAGGTTTTAATTTTATTATAAAAGAAAATTAGGTTAATTATTATAAAAAATTTAAATTAATTATTATTAAAAAAGGTTTAAATTAAATTATTATTATAAAAGTCTTAAATTAAATTATTAATAAAAGGTTTTAATCTTAATTATAGAAAAAGATTTTAATTATAAAAGTTTTATTTTGATTATAAAAAAAAAGTTTTAATTTTAAAATAAAAAAGAACTAACGAAAAGAGAAAGTCGTCTCTCCCCTTCTCTCGTCTCTCACTCTCACGAAGAAAATAGGGTTTTGACCCCAATCCGCCGCCGCTCTCCGCTCTCTGATTTCTCCACTGCGCCTCTCTCGCAGCTCTCAAACTCAAACTCTCATCTTCTATATCGATTTTTCTCGGCCGCCCCTCACCGTTCTTTCCAATCTCGACTTCTCTCGAATCCGAACGAAACTAAAACAAAATCAACAAGACCTAAATCTACCCTAATCCCCACAAAACCCTACCCCTGATGTTCTCATTAATAATGAAGATTACAAATACAAAGGATTTGAAGAAAAGGGAAAAGGAAACGGAGAAGAAACCCAGGCGAGCAGGACGATATGGCGGCCAACTTCGGAAATTCCTCCTCACAGATAAGTCGAAAGGATCCTCTTCTCTCTTTTACTTTGTTATTGCTTATGAGCTTGTTTCTTTCGAATGCGTGTGTGTTTGCGGATTTTTCTGAGGGATTGGGGACTTTGGTAACTGTAATGGGGATTTGAATCATTGACTGAGGGTTTTCTGATATTAGATTTGTGGGTGGTTTAGTGTATGAACTTTGTGGTTAATTTTTGGTTGATGTATGATTTGAGAGTTTCAGGTAGTGTATTGATATAGTGATTGGTTTTGAATTGTGATGAATTGACTTGTTCAGACTTGTTTTTGGATGATTGTGTAGTTGTGAATTTCTGGTTACGTATTGTTGATGCTGGTAGCTCAGTGTATTCTTTGGTTTTAAGGATTGGTCGTGTGGACCCTATAGTAGGGTATGATAGTTTATTTGAATGATGGAGGTGAACCGTGTATGTTTTGTGGTATCCTTCTGAGTTTTCTAATGTCTCTTTATATAGGTGTTATGACATTGAATTCTTTGATTTGGAATTGAATGCCCTACTAATTGTGATAATTCTTTCCATTTTGGTTTAAACGTGTCTGAGTCTCTGGTTTAGGAAAAGTCTCACTATTGTTTTGGTAAGTTTTCAAAAATGCCTTAAACACGTTTTCTCATGATTTTGGAAGAAATGGATGATGTATGATGATTGTTGCAGGGCATGAAGTCATCATTTTCTGAAGAGGACTCATTGGCTTTGAGGAAGAGAAAATGAAGTCCACCTCATCAATCATTATTCACAAAGTTCCATGACATATTTCCAGCATCTGTCACAAACTTTCAACTAAGGTCTAAAGGGTAAGCACGAAAATGGCTTCTTTTGGTAGTTCTTGTTTGAATGTGTCAGCTGTTAAGGTCGTGGCTGCATCAACGTTTCCTCCATTTAAGGTATCCCCAGCTTGTATGAATCAGTGAGGTGCACTGCTTCCGATATTGGCAGCACTAGTGGCGTCAATGGGCGCACAGTTTCTTGAAAGGCTGCAACTTTGCCCAATGGTAAAACTTTTCATAGGATTTCATTGCAATTTGGTTCCTGCCTGCTATGCATTTTGAATCTTAGTTTTAACACTGACGGATGTTGGTATGCTGTGATGAAACATATATGTTTCGAAATAATACGATTCCTTGTTATTACTTTTATACAGGACAAATGCTTGTAGGAATGAGCTTCTCTGATTTTATTTGATGATGATGTTTTGATTTAATTGTTCTCACACTGGCTTCTTCTTGCGTGCAGAATTTCCGCCTTTGACACGACAACAGACACGGGTATGAGTAAGTGATGCATTCTCTTTCAAGTATGGGACTTGAATCTGTTTTATCTGAGTTTTTCTTAGGAACTGAATCCAGTGTTTATGCTATGAGTACCAAACTGACACTTCAAATCCTCTATTTTCAGAAGTTCTTCACACGTTCCAGCTTGTGCAATCCTTACGATTTGCAATTACCAGAGTGAGGTCTGTTGCTGGAAAAAACTCCCTTTGGCACGTAACGAAGACAAAATATGTGCTCTACAAGTACACGAGGTTGGCCATTGACTGTGAAACATCTCTGTTTCAATTTTGTTGATTTGAGATCCAAAAAAAAAAAACCATTAATTGATGCTACATCGCTATTTGTCGACTAAGGTTAGTTATTGCATATTTAAAAGCCTTTGTGTTAGAGGTTTTTCCATCATCAATACCACCAAAATCTGTCGAAACTGCATTGTGTTTTATAGGACTTTGGAATCTAAAACTTTTCATATTTTGATGAGGCGTGGCACTTGTTGTCTGCATAGGCTTCAGTTGTTTGTAAATCGCCTAATGATTTCCATTGTGATATTATTATTGCAGGTTATGGAAAACTCATAGTTTGCAAGTGCTTTGGATTTGAACAACTTCCTTTTTCTCTTTTAGAATTGGGATTTGCTTTTTGTAACATGGGCTTTGTAATGGGATCTTGTTCTTATAGTGAATACTTTGAATTGTAACTGTTTCAACCCTTGCATTCTATAAAAGAACTTTGAAACTCCATCTCTTTTGAGCCTTAGGTAAAAATTGTCCTTAAATTAAGATGGACTTGTGACTTGAATAATGGTGGATCTTGATTTTTTTTTATGGTTTGAATTGCTTTCTTTAGAATATGTAATAGATTTGGCAATTTCGACTTTGTGATAGAGCCATTTTCCTGCGTTTTAATCTTCAATTATATTATCCAATGGTCCAATATTGGTGAAGAATGAATCATGATTTAGGCATCTCTTATTTGTACTTCTTCAAATTTCCCTCCCTGTATCAAAATGTAGCCGTTTACTTCTTCCTAATGACATCCATTTGTACCACAATTGGAAAGATTAAGAAACCCCAATGATGTTGAGAACGTTTTGAATCCTTTTTGTGTTAATTTGGAGCCTTCATGCTTTCGTTGACAATGCTCGATTTCCTTGAAGCCGACCACATCTTCCACTGAGCTCAAGTTATACTTAGTAACTAAAACTTAAAGGGCCAGTCTAGTAACAAGTCCTCGTACGCTTTGAATATAGTTTTCCAAAGACAAATAGTTGGCGGTATTGAACCAATTTGAATTTCCATGAGTAATGCTTTGTAAATATAACTTGGACTTGAAATTACATCCTGGAATCCAAACCTCTAATTCTTTCCAAAGTGAACTTTCCTTGATGGACCAAAATTTAAAACACAAATCACACACGTCTCTTAAGTCTTGAGGAGCTGACAGAGGGGAAAGATACCAACTTGTAATGTAACTTGCCACATAACTAATGACCAATCTTAGGGGACCAAATTCCATAACAGAGGATATAAGGACATAATCTTTGTGGGGGAGAAAACTAAAGAGTCTGAAGGGGAAAGAGGCTTGGTAGTGACTTAAGGATTAGGAAGGGTGAAGGCATAACTCACAGGAGTCCACACACACTTTACAAAGACCAGAGAACCTCCACAAACACACACGCAACACAGCCTTCGAGTCTTTAAGCCTCTTGCAGCGACACCTATTTTCAAAAGGGAACAAAATAGCCAAATCTAGATAAAAAAGGTTAGTGATGCACAAACGATGACCTAATATGCTATGCAAAGAACAAGGTGGGGATCTTAGGGTCAAAAATTAGGGTGCGACAGATGCCCCTATTTAAGTTTCTCCTTTTCGGAGATATGGAGATTGAAATCTTTGTCTCGACGAGATAGGAGAGACTTAAATACAAACATGCACAACATTTTTGGCCCTAAGATGCCGCCAAATGCACATGATATGGTATGAAAATGATATGAAATGCAAGACAAGGAATCTGTGAGGAATAATGTCACAGGGGGGAACCAAGCGGAAAACGCTGAAACGCAGCTAAAGAAAGAGAGACCCGACGAGGAACGACTCAGCGAGACAAGACTCCACGGGGAAAAAACTAACTCCACTGGGGGAAAGTGACTACCAACTGACAAATCACATGGTATCTAAAACAGCAGGGTGTCTCCCAACAAAAACAACAGTGTATATTGCAAAGATAATAAGCAAACATGTTTTTCGGTATGGTTCAACTCCTTATTTAACTGGATGTTGTAATAAAATGCTACGAGGCTATCTACCTCGAACCAAAATCTTGAAATACATGCCACGAGGTTGTCTGTCTCGAGCCAAAATCCACTTGAAAAGGGTGAAAATAAACCTCCCCTAGTCTCGGGTCACAAGCCATAGACTGGTCTCAGTTTCTTCTTTAATCAAGCATTTCACTTGAAAAGGGTAAAAATAAACCTCCCCTAGTCTCGGGTCATAAGCCACAGACTGGTCTCAGTTTCTTCTTTAATCAAGCATTTCACTTGAAAAGGGTAAAAATAAACTTCCCCTCGTCTCGGGTCATAAGCCACAGACTGGTCTCAGTTTCTTCTTTAATCAAGCATTTCACTTGAAAAGGGTAAAAATAAACCTCCCCTAGTCTCGGGTCATAAGCCACGGACTGGTCTCAGTTTCTTCTTTAATCAAGCATTTCACTTGAAAAGGGTAAAAATAAACCTCCCCTAGTCTCGGGTCATAAGCCACGGACTGGTCTCGGTTTCTTCTTTAATCAAGCATTTCACTTGAAAAGGGTAAAAATAAACCTCCCCTGGTCTCGGGTCATAAACCACGGACTGGTCTCAGTTTCTTCTTTGGGGATAGAATATCTACTACCGGTTTACTGGGTAGTCCTCAAAGAAAATATTACCTACTACCGATTTATTGGGTAGTCAGCAAAGGAAAAGATTGGCCGTTACCGATTTACTGAGTAGTCTATAAATAAAATATTACTCGCTACTGGTTTACTGAGTAGAAAAATATTACTTGCTACCGATTTACTGGGTAGGAAAAAATTACTTGCTACCGATTTACTGGGTAGGAAAATTACTTGCTACCGATTTACTGGGTAGTCAATATTACTTGCTACCGATTTACTGGGTAGAAAAATATTACTTGCTACCGATTTACTGGGTAGGAAAAAATTACTTGCTACCGATTTATTGGGTAGTCCACAAAGGAAATATTGTTTGCTACCGATTTACTGGGTAGTCAATAAATAAGAACATCTGCTACCAATTTATTGGGTAGTCGAAAAGTGATTCTGCTACTGGTTTACTGGGTAGTCCACAGAGGAAATATTGTCGGCTACCGATTTACTGGGTAGTCAGCGAAGAAAGAGGAATTACCTGTTGGGGATAGACAAACTGCCTTGAGGTGACTGCCATCTGTCATCCAAATAGAAAACCTGATAACCAAACTGCTCAAATAAAGAGTTGCTACTTGTCGTCTGGTATGAATTCCAAGAAAATGTTGTAATAACTGCTGGAGAAAAAATTTTCGTCTTCCATAGCGATTTTCAAATAAGCTCTTCTTGGGGAGATAGAGTGCAAAATAAATGCACGCTCGATCTAGGTTCAACAACCTAGAGATATCCAAAAATGTGATTGTCAGGGACCAAAGTTCAATTCAGGAAATAACTGAAGAGAAACGGTCAAACAAGACTCAATCCATTGAGAAATGAACTCAACGAGTTTATCTTTATCCAAAAATGGAAAAGAAAACTAAAGCAACCATCTTCCACGAGGATCGAGCTCAGTGGGGAATTAGAAGGTATGTGCTTTTTCTGCCTAGGGCCGACAGCTCTACTTGGAGGGAGCAGACAAAACCCAGTCACTTGGAGATAAGCGCAACCAAAGTGAAAGAACAAACAAACAAACACAGAATGTGAGATGCAGAATGCACACATGCCATGAATCTACATGAAAGGATGCCATGATATGCTTATGCTGACAAAACAACAAAGAGAAAGAAAACAGGAGATGAAAACAAGCATCTCGATACGGATACTCGGCCAATCTTTGAAATATAAGAAGCATCCCTGGGGATGCAATGGAAAGCTATATATAGAATCATGTCCCACTTCAAAGCTTCAAATTTCTGGGGAAAAGAGAGCACTCCACTTGGGATGAACATCATGACTTCACTGATGGGATTGTTAAGATGAACCTTGTAATTCTGTTGGGGATGTGATCGAAGAGACTTCATGGGGGAATAAATATCCACTGCGAGCTGAAGTAGTCTGAATGGAAGTTGTAACTGGATATAATAAGTATCCACTTCGTCGGGGAAACTTGAATCAGTAGTTGGAAATATCAGAGATAAAAACTTCGAGAGGATGAAATAAACATCCGCCTTCACTGGAGAAGATTGCGGTAGTGAGAAAATCCGTTGAGGAGTAAAATAAACACTCGCTTCGCTGGGGAAGGTTGAAACTAAAGAAATTCACTGAGGATTCTTAGGCTGCCAACTGGGGAAATCTTGCATCAAACCGGCTGAAACTGCTTGGAGTAAAGGTTCACCGGGGAATAATCGTGACTACCTGAAGTAAAGATTTTCTGGAGAGTCGTCACATCACTTAGGATAGAAACTCTTTGAGACATGGATTACGGAGAGTGTTGTAACTCTGTATTGATAACCTGCATGGTAGTAGCCATTTTGAACAATGACTGTTGCGGATGAGAAGCAATCTTCACTTCTCAAATGCCCCAGATTACTTGGTTTATAAGAAGAAGTCATCCCAAGAGGATTTTACAGAAAACTTGGCGTCCAACTGTTCCAATGCCTTCAAACTCTTGGAGAGATTTACCAAATCTCGACGTAACTGCCCCAGATTGACGGTGTTCTGAGCCTTCAAACTTTGTTCCTTGAGGTCAGACGGCGAAAGAAACAGCTGGGAAACAGCTTGCCCCTGCTCAGCAAGGTCTTCAGGTAACGTGCCCCTGGATATGGTCATCTTTTTGAAATGATCCTCCATTTACTCATTAGAGTTTCAATTCACAAAAGATAGCTCATCACTGATGCTCGTATGCTAGCTTCTATGACGTCGAGCAATGTTAGCAAGCAAGAAGATGTTAATTCTGAAATTGCTAATGCAACATATGTTTGTCTTGAAAATTTATGTAAAATATTTTTGTGATTGAATTACCAATTTTATAAAGCCAACACGAATTTAAGCATAGCTCATAGGAGTCAGGAAACGTTATCTCATCGAGTATGCTTTTGAAATAAACCCTACTTCAATTAGGTCTTTTAAGGGTTGTATTATGGATTGGTTCACGGTTTAAGAAACAAAGGATATAAGGCTCAAAGTTTGTTTGTGCCCACCTAATCTTCGTGATATTTTACTCCATTTTTTTTTACTGAAAATTACCCTGCCCCAAGTTAAGAATGAGGGTTTTTTATTTAGAGAAGAAAAAAAGAA
Organism: Lathyrus tuberosus; assembly: GCA_022829125.1. NCBI lineage: Eukaryota > Viridiplantae > Streptophyta > Magnoliopsida > Fabales > Fabaceae > Lathyrus > Lathyrus tuberosus. Next base: position 1,182,865 of record JALAZF010000757.1, on the reverse strand, counting down.
CTCCTACTTCAAAGGCTCAAAAGGGGTTAACGAGGGTCTATCTCCCTTATACCTCCGGTGTTTAGGGATTTGAAACAATGCCTTACATCACTAGCAGTGTTTTATTCAAAAGCATACAACAAGAGATCTTGCGTTTGATTTCGTCATTCTCCATTTAATTCTCTGCCAAGGCAAGAGATTGGGCAACATTGGCATTATAAAATAGAAAAAGCATTTTAAAAAAGAGTGAAACGAATGGATTTCTTCATGACAAACATGTTTATTGCATTAATTGTTCAAAATAACAAGTTCTCACACGCAAAACAAGTGCATTAATAAACGTAGAAAATAATTGCATATGAAAACAACAAATAAACATAAAATATGATGAGACGTAGCCTTAAAGAAACCGTCCTTGGTATCAATCTACCACGTGCAAGGAGGGGATTTCTTCTTGTTTGAGTGAGAGATGGATCTCAACTTGGGGTTCACACACTTCGAAAGACAAGACTCCCTTCTGGACCATCTCTTTCACTTTCTCCTTCAAGACATGACATTCCTTAATATCATGGTCGGGTGCCCCTTGATGGAAGGCACATAAAGCATTAGCTTTGAAATAACTCCTATGGGTCATCAGGACATATAGTGGAGTTTCCTTCTTGATCAAACTATATTGTAGGAGGGTAGGGAACAAATCAGCGTGGAGCACATGGATGTCCCTATATTCACCACTTCGTTTAACTTGATGGTTGGCTGAGGAGGCAGAAAATCCATCCTGGCGTTGGGATATGGCCAACTCTTTGACCAAATCCATCAGGCTCCTCTTGGTAATCTTTAAGTCTGCAACCTTGTCGCGAAGTTCTTGCTTTTCATGCTCTTGAATGTCTATCAGATTCTTCATAGTAGTAGAAAAAGTGTCCATGTTGGCCTCTAGAGTGGCAATCTCCACTCGGAGTGCTTGGTTTTCCTGTTCCAAATGATCCATCTTTTTCTTGCGACTGACTCGAGTATCGTATCGATGATTCGGAGTTTGAGAAGAGAGACACGAATGAGAACCTGGAATGCAAAGGAATGCAAATGCAAATGCAAATGATGCGTATGATGCAACAAGATTCATGAAACTCGGCTATTTATGATCATCAAGGAATATCAAAAGGCTCGTCTTAATAATCATAAAAAAAACGGTTACAGTCATTAGTACCGGAATACTAAATGATTGGTTAAATACAAAAATTAAAACGCGTATGTACACCTTACAATAGTCATAACGTAAAGCTAAATAAAAGCTAATAATGATGGATCTAAGGAGACTCTTCCAATGGTCTTCTTTGAGTCCTTTGACTTCCTCTAATTGAGCTTCTTCTAGAAATGTTGACCGAAGATTAGAATGGGAAAAGACGTCTTGGGCCTTTCCTTTCTTGCAAGCAACAACTTCTTTCAATATATCCTCCTTTTGTAGTTATCTTGGCTTGAATATGAACCTAAGATAGGAAATGAACTTTTGTCCTGAAATAGTAACTTGGTCAACTAAGAATATTCTTCATAAGGTGTCACCAACTAGTCCTCAGGAATAATGGTAGGCGGCACTAGAATAAATTTTTATCTTGTCTTGAATTCTTTTTTGTCTGGCCGCAAGGTCTCCAATCTCCTTAGATCGTCCAAGTTATGACTAATGTAAGAGTACTTCAACGTTTTTTTTTCAAGAGTCTATGATATTCTTACGATGTTTTCAAATGAGACTAAGTTCCATGAATCTTCATGATATGATGCTAATGCAACACAAAGGCAAAGCACAAAACACAGAGCACACATAAGCAAACAAACAGGAAAAAGCCCTAGGTTCAAGGGAGCGTGAATGGAGTCAAGGTCTACCCTCCCCAAGGTAGTATGGTTTCAAATGTACCTGCCGAACGGGTTCTAAAAGTTCCTAGAGTCTATGACCCATCTTTCGGATATTATCGACTTCCCAAATCACTTGGTATTCAATAATATTCTCAAGAGGATCTCGTACGAGTGTAGTATCACGTGACAACTATTTGGAAATAGACTCCCGCATAGTCACTGCACTACATCCTAAAAGGCCAAGTGGGTTTAAAGGTGCTACGGTCCTCAGTCTTAAGGGTTCTTGGTCGAAGTTAATACCGTTTTCACGAATGAACTCGTTCAAACAATATTAAGTTCAAAAGAACCTAAACTGAGCGATGATTTTCTCAATTCGACTTTTCAGGAATCGACTCCGTCAAAGTACCCTTGACTATATCATCTCCTATAATTCACTCAAGTCCGGGTCTAGGACTCTCACCACTCAAGAATCCCTCCAAACAGCAAAACAAATATATAACGGATAACATAAAAGAGATCAAGTTAGGGGGAACCCTCTTATGAGATTCCCCAGTGAAGTCGCCATTTCTGTCGCGGTGAAAATTGGATACCATAGTTATTTGTTAACTAGGATCGCATTTTTTTAATGTCACCACCGGTCTTTGATTTTATCCAAGGGAAGGGAGAAAAAACTGAATACCCACAATGCAATGCAAATGCACTAAGATTCTAAGTTCGGGGGTTGGTTATACCTAGGGAAGGTGTTAGCACCCTAGATATCTGTAGTACTCTACAGGAACCTCTTGATTCATTTTATATTATCTGTTATTCGTTTTGCTAAGGGTTTAAGGGTAGGTGATTTATTATTTTTATTCCTAAGTGTGCTCGATAAGATATCGCATCTTGTGTCTACATATCCTGTCAGGAGGGAATCAGAGCACTTGTAGTTCCTCATTAAGGATACTAAAATGTTTAAAAGGTTTAGGAGACGAGATGAGTCATCATCTTAAGAAAACCACCACAGTTTTTGAAAAAGTTTGTATTTTGTGGGGTATGGGATTGTATGTCCCTTCTTTGAGATGATTAACATCTAATTCTCTTGTGTGGAGAATTAGGTGGGCTAAAGTTTGATTTAAGAATCAAAATTGAAGGGGGACTAACCTAGGAAATCTATCCTAAGTTATCTAATAGTCTTAACTTAAGGGTGTCGATTATGAGATGCAAATGAGGTGCACCATGCACAATAACATGGTTATCATGCATGGGATTTTCCCTTGGATATTTTATGCGGTTAATTATTGTTATTTAGGCGAGGGTGCTAGCAAAGTGATGCTAGACTTGTGTCCTGTGATCGATAGGTCGAATACGATGCCCTAAGGCGATCGACTTACATGGGTAAAAAATTGGCTCGACGTTGGATCGAGGAATTTTTATATTTTTGAAAGGGTTTAGACATGCAAGCATAAATCAAGTACATGATAAACAAGCAAGGCATACCAACAAAGCGTTCTCACACGAACCTATGACTAATCGCAACGAGAGATTTCTAAACGGGGACGATCTAAAGGTTTGGTTTTAAACTTAATTATTTTAATTAGGAAATTATGCTAGAGATTTATTATTATTATTTGAGAAAGGTTAAAACAAATAATTAGTAAAAGGAGTTTCTCTCTGTTATTTTAAATTTAGATTTTAAAGAAATGAAGGATTATAAAAGTTTTAATTAGAAAAGAGTTAGGGTTAAATTATTTTGCGACAATTTTATTTAACTAATATAAAAAAGTTTGAATTAATTAATATAGAAAGGGTTTAATTGGTTGATATTAAAAGTTTTAGATTAATTATTATAAAACTTAAAATTAATTACTAATAAAAGTTTAAATTTTAATTATAAAAAAAAGTTTGATTTTAATCATTATCATAAAAAAAGGTTTTCGATTAATTATTAAAAGGAAGGTTTTAATTTTATTATAAAAGAAAATTAGGTTAATTATTATAAAAAATTTAAATTAATTATTATTAAAAAAGGTTTAAATTAAATTATTATTATAAAAGTCTTAAATTAAATTATTAATAAAAGGTTTTAATCTTAATTATAGAAAAAGATTTTAATTATAAAAGTTTTATTTTGATTATAAAAAAAAAGTTTTAATTTTAAAATAAAAAAGAACTAACGAAAAGAGAAAGTCGTCTCTCCCCTTCTCTCGTCTCTCACTCTCACGAAGAAAATAGGGTTTTGACCCCAATCCGCCGCCGCTCTCCGCTCTCTGATTTCTCCACTGCGCCTCTCTCGCAGCTCTCAAACTCAAACTCTCATCTTCTATATCGATTTTTCTCGGCCGCCCCTCACCGTTCTTTCCAATCTCGACTTCTCTCGAATCCGAACGAAACTAAAACAAAATCAACAAGACCTAAATCTACCCTAATCCCCACAAAACCCTACCCCTGATGTTCTCATTAATAATGAAGATTACAAATACAAAGGATTTGAAGAAAAGGGAAAAGGAAACGGCGAAGAAACCCAGGCGAGCAGGACGATATGGCGGCCAACTTCGGAAATTCCTCCTCACAGATAAGTCGAAAGGATCCTCTTCTCTCTTTTACTTTGTTGTTGCTTATGAGCTTGTTTCTTTCGAATGTGTGTGTGTTTGCAGATTTTTCTGAGGGATTGGGGACTTTGGTAACTGTAATGGGGATTTGAATCATGGACTGAGGGTTTTCTGATATTAGATTTGTGGGTGGTTTAGTGTATGAACTTTGTGGTTAATTTTTGGTTGATGTATGATTTGAGAGTTTCAGGTAGTGTATTGATATAGTGATTGGTTTTGAATTGTGATGAATTGACTTGTTCAGACTTGTTTTTGGATGATTGTGTAGTTGTGAATTTCTGGTTACGTATTGTTGATGCTGGTAGCTCAGTGTATTCTTTGGTTTTAAGGATTGGTCGTGTGGACCCTATAGTAGGGTATGATAGTTTATTTGAATGATGGAGGTGAACCGTGTATGTTTTGTGGCATCCTTCTGAGTTTTTTGATGTCTCTTTATATAGGTGTTATGACATTGAATTCTTTGATTTGGAATTGAATGCCCTACTAATTGTGATAATTCTTTCCATTTTGGTTTAAACGTGTCTGAGACTCTGGTTTAGGAAAAGTCTCACTATTGTTTTGGTAAGTTTTCAAAAATTCCTTAAACACGTTTTCTCATGATTTTGGAAGAAATGGATGATGTATGATGATTGTTGCAGGGCATGAAGTCATCATTTTATGAAGAGGACTCATTGGCTTTGAGGAAGAGAAAATGAAGTCCACCTCATCAATCATTATTCACAAAGTTCCATGACATATTTCCAGCATCTGTCACAAACTTTCAACTAAGGTCTAAAGGGTAAGCACGAAAATGGATTCTTTTGGTAGTTCTTGTTTGAATGTGTCCGCTGTTAAGGTCGTGGCTGCATCAACGTTTCCTCCATTTCTGGTATCCCCAGCTTGTATGAATCAGTGAGGTGCACTGCTTCCGATATTGGCAGCACTAGTGGCGTCAATGGTCGCACGGTTTCTTGAAAGGCTGCAACTTTGCCCAATGGTAAAACTTTTCATAGAATTTCATTGCAATTTGGTTCCTGCCTGCTATGCATTTTGAATCTTAGTTTTAACACTGACGGATGTTGGTATGCTGTGATGAAACATATATGTTTTGAAATAACACGATTCCTTGTTATTACTTTTATACAGGACAAATGCTTGTAGGAATGAGCTTCTTTGATCTTATTTGATGATGACGTTTCGCTTTAATTGTTCTCACACTGGCTTCTTCTCGTGTGCAGAATTTCCGCCTTTGACACGACAACAGACACGAGTATGAGTAAGTGATGCATTCTCTTTCAAGTATGGGACTTAAATCTGTTTTATCTGAGTTTTTCTTAGGAACTGAATCCAGTGTTTATGCTATGAGTACCAAACTGACACTTCAAATCCTCTATTTACAGAAGTTCTTCACACATTCCAGCTTGTGCAATCCTTACGATTTGCAATTACCAGAGTGAGGTCTGTTGCTGGAAGAAACTTCCTTTGGCACGTAACGAAGGCAAAATATGTGCTCTGCAAGTACACGAGGTTGGCCATTGACTGTGAAACATCTCTGTTTCATTTTTGTTGAATTGAGATCCAAAAAAAAAACCATTAATTGATGCTGCATCGCTATTTGTCGGCTAAGGTTAGTTATTGCATATTTAAAAGCCTTTGTGTTAGAGGTTTTTCCATCATCAATACCACCAAAATCTGTCAGAACTGCATTGTGTTTTATAGGACTTTGGAATCTAAAACTGTTCATATTTTGATGAGACGTGGCACTTATTGTCTGCATAGGCTTCAGTTGTTTGTAAACCGCCTAATGATTTCCATTGTGATATTATTATTGCAGGTTATGGAAAACTCATGGTTTGCAAGTGCTTTGGATTTGAACAACTTCCTTTTTCTCTTTTAGAATTGGGATTTGCTTTTTGTAACATGGGCTTTGTAATGGGATCTTGTTCTTATAGTGAATACTTTGAATTATAACTGTTTCAACCCTTGATTCTATAAAAGAACTTTGAAACTCCATCTCTTTTGAGCCTTAGGTAGAAATTGTCCTTAAATTAAGATGGACTTGTGATTTGAATAATGGTGGATCTTTTTTTTTTTTATGGGTTGAATTGCTTTCTTTAGAATATGTAATAGATTTGGCAATTTCAACTTTGTGATAGAGCCATTTTCCTGCGTTTTAATCTTCAATTGTATTATCCAATGGTCCAATATTGGTGAAGAATGAATCATGATTTAGGCATCTCTTATTTGTACTTCTTCAAATTTCCCTCCCTGCATCAAAATGTAGCCATTTACTTCTTCCTAATGACATCCATTTGTACCACAATTGGAAAGATTAAGAAACCCCAATGACGTTGAGAATGTTTTGAATCCTTTTTGTGTTAATTTGGAGCCTTCATGCTTTCGTTGACAATGCTCGATTCCCTTGAAGCGGACCACATCTTCCACTGAGCTCAAGTTATACTTAGTAACTAAAACTTAAAGGGCCAGTCTAGTAACAAGTCCTCGTACGCTTTGAATATAGTTTTCCAAAGACAAATAGTTGGCTGTCTTTAACCAATTTGAATTTCCATGAGTAATGCTTTGTAAATATAACTTGGACTTGAAATTACATCCTGGAATCCAAACCTCTAATTCTTTCCAAAGTGAACTTTCCTTGATGGACCAAAATTTAAAACACAAATCACACACGTCTCTTAAGTCTTGAGGAGCTGACAGAGGGGAAAGATACCAACTTGTAATGTAACTTGCCACATAACTAATGACCAGTCTTAAGGGACCAAATTCCATGACAGAGGATATAAGGACATAATCTTTGTGGGGGAGAAAACTGAAGAGCCTGAAGGGGAAAGAGGCTTGGTAGTGACTTAAGGATCAGGAAGGGTGAAGGCATAACTCACAGGAGTCCACTCACACTTTGTAAAAACCAGAGAACCTCCACAAACACACACGCAACATAGCCTTCGAGTCTTTAAGCCTCTTGTAGTGGCACCTGTTTTCAAAAGGGAACAAAACAGCCAAATCTAGATAAAAAAGGTTAGTGATGCATAAACGATGACCTAATATGCTATGCAAAGAACAAGGTGGGGATCTTAGGGTCAAAAATTAGGGTGCGACAGGATATACCATACAACATTAATCTGGAAGGTCTTTTCTTCAAGGAAGGAGAAAATGACAGAGCACTCAAGGAGGAAATTGTGCATGCCTGGCATCATGTTCATAAGAATGAAAGAGAGTCTCTGGGAAAACCAAACTGCATCTCTGCAGAGCCTTATCTCCAATAGGTACAAGCCAGAGCCATCAAGTTAAAAATGCCTTACCCTCATCAAGAAGTATTTACCCTAAAGGAATATATCCTCTACTTCATGAACGACACAGAGAAACTTCAGGTCGCTTTTAACAAAACTCAACGTGAAAAGAACTCTTGGAGAAACAAGTATCCGATTGTCAGCTTGGAGTGCACAAAGATCCAAGAACTACTGAAGGAGAAAGATGCTCTGATTGAGATACTATAGCAGCATGCTGAAGAAAGTCAAGAGGAACAGAAAAGCTTACTCTCTCCTTTCACCTGACAAAGGATCATTGACCCGCCAATGGTTGAGGAAGCCCAATCAAAGAAGCAAAAATGGAATCAGCAATCAGCTTCTGGACCTTCGTCAGGGATTCCTTAGTTTTCATAGGCCTAGTTTTTCTTCATGCCCTTTGTAAAATAATGTACTTTTCCCTGTAAGATATTGTAATCCTTTGTATTCAATAAAAAATTTACATCGCTGTATGATGTTTGCAACATAATTGTTCAAAGTTATTTTAAAAACAAAAAAAGAGCATTTGCATTTCTTTGCACATCATGCATCATTCTAGCATTTCACACATTTTTCATAAAAACTTACACACTTATCATACTTTAGAGTCAAACTGTCTCATTCATACAATACTCGGGCCAATCGTCAGAAGAAAATGGACGATCTTGAGGAGGAAAATAGAGAACTAAGAGAGGAAGTTAATACCCTGAAGGAAAGTCTGGAAAGACTCAACGTCATGATTGATTCACTGGAAGCAACTCAGGATCAACCACCTCAAAGGACTGTAATCTCAGAGATTGTGTTTGCACCAACATTTGAGGTACCGTCAGTCTTCCTCAGTACAAGCCTAAAGGTTTTCCCTAGGGCATGCCTTTCAATTTTGTGCCTGAAGGATATATACCACCGGTCACTGAAGACCTAGGGGCCACTGTAACACCCTTTTCTACCCTACGAATAAACACGACAAAATACACAAAATATCAGAGTAATAATCACCTCAAAGGGTGCACATTTCTCAATAAACTCAAAATAACACAATTGCCCTATACACCAAGGGACTTCCATCAAAATTAAATCAAAAGCCTTCACATGGCAGCGGAATTCAAAACTTCCAATTAAAACGGTTTTCAACAAACGTCATAATAATTCAAATAAAAACCACATCATCAAATAACACCAAAATAAAGAACAACATAGTTCGACTCAAAGGACCCCAACCCGATGTTACACTATCAGAGCAAGACCCTCTAAATCGACCAAAGCAAATAACTTCAAGTCCTCGAAGACGTCCACGGCTAAACCTGATCACCTGCACGTTACCCACGTGGAGGCAACATTCAAACAGGCAGGGTGAGTAATCACAATTCAATATAAATCACATAAAGAAAAGACATTAACAGGGCAACAGTTGTTTACATCAATTATTACAGCTACTCACCTAAAACATCATATAAACATCACATCACCAATATCACTCACATGCAATCATGCAATGCCACCAAGAATGAAATACAATGTCATAATAATGCATGTGGTACCAAATCGTTATAATAATGGACACTAGGCCATCAACCCTCCATAAGGGAGCATGTCACAAAATACTCCAATCCGCACAATGGGATTTAAGCCACCACTGGACCGAAGTCCTAAATCGTCACTGGACCGAAGTCCTAACATCATCAATAGACTGAAGTCTAAATGCTATGAATGCTTGATGCACAATGCCATAATCATCATTATCAACAAAAGTTATTAAGTGCATCATCATTCAACAAATATCATGTTAATCCACATCGTCATTTAATCATCAAAACATCATGAATCGTCATCTCATAATCGTCAATATACTCATGCCACTTCACGTCATCATTTTATCATCAAACATCACATACAAACATCTAATAAGTATCAATAATGTCATATCATCATATAATCATCAAAACATCATTTTCATCACATATAACACGTCAACACGTAGCAGAAATTCACTACAACATCACAACATCAATATAACACAAGACATATATTTTTCATGAATTTTAATTTAATAAAAATAATATTTTCAGTCCCAGGTCGCGCTAAGCGCGCCCCACCCGCGCTAAGCGCGCTACTCACTGCCTCGAAGAGGTAAAATTTCTTCAGACCGCGCTAAGCGCGCTAGACCGCGCTAAGCGGGCTCTGCGATTTCTGCAGAAAAACCCTGCGATAACAGCACTTCCCCATCTACGATTCCACACTCAAAAACCCAGATTTTTCCTCAAATCATCACAGATTATGTTATTATAACCTATAACTATCATATATACATCAATAACAACAATCGTCACATAGTAAATCATCATAATTCGTCATCCCTAACCTCAATTCCTAAGTTTTCCCACAAAACCCCAATTACCCACAACACCTAATCTTTATATCACAAATATTGTAAAGCGATACTCCCCATACCTTAGAGTTTTGCTTCTTTCAATCTTCTCTCGAAGTTTCACCGGAAATCTTCTATGCCCTAGCCTCCCTCTCACTTGTTCTTCAGAGCACCTTTTCCTCTTCCTCAAGAAAAATACGAATAATGAGCTCCTTTCACTATTCTCTCTTAAAATACCCCTAAATGTGCTCTTCCCATCTTACCCCCACTAATTCTCCTCAAATGTCCACTTCGCCCTTAATTCCTCTAATATTATTAAATCTAAATAATAATACATCATATTCCATAACATATGCTATTATTTAATTAAATAACCCAAAACTTCATAAAATCACCGACATCCACACAAATCACCGAAATTCACGAACATAATATTTTAATAAATTAATTAAATATTCTACGAAATTTGGGGCGTTACAGCCACAGCCGGAACCTCCAAACCTGAAGGTTACAAACTTGAAAGGCATGTTCTATTATGACCGAATGGTTGCAAGTGCGCCTAATGACTTCACTGAGATGTCGAACATGGGAGTACACCTTGAGGAAGCAGTCTGAGAAGGTCGATTGGTCAAGGACACAGAGCCATCTAGTAGTAGCAAAAGGTATAGAAGCACTTTCCAAAAGAAGAAATAGCAAGATATCAACACTATATCACAGGGTAAACAAAGACAAAGATACCAACCTCGGCAGGTAGCAACGGTATCTCTTGTTATCAACGCAGCTCCAGTTCTGGCATATCAACCACATATTTCTCAAAATCCGCAAAATCAAGAACCACAGTATCAGCATAGGCAGCAGCAACCTCTTCAGTAGGCTCGCCCGCAATACAATAATAACAATCGTATCTCAATATCACCAGGTTTTGATCCTATCCCAATGCCATATGCATAACTATTCCCAGTTTTACTAGCAAAAGGACACATTCAAACCAGGACTCCCCCCACCATTCCTAATAATCCACCTTATTGGTTCAAGGCTGACCAATTTTGTGTTTATCATCAAGGATCACCAGGGCATAACATCGATAATTGTTTTAGTTTTAAATCCGATGTACATAAACTTGTCAAGAATGGAGTTTTGTCTTTCAAGGACACCAATCCAAATGTTCAAAGTAATCCGTTACCTCAACATGATAAAGCCTCTATCAACTTAATTGACAAAAGTCTTGGCAACAATTATCAGATTCACAATGTGCACTTACTAGGAACAAATCTGGTGAAGATGCATTGCAAACAAAGTGGGTACGGCCATGTTCCACCTCACAACTATCATCAGTGTAATATTTGTTCCAAGGACAACCAAGGTGCAGCATTGTACAAACAACCCTTCAAGAACAAATGGATATGGGTTGGATCCAAGAACACATAATCCATGGAGTAAACCTAGTTTACAAATGTACCGGTATCATTAAGAATTTTGACATTCGCGCAATGAATGTAAATCTGGTGGCAATGCACTCCAGACAAAGTCAACATTACAATCTGCCATCGCACGACTACAACATTTGCCCGATTTGTTCAAAAGATAATCAAGGATGTCCTTTTGTACAAGAAGCTCTCCAACGACAAATGGATCTAGGTTGGATTCAAGACTATCACGGAAGGGACGATCATCAGATCAACATGATTGATGAATGTCCAAACAGAGTTCAAATCTTTGACATTCACTTAATAAACACAAGTTTGGTAGAATTACACGCCAAACAGGTTCGACTTGGATTTTTAGAGTCACACAACTGTCAGGATTATAAAGATTGCTCTGAAAATGATCAAGGTTGCACGCTCGTACAAAGAACTCTTCAACACTTATTAGATCACTGGTGGTTCCCGATATACCAGAATACAAAAACAAATCAAGTCGACATAACTGATGAAGGCCCAAGTAGACACGAAGACTATGACATTCACTTATTAGAAACAGATTTGGTAAAGATGCACTGCATACAGAGTGGATACGGTCGAGTACCTCCCCACAATTATGAGCGCTGCAGGATATGCTCAGAAAATGACCAAGGATGCTACCTTGTACGAGCAGCTCTCCAGAATCAGGTAGACCGAGGAGAAATCCTACCAAACAAAATGGGGGATTATCAATCAATCAATATGGTATAAGATTGCCCAGGGCAGTTGTCATACCCTAAATTTTGACCACCAATATTTCCCATCATTATCACCACAATATGGATGTACCTTCATGCCTCATCAATCTCCCAAGGATTGTTGAGCATCCACCACAATCAAGAATTAGGGTTTTGAGCCCTCCCAGAACATTTAGACAAAAGATCAATCAAGAAATGACATGATCCTCAACTTGAAAAATTGAAAATTTTTCTAAGTTACCAAATTTGGATGGTTTTGGTGACAACTTCCAAGGACCATAACTTTTGATCTAGGCAACCATTTTGAGTGATCCAAAGCCTGATTTGTAGGTATTCCTACATTCTACAAAAGTTTCAACTACATCAAACTCCAATTCTTCATGGATTTTAAGTTATGGAGTGATCAAAATGACAAAAATGAAGAAAATGACACTTTTTCAACACTTAGTGAAAATCTGCCTAAGTTACCAGCCTTGAACATCAAAGTTCATGAGGTTTTTTCAATGGGATCCAAATAGTTTCAAGACCAACTATGATCACACATGGATTGTACCATATGAGGGCTTTCTAAAAAGCACAAGAGCTTCCCATAACTCCATTTGAGCAAGGAGATATGATCCCCTAAAAACCACATTTTCAAACTGTCTTGTACAAGACAGAATTTGGCATTTTTGCTCGAATTGGTAAAATCAGACAAGTTCAAGCATAGTTATCCATTTGCACACCTCAAGGGGGAACAACCAAGAAACAAGAACTGATTCATAAGCCTCACAAGTCCATGGATCTATGTTTAGGCATGACACCCCTAAAATTCAAGATTCTTCAAAATGGTCAATTTTGTTTCAAAGCATTTAACTGATGTATAGAGGTGGCATTCATCAAGACAATGTTATCCAAGTTCAGTCAAGCCTTATCCCTACCATAGAGGATTCATAGTCTGTGCTCTAACCTCAAGTTAATGGCTTGAGGAGACTTGAGATTCCATTTGATCACCATTTGCCACAGACCTGCTGCAGTTGTCATTCACTATTGCAGCCAAAACAAACTTGCTCTACTATAAATAGAGCTCATTTGTGATCAGTTTGAGTACACCAAAGCACCCAAACTGATGCTTTACTCAAAATCTTTCTTTCACTCCAAATTTGCCTTCTAACTCAAGTTACTATCGGGTTTTGAAATTGAGAGTGATTCAAACCAAACTAATCATGCCAACACCTCATAAACATCATGTGTAGGTGATCTAAACACTAAAACAACATTTGGAACATAAAATTCACAAAATCACCAGCCAATTGCTCAAGTTCTTGACAGAGTTACAATTGAGGTGCCACATCAAGTTCCAGCTCATTTCAATCCACTCTAAGCATTCAAACACACTCCTTGGCACCTAAGGAAGCTGTCCAGATCATTGGAACACATCTGTAACACCTCCATCATCAAGCTCGATCACCAGCTGCAAGAGGTAAACCTTAAACTTTCAAACTCAATGAATCATGCATCATAAGCATATTTTCAAATTACCATTGTGTTTCTAAATGTCTGTAGATCATTAACCCTCAATTAATTGATGTTTATGATTCGTGTATAGGATTTCACATAGCTCTTGCAATTTTTAGGGTTCATCTAATTTTACCATGTTATCTTTTGATTTACTTAATTTAAACAAATTTGAATATTTCCATCATGTTCCTTGTTTCAAAATGCACGATTTTCATCTTTATATCATGCGAAATGGTTGAGAAATGAGTGAGATAGGAGGCTTCACGTAGCTTGCCCAAGGAAGAAGATGGCCATGGCGCCATTCTTTAGAAATTCAACTAGTTTTAGTATATATTATACACTTGCCATATTATGTTTGAATTGAAATTGCGCCCTAGTGGAAACACTAGTATTTATGTGTGTGTAGCGAGCGAGAGGTTTGGGGTTCGAATCCCCCTCTCCCCAGACCTTTTGGTATTTTTTTTAAAACTATTTTCAAAGGTTGCTTTCACATATTATTCATTGTTGTCACTCTTAATTAGTCCATACACATGGCTCAGATGGTAGAATTTTAAACTCTCCACCCCAAAGGCATGAGTTCAAATCTTGGGGGGACCATTCCTAATTTTTTATCACTTGTTTTCTTTTCACTTTTTCACCATCTTTTTAATAACTTCAAAAATTAATTTCTCACTCATTTTTATCATTTTTGATTGATTCTTTTTCTGAAAATTCACAAAAATGATAAAATATTTTATTTTATAAAAATCTCACAAAAAATATTATTTATTTAATATATTTAATATTTTCATAAAGAACTTATTTTACTTGTTTTTTAACATTTAAAAATATTTCTTTTCTCTTGATCTTTTCAAAACCAAATGAGTTTTAAGTCATCTTGTGATTAAAACATCATTTTTCAAACCTTAACCAAAAATCACAAGTGGTTTATTTAAACTTATTTGGTGTTTTTTATCATTTTTAATTAATTTTCTTTAAGAAATTACTTTTAGAAATGAAATTAGGGTTTCTTTGATTTTGATCTTTTTTTTTCAAACATTTCATAAATACTTTTGGGCCTCTAATAGAGTGTAAGACCCAACTCTCTTGTACATAAATAATTTTGGGCCTCAGTCATTATATAAGTCCCGATGCGATTCTCAAAATAGCGGTGCGATCGTTATTTTTCATCTGGGCCTCTAATAGAGTGTAAGACCCAACCCTCTTTTGTACATAAATAATTTCGGGCCTCAGTCATTGTATAAGTCCCGATACGATTTCAAAAATCTCGGCGTGATCGTCGTTTTCAAAACTAATAATCTGGGCCTCCCCTCATGTTGTAAGTCCCGTTCTCTTTTCTTTTAACATTCTTTGGGCCTTTAATAGAGTGTAAGACCCATCCCTTTGTACAGAAAACCTTTTTGGGCCTCAGTAATTATATAAGTCCCTCTGCGATTCTTAAAACGACGGTGCGATCACTGTCTTTCTTTGGGCCTCTAATAGAGTGTAAGTCCCAACCCTTTTTGTAAATAATTCCTTTTTAGGCCTCAGTCATTGTATAAGTCCCGATACGATTTTAAAAAAACCACAGCGCGATTGTCGCCATTTTAACAAAATCTTTTTGGGCCTACCCTTGTGTTGTAAGTCCCATTTCTTTTCTTTAAAACATCATTGGGCCTCTCTTTGAGTTGTAAGACCCATCCCTTTGTAAATAAATAATTCTTTGGGCCTCTCCTTAAGTGTAAGCCCCAATATTTTCAAAACAACTTTCCTTTTTGATTTAGGTTCAAATTTATAGTTGTTATCAAAACTTTCTTTAATTTCTTGAACAACTAACCATACAACTATTACAATGGAAGCTTGCTCACCTGTAAGTTTTAAACAACTTTCTTTTACATACTTGCACACACACACACACACACACACACACACACACACACATATATATATATATATATTTGTTTGTGCTGGAAGCTTGCTCACCTATAAGTCCTCCTACCCTCTTTTACATACTTGTATATATTTCATCTGTATATATATGCTTGTATATATCTTGTTTTGAGTTTTCCATGGCAATTAGATCTAAGGCTAGATCAAACCAGTGGCCACTCTATTAACACAATCAAAACTAGTTCCCCATAGGAATCCCAGATACAGTCTTGCCTCCTCTTGGGCTTATACAATATGGAACAAAGAGAAAGACATTATTCCCGGTGAAACTTTTCTCAGACTGTCACTATTAGAAAATTGTCAAAGAAATTCATTCCCCCAGAGAGGATTAATTCCCGGTGAAACCTCTCTTGAATTTCTTCAAACCCTAGAATTGTTCACTAAAGAAAGGATTATTCCCGGTGAAACCTTTCTTGAACTTTTCTTAGGTTTGGGCCCACATACTTCCTAAAAGCATCCTCAGCCTCCTCTTGGGATTTGTACAAAGACCCTCAGGCTTCTTAGAAGTTCTCATGCCTCCTCTTGGGCTTAGTACAAGGACCCGAGACCTCTTAAAGGTATAGGACAGAACTTAGTCATCCTTTGTTAGAGCAGTCTTTCCAAAGAGTCAAAACCTTAGACCAATTTAGGGTTGGTTCTCATCCCTTAAAGCATCAGCCTCCTATTGGGCATCATACAAAGATAAACCTTTCATACCAGTAGACATGGACAACCTAATCTCCTTTTGGATCTTAAGGAATCCTCAAGCTCCCTACAAACACAGGAGAAACCCTGGTCATTTAATCAATCTCCAGCAGAGTTTAAACCCCCATAGGTTCTAAAACTTAATCTTTCATCCTAAACTTCCCCAGCTAAAGGTCAGCTTATCATCAATACTAGCCTATCAGAACCTCAAGGCATCTGATACCTCAACTCTTCTGTAATCCTCAGCAAGAGTTGATTCCCCACTTTGGACCTGCCTTTGGATCTCAATAATCCTCAGCAGAAGATAGCCCCCTCTTAGGCTTTGTATAAGACATTTCCCCAGTCAGTCTCCTCTTAGGCTTTGTATAATGATTCTTTCTTCTTCCTCATCACCTTTAAGCACTCTCTTGTTGAGTCAACCTTTTTAGCCTCAATCTCGGGCTTCGTACAAGACAAATAAAAACACTCTCTTGTTGAGTCAACCTTTTTCAGCCTCAATCTTGGGCTTTGTACAAGACAAACAAAAACACTCTCTTGTTGAGTCAATCTTATTTCTTAAAACACTCTCTTGTTGAGTCCACCTTTTTCAATCTCCTCTTAGGCTTTGTATAATGATTTTTCCTCAGTAGAGTTAGCCTCAAAAGCACTCTCTTGTTGAGTCAACCTTTCACAACCTCAATCTTGGGCTTTGTACAAGACAGATAAAACACTCTCTTGTTGAGTCAGTTCTTTCAGCCTCAATCTTGGGCTTTGTACAAGACACCTGAAATATCCTCAGTTGAGCCAATCATCTCCTTTTAGCCTCAATATTGGGCTTTGTATAAGACATATATAAACTTTCTCCAGTAAAGTCAAATCCTTCCAACCTCCTCTTAAGCTCTGTCTAGATATCTCTCCAACAGAGTCAATTCCTCCCAGTCTTCTTTTAGGCTTTGTGAATTAATCTCCCTAAGCAGAGTCAATCTCCTTTTAGCCTCAATCTTGGGCTTTGTACAAGACACCGTGAATATACCCCCAGTGGAGTCAATAAGTCTTTTTCGCCTCAATCTTGGGCTTTGTACAAGACAGATAAAAACCTTCCCAAAAGTCAATGTCCAGCCTCCTCTTAGGCTTTATATAATGATATTCCCCAAAAGAGTTAATCTCTTTCCCACCTCAATCTTGGGCTTTGTACAAGACAGATATAAAACTCCCTAATAGAGTCAACCTTTCAGCTTCAACCTTGGGCTTTGATAAAGGCACATACAAAAACCAAAATCCCCTCAGAGGAAATAAAAAACCTCTCTGAAGGAGGACATTTATCTGTACAACACACATCAAAACAGAAAATCAAAACAAACCTTAATCCTAGATAATTGTTGTAAGTGGCACACTTGTTGATTCAAATATCCAAGTTGTGGTCCATCTCTTATCCTGGTAAACGTCTTTCATCGAATTGCTGTAAGCGGCAAGCCTCTGGATTACAAACATCCATGCCACCGTCCCTCTCTTAGCATGAAAAGTTCTTAAGGAAAAATGACATTTCTCTACACTGAGTTAAAGTTTTCTCCTTTAGGACAAATCCTCATAAAGGAAATTATGGCATTACTGGATTCACACATCCCAGTTAAAGTAATCCTCCTTTATAATTAGTCACCCAACAGTTATGATGAACAGATGAGATATCTCTCTTTAGAGATGACAAATTCTCTCTCAATAACCTTTAGCGTCACTCTTAGGCTTTGAACAAGACACAAATACTCATCTAGCTTCAATCTTGAGCTTTGAACAAGACACCAAACATCTTTTTCCTCCCTTAGAATAGGAGGGAACTACGATTGCTCTAATTTCCCTGTTTTATTTAAATGGGAATACGTAGGCATAAGATTACGAAATCGTAGCGAGCACACTAATCCAAAACTTTAGGTCCAGTACCTTCACACATAATCAAAAACCTTAGGTCCAGTACCTTACCAAAAACATCGAAAATCCCGAAATAAACAAAAACTCTCTCTCTCAAACCCTCATAAAGGAGAAACTTTCCCAATCAACAGAAACACCAGTAAATAGAAAACAATATAATTGCTAATGACCTGTGGATAACCACATATAGGATGGGTAATTGACAACTCCCCATTGTATAACCTGACCCCGAACTCCCCAATCTCTTAGCATTGTTCAGTAAAACATTTGCGTGCAAGGTTAGTTTTAGATAGCTTCCCTTTCCTTTCCAGCTTCATAGGATAAATAAGAAATTAGAAAGTAGCACCCAATCCCTACCATTACGGTGAGGAAAAACCAAATGGCGATAAGGTGGTCGCGTCACTGACAAAAATCGCACGCTACAGCAGTACGCAGTTCATGATGTCAAACACATTGAAACATCATTGGTCAAATTTCACAAAAGCTTGTGTGGACTTAACTACTTTGGTCCAGAACACCATGATCACTCAGCTTGCAGGAAATGCCGCAAAAGCCGATATGGTTGCTCACGCATCCGAAATGAGTTTCAAGGACTATTAGACCAAAGGACCATCACTGTCTTCAATGAAAGAGAACCCATTAATTACGGAATTGATGGATATATTTTCACCATAATTCCTCTGCTCAGTGAACCAAAGCGCTTGGAGATCCCTTTCGACGGTGGAAAAATTCCCGATATCCCCAAGCTGGAACCAATAGAGCTTGCATATGACAGTCGAAAAAGTCACATAACTCCTTTGGTTATCTAATTTCCAGGCCCGGTGCCATACGAATCAGAGAAAACCATTGCTTACAAATATGGTGCCACCATGATGGAGAATGGAAAGGAACTCCCGTTGCCATCCATTGTCAACATCGCTGATATAAGCCGTGTTACACGAAGTGGTAGAATCTTCAATAGAGGAACAGAAGATCCCACAAAAGAAAAAGAACCTCAAATTGAAGCTCCTGATAAACAGATTGGCCAGTCAAGTGGTACAGATCAGGTGAAAAACAACGATGACATTTTAAAACTAATTCAAAAGAGTGAGTACATCATTGTGGATCAGTTATTGCATACTCCTTCCCGGATATTTGTATTATCCCTTCTACTGAGTTCGGAAGCTCACAGGGAAGCTTTACAAAAGGTTTTGGAACAAGCCTTCATCGAACAAGACATAATGGTGGATCAATTTGATAACATCGTTTCTAACATCACTTCTTGTAACAACCTAGGTTTCAGTGATGAAGAGCTCCCAGAGGAAGGAAAAAATCATAACATTGCACTTAATATCATAATTAGCTGCGGGAATGATGCCCTGGCAAGCGTACTGGTAGACACTGGCTCATCGCTAAATGTCATGCCAAAATAAACTCTTGAGCGACTATCTTTTCAAGGCACCCCAATGAGAGGCAGCAAGATCATAGTCAAAGCTTTTGACGAATCTAGGAAAATAGTTATCGGCGAAGTGAACCTTCCCATAACCATTGGTCTCCACACTTTCCAAGTCACCTTCCAAGTCATAGATATCTGAGCAGCATACAGTTGTTTATAGGGACGACCTTGGATCCATGAAGTAGGAGCAGTCACCTCAACACTTCACTAGAAGCTGAAGTTTGTAAGAACAACAAGTTAGTCACGGTATGTGGAGAACAAGCTTTAATCATGAGCAATCTATCATCGTTCCCCTATTCGGAACCAGAAGAAGTTGTTGGGACTCAATTCCAGGCGCTTCTGTAAGTAACGAAGGCAATCAAGAAAAAGGAACATCCATTTCCTCATATCAAGACGCTGTGCGAATAGTGGAAAACGGTATCACTAAAGGATGGGGACGAATTGTGATTCCTATCGATAACAAAACAAGAAAAGGTCTTGGTTTTACACCAGCATTTACCAAGACTACAAACAAGGACGAGGCCACTCGCTTTATTCAAGATTTCTTCCACAACAGAGGTTTCCTCCATCCTACTTCTCATGAGGTCCACACCATCGAGGGAGATGATTTCAAAGATAATTCTTTCGATCCAGAAGAAGAATGGAAGTCGTACCTTAACGAGGAAGGATACATATCACAAGAAGAGACATACATGCCATTTTTCTATCCATAACAAAACTCCAGATGTACTCCAAAATCAAATGTCGAAATGATCTACGGAGATTACAATACCGAAGGATGTCGTGCTAATCCCAATTCATTAGAAACTGATACTCTAATGAAAGATCATTTTGACTACAGCTCGGATGATCCCATGGACGATTTACCTATTTGGGAGCCTTACATGGAAGATCCAGGATATCAAAGCCAGTCCGAGAATGCATATTTCCAGATAACTCTGATAGAGATTCATCTATTCCTTTAGAAACATGGAGGCCTTACTCAGAAAATCTCGAGCATATCAAACACCGTCTCAATGAAGTTGCAAGAATTGCTAGACATGAATTTATCAACTTTGCACTACCTGAAGTCAATGTCATCGAGGAAGACAACCCCTTAGAAACTTGGGATACCTTGGGAAAATCAAGCGTAAAGTTTGACTTTCTGGTCAAGTATACTGCTCCCGAAAGCTCTCGTATCATGATTGAAGACATTCAGCCCACGGGATAGGGAGATCCTCATGATCAAGAGGAAACATGTGAAAAGGCAACATAAACTTTTTCTGCTAAAAACTCTGCATGGGAAGAAGACTCTAGTGATCTGACTCCGCCAGAAATCAGTGTCATTACTAAAGACAATCCCGAAAGGAAAATACCAAACTTTGTAATCCATAGGGATTTCATTGCAATTGGATAGCTGTTGATGTCCCGAATGTTGTTCACATCTCAAAGCAATTGCCTCGTCTTTATTTTGACCTCTCACCTTGCCCGGGTGAAAGGATGTTTTATAGGGCATCGTTTCCTGTAAATATTTCCTCTCTGCCTTGCCCAAGACAAATGAGTTTTGTTTTATAGGGCTTGTGTTTCAAGAATCGAAAAATCATAAATAAAGATGTCATTTTGAATTTCTAGCGAGCGATTTTGGACGTGGTTCTTAAGCACTGCCGCTCCTTGGGGTTACTACAGGTCGTTTCATTTTTATCCTATTAAAGCTGATGAAGGAAGGGAAATAGATATCTCCAATTAACCCTGCTTGCATACCGAGTTTAAACGGCGGTCTGTTAGGTTACAGATTCTATGTGGTAGTGGGGCCTCTCTTATGCTATTTTGACAGAATGACAGATTTATTCTATGGACAAGAAGTTAGGACTGATGTTTTTCAATTGATATGGGATTTAGGATTTTTGTTTAGTGTGCTCGCTAAGATTTTTCTTTCAATCTTATGCCTACGTATTCCCGTTTTTCAGAAACAGGGAAATCAGAGCGATCGTAGTTCCTCCTATTCTACCGGAGGAAATGGGTGTTTTGGTGTCTTGTTCAAAGCCCAAGACGTGAAGCGAAAAAGGTGATCTGTATCTTATTCAAAGCCCAAGATGTGAAGCTGAAAGGTCTTTTTGTATCTTGTTCAAAGCCTAAGATGTGAAGCTGAAAGGGTTTGACTTTAGAGAGAATTTGTCATCTCTAAAGAGGGGTTTGTCTGTCACAACTGTTTTATAAAGGAGAATTACTTTAACTGGGATATGTGAATCCCACAATGCCATAATTTCCTTTATAGGGGGGTTCCAACCTGAAGGAGAAGACTTTAACTCAGTGTAGAGCAATGCCATAATTTCCTTTATAGGGGGGTTCCAACCTGAAGGAGAAGACTTTAACTCAGTGTAGAGCAATGTCATCTTTCCTTAGGAATTTCTCATGCTAAAGGAGGGACAGTGGCATGGATGTAAATAATCCAGAGGCTTGCCGCTTACAGGGATTAGATGAAAGGGAAGGAGTTGTTGATGTTTGTGTACTGTGAACAAGGCACAACTTTAATGCTAAAAGGTTGATTGACTCAACCAGTGGTTTTCTTATACAAAGCCTAAGAGGAGGCTATTGGCCCAACAAGAGGGACTTTTTATGCGTCTTGTACGAAGCCCGAGAGAGAGAGGCTAAAAGGGTTGACTCAACAGGAGAATCTTTTATACTCAACAAGAGAGTGATTTTGTATCTCGTACGAAGCCCGAGATGGAGGCTAAAGTGTTGATTCAATAAGAGCCTTTTTGTATCTCGTACAAAGCCCGAGATGGAGGCGAAAAGAGGGTACTGTTTCAGTTGAGTGACCATTATATGGGTTCAAAGGGAAAATTAGTTCTTATATGAGTAACGCTGTACTCAGGGATTTGATCTGAGAATCAGGATTGTTTCCTGTTCTTTAAGGAAACGGGGAATCCAAAGGGTATTGACTCTGTCCAAGTCTGCGGGTTTCTTTCTATTTTTGAAAGGGACTTGAGAATGTCTTTGAGACTCAAGGAAATTAGACTGTCCAGGCCTAAAGTTTTATCTTTTGTACTATGCTTAAAGAAACAGTAGTAGTACGTTCACGGTAGAAAGATCTAGACTCTTTGAAAGACTGTTCTATTAAGATGACAGATTTCTATTCCTATACCTTTAGGAGGTCGTCGGGACAATTTGTACGAAGCCCAAGAGGAGGCTGGAAACTTTTAAGAAGCCGGGAAGTCCTTGTACGGAGCCCAAGAGGAGGCTATCATTCTCGCCCGGGGGGGGGGGGGGGGAAGAATCATTATATGAAGCCTAAGAGGAGGACAGGTCCTTGTACAACACCCAAGAGGAGGAGGGGATACTTTTAGGAAGCCTGTGGTTCCCCAAACCCCGAGAAATTCAAGACAGGCTATTCACAAAGAATAGATCAAGCCAGGAAAGTTTGAGAATTTGGAAGAAACTCAAGGGATGCAATTCACAGAGAAGAGATCATCTCTGGGGAATAGAGTTCCTTGACAATTCCTAAGGGTGCTTTTAAGAAGCCTGTGGGTCCCCAAACCCCGAGAAGTTCAAGACAGGCTATTCACAAAGAATAGATCAAGCCAGGAAAGTTTGAGAATTTGGAAGAAACTCAAGGGATAAAATTCACGTAGAAGAGATCATCTCTGGGGAATAGAGTTCCTTGACAATTCCTAAGGGTGCTTTTAAGAAGCATGTGGGTCCCTAAACCCCGAGAAGTTCAAGACAGGCTATTCACAAAGAATAGATCAAGCCAGGAAAGTTCGAGAATTTGGAAGAAACTCAAGGGATGCAATTCACAGAGAAGAGATCATCTCTGGAGAGTAGAGTTTCTTTGACAACTTCTACGAGTGACAGTCTGAGAAAGGGTTCAAAAAGAATCTGCCTTTCACATCTCCATATTGTTTAACCCCAAGAGGAGGGAAGACTGTGTCTGGTAATCCTATGGGGATCTAGTTTTCTCTATTTCTAAGAGTGATCAAAACGGCTTTACCTAGTGCTAGACGTAGTTGCCGGGGAAACTCTAAATATCTATACTATTATTACACAGTCGATATGAGTTTATGAAAGAAGACTTACAGCGAAACAACCCCACAATACATTTATATGTATATGAAAGCGGTAAATGAAAGCATATAAACACTTACTCGGTTGTAGAGCTTCCATGCTGTTTGGTTAGTTGTTCAACAAAGAAAGATTGAAAACAATAGTATATTTCAAAATCAAAGGAGAAAGTGCTTTGAAAAAGAAAGATTTGGGGCTTACAGCTCAAGGAGAGGCCCAGGGTTTTATCAGAGATCGCACTGTTGAATTTGTACAGAGGGACTTATGCGAGTGATTGAGGCCCAAAAATTGTTTGTTGTACAAAGGGATGGGTCTTACACTCTCTCAAGAGGCCCAAAAGGTTTAAAGAAAAAGAGTGGGGCTTATAACACGAGGGTAGGCCCAGATGATTTTTCGTTTGAAATGGCGATCGCGCCGAGATTTTCTTTTAACGCAAAGGGGCTTATACAATATCTGAGGCTCAAAGTTCTTTTGGTTAAAAGGGGATTGGGTCTTACACTCTATTAGAGGCCCAAAGAGTTTTGAATGGGTCTTATAGCTCGAGGAGAGGCCCAATTGATTTTTAAAAGGCGACGATCGCGCCGTTTACTTGTACAGAGGGACTTATACAATAAGTGAGGCCCAAAATTGTTTGTACAAGGGGGTTTTGGGTCTTACACTCTCTCAAGAGGCCCAAAAGGTTTTGAAAAAAAGTTGTGAGGGTTGAATTAATCAAAAACCCTAATTTATTTCCAAAATGTATTTTAATTAAATAAAAATTCAATTAAAATGATAAAAAATTGTTTAACATGTGGGAGACAAATTATGATCTTGGATTAATGCTTCAAAAATCATGTTTTGCCCTACAAAAAGGTTAGAAGTCATTAAAATTTACAAAATCAAGATGGAAAAAATATTTTAAATGTCAAAAACAATTAAAATATTAATTCTTTGCAAAAATATCAATTATATGAAATAAATAATATTTTTGGGATTTTTTGGTAAAATAAAATATTTTAACATTTTTGTGAATTATTAAAAAAAATCAACTCAAAATCATTAAAACTCAGAGAGAAATTAATTTTTGAATCAATTAAATAAAATGACAAAATTCAAATATTTGAATTTGAGAGAAATGGCGCCAAGAACAGCTGAAGAACACGCGCGTTTTTCAGCTTTGCCCAAATTTGCATTTTCTATCCAATCTCACTGAATACTTGATTATATCATGCAATCCACATATCAATATGTTCGTCTCAACCTCACGATCATGTTTATGACAATTAATTTTATTTAAATTAAGCATAAAACAAGAAATCACGACAAATCCTCAAGAACCTTAATTTCTGCATGAAGGCTGGGATTCTTGATACACGATTCAAACAAAGCAATTAATTGAGGGGAAACATTCCATGCATGATTATTAACATTTGGCAAAAGTATTGTGCGAGGAAATATGCATAGATTGAGAGATGACCAAGTTTAGGCTTACCTCTAGGTCGTGACAGCAAGTTCAAAATGATTTATGAGTAAGAGGTGTTACAGATGAGTTGTGATGATCTGAACAGCTTCCCTACACCTTATGGAGTGTGTTTGAATGCTTGGACTTGATGGAAATTGGCTGGATCACTTCATGGCATCTCAACTGCAACTTGGTTAAAACCTTGAGCAATTGACTGGTGATTCTGAGAAATCAGTGTTCCAGGTGTTGTTTAAGTGTTTGATCAGCTCACATATGATGTATGTGAGGTGTGTGTGTGATTGGTTTGGTTGGAAAAGCTCTCAAACTCAAAACCCGATAGTGACTTGCCTTAGAAGGCAAAATTGGACTGAAAGAAGAGATTTTGAGGAAAACATCTGTTTGATGGCTTTGGTGTACTCAAACTGATCACAATTGAGCTTTATTTATAGTAGAGCAAGTTTGTTTTGTAAGGAATAGTGAATGGCAACTGCTGAGTAGGGTTGGTCAATGTTGGCAAATGAAAATCCAAGTCTCCTCTAGCCATTGACTTGAGGTTAGAGCACAGAGCTTTGGTTCCCTTGGTCTTCGATAAGTCTTGACTAAATTCAGTTGCCAATAGCTCAGTCCATGCCACCTTGGTGCTTCCATTGAATGCTCCAATCCAAAATTGGAGTCTTGTCCGTATTTTAGGAAATTCTAGGTTTGGCATGCTATTTCTTGTTCCAAGGACTTTGGAGGCTTGACTCAGTGATTGTCCCTTTAGATTCAATCCTCAGATGTGTCCAAAGTGATGACAAGGCTTGGAATTGGCTGATTTTGGCAAATCGACCAAAAGTGCAAAAATCTGCCTTGCCTTGGCAGATTTCAGCAAGGCATCTTGCCACTGTCATATCTCATGACTCAAGTTGAATTTGGTGATGTTCTTGGCCATTTTGGAAAGCCCTTATATGATACAAAAACTGTTTGATCATATTTGGTTTTGATACTTTTTGGATCCAAGTGAAAAATGTCCCTACATTTGGAAAAAAGTAAGGCAAATTCCGACTTAGTGAAATTTTCACTTAGTGTTGGAACAAAGTGACTTTTCTTGATTTTGATCACTCCATAACTCAAAATCCATCAGGAATTTGGACATAGATCAGTATGAAGCTTTTGTAGAGGGCAATGAGATCTACAAATCAAGATTTGGATGGGGAAAAATGGCTTTGTGGTTTAGGATTTATGATCCTCCAAAGTTGGTACCTTTGTCACTTTATTTCATAACTTAGAAAATTTTCTAAGTTTTTATGGTTACCCCTTTTACAAGTTATCCCACTTTCCTTGATTTTTCTTGATGAATGATGATTTAAATCATACATTAACATCAACTTAGGGTTAAAAATCCAATTTTGTGAAAAATCTCAAAAAGTCAAAGTTGACTTTTGTGCACAGTTGACTTTTTGTCAAATGAATTCCAAACTGTGCAATTCTTCAGGAAATCATGTCCTTGACCTAAATCAAACTTGATGGACATGTTCCATGGGTGTTATAGGGTATATTGAATCATGTCCTAGGGTTTGGGAGGATGTCCTGGTCAATAGTCAAAGCTACAGTAGACTTTTCTCGCAAAACCCTAACTATGGTTCAGATGAAATTGAAACTTGTTGCTCAAGCTTCTTGGATCAATCCATTGTTCCAAATGGATCAATATGGTATATTAGAGACCCTCAAATTATGTCTTGAGGTCTTGGTTCATGATTTGTCCCAAAAGCCAACTTAGGGGTGAATTAGGTCAAGAAACCCTAATTCCTGATTTTTGATGTATGCATCCCTTGAGGCAAAATTGACTTGATGATTGGGTCCATGAGATTCCATGGAGTATATTAGGTTATGTTTTGGATCATTGGATCATGCCCAGAGGAAAATTTCCATCTGGAGGCCCTAGTCGACCAAACCCTAATTTGGTGGCACTGGCAATCTTGAAGCTTGTTCCACCTAGAAGGGAGCAACCTTGTGCTTAATCCTTGATGTGGGAGTCCTCTTAATCCATTGTGGATGTTTGAGAGGTTTAGACAAATTGTAAGATCATGTCATTCCTTGATTGATCCTTTGTCTAAGAGCTCAGAGAGGGCTTGAAACCCTAATTTTTATTGTAATGAATGCTCACCCATCTTTGGGGAGACTAATGAGGCATAATAATACACCCATATTATGATGATGATTTACACAATGATGGGAAATCTTAGTGGTCAAAATTTGGGGTATGACAGATGCCCCTTGTTGCGGTGAAAATCGGATAACAAGCTATTAATTAACTTGCATCATTTTCTTTTACAACCGACTTTGATTTATCCAAAGGAAAGGTTCAAGATCGTAAAAAACCCTAAAGGGGGGAGATCTAAGATTCGGGGGTTGGTTATACAAAGAGAAGGTATTAGCATCCTAAGTATCTGTAGTACTCTACAGGAACCTCTTGTTAAGTTTGTGTTATGTTATGTTTGCTAAGATATCTATACTAAGGTAAAGACCTAAGGATATGTACACTAAGTTTGCTCACCAAGACGTCGCATCTTGTGCCTACGTATCTGACTAAAGAATCAGAGCAACCGTAGTTCACCTGAACGGGGGTGAGGAACTCTTGACTGTGGTCAAGGTTCCAAGGGAAAGTAGGGTGAGAAGCTTGAAAGCAAAGCTAGTAAGGATTAATTGGTTAGGAGAAAGAGATTAATGGCTATCTCTTGTGAAAGGATTGTGAAGGGTTAGACCGTCTTAAAGTAGAAGAGATTAATAGCT
This sequence comes from Lathyrus tuberosus, assembly GCA_022829125.1. Lineage (NCBI taxonomy): Eukaryota > Viridiplantae > Streptophyta > Magnoliopsida > Fabales > Fabaceae > Lathyrus > Lathyrus tuberosus. Next base: position 1,154,951 of record JALAZF010000757.1, on the reverse strand, counting down.
ATCTCTTTGGGAAGGCCAGGTCAGAAGGGAGAAGAGATTAATGGCTATCTCTTGTGAAATGGTTTGAGGTTAACAGGGTATTTGAGCTATCTATGACATGAAGTCAATAGAGCGACTTTCATTTAGAATGAGGGGGAAAGACAACATCTTGTAAACAAGAGTTGAAGGGGAATTAAATGGAGTGATAAGAAATGTGAGTTCAAGGACTCAAAGGGGATAAACAATAATCAAGTGAGAATAACATCCATATATGAGCATGGCAAAAGATAGTTAACAACAAGCATGAATAAATGAACAAGTATGGCAAAGTTTTGAAATTGTGAGTGAAGCAATCATATCAACACAAATTTATCTTGCAAGAAAATTCTAAGAGGTGCTACAAGCTATGGACAATAGTGATGAGGTGCTAACCAAAATTCAAACAAGACTTAATCAAAAGTCCTCAAAATAAAGTTGATGATCACACTAAAAAATAACCTCTCAAAAATCCTAAAACTTCTTTAGAAAATTATCCAAGAAAGTTTGAAAGAAAATAAGTTCAAAATTAGGTTTGAAACAAAATTCTTAAATCCACTAAATTAAAATAACTATTAAATAAAAGTGAAAATAAGAATTTAGAAAATTAAATTAAATATTAAAATGTGTTTATGAATTTTTTTGGTAAATTTTTGTTAATAAAAACTATTTTTTAATAAAGTGAAATTGGAATGAAAATATTTGGAAAAGAAATAGAACAAAGGGGGTATGTTAGTAAAAGAAAATGAACTGATTATATTAACAAGTGAATTTGGGCCTGCAAACAGGGGTGCGGGTAGCAAATTCCCGGGCCCAAAGATATAGAAAATAGGCTGGAAAAGAAAAAGAAAATAAGCAAAAGGGGACTGGGGCGAGGGGGATTCGAACCCCAGTCCTCAAGGTTGCAAATGCGCCTCACTTACCACTGGGGTGGCTATACATCCAATGTATAAGCCCCCTAATAATATTTAAACCAAGCTAATGGAATAAACTACCAGGTTTTTGTAACAAGGCATGAAAATATAATGTAAAACACACCAACACAACTAAACTCAACTGGTCAGCAAATTCTTTAAGTTACTAACAGACAAAAGTAGTACCAACCAAACGTGCCTTCCCATGCATTCATTCTCATCATGCAATCACGCAAGAAAACTTAAACCCTCTTGAAATTCAACAAAACCATGGCAGACGAACTCAACAGTTCATTCATCTCTCACCCTACTGCCAAACAAAAATCATGAAACAATCCAAAGTGCAGTTCCCAGATCCAGACTCAACTCTAAACACCAAACCAATTCAAAACAGACATATGAACTAGAAAAAAATCATGAAATCATGGCAACCAAAGTGTCACAACAAATTCATATATCAAACACATTTCAAAGAATCACAAGTGTATTACATAATCATGGCAAGGTTTTTTTTAGAATCAAACGAGCATGAGTAAGACAACATGGGATGAACCACAAAAGTAATAATGCATAACTCAAGTATCTTTTTTTTAATGGACATGCTGACAGATAGGGCATTAGTAACTAAAAACAACTTAGAACGGATATATTTAGAGATAAGAACATGCTATCCTCATGCCACTGTCCCTATACTGGCTCAAGCAAGCTCTTCAGAGTAATCTCAGGCTTTAAGACACTACCCTTATATACTCTTACAAAAATCCAGATGAATGGCCATGGATCTATCCCTTGTGCGTACACTTCTAAATTCATCTCTTATCCAAATCCCATAAGGTACCGGGTCAAATGTGTACAGGGGGTGAGACTTTTACTCTGTAATTCAAATTGAAAACAAAAATAACAACAATGCACTTGAACTTCATGGATGAACTTGAGCCAAGCAAGAACTCTGCCCTAGCACAAAATATACTCTAAGGATGGTTACAAACATACGATCCTTAGCATGAGAAGACCAACACTATCGGTCATATACATCACACAAGCTTAACATCAACATCACCATTACATCTACCACTGGCAGTTTCAAGAAACATCATGGAGATATCAACATTATCTAAGGTTTCAACGACACGATCAATATGGAAATCAAAAGAACGTGGCTATGTGATCAATGACATCTTAAACATAGTGCTATGAGTTAAGGGGACAATGAGGGCAAATATTCATCATACTCACTGACACATTACATGTTGTTAACTTAGAATAATATGATATGACTAACATACAAGCTGCAACATAAAATGTTACGTCCTCAAGAACAAACAGCACTAAAAGCAGTCACTTATTCTTCATAGTGTCATTTACATGATCATTGACTTAAAATGCTTAAACAAATATGTAATGGCAGCATGATCATAATATTGAACTTATGGAATAAAAGAGGGATGAAGGTTACCTAGCACCTTCTTGAGTATGAGCTGAAGTTCCTTTCTCTCCCAACTAACAACAGTTGCGAACTGCTCCTTTCCCTCTTCTCACTTGCCAAGCAAATGCACCAATTCGCAAACTCTCAAACTTCTAGTATTGTGTGGGTTGTTCCTGTCCATATGAAGGAGAAAGAGTCTCCTTTTATAGGAGAGCATGTTGGTTAATAGCATGGAGGACTCAACAGACAATGGTTTTGTCTTGAAGAGAAAATAGCAAAGTGGTTGGGCAAGTACTGTACGCATGGATTTCAACCTTGAGCCAAGTGCAAGATGGGTGGCTGCTTGTTTTTTTGGATTTTGGTCAGTAGAAAAAAAGATTTTGAAACCACCTATTATTATGTAGACACAATGGTTTATGTCTTTGGCTTTTGTGTGTCAATATATGAAGTACAAAGTGGTTGTACTTTGGAGAACTTCCTTGCACGGGTTTGGTGGACAAAGGTGTTGGAAATTGGTGGAAAAAGTCAGCATGTTGGCTCAAGAATTAGTTCCAAATGAACTTGGTTTGTGTACAAGTTAAGGACTCTTTTTTTGTAATTTCTATTTTTATAAAACCAGAAAATTAATTGAATTAACTAATTTAAAAAATCAAGATAAAAATAAAATTATAATAAGAATTAAAATTAACTAAGTTAATAAAAAATTAAACTAATTAAAATTAGACTAAAATTTAAAGTTAAAGTTAAAACTTAGAATTAAAGTGAAAGTTACAATTAATAAACTTAAGCTAATTAATAAAATTTGACTAAAATTAAAAGTAAATTAAATGAAAACTAATCTAATTAGGACTAGACTAGACATAAAAGCTAAGTTAAAAATTTAAATTAAATTAAAAAACACTAAATATTACAAATAAACTAAGTTAAATTTGGACTAAGGTAAAATAAACTATGTTTAAAAAAATTAAATGGAAATGAACTAATAAAAAAAATTTGAAATTAAAACTGAATTAAAATTAAATAATCTAAGACAAATTAAAATAAAAAAAATGACATGAAATGATATGCAAAAGATCAAAGAATCTAAGGGTAAAATTTGGGGTACAACACCCCTATTTAATCTTCTTGGACCGGAAGGTGTGAATGACGAAGGTATTCGGGCATTCGAGGTGCAAGAGGATAAAATATCAGAATATCCGAAATTTTGACGGCGTCTATGAATGGTAATTCACGCATTCATCTTCTTTCGCTAAGCAATGATGCTTAGAAAAGGTGAACTTCCTCTCGATCCTGGTCTTCAACCAAGGAACTGGTCTAAGTTTCTGAAATAAACTTCCCCTCGATCCTGGTTTCCTACCGAGAAACTGGTCTAAGTTTCTGATTTAAACTTCCCCTCGATCCTGGTTTTCTACCGAGGAACTGGTCTTAGTTTCCGATTTAAACTTCCCTTCGATCCTGGTTTCCTACCGAGGAACTGGTCTTAGTTTCTGATTTAAACTTCCCCTCGATCCTGGTTTCCTATCAAGGAACTGGTCTCAGTTTCTTTTGTCAATAAACTTTATTGACAAGGGACGCTACTCCTAGAGGTTTTCCTCAAACTTCTCGCCGAATTTTCCTGGGGAGATGCCATTTGACAGAAAAAGTTTTGATGTCAGACTTGCTGGGGAACCCAATCGTCTGAGTTGTAGAGGTGCACAAACTTCTCTGTTGGAGACGCCATTTGTTTCTACTGGGGAAAACGAGTCTCTTGAGAGACTGCCTTCGTTTGGGGTATTACATCATACTTTTCTCGGAGATCTTCTCGGAGAAATACCATATGATGGGATCCAATTTTGAGGTGCCGATGACCTTTTCATCAGCGGTTTTTTTAGAGAAAAACTGCTGTATTGACGAATCTTTTGTTAAAAGGCTTTCTCTCGGGATTTTCCTTAATCCGAGAAAGCAAGGATATCATCTTCAATGTCGAAGAGTGACATTTATTGAAGGTTCTCTGGTCTTTCAGAGGTTCAAGTTATCAAAGTGGTCGAGGAGGCAACTTCATTCCAGAAATAAACTGGAGGAGAGAGATTGTTCAGACGCAGCATTTTCTGATGAGGAAAGGACTGACAACTCGATTGAGGGGACTGTCTATCACTAGGGGACAAGACCGACTAGAGAGATAGTGATGCAATATGAATATAAATGTAAATCAATAATGCATGATGCATGTATGTATATACGGAAAAAACTGACGCGACATACAAACTAATGGATGAACACGACTGGATACTCGGCCGTCACGGGGCGAAGTCGTACCGTTGATCCAAAAGTAGCAATTCTGCCTTGCTTAGGAGAGACAGTCCCTGCGGGGAATACCGTTGGTCGGGCTTAGGAGATAAGAACTCGGTCGAGGCGTGTCTGACGAAACAGGGTCTCTGACATAGTTGATCCCTTCATTCAGGTGTACTGGGTTAGAAGGAGTACTTTGATTCTGCACTTTGAAGTTCAATTGCTTTCAGGGAAGCAGTCGATGTTCTTTCGATGTTCAATAGTCAAAAGAAATTGCCATCTTTATTTTAAAAGCAGAAAAAGTTTTACAAGTAAATTCATTTTTGTTTTATTTCAAGAATCGTCATATTAAAATGTCGTTCTGTAAAGCTAAAACAAATGAGAATTACAAACAAAAGCACAAGGGCTCAAATTTTATTGATAAGATGGAGATCAGCCAAACGCGTGATTCCAAAGAGTATTTACAAAGTTAGAAAATGGTAATTTACAGGGAAAAAGGGCTACGTTGAAACATAACGACCACTATCCTTCTGCCAACTTAGAATTCGGGACATTCGGAGCTTCTTTCGAATATGACCTTGACTGGAGTTTTCCTCCGATGGATGATGTAACTGTTGCTAATGGACTTGCCTCTGTTGAACATAGTTACTTGCCATTATCCCTAATTTTTGCCTGGATTGTACTGTGATGTTTCCAATCCACCGGGATGGTTTTTATTTATTAATTTATTTATTTATTTTGTCTCTAACTTTTGCCTGGACCGCCCTTTCGGGTTTTCAATCCACCGAGACATTTTTTTAGGCGAAGTATTTCTTGACTACGTCAACATTTGTGGGGTAGGAAAATTCCTCTCCGTCCATGGTTGCAAGTCTCAAGGCACCGCCAGAGAAAGCTTTCGTGACCACATAGGGGCCATCATAATTCGGGGTCCACTTACCCCGAGAATCAGTGAGAAATGATTGTATCTTTTTGAGCACAAGGTCTCCTTTCCTAAAGACACGGGGTCGAACCTTTTTGTCGAACGCCCTCTTCATTCTTTATTGATACAACTGACTATGGCATAGTGCCATTATCCGTTTTTCTTCGATCAGATTCAGTTCGTCGTGTTAACTTTGACACCATTCAGCCTCTGTAAGCTTAGCTTCCATCAATACCCGTATTGATGGGATCTCTACCTCGATGAGGAGCACTACCTCCATGCCATACACTAGAGAGAAAGGGGTTTCCCCTGTTGAAGTACGGACAGATGTGCGATAACCGTGAAGAGCAAAGGGTAGCATCTCGTGCTAATTTTTGTAGGTTATAACCATCTTTTGAACAATTTTCTTAATGTTCTTGTTAGCTGCTTCTACCGCTCCATTCATCTTGGGTCGGTAGGGAGATGAGTTATGGTGTTCGATCTTGAACTCAGCGCACAACTCTTTCATCATCTTATTGTTCAAGTTAGATCCATTATCAGTAATGATCTGGCTCAGAACACCATAACGGTAGATGATATTGTTTTTGATAAATCGGACCACCACTTGTCGGGTTACATTAGCGTACGACGCTGCTTCGACCCACTTAGTGAAGTAATCAATGGCTACCAGAATGAACCGATGTCCGTTCGAAGCTTTGGGTTCAATCATGCCAATCATGTCGATTCCCCAAATGGAAAAAGCCAATGGGGAAGAAAGAACTTTGAGATGTGTAGGCGGTACATGGATTTTGTCTGAGTATATTTGACACTTGTGACACCTCCTCATGTACTTGTAGCATTCGGATTCCATGGTCAACCAATAGTACCCTGCTCTTAGAATTTTTCTCGCCATTATGTGTCCATTGGCATGAGTGCCAAAGGATCCTTCGTGAATTTCTTTCATCAGCATGTCTGCTTTTGGTCTGTCTATGCATCAGAGCAAGGCCATGTCAACATTTCTCTTATAGAGAGTATCACCGCTCAGGAAGAAACTACCTGCTAGTCTTCTGAGGGTCTTTCTATCCTTTCTGAATGCCCCAGGAGGGTGCTCTTGTTTTTTAAGGAAGCATTTGATATCGTGATACCAAGGTTTGTTGTCTATGACTGCTTCAATCGTGAAGATGTAAACGGGCTGTTCAAGGCACATAATGTCAATCTTAGGTAGGTCATTCCATTGACATACACTAATCATGGAAGAGAGAGTGGCTAAGGCATCAACCGTGTGATTTTCTTCCCGAGGGATATGATGAAACTCGATTCTGTTGAAGAAGGGTAACAACCTTCTTGCATAATCTTTGTAAGGAATCAGTCCTGATTGGTATGTGTTCCAATCTCCTTTTATCTGATTGATAACCAGGGCTGAGTTGCCATATACGTCCAAGTTTTTTTATCCTTAAATCAATTTCTTCCTCGAGACCCATAATACAAGCTTCGTATTCGGCCTCGTTGTTTGTACATTTAAACGTAAGTCGAGCAGTGAAAGGAATGTGGGTACCCTGAGGGGTAACAATGATTGCCCCAATTCCATTTCCATAATGGTTGACAGCTCCGTCAAAGATAAGTCCCCATTGGGAACCTGGTTCTGGCCCTTCACTGGGTAGCGGTTCATCGTAATCTTTCATCTTTAGATACATGACATCTTCGTCTGGGAAGTCGAACCCGATTGATTCTTGATTGTCAATCGGTTGATGAGCCAAATGATCGGCTAAAATACTTCCTTTAACGGCTTTTTGAGCGTGGTACTCTATGTCATTTTCTGATAGCAACATCTGCCAACGGGCAATCCTTCCCGTGAGAGCAAGTTTTTCAAATACATACTTGAATGGATCCATTTCAGAGATCAACCAAGTAGTGTGACAAATCATGTACTGGCGCAGACATTTGGCTGCCCAAGCCAAAGCACAAAAAGTTTTCTCGAGCATCGTGTACCGAGATTCACAGTCGGTGAACTTCTTGCTTAGATAGTAAATGGCAGACTCTTTCCTTTTGGTTTCGTCTTGTTGGCTAAGTACACACCCCATTGAGTCTTCCAAGACTGTGAGGTAGATGATCAGTGGTCTTTGTTCCACTGGAGGTGATAGAATTGGAGGATTCAACAAATATTTCTTAATACTATTGAAGGCGGTTTGGCAATCTTCTGTCCAAACGCAGTCCTGGTTCTTTTTCAGTAGTTTGAAGATCAGCGCACACATGGCGGTCATGAGGAATATGAACATGGAGATGTAATTCAAACGTCCCAGGAATCCTCTGACTTGTTTTTCGGTTTTCGGAGAAGGCATTTCTTGAATGGCCTTGACCTTGTCAGGATCGACCTCAATTCCTTTCTGGCTGACGATGAACCCTAAGAGTTTCCCTAAACGGACACCGAATGTGCACTTATTGGGATTCAAGTGGAGTTCGTATTTTCTCAGACGCTCGAATAGTTTTGACAGGTGGGTCACATGCTCCTCTTCTGTCTTGGATTTTGCAATCATATCATCGACATATACCTCGATTTCTTTGTGTATCATGTCATGAAAAAGAGTAGTCATGGCCCTTTGATAGGTTGCCCCAGCGTTCGTCAAACCGAACGGAATTACCTTGTAACAAAAGGTACCCCATGGGGTGACGAACGAAGTTTTCTCCTTGTCTTTCGGCGCCATTTTGATCTGCTTGTAGCCCGAGAATCCATCCATGAAGGAGAAAACTTTGAACTTTGTTGTACTGTCAACCAGCATGTCAATATGTGGTAAAGGAAAGTCGTCCTTTGGACTTGCCTTGTTCAGATCCCTGTAATCAACACACATTCTAACTTTTACGTCCTTTTTAGGAACGGGTACGGTATTGGCTAACCATTGAGGATATTCAGATATAGCGAGGAAACATGCGTCAATCTGTTTCTGTACCTCCTCTTTGATTTTGATGGCCATGTCCGGGTGAGTCCGTCTCAACCTCTGTTTTACTGGTGGACATTCTGATCTCAACGGTAAGTGATGTTCCACGATGCTGGTATCCAACCCTGGCATGTACTTATAGGACCATGCGAATACATCGGGGAATTCTTTGAGAAGCTTTATCAAACTTTCTTTGGTAGATGGACTGAGCAGTGCCCCAATCCTGATCTCTTTTCTCTCTTTTTCCGAACCCAAGTTTACCGTTTCCAACGACTCTTTGTGAGGTTCAATGGACCTTTCCTCTTGTCTGAGTAATTGGGAGATCTCTTCTGGAATTTCGTCGTTAACTTCTTCTTCAGCCCCAAATACCGGGAACTCAAAGTTGGGAGAAGGCATCAGATCGTATGTTTCAACGGGGTTTAAAACAAGCAACCTGCATGACATAATGATTTGTGTTTAGAAGAGATAGAGAGAATGCAAAAGTGTGTACAGTGTATTATTATTTTTTTTATTACTGCTTGTTTTTTATTATTGATTTGTTCTTTAGGATTACCATTTTCTGAGAAAAAGCAAAAAGAGAAAACAGTAATTAATGCGGAAATTACAGAACAACGTTATTTTATTAATGAACAAGTCGATTCTTGAAACTACAGCCCTATAAAACAAAACTCTGTCGCTTTGGGCAAAGCGAAAAGGGAAATTTACAGAAAGTGAGCCCTATCAAAAAATTCGTTTCACCTGGGCAGGGTGAAAGGTTAAAGATGGCAATTACTTTGACTGGTGAATGACCTTCGGAACATCGACAGCAACCCATTGGCAGCGACTCCTCGGTGAATCACAAAGTCTGGCACCTTCCTTGATTTATCTTTAAAAATAACGCTGATTTCTGGTGGAGCAGGATCATTGGAATCTATCTCCCAGACAGAATTGTCGTAGACGAACTCTTCTGTTGCATTTTGCATAGCATTTATGCTCTTAGCCGTATCTCCCCATCCAGTTCGCTGGACGTCTTCGAGCCTGATACGAGAGCCTTCAGGAGCGGTGTATTTGACCATGAAGTCGAATTTTCCACTTGGTTGTCCCAAGGTGTCCCACACTTCTTTGGAACTAGAGGAGTCATCCCTCTCGATGACGTTGACCTCAGGAAAAGCATAGTTGATGAATTCTAGTCCTGCAAACGTTGTGAATTCATCGTCGTACTGGATAGGTTCTGAATGACCTGAATGTTGATCCCATGACATGGTGGGGACACAGCTATTCTGTTCAATGATGCTCAGCTGATTTTCATTGTTCGGTTGACTTTCTGACCCCAAGTCTCCTGGGTAAGGCTGCCACATTGGCAGGCCATCCATCGGGCCATAGTAATTATGGTCAAAGTTGTCTTTCATCAGAATGTCTTCCTCTAATGAATTTGGTGGAGCACGACATCCTTCAGGATCACAATCTCCATATATCATTTCGACATCTGACCGTGGTATAAATCTCGGACTCTGTGCGGGATAGCAAAATGGCGTAGGCACCTCTTCCTGAGACATATAACCGTCCTCGTTAAGATAGGACTTTCATTCCTCCTTTGTGTCAGAGGAATCATCTTTATTGATGGTGTGCACTTCTTGAGGCACTGGGTGAAGGAAACCTCCACTGTGAAAGAAATCCTGAATGGGATGAAGACTTTCATCGGTAGCAGCTGTTTGGGTGCAGGTTGCAGAAAAACCAAGACCCTTCTTTGTTTTATTGTCAGTAGGAATGACAAGCTGTCCCCATCCTATTGTATTGGTACTCTCAACTGCTTTAATAACATCTTTGTATGAGGAAATCGAAGTTCCTCCTCTTGATTGATTATCCTTGCTCACCGATAGTGGTTGGAACTGAGTTCCAATAACTTCCTCGGGTTCTATACCAGTAGATGATGATAAGCTACTCAAGAGCAAGGCCTGCTCCCCACAGACTGTGATGAGTTGGCCGTTCTGGACTAACTTTAGCTTTTGGTGGAGGGTTTAAGTGACCGCTCCAGCCTGATGTATCCAAGGTCTTCCTAATAAATAACTATACGTTGCCCGGATGTCCATGACCTGGAAGGTGACTTGGAAAGTGTGAGGACCAATAGTTATGGGAAGGTCAACTTCGCCGATAACCGTTTTTCTGGATCCGTCGAACACTTTGACGACGACCTCGCTGGTTCTCATCGGAGGGCCTTTGAATGATAATTGCATCAAAGTAGACTTTGGCATAACATTCAGGGCTGATCCTGTGTCTACCAGTACGTTGGCTAAAGCATCGTCCTGGCAGTTGACTGTGATATTGAGTGCCATGTTATGACGGCGACCCTCTTCTGGTAATTCCTCATTACTAAATCCCAAATTATTGTAAGAAGTGATGTTAGAGACAATTCTATCGAACTGTCTGGTTGTTACATCCTGTTCTACAAAGGCTTGCTCCAAGACTTTCTATAGAGCCTCCCTGTGTGCTTCTGAACTGAGTAAAAGTGACAGCACAGAGATCTTTGAAGGAGTTTGTAACAGCTGATCAACAATGTTGTATTCACTACTTTGGATGAGCTTTAGCATCTTATCATTGTTTTTCGAAAGGTCGGAATTACTGGATTGACCGACTGATGAATCGAGAGCTTCTGTCTGAAGTTCCTTTTCTTTGTTGGACTCTCCAACTTCTCTGTTGAAGATTCTACCACTCCGTGTTACTCGACTGATGTCTGCAATATTCACGACAGAGGGTAATGGAATTTCCTTTCCATTCTCGACTATTGTTGCACCGTATTTGTAAGGGATAGCCTTAGTTGATTCATACGGTAATGGTCCTGGTAGATAGATGACTATGGGAGCCTTCTGATTTTTCTGACCATCATAAGTAATCTCGATCCGTTCTCGGTTGGGAATTCTTAATTCGTCAAGCAGAGGGGTAATGGCAAAAATATTCCTGGTCCTCTGATGATCAGAGATGACGACAACGTCCTCAATTTCATTAGCAAGGTAGTTCGGCGACCAATTGATGGGCCCGGAACCTGGATATGGGCGAATCTCTCCACGATCCACCTGGCCCTGAAGAGCTGCTCGCACAAGGTAGCATCCTTGGTTACTTTCTGAACAGACTCCACAATGTTCATAGTTGTGTGGTGGCACCTGGCCACGCCCGCTTTGAATACAATGTAACCTCACTAGGTTAGCTTCCACAAGTCAGACATCCTGACTTTGACGCCGAGTAGGATTCCTGTTATTGATACTAATTTGCTGAGTATCCTTATCCATATAGATTGGCATCCACCAGTGATTTAACAAGTGCTGAAGTGCCTCCTGGACAAGGGTACAACCTCGATCATTTTTACAACCTGCTTTACAGGTGTGATAATTATGTGATATCAAGAATCCGATTCAGACCTGCTCAGCATGCAACTCTACCAAGTTGGTATTCATCAAGCGAATGTCGAAGATCTGAACCATATTGATCTGATAGGGATTCCTATCATGGTAGTCTTGAATCCATCCAAGATCCATCTAACGCTGGTGGGCCTCTCATATAAAAGAGCATCCCTGTTTGTTTACCGAGCAAGTCAGACAAGAACTGTAATCGTGCTGCGGCAGATCATGATACTGGCTTTGCCTTGAGTGCATTGCCACCAGGTTGACATTCATCGCACGGATGTCGTGATTCTGAATGATGTTGGAACTCATATAGACCATGTTAACTCCACGAACTCGGTGCTCTTGGATCCATCCGAGATCCATCTGTTCCTGTAGAGCTGATTGCACCACAGAACATCCTTAATTGCTTTTAGAGCAGATATCACACTGATGATAATTATGAGGTGGCACATGGCCATATCCACTCTGTCTACAATGCATCTTGACCAGATTGGTCCTTAACGAGAGTACATCATGAATTTGATAGACGTTGTTAAATTCTTTCTCAATCAGGTTGACTGCAGCTTTCTCATGTTGAGGTAGCAGGTTTGTGAAAACATTGGGATTCATATCTTTGAAATATAAGAGCCTGCTCCTAACAAGCTTTTGTACGTCGTATTTGAAATTGAGACAGTTCTCTATGTTATGCCCCGATCCTCCTTGATGATAAGGGCATGTCTGATCCACCTTAAACCAAAAAGGCGGATTTTCCAGTACTGTAAGAGGAGACTTAGTCTGGATGTGCCCCTTAGCCAGTAGTAACGGAAATAGTTCTGCGTACAACATGGGCATAGGATCAAACCCTGGTGGCCGCATTGTACGGTTGTTATTGTATGGAGGACGAGCCTGCTGAAGAGGCTGTTGAGTCCTTTGCTGATTAGGTTGGCTCTGTGCAACCTGAGGTTGATACGTAGGAATAGACGCAGGGCTGATAGCAGGAGTTACAGCTGCTACCGGTTGGTACCGTCGCCTTTGCTTTTCGAGAGAGATATTCCCAATATCTTTCTCTTTTTTTCTTAGGGAGAGCACTACCGTATCGTTTTGTACTACTCGATTATCCAGCGTCTTTTACCAAACGTCCTTCTCGGACGGCTTCCTCAAGACGAACCCCCATGCCCACCATCTCAATGAAGTCACTGGGCGCACTGGCAACCATTCTGTCATAGTAAATGAGCTTAAGGTCTTTAAAAAGATCTTTGTCATCTCTTTTTCCTCAAGAGGTGGACAAATCTGAGCGGCAATTTGACTCCATCTCTGAGCGTACTCCTTAAAGGTTTCCTTATCCTTTTGTAACATTGATCTGAGTTGATCTCTGTTCGGTGCCATGTCCAAATTATATTTGTATTGTTGGACGAAGGCAGTACCAAGATCTCTCAATGTGCTAATCATAGTACGGTTTAAACCCATGTACCATTTGAGTGCGACACCGGTTAAACTATCCTGAAAGTAGTGAATCAGCAGGTCCTAATTCTCCGTCTGAGCTGACATTCGCCGAGCGTACATCACCAGATGGCTCTGAGGGCAAGAGTTACCCTTGTATTTTTCAAAGTCGGGCACTTGGAATTTGTGCGAAACTTTTACATTGGGGACCAAGCAGAGGTCTGCGACGTCCTTTCCAAATAAATCCTGACCGCGGATGGCTTGCAGTTCCTTCTGCATTTCCAGGAACTGTTCCTGGAACTCATCCATTCGGTCAAACATAGTTTCCTTCTTACCAAAAGGGTTTAGTGGAATCTGTCCTTCCGGGACAGTGTACACCACAGGGGGTGGTACCGTGACTACGGTAGTGAATCTTGGCGCTTCCCGAAGTTTGTAACCTTCAGGAGTCTTCAATATGCCTCTGGCATCTTCGCTTTCCCGAAGTTTGTAACCTTTAGGCCCAGCAGCTTCTGTTATGATTCCCTGATGTTCAGTGATCGGCGGAACATATCCTTCTGGGATATAGTTAACAGGTATGCCCCAAGGACGATCTTTCAGCATTTGATACCTAGGATCATACTTCTCCACTATAGGCGTTGAGGTGATCTCTGAGATCACAGTCCTTTGTAGCTGAGCTTCTGCCATGGCTTGCATGTCATTACGAAGCTTTCTCATATCCTCTCTCAGAGCGTCGATCTCTTCTTTCAATTCTCTGTTCTCTTCCTCAAGATCATCCATCCTTTTCTGACGATTGGCCCGAGTATTATACGAATGAGACAGTTTGACTCTAGAACTGAGACACAAACGTGAGATTCGTAGGTAAGAAGAATACGTGATGTAAGAATGATGAATGCAATGATTATATTAATTGCTTTTTGGCTTAATCAAAATAAACTTCGACAATTAGATTGCAAATATCAAACAGTGGGGAAACCCCTTTTTATTAAATTCAAAGGATTGCGGAAATGAAAATACAGTAGATTACAAGGTGCGAAAACAAAAACCTAAGCTAATGGGTCCTGAGTCCTCTCTGAAGAGAAATCGGGTGCTGATTCTGGTACTTTCCTTTTCTTTGACCGGGGCTCTTGGTCCATTGTCTGGTTGTCATTCCTTTGCCAGGTGAAAGGAGTGAGAAAATTCCTTTGGTCATCTTGATTCTCTACAACATGTTGCTCTAAAATCTCAATCAGAGCATAGTTGCTGTATTTGGGTACACTCCACATTGAGGATGCAGTACTTGTTCTTCCAAGATCTCCTCTCCCGTTGAACTTTGTTGAGAGTAACCTGGAGCTTTTCTGTTTCGGTCATGAAGTACATGAAAGATTCCCTCGGCGGAAGAATCCCGTAACGAGGATAAGGCATTTTTAGCTTGAGAGCTCTAGTTTGCACCCAGTGGAGATAAGGCTCCACCAAGACACAGTCCGGTTTTCCTAGAGACTCTCGTCCTTTCTTATGAACATGTTTCCAAGCGTGCACTATTTCCATCTTTAGTGCTCTGTCATTTTCTCCTTCCTTGAAGAAAAGACCTTCCAGATGAGCATTACGCGGGACATGCCTCATCGGGTATCCAAATTGACGATGGACGAGAACTGGATGGTAATTGATTCCTCCCTTAGTTCCTATAAGGGGTACGTTGGGGAAGTTTCCACAACGGTCAATGATCCTGATCCCATCATAAATCCTATTACACCAATCAATGTCAGAGTTGGTAAGAGACATGATTTTCTGCGACCAACGTAAGGCATTCTTGTGATCCCAAAAAGCAACAGACTTAGGCAAATGGGAGATAAACCATTTGTAAAGCAAAGATACTCAACATGTGATCTCCCCTCCGCTGTACAAATTCCCTAAGTGTACAGAATGATATGCATCCGCGAGCAAAGTTGGTACAGGGTTTCCAATGAGAAAAACCTTAATGGCGTTGATATCGACGAAGTTATTAATGTTGGGCAATAGAAATAATCCGTAGGTGAGTAAAACAAAGATGCTTTCAAAAGCAGTCACGTTCCCGATACTGGCGAAGTACAGGGCTTTCTTTGTCAAGAACTGGGCTGGCAAACCTTGTATGCCACCCTTGGTAGTCATGTGAGTCCTGACCTCAGACTCGTCCAAATAAATTGCTCTTGCAATGGTCTGATTCTTTGGAATTTCTTCCAGTCCAGAAAATAGAGCTCGATCAGTAATGTGTAGATCAGTCAGGTGAGAGTACTCCTCCAGCATTGGTGCTAGCTGGTAATCCGGGAATGTAAAACAGTGATAAACCGGATCGTAGAACTGAACGAGTGCATCCATGATTCCTTCAATCACATGGATTCTTAACAGAGGTAGCAGACCTCCGTACTTGGCTCTGAAGGCCTCTTGGTTTGTGATCATCCTCGCCAAACCTCTCAAACCTCAAGTTTTGGAACCTTGAAGGTGTACCGGTGAGTTCTCCTTCTACCGAAATCCATGAGCGCAATCTTTTTCTCTGACATTTGCAATCATAGTCTTAGTTTAATTTGAAAAAATAGAGAGACTAGAAGAGAAAATTTTTCTTTGTTTTAATGTTTTTTAAATGAATGCATGAATGCAGCACACAAAAACATAGAAAAAACATGGGGTCAAAGGGTCGGTGTCATAGAGTCAAGGCTCTACCCATCCCAAAGGTTTACTAGTGATTTTTGTACCTGTCTCTCTTCATCATTAACTCTTGTCAAGAAAACACCAGCGGGTCGGGAACCGTGCTAGGTGGTGTTTTTTGAAGAGTCCTCAGAAGAGGGTGGCATCACATGACAACTATTTTCGATAGCCTTTGCACCACTAAAGGGGTTTTTCCTAGGTGTATACTCAATCTTTCCACATGCGGCATCACACTCATTCCCATTAGCGGAAAAATAAACACATATATCATTTAGGAAAAGCAGTATATATATTTGTCCTAATGTCCTAGACTTTTAAAGCTATGAATCCTACGTTCTTAACATAAAATGGTTCCCCGACAGAAACGCCATTCTATGGTTTCGACACAAGAGATGAAAAAAAAGAAGAAAAACAGAGAGTGGCCCCACGGTGGGCGCCATTTTTCTGTAGCGAGCGATTTTGGACGTGGTTCTTAAGCACTGCCGCTTCGTGGGGTTACTATAGGTCGATTCATTTTTTATCCTATTAAAGCTGATGAAGGAAAGGAAATAGATGTCTCCAATTAACCCAGGTTGCATACCGAGTTTAAACAGCGGTCTGTTAGGTTACGGATGCTATGTGGTAGTGGGGCCTCTCTTATGCTATTTTGACAGAATGATGGATTTATTCTATGGACAGGAAGTTAGGACTGATGTTTTTCAATTGATATGGGATCTAGGATTTTTGTTTAGTGTGCTCGCTAAGATTTTTCTTTCAATCTTATGCCTACGTATTCCCGTTTTTCCGAAACACGGAAATCAGAGCGATCGTAGTTCCTCCTATTCTACGGGAGGAAATGGGTGTTTTGGTGTCTTGTTCAAAGCCCAAGACGTGAAGCGAAAAAGGTGATCTGTATCTTGTTCAAAGCCCAAGATGTGAAGCTGAAAGGTCTTTTTGTATCTTGTTCAAAGCCCAAGATGTGAAGCTGAAAGGGTTTGACTTTAGAGAGAATTTGTCATCTCTAAAGAGGGGTTTGTCTGTCACAACTGTTTTATAAAGGAGAATTACTTTAACTGGGATATGTGAATCCAGCAATGCCATAATTTCCTTTATAGGGGGGTTCAAACTTGAAGGAAAAGGCTTTAACTCAGTGTAGAGCAATGCCATGCTAAAGGAGGGACAGTGGCATGGATGTAAATAATCTAGAGGTTTGCCGCTTACAGCGATTAGATGAAAGGGAAGGAGTTGTTGATATCTGTGTACTGTGAACGAGGCACAACTTTGATGCTAAAAGGTTGATTGACTCAACAAGTGGTTTTCTTATACAAAGCCTAAGAGGAGGCTATTGGCCCAACAAGAGGGAGTTTTTATGTGTCTCGTACGAAGCCCGAGAGAGAGAGAGAGAGAGGCTAAAAGGGTTGACTCAACAGGAGAATCTTTTATACTCAACAAGAGAGTGATTTTGTATCTCGTACGAAGCCCGAGATGGAGGTTAAAGTGTTGATTCAATAAGAACCTTTTTGTATCTCGTACAAAGCCCGAGATGGAGGCGAAAAGAGGGTATTATTTCAGTTGAGTGACCAGTATATGGGTTCAAAGAGAAAATTAGTTCTTATATGAGTAATGTTGTACTCAGGGATTTGATCTGAGAATTGAGATTGTTTCCTGTTCTTTAAGGAAACGGGGAATCCAAAGGGTATTGAGACTGTCCAAGTCTGCGGGTTTCTTCCTATTTTTGAAAGGGACTTGAGAATGTCTTTGAGACTCAAGGAAATTAGACTGTCCAGGTCTAGAGTTTTATCTTTTGTACTATGCTTAAAGAAACAGTAGTAGTACGTTCACGGTAGAAAGATCTAAACTCTTTGAAAGAATGTTCTATTAAGATGACTGATTTCTGTTCCTATACCTTTAGGAGGTCGTCGGGACAATTTGTACGAAGCCCAAGAGCAGGCTGGAAACTTTTAAGAAGCCGGGAAGTCCTTGTACGAAGCCCAAGAGGAGGCTATCATTCCCAGGGGGAAGAATCATTATATGAAGCATAAGAGGAGGCTGTGAATACTTCTACGAAGCCGACGGGTCCTTGTACAACGCCCAAGAGGAGGCGGGGATGCTTTTAGGAAGCCTGTGGGTCCCCAAACCCCGAGAAGTTCAAGACAGGCTATTCACAAAGAATAGATCAAGCCAGGAAAGTTCCAGAATTTGGAAGAAACTCAAGGGATGCAATTCACGGAGAAGAGATCGTCTCTGGGGAATAGAGTTCCTTGACAATTCCTAAGGGTGCTTTTAAGAAGCCCGTGGGTCCCCAAACCCCGAGAAGTTCAAGACAGGCTATTCACAAAGAATAGATCAAGCCAGGAAAGTTCAAGAATTTGGAAGAAACTCAAGGGATGCAATTCACGGAGAAGAGATCATCTCTGGGGAATAGAGTTCCTTGACAATTCCTAAGGGTGCTTTTAAGAAGCCAGTGGGTCCCCAAACCCCGAGAAGTTCAAGACAGGCTATTCACATAGAATAGATCAAGCCAGGAAAGTTCGAGAATTTGGAAGAAACTCAAGGGATGCAATTCATGGAGAAGAGATCATCTCTGGGGAGTAGAGTTTCTTTGACAACTTCTACGAGTGACAGTCTGAGAAAGGGTTCAAAAAAAACCTGCCTTTCACATCTCCATATTGTTTAACCCCAAGAGGAGGGAAGACTGTCTCTGGTAATCCTATGGGGATCTAGTTTTGTCTATTTCTAAGAGTGATCAAAACGGCTTTACCTAGTGCTAGACGTAGTTGCCGGGGAAACTCTAAATGTCTATACTATTATTACACAGTCGATATGAGTTTATGAAAGAAGACTTACAGCGAAACAGCCCCACAATACAGTTATATGTATATGAAAGCGGTAAATGAAAGCATATAAATACTTACTTGGTTGTAGAGCTTCCATGCTATTTGGTTAGTTGTTCAACAAAGAAAGATTGAAAACAACAGTATTTTTCAAAATTAAAGGAGAAAGTACTTTGAAAAAGAAAGATTTGGGGCTTACAGCTCAAGGAGAGGCCCAGGGTTTTATCAGTGATCGCACTGTTGAATTTGTACTGAGGGACTTATGCGAGTGACTGAGGCCCAAAAATTGTTTACTGTACAAAGGGATGGGTCTTACACTCTCTCAAGAGGCCCAAAAGGTTTAAAGAAAAAGAGTGGGCTTATAACACGAGGGTAGGCCCAGATGATTTTTCGTTTGAAATGGCGATCGCGCCGAGATTTTCTTTTAACGCAAAGGGGCTTATACAATATCAGAGTCACAAAGTTGTTTCGGTTAAAAGGGGATTGGGTCTTACACTCTATTAGAGGCCCAAAGAGTTTTGAATGGGTCTTATAGCTCGAGAAGAAGCCCAATTGATTTTTAAAAGGCGGCAATCGCGCCGTTTACTTGTACAGAGGGACTTATACAATAAGTGAGGCCCAAAATTGTTTGTACAAGGGGGTTTTGGGTCTTACACTCTCTCAAGAGGCCCAAAAGGTTTTGAAAAAAATTGTGAGGGTTGAATTAATCAAAAACCCTAATTTATTTCCAAAATGTATTTTAATTGAATAAAAATTCAATTAAAATGATAAAAAATTGTTTAACATGTGGGAAACAAATTATGATCTTGGATTAATGCTTCAAAAATCATGTTTTGCCCTACAAAATGATTAGAAGTCATTAAAATTTACAAAATTAAGAGGGAAAAAATATTTTAAATGTCAAAAACAATTAAAATATTAATTCTTTGCAAAAATATCAATTATATGAAATAAATAATATTTTTGGGATTTTTTGGTAAAATAAAATATTTTAACATTTTTGTCAATTATTAAAAAAAAATCAACTCAAAATCATTAAAACTCAAAGAGAAATTAATTTTTGAATCAATTAAATAAAATCACAAAAGTCAAATATTTAAATTTGAGAGAAATGGCGCCAAGAACAACTGAAGAACACGCGCGTTTTTCAGCTTTGCCCAGATTTGCATTTTCTATCCAATCTCACTGAATACTTGATTATATCATGCAATCCACATATCAATATGCTCGTCTCAACCTCACGATCATGTTTATGACAATTAATTTAATTTAAATTAAGCATAAAATAAGAAATCACGACAAATCCTCAAGAACCCTAATTTCTGCATGAAGGCTGGGATTTTTGATACACGATTCAAACAAGGCAATTAATTGAGGGGAAACATTCCATGCATGAGTATGAACATTTGGCAAAAGTATTGTGCGAGGAAATATGCATAGATTGAGAGATGACCAAGTTTAGGCTTACCTCTAGGTCGTGACAGCAAGTTCAAAATGATTTATGAGTAGGAGGTGTTATAGATGAGTTGTCATGATCTGAACAACTTCCCTACACCCTATCGAGTGTGTTTGAATGCTTGGACTTGATGGAAATTGGCTGGATCACTTCATGGCATCTCAACTACAACTTGGTTAAAACCTTGAGCAATTGACTGGTGATTCTGAGAAATATGTGTTCCAGGTGTTGTTTAAGTGTTTGATCAACTCACATATGATGTATGTGAGGTGTGTGTGTGATTGGTTTGGTGGGAAAAGCTCTCAAACTCAAAACCCGATAGTGACTTGCCTTAGAAGGCAAAATTGGAGTGAAAGAAGAGATTTTGAGGAAAGCATCTGTTTGATGGCTTTGGTGTACTCAAACTGATCACAATTGAGCTCTATTTATAGTAGAGCAAGTTTGTTTTGCAAGGAATAGTGAATGGCAACTGCTGAGTAGGGTTGGCCAATGTTGGCAAATGAAAATCCAAGTCTCCTCTAGCCATTGACTAGAGGTTAGAGCACAGAGCTTTGGTTCCCTTGGTCTTGGATAAGTCTTGACTGAATTCAGTTGCCAATAGCTCAGTCCATGCCACCTTGGTGCTTCCATTGAATGCTCAAATCCAAAATTGGAGTCTTGTCCCTATTTTAGGCAATTCTAGGTTTGGCATGCTATTTCTTGTTCCAAGGACTTTGGAGGCTTGGCTCAGTGATTGTCCCCTTTAGATTCAATCCTCAGATGTGTCCAAAGTGATGACAAGGCTTGGAATTGGCTGATTTTGGCAAATCGACCAAAAGTGCAAAAATCTGCCTTGCCTTGGCAAATTTCAGCAAGGCAACTTGCCAATGTCATATCTCATGGCTCAAGTTGAATTTGGCGACGTTCTTGGCCATTTTGGAAAGCCCTTATATGATACAACAACTGTTTGATCATATTTGGTTTTGATACTTTTTGGATCCAAGTGAAAAATGTCCCTACATTTGGAAAAAAGTAAGGCAAATTCTGACTTAGTGAAATTTTCACTTAGTGTTGGAACAAAGTGACTTTTCTTGATTTTGATCACTCCATAACTCAAAATACATGAGGAATTTGGACATAGATCAGTATGAAGCTTTTGTAGAGGGCAATGAGATCTACAAATAAAGCTTTGGATGGGGAAAAATGGTTTTGTGGTTTAGGAGTTATGATCCTCTAAAGTTGGTACCTTTGTCACTTTATTTCATAACTTAGAAAATTTTCTAAGTTTTTATGGTTACCCCTTTTACAAGTTATCCCACTTTCCTTGATTTTTCTTGATGAATGATGATTCAAATCATACATTAATATCAACTTAGGGTTAAAAATCCAATTTTGTGAAAAATCTCAAAAAGTCAAAGTTGACTTTTGTGCACAGTTGACTTTTTGTCAGATGAATTCCAAACTATGCAATTCTTCAGGAAATCATGTCCTTGACCTAAATCAAATTTTATGGACATGTTCCATGGGTGTTATAGGGTATATTGAATCATGTCCTAGGGTTTGGGAGCATGTCCTGGTCAATAGTCAAAGCTACAGTTGGCTTTTCTCGCAAAACCCTAATTGTGGTTCAGATGAAATTAAGACTTGTTGCTCAAGCTTCTTGGATTAATCCATTGTTCCAAATGGATCAATATGGTATATTAGAGACCCTCAAATCATGTCTTGAGGTCTTGGTTCATGATTTGTCCCAAAAGCCAACTTAGGGGTGAATTAGGTCAAGAAACCCTAATTCCTGATTTTTGATATATGCATCCCTTGAGGCAAAATTGACTTGATGATTGGGTCCATGAGGTTCCATGGAGTATATTAGTTTATGTTTTGGATCATTGGCTCATGCCCAGAGGAAAATTTCCATCTGGAGGCCCTGGTCGACCAAACCCTAATTTGGTGGCACTGACGATCTTGAAGCTTGATCCACCTAGAAGGGAGCAACCTTGTGCTTAATCCTTGATGTGGAAGTCCTCTTAATCCATTGTGGATGTTTGAGAGGTTTAGACAAATTGTAAGATCCTGTCATTCCTTGATTGATCCTTTGTCTAAGAGCTCAGAGAGGGCTTGAAACCCTAATTTTGATTGTAGTGAATGCTCACCCATCTTTGGGGAGACTAATGAGGCATAATCATACACCTATATTGTGATGATGATTTGCACAATGAAGGGAAATCTTAGTGGTCAAAATTTGGGGTATGACAGAATTCCCGCATTTATTGTTGTTTTTGCTTTTTGCTTTTTCGGAAAATGATAATCCGAAAACAGACAAAAATAACAAACGTTTTCAAAATACACTGCACACCACTTTTTGCATTTTTGCTATCTTTTCTAAAAAGAATCATCAATCACATTATGCAGATTAATTGTTAAAAACCTCGTTGAAACATATGATCCAATGCTTTCTCCCAACTTTGAGTTCCCGGTATTCGAAGCTGAAGAAGAAGAGGACGAGGAAATTCCAGATGAGATCTCCCGACTACTCAAACAGGAAGAAAAGTCCATTCAACCCCACAGAGAACCATTGGAAACAATTAATTTGGGTTCAAAAGAAGAAAGAAAAGAAGTTAAGATCGAAGCTCTGCTCAGTTCTACTATCATAAAGAGTCTGGTACAACTTCTCAAAGAATTTCCCGATGTATTTGCTTGGTCCTATAGCGTTGGTTTTTTGGCGAAGCGACCACTTACCGCTTATTTGGTGCTACTTTATGATTTCTATATTTATCCTGTGAAGCTCGAAAGGAAGGGGAAAATATCTTAAACTAACCCTGCTTGCAAATGTTTTCTTTAACAAATGCAAAAAGATCGGGGATCGGGGTATAGTTGCACAAAGGAAAAGTATTAACACCTAGAGTATATCCAGTTGTCCATAGGAACCTTTATTTGCAAGAATTTTTCTACTATTATGGCATTGAAGAAATGTTTTTGTTGTTTTTAGGAAGGTATTGGACCTAAGATTCTTGATTTGTGTGCTCGCTAAGATTTCGCAATCTTATGCCTACGTATTTCCGTAAAGAGATCAGGGAAATCAGAGCAATTGTAGTTCCTCCTATTCTATGGGAGGAAAAAAAGTTTGGTGTCTTGTTTAAAGCCCGAGATTGAAGCTAAAGAGTATTTGTGTCATGTTCAAAGCCCAAGATTGAAGCTAAAAGAGTATTTGTGTCTTGTTCAAAGCCTAAGATTGAAGCTAAAAGAGTATTTGTGTCTTTTTCAAAGCCCAAGATTGAAGCCAAAAGAGTATTTGTGTCTTGTTCAAAGCCCAAGATTGAAGCTAAAAGAGTATTTGTGTCTTGTTCAAAGCCCAAGATTGAAGCTAAAAATTTTGACTGAGAGAGAATTTGTCATCTCTAAAGGGAGATATCTCACCTATTCATCACAAATGTAGAAGGATTGGTTATAAGGGAAATTACTTTAACTGGGATGTATGAAATCCAATAATGCCATTATTTCCTTTATAAGAGAGATGTCATGAAGAAAGAAGCTTTAACTCAGTGTAGACCAATGCCAATTTTCCTTATGATGCTAAGAGAGGGACATTGGCTTGGATGTTTAGAATCCAGAGGCTTGCCACTTACAATAGTTAGATGAAAGAGTAATTTTAACCATGATAAGAGAGGGACATTGGCTTGGATTCTGAATCAACAAGTGTTCCACTTACAGCAGTTATCTGGAAAGAGGTTTTTAATTGTTTGTTTTGATATGTGATGTATAGAGAAAATGTCTTCCTACAGAGAGAACTCATGGTATCATCTGAGGGGGTGTTGATTTTTGGGTGTCTTGTTCGAAGCCCAAGGTTGAAGCTAAGAGAGGTTGAAAACTGACTCTACTAGGAATGTTTTAATTGAGTATCTTGTTTGAAGCCTAAGATGATGAAGCTGAAGAGTTTGAATAGTTTGTATAAAAAACTGACTCAACTGGGGAGATTATGTTTGTCATGTATAAAGCCCAAGATTGAGGTTGACTGGTTAAGTCATTATATGAAGCCTAAAAGGAGGCCAACTCTTGTTGGTGATTTGAGTAGAGTTGATTTATCAGATGCCATGAGGCCCTAGTTCTTTTGAGGATTTGTTGATGGTAAATTGACCCTGGCTGGGGATTATTTAAGGTGAAAGTTAAGCCTTGTTGGGGGTCAGAAGGGTTTAAAGGTGAGTTTGAAAACCTTAGAGGTTTTAACTCTTCTGGGGACTGGTGTATTGTTAAGATGATCAGGATTTATCTTATTCCTTTAGGAAACCTGAGGGTCTTTGTATGAAGTCCAAGAGGAGACTATGAGGATAAGTCTTTCTGCTTGTATGAAGCCCAAAAGGAGGATGAGGGTTCTGGAGATAAAGATTGACCCTTGACTGATTGGATGTTCTATATTTTTGGCTGCCCTGAGGATTGAACTAGTAGAGATGACTAAATTTTTTCCTATACTTTTTTAGAAAGCCTTTAGGTCCTTGTACTAAACCCAAAAGGAGGCTATGAGGAACTTTTAAGAAGCTTGTTGGTCCTTGTACTAAGTCCAAGAGGAGGCTATGAGGAACTTTTAAGAAGCCTGTTGGTCTAAACCTGAGAAAAGTTCAAGGAAGGTTTTACTGGGAATAATCTTTTCTTTGTTGAACAGTTCTAGGGTTTGAGGAAATTCAAAAGAGGTTTCACCGGGAATTAATCCTCTTTGGGGAAATGAATTCCTTTGTATAAGTTTCTAAGTTTTGGCAGTCTTGAGAAAAGTTTCACTGGGAATAATACATTTCTTTGTTCCATATTGAATAAAGCCCAAGAGGAGGCAGACTGTTTAGGGGAAGTTTCCTATGAGGGAACTAGTTGTTTGAACTAAGTTTTGAGTATCCCAATGTTTGAACTAAGTATGAACTGAGGATGACCTAACTGCTGGGGAAACTTTAAACAGGTATGCACAAGTATATATACAAATATGTGAACAAGTGTATAAACAAATGTGATTTGAATTGAAGAGATGTTGGGTCTTATACTCTGATGGAGGTCCAAAGTATATTGTTACTAGTTGTATGATTATGATTGTATAATTGATTAGGGTTTTGAGAAATTGAAGAAAGTTTTGAGAAAACTTTGAATTTGAATTGAAAGAAATGTTTTGGGACTTATAACTCAAAGAGAGGCCCAAGTGGTCTAAGAGCAGTTTCACCGGGAATAATGCTCCTCTTAGTACCTATTTAAAACAAACAGATGATTTTGAAAACAGAGGTATGAGGCTTAAAACTCAAGGAGAGACCCATGGAGGTTGTTTATTGTGTAAAAAACATAGTTATGTATGAGAGATTTGGGGCTCATACTTAAGGAGAAGCCCAGATGACTTATTTTGAAAACAGTGATCGCACTGCGATACCGAAAGACGTTGTGGGACTTATACTATAGCAGAAGCCCAAAATTATTTATGTACATAGGGGGTTGGTTCTTACACTCTATTAGAGGCCCACAATGTTTATTGAAAGAAAGAAAAGTGGGGTTTTTACTCAAGGAGACACCTAGATGAAAATAATGAACGCATCGTTATTTTGAAAATCGCACTGGGACTTATACTATTACAGAGGTCCATGATTATTTATTTACAAAAAGGGGTTTGGGTCTTACACTCTATTAGAGGCCCAAAATGTTTATTGAAAGAAAGAAAAGATTTAAAATCAAGGAAAAACCCTAATTTTTAATTAAGATACATTGTTTCAAAGAAAATTTAATAAAAAATGATATAAAATACCAAATATATATAATAAACATGTTTTGAACTTTGATAAATGTTTGAAAATAGATGTTTTATTCACAAGATGATTTGAAATTCAAATGGTTTTGAAAAATCAAGAAAAATAATTTATTTTAAAATGTTTAAAACAAACAAAAAGAAATTCTTTATAAAATTCAAAAATATATCAAATATAAAATATATTTTTTTGATTTTTTTGTGGAATAAAATATTAAAATTTATAAATTATTTATGTTTAAAAAATCATTTGAAAAAGATTAAAAATGAGAGAGATATGAATTTTTGAAAATAATTGAAAATATTTAAAAAATATTTAAAAATTCAAAAATTTGAAAAATGGCGCCAACGACTCCTTCTTCTTCCTCGCTCGTGCCTGCCATGGCTGCTTTGCAAAAGCACACATATCTCACTCAATACGCAATGATTTTGCACGATTCAAACATGAAAGTTGTGTGTTTTTGAACAACGATTTCAATGATACCAATTAATTGCATTTCTTTTAAGTGTGGAGTGAGAAATCATGTGAAGAACAGATGAACCCTAATTTTTGCAAGAACACTATGAAATTCCATACACAATAGATACAAAGCAATTAATTGAGGGGAAACACTCTACATAAGTGCAGAAACATGTTTGTAACTTGAAGACACGTTTATGATGCATGGATCATAGAGTTTGAGAGGTTCAGGCTTACCTCTATAAGAGGAAATCGAATCCTCAGTTGTAGGTGTTGCATAAGTGTTTTGATGATATGGATAGCTTCCTTGGACCTCAAGTAGTGTGTTGAGATGCTTGGAATGGATTCAAAACCTCTGGATTGGTGGGCACGACTCCAACTGCAGATGGCTTTGGGATGAATGTGAGCTTGATGAATCTGAGGTTTCAGATGTTGTTCAAGTGTTTAGATCACTCATATATGATGTATGTGAGGTGTTAGGATGGTTGGTTTGAGCTGAGTTGCTCTCTTTCTCAAAACAGGTTTCTCACTTCTTTGAAAATGGAAATTTGGTTCACAAGAGGGAAATGGTGGAAAACATGTGTTGTAATGTTTTAGTGTGTTGAAATTAGTCACAAATGACCTCTATTTATAGTAGAGGACGTTTGTTTTGCAAGGAATAGTGAATGGGGGCTGGATCACCCTATGGTCTAATGGATATGGCTAGGAGTCCAAAGTCTCCTCTAGCCATTGACTTGGTCTGAACTTGCAGGCCTATGGTCTTCTGATTCTTGGACTAAGCTTGACTCATTTGGATGGTTATGGAATGATACATGCCACCTCTATGCATCCTTTAAATGCTTCATGATAAACTTTAAATTTTTGGATTTGAAACTTGAATGCCACATGCCAAAAGGGATAGTGTCTTGACTTGCAAGGCACTATGGTTCAGAGTTTGTTGGTTTTGATAAGATTCCTTATGATCTTGAAGAGTGACAAGGTTTGCAAAGTCATCAAAATGACAAAATCGCGTGAAATGCACAATTCTGCCTTGGAAAATCAGGGTGAAAATTGCCATTTTGTGAGATTCATAACTCCTAGCTCAAATTGAATCATGGGAGGCTCTTGTACTTTTAAAAAAGCCCACATATCATACTTCAACTTTGATGTTTGCATCCGGTCTTGATTCATCTTGGATCATGATGAAAAGTGGCTTTGAACATTGGTGTCCCAAGCTGAGAAACTTGGCAAAATTTCACTAAGTGTCAAGAAATGTCAATTTCTTAATTTTTGTGATTTTGCTCCATCCATAACTCAAAATCCATGAAGATTTGGAATATGGTGTAGTTGACAATTTTGTAGTATGTAATGAAAGCATTCATTTAAGCTTTGGATGGGAGAAAATGGTTGCTTGGATCACAAGTTATGGTCTTGCAAAGTTGGGTCAAAATCATTTTTTTCCATAACTTAGTGAAATTTTAAGTTTCTCAAGGTTGTCCCTTTTGCAAGTAACCTCACTTTTCTTGATTTTTCTTGGTTGATTATGATCCAAATCATAATTTAACATTGTTCTTGACTTGAAGAGGCCATGTTTGTCAAAAAAATCTCAAAATTCAAACTTGGTTTTGATCATAGATGACTTTTTATCAGATGAATTTTAAACTTTGTGATCCTTTATGAAATTAAGTCCTTGGGCTAAATTGAAACTAATGGATGGATTCCATAGGTGTTTTATAGTGTCTTGAATCATGTCCCAAGGTTTGAGATCAGGTTTTACTCAAAAGTCAAAGGCACAGTTGACTTTTTATCAGAAACCCTAATTTGTGGTCCAGATGAATTTGAATCCTTGCATTTCTTGTGAATCAAGTTCCTTGAATTAATCCAATCTTTTAAATGGATCAATATGATGTATTTGAGGCCCTCAAAGCATGTCTTGGGGTCTTAGCTCATGCCTTGCTCCAGAAGTCAACTTAGGGTGAATTAGGTCAAGAAACCCTAATTCCTGTTTTTTGGTGAATGCATCCCCTGAGGCTATTATGAGTTTATGAATGGACTCATGATGCCCCTTTGAGCTTCTTGAACCATATGTTGAAGTATTGGCTCATGCCCAGATGAAAATTTCCCTCTGGAGGCCTTGGTCGACCAAATCCCTAATTTGGTGACACTGATGATCTTGAGGCTTGATCAACTTGAAATGTTGCATCCTTGTGCTTAATTCTTGATGTGGGAGACCTATTGATCCTTCATGGATGTTTGAGAGGCTTGAAAAGTTAAAGATCCTGTCAATTCATATTGATCCTTTTCCTGTATGCTCTGAGAGGGCTCAAAACCCAACCTCTTGGCTAGAGTGAACATTCAACAATCTTTGAGAATATTGATAAGGTATGAAGGTATATCCATATTGTGGTGATGATTTGCACAATGATGTGAAATCTTGTGGTCAAAATTTAGGGTATGACAGGTCCTACCAAGATATGGCAGGATTGCATACTAACATTGTAGAGCATCATTTGCCGTTAAAGCCAGAATGTCCGCCAATCAAACAAAAATTGAGAAAGACTCATCCAGATATGGCCATCAAGATCAAAAGAGAAGTCCAAAAGCAGATCAATGCAGGCTTCCTTTCCACATCAGAATTTCCTCAGTGGCTAGCCAACATAGTGCCAGTTCCCAAGTGTCGCGATGAGAATTAGATACAAGCTATTGATTAAGCTTGAATTACAAATCTTTAAAAGATTCACCACCGAGTTTTGATTTATCCAAGGGAAAGGGTAAAGATCGTAAAAAACCCTAAGTTTGCAATGTAACAACAATGCTAAGAGATTTGGGGTCGGGGACGGTTATACTTAGGGAAGGTATTAGCACCCTAAGCATCTATAGTACTCTATAGGAACCTCTTACTAGTATTTGTGATATTGTTTGCTATTGCTTTGTGTTTGGGTCTTATGGTGAGAGATAGGAATCTAAAGGTTTAGTCACTAAGTATGCTCACCAAAAATTTGCGGTCTTGTGCCTAGATATCCTTACAAGGATGGAATCAGAGAATTTGTAGTTCACCTTGCTAAGGGATGAACACTTTGATTATGATCAAGGTTCAAATGGGATTAAGTGTTATATCTTAACACTTACTTGACTTGACAAATTCAAAAGATTGTACATTCTAACTTAAGTCTAAAATTCAAAAGCCTAATGACCCTAACAAGGTCAAAGAGGATGGTTGATGATGAGCTATCTATGATAATGGAGTCAATAGAGAGACTTTCCCTTGGATTAAGGAATAAAAGGCAACTTGAGGATGGAAGCTAACAAGCTAGTATCACTTGGGGAAATAACTTAACAAAGTTAACGAAACATGATTAAGTAAGGATGGTATGAACAAACATGATATTCAAACATGATATCAATTGGAAAACAAATCAAGGTAACATTCAAACACGATGTTAATGAAGGCATGACAAAGGTAAAGCATATGGTTACAACCAAAGCATAAAGATAAATGTAATAACATTTAGAGTAAGGACTTAACAAAGTCAAGAATTGGACAAGGTAACTTACTAGTAGGTTCAAAGGTTCAAAGAAGTTTTAAATCAACATGGTAACAACCAAGGTAAGTTCAATCAAACAAAGATGTTACAACATCTAAATAATCATGAGATATAGTTCTAACAAGACTAAGATATCATGGATGATGAGTTCAAGTACATAATTAAGGCAAAAATGCTTTAGGGTTTACTAACACCAGTTAATCATGGTAACAACACTTAATCATGAATACAATTTAAACATTCAAAGCATGGATAAGTCATTACAATAATTAGGCATGGTAAGATTCAAAGTTTAAGTTAACATGTGAAATTTATGGCAACACTTAAACATGGATAAAGACAAGAGCTCAAAGTTGACATGTATAAGTCAAAACATCACTTATCATGGGTAGAAGTTCAAAGATGAAGTAAGGCATACATAAGTCATGATAACAATCAAAGTTCAAAGTAAACATGGGTAATTTAAGACATTACTTAATCATGAATACAATTTAAGACAAGTAAAGGGTAACAACCAAGCATACTTGAACAAGAAGGACATGTTTATGACAATAACATGTGGATGAACATATAGGCATACAAAAGATGGTATGTGAGAATGCTTAAAGATGACGTGTAGAAAATTCAAACATCGTGTGAACAAGTTAAGTCATTACTTGAATATTTAGGCATGGTTACAAATTGAACATGTTGATACAAGTAGGTAACAACCTAGACATGCATATTAGGGTTCAACATGGTCTTTAGACAAAGTGAATGCATCACAAAGGCTTGAGCATACAAACATGTATTCAAAGTCACTTTTAAGACAATAATCAAGGGTTTAAGGATACCTAAACATAGTATGACTCAAACAAGGGTACATGGGCACACCAAGGTCATATAAACATGGAAGAGAATCACATGTTAGAGGCAAAATGACCAAACAAAAGTTCATGGCATGGTTGGAAATTCAAAATACATTTACACTTAAACCTACATTTGAAAATGCATTAAATCAAGTAGCCACAAGCATTTACAATTTCACAACATTGTGCAAGACTCACATAAGTTGTACATGTGTCAAACATGTCCACATGTGTAAAGAAAACCAAAGGAATCAACCCAAGAAAACAAGATGGTTCTTAAGAAAACCTAAAACGGTCACTTACTTCAAACATGAATAAGTGCTACAACAATAATTATTTTTGGAGAACAAAATATACCACATGAAAATAGACATCAACATGAATCCATAGAAAAAAGAAGGGATCAAAAAGTTTAAGGGATGACCAAGTTATAAGGTTTCTAAGTTGTCAAGAAACATGAGAAAACTAAGTCATAAAAAATAAGGGAAGTGGTCCTAGAGGGATGTGAACACGCCCCATTTGGTTCAAGTTAAAACTTTTAACCAACTCAGCCATGTGAATAGCTTGTAAGTAACACGCGCGTATTAAAATATATATGAAATCTTGTCCTAAATACTTAAAAATGAAAAAGCTCAGCAAAATGGAAAAAGGATGATCTCTAGGAATCAAACCCAAGACACAATGGTTTCAAGACACAGCAAGGCAAGGTTTGCGCCACTGGGGTGGCCTGTTACATCCATTCACTTAATGGAACCAAAATAACATAAGGGAAAATCAATTTCCCAAGGCAGAAGAGCGCCATGGCCCTCTTACTAAAGCAAAAATACAACAAATTCACCAAATGCAAAAACTATCCTAAGTTGCTCAAAACTTAATGAAATCCAATGAAATAAAAAAGGAAAACATGTATTTTTTTCACAAGGATCACAATGGTATAATTTATTTTGGCTGAAAATGCTTGTGACATAAAACACGATAGTGATCTCATGAAAAGCACAAGTTGACAAATTCTATGGGAGTAGCTCATACAGTAATGGATAATATCCAAAGTAAGTTTAAGCATGTTACATACATCATAACTAAAACATCCCTACTTAATGCACATCAAAATACAACATGCTCTTAAAAGTTCAAGTTGTGATTGACTTACCTCTTGGAGTCAAGGTTGAAATTTACAAGATAGTTGTTCCAGAAGTGTTCCAATGGTTTTGATGGCTTCATTGAACCTCCTTGGACCTCCTTAGGTGCCTGGAATCCTAAGAAGTTGACTGGAACAAACTGTACCCGTTTCTTACAAAAATTGCCAAAGTGCTCAAAAAAGGAACTTCAAGCAAATAGTGCCACAGTCCACCAACCAAACTTTGAACAACTTAAGGATGATTTTTGTAAGATGTTTCTAAGGTTGGAAGGCTTGGTAATGATTTGGTCAGTGTTTTGGATAGGAAAATGCAGAAAGTCAAACTTTCAAGGGGTTGAGGGTTATCTTTTTGATTTGTGAGGTTTTTGATGATGGTGAGGGTTTAGACACTCTTAAGATGCGTTTTGTGGTTTGTGTGAGTGGTTAGATTGAAGGTTTTATGGCTGGAAACTGTTTTGGAGGAGTTTTGCAAAGGAGGATTCTTGGTTTTCAAGTGATGACTTGAAAAACCAATTATGATATGGGGAGGTTATAATGCTTTTTGAGGAGTGTTTTTGTTCTTGTTTGAAGCAAGGATTCATCCTCTATTTATAGGGAAAGGGTGGAGGAATTGGTTCTGCAGATTTGAAGTGGTTTGGTTGGTTGGTCTAGTTGAAATCCAAAGAATGGTTGGTTTGATTTCAACTTGGCAAGTACATGGCTCTTATAGTTCTAATGCAAAGTAAAAGTGCATATTGAGTCTTGGAATCTCCTTTTGAGCTTGCTTCTGCAGATGGAACAGGTTTGAGTCTCAAGGCAAGAGGTTTGTGATTAAAGTCACTTTTCAAGAGTGGCATTGTGAAATTTATGGCAAAAACCTCCCTAAATGCAATGAAATTTGAATTGATGCTCAAATCTTGTGTAATGCTTTAGAAATGGTACAAAATCTCTGATCAAAGGTAGATTTAGAAGCAACAAGGTCTGAAAAGTAAGATCATGTAGGTATGGAATGGCTTTGCAACAAGTTCACCATATATATAACCATGAAATTCAAGTTACAAAACCCTAACTTCAAGAATTCGAATATCCTAGCTCACAAAAGATATGAAGGAGTTCTTGTACTTTTTGAAAAGCCTCAAATGTGCTATAAACCTTTCATGTTTAACAAAAATTCTGAATCTCAAAGGATCATAATGAAAACTGGCCTTAAAGATTGTTGTTTCTAAGGATCAAAAACTGCCTTGAAAAATTTCTAAGTGTCCAAAGATTTTTCCAAACTTTGATGCTTCATAACTCAAAATCCAAGCACTTTTTGAGGTTTCCACCCCTCACATAAAGTTGTAGTATGTTGTGAGGGCTTTAATTTGAGCTTTGGAGCACACAAAATGGCTGTGTAGATTGGGAGTTATGATCTTTCAAAGTTGGCCTCCAAACTAGGGTTTTTTCCTATACTTAGAAAAATTTCAAGTTTCTTAACTTTGCCCCTTTTGCAAGAAACCTTCAAAATCTTGGTTTTTCATGCCCAAACTCATTGATCAAACATGTCTTGATGAGATTTGGCTTGAATACTTCAATTTGAACCAAAAACCCTAAAAGTCAAAGGGTTGACTTTGTCAGATGAAGCTTATGCTATCAAATGAATTCAACCGTGTGATCTTCAATGATCTTGAATTCTTGAATCTTTCAAACCTCATGGAAGGACTCCAAGTATGTATTTTAGTGTCTTGGTTCATGCCTCAAGGCTTGGCATCATGATTTGATCAAAAGTCAAGGCATAGTTGACTTTTTCCTAATGAAACCCTAATTGGTGACCAGATGAAATTGAGCTTCATAGAACTTGTAATTAGACCATATTGCACTTGATTATTGACAAGGAGAAGCCTCTTGAGTGTATGTGAGATTGATGGGTTGATGATCATTCCAAAACATTGACTGATCATGTGAAGATTCTCTTGATTCCTTTGGGCCAAAGCCCTAATTCAGATGAAATCACACAAGAACAAACTTGAACATGGTTAGGGTTAGCAATGCAATGCTTGATGTTCCTAGAATGATGATGACATCTAGGGTCAAAATTTTGGGTATGACAGTTGCCCCTATTTAAATAACTTCACTAGATTACTTGAGTGGTGACAACCCTCAGGGAATCAAAGTGAAAGGTATTTAAATACATAAATAACCAGAAATTTTGCCCTTAGATGCAATGGTATGCTATGCTACAGACAAAACTGACTTAAATAGATGCTACGATCAATGCAGACATGGAATGAACTCTAGTATGATGCTCTGTGATGGAATGATAAATACTGAATGCACAATGCAGACCTAGATGATCAAGACCTGCCAAAGAAAGGAAAAGACCAAACTGGGGACATCCCAAGCAAACATCACTGGGGAATACCCAAAGTGGTTGATAAACAAGTTCAGACATGACTAGAAATCACTGGGGAAAGATAGACAAGAATAAGATCTTCTTACAAGAGATCAAGGGTGAAAGGGGAAATCTCAAAACAAAACAGCACAGGACGGTCTCCACCGGGGAATATCTAGAGTAGTTGATCAATAGGTTCAAACATGACCAGCTGACACTCTAGAACAAGAGATGAAACAAGATTCCTCATAACAATAGGATGAACAAAACAGATACAATCCTCATAGCAATAGGATCGATCCCAATATTCCTCATGACAATAGGAGAAAAAACAGATTCTCATAACCATAGAATCAATGAAACAGGATACTCATAACAATAGGATATAAAACAGATTCTCATAACGATAGAATCAGTGAAAAGGCTCCTCATGGCAATAGGATTGATGTTAAAGTTCCTCACGACTGAAATGGAACAGATTCTTATGACGATAGAATCAGTGAAAAGACTCCTTATAACAATAGGGGACGTAGATTCTAATAACAATAAAATCAGCAAACTAGATCCTCATGACAATAGGATGATACCCATAAAAGGAATGTGTTGAATATACTTTCATAACAACAGGGGTGGCATAAAGAGAATCCTCATAACAACAGGATTGCTACGCCAAAAGAGATCCTTATAACCATAGGATCAACAACACACAACATTGAAGTTTTCAAACATCCAATCTTCTGGAAATTCCTTAAAATGAAGAGTTCAAACGGGATCTTCAGGAACCATCAGGAAAGGTACATGGTAACGACTCTTCTGTACGTGCCAACGTAATGGACTTGGAATGCAAGCAAAGGTAACAACCGGCTTTTAATGCATTGATGCTAGTATTCACTAGACTTCAAGGGGATATTGGTGACAACCAAAGCAACTTACCAATGATGATTGGATTTCAGGCAGATCTACTGGGGGAAGGAAATATGGGTAACAAACAATATTCCAAGATACCAAGGATAAACAGGCCGGTGAATGCCAATGGAAACTGGGGAAAAGATAATATACATGGTGACGACCACATCAACAATACCAATAACAATTAGATTTTGAACAATGCCAGTAACTACTGGAATTTCAAAGGAATTGGTGACTACCAGATTAATAATACCAATAACAATCGAATATTAAACAATGTCAGTAACTACTGGAACTTCAAAGGAATTAGTGATGACCAAATTAATAATATCAATAACAATCGGATTTTAAACAATGCTAGTAACCACTGGACTTTGCAGGGATATTGATAATAACCAGATGAGCTGATAACGGTAAACTTAAAGATGCCACCGACAGTTGGACCTCAAGACAATGATATTAGTAACAACTAAACTTCATGAGAGTATCAGTGACAACCGAGATGTTCGTGGTTAGGTCCAAGCAAGTTGAAAACTTTACAAAGGTCAATGTAAGCATGTGTAAGTTAAAACATCACTTAACATGGAAGAAAAAGTGTACAAGGCTCAAGACTTTGGTGACATACTAAAGTGCATGCTATGGTTCTTGGTGTTCATCCAAGGATGTGTGTGAAGTTTAGTGTTTAAACAAATATCAACCAGAGAGCATTGGTAACAACCAAATATCTTAACGAAGATGCTTGTTGACAACCTCACATAAGGTTGGTATAAGTTGCAGATGGTTCAAACATGTCCATGTATGCAAAGAGGATCAAAGGAAACAACCAAAGATCTTAACAGAGATGCCAGTTACAACTTGGGGATCTTATAAAAGAGATACAGTATGGTTGCTCAAATTTCCTCAAATAGAGAGAAAAACCATCAGAGTCTTCATCAACTTTCTCAAAGAGATGCCATTTGATATAAGGGAAATGGATCTATTGAGGAATCATCTTTTGCCATAAAATCCTCGTAGAGAGGGTAACTCAAACAAAGAGAACCTGTTTGTGAGATTTTTTCGACAAAATTAGACTTTTCGAGGAACACCCATTGTAATTGTACAAGGTTATATATCACCAAGATCGGATAAGCTTCTCAGGAGAGACTGCCACTTATCAAGGACCAAAACAAGTTTCTCATGGAGACTTCCCCTTGTTATTGGGTATAAATTCCAAAGAGATGTTGTTACAACAACACTGTTGGAGAATTTCTTTTGTCTTCAATGAGGATCTATAAAAGATTCTTCCTAAAGACATCGTACAAAATAAATGCACGTTCAAACTAGGTTCGGCGACCTAATTTGGCTCAAAAGCAACACTGCCAGGGACCAAAGTTCAATCTAGGAACAAGCTAGAAAGAAACGGTCAAACAAGACTCCAACCATTGAGGAAAGAACTCAAATGGGGTTTATCTTATCCAAACATGGAAAAGATAACTGAACCAACCATCATCCGCGAGAATCAAACTCTGTGGGGGAATCCTTGAAAGGATGGGCACTTTATGCCTAAAGGTGACAACTCTATTGGAAAGAATAGACAAACCCAGTCCCTTGGGGAGTAAACACCAAAGTGAACCAAAACAGGTAAACACCAGAGAGGTAGTAAAAATGCTCGGATGCCATGCATATGTATGAATGCATGTATGTCATGTTTATGCTTATGCTGATAAAACAGACAAGAGGAAGCACACCGGAGATGAAATAAACATCTCGACAAGGATACCCAACCAACCTCACCAGATGGGACCATCACTAGGGATGAACATGTAGAATCAGCAGTTCTACTCCAAGGTTACAACCTTTTCTAGGGGAAAAAAGTATTCCACTCGGTGGCATAACGTCATGACTTCACTAGGATTGCCATCGTGAGCCTGTATGGGGATTGCCAAGATCAACTGATGTAACAACTTACTGGGGAACTGTCAAAAGATGTCACAAGAACAAAGTAGTTTTGCACTTTAATTTGTATGATGATTATCATAGTGAGCAACGACTTTTGCATCGACTAATCTTCCAATCTTATCTGCCCCAGATTACATGACCTGTTGGAAGAATACCACGAGGATTTTACAGAAGACGGACCATGATAATGCCTTAATATCTTCAAACTCTTGAAGAGATTCACAAATCTCGACGTAACTACCTCGGTTTAACTGTACTTGCATAACAAAGTTCTCGGACTTGCTCTTCAGACTGTGGGAGTAACAATTGGAAAACCAAACTTGCCCTTGTTGGTGGAGTTTTTTTTTCAAACAAACACGCCGTTAGATATGATCATGTGAAGAAAGCATCTTAAGAGGGTTTTACAGAAGACAGGCCATGACAATGCCTTAATATCTTCAAACTCTTGGGGAGATTGATCAAATTTCAATGTAATTGCCCCAGATTGGCTGTATAGAGTCTTCGAAACAAACAAGCCAATGACAACTGGTCTTGAGAGGACTGATGACAATCAATACCAATAACAATTGGGTTTTACAGTGGGAATACCAGTAACGACTGGGAAACAAACTTATCCATGCTTAGTAAAATGCCCCTAGATACGGTCATCCTTTACTTAATAAAGTCTTAGAAGATTAAGCTCATCACTGATGTTTATATGCAAGATTTTGTGCCATCAAGCAATGTTAGCAAGAGAAAACTATCAATTATGAAGCTGCTAATGTAACATACATGTTTGTCTTAAAGTTTTTACTAAACGATATTGCAATAACTTATGACTGAATCAGTAGTTAGGATATGTCATTGATTTTAATTTGCAAAGTCAACACGAGTTTGAGCATGGCTTAATAGGAGTCAGGAAACATTGGCTCGTTGAGTATGCTTTCAAAATAAGCATGCTTTAATTAGGTCTTTTAAGGGTTGTAACGTGGCTTAGCTCACGGTTTATAAAATAAAGGATAAAAGGCTCAAAGTTTATCGGTACCCACCCTTTCTACGTGATGTTCTCCGCTCCTACATTCAGTTTAAGCTTGATGTGAGCACTCATCTCTCAAAAGGAGTTCTAATGTGGTTGAGGAGCCACCGAGGCTTTGGACATTGTCATTACTGACCTTTTTCGCTTGTGGCGTTAGATCACACGACTTTGTTGTTTGTGGAGGGCAGATGGATTCAAAACTTTTAACATGATGTTAGTGACAACTGGACTTTAGGCATCAATGACAATTGGGTTTAGTAACAACTGGACCTCGAGAAAAGAATGGTGACGACCAAATTACCAAAAAGAATTGGATTGTCAAACAAGCATGCCAATAATAATTGGACTTCAAGAAAAGATTGGTGACGACCAGATTACCAAGACCAATAACAATTGGATTATCAATGAGCATGCCAATAACAATTAGACTTCAAGAAAAGAATGGCGACGACCAGATTACCAAGAACAATTGAAGTTGACCTCACTTTTGCGTTTTCATTTTCCTTAACTTTTGCCTGGACTGAGTCTTTTGACCTTGAAGTCCAGTGGGATGCCCCAATTTTGCCTAAGTCTTCTTTATAGGTTTTGACTTAGCGTGCTTTTTTATTTTCTTTCTCTCTCTCTCTC
This sequence comes from Lathyrus tuberosus, assembly GCA_022829125.1. Taxonomy (NCBI): domain Eukaryota; kingdom Viridiplantae; phylum Streptophyta; class Magnoliopsida; order Fabales; family Fabaceae; genus Lathyrus; species Lathyrus tuberosus. Next base: position 1,116,222 of record JALAZF010000757.1, on the reverse strand, counting down.
TCTCTCTCTCTCTCTCTCTCTCTCTCTCCCTCCCTCTCTCTTTTTATGAACAAGTCGCACTCCTCTAAGTCATCTTGACTTAGATACCAATGACAATTGGGCTTTTGAAAAGACACCAGTGATGACCGGATCGGATACAATCGGATTTTGAGACACCAATAACAATTGGATTTTATGATACCAATAACAATTGGAGTTGAAGATACCAATAACAATTGGATTTTAAGATACCAATGACAATTGGATTTTATGATACCGATAACAATTGGATTTTATGATACCAATGACAATTGGATTTGACTTCTAGCCTCTTAATGTGTGAGGAAAAGGTGAAGCAGACCCTCCAGTACTCACTCCTTTTTATGAATGTCCGAGTGCTCGATCATCTTTACTGAAAACTAACCAGTCCCTAGGTTAAAGTTGACGGGTTTCTTTTTTTTTTTTTTGTAAAAAAACTTCTACTTCAAGGCCCAAAGGGGTTAAAGAGGGGTTATCTTCCTTATTTCTCCAGTGTTTGGGTAATTGAAACAATGCCTTATATCATCAACAAGTTTTATTCAAAAGCATACAATAAGAGATCTTGCGTTTTTAATTTCATCATCCTCCGTTCAATTTTACCTAAGCAAAAGATTGTGTGGTATTTGCATTTATAAAGTAATTAAATGAGTGAATGGATTTCTTCAAGACAAACTTATTCATTGCATTAATAGTTTCAAATAACAAGTTCTTACAATGCCAGAACAAATGTGTTAACAAACACAGAAAATTACATAAGAAAAAAATAGCAAATAAAACTTAAAATCTGACAAGACTAAGCCTTAAGAAACAGTCTTCTGCATCAATCCACAATATGCGATGAAGAGCTTACCTCTAGCAAGAGGGTGATTTGAACCTGAGGCTTGCATATTTTGAAAGACAGGATCCCCTTTTGGATCAACTCTTTCACCTTCTCCTTGAGGACATAACATTCCTCAATGTCATGGTCGGGTGCTCCTTGATGGAAGGCACAGAAGGCATCAGCTGTGAAGTAATTCCTGTGGGTCATTGCAATAGTCGACGTAGTCTCTTTCTTGATTAATCCCTTTTGTAGGAGGACACGAAACAACCTGGCATAGGACATGGGGATGCCCCTAGACTCACCAACTTGCTCAGTCGGTTGATTGTTGGAGGAGGAAGGGTCACCTTGGCGTTGAGATATGACCAAATCTTTTACTAAGTTTGTCAAATTCCTCTTGGCAGCTTTCAAGTTTGCAACTTCATCTCGAAGCCCTTGATTTTCCTGCTCTTGGGTGTCTATCAAGTTCTTCATTGTGGCAGAGAAGGTTTCCATGTTGGCTCCCAAAATGGAAATCTCCTCTCGAAGTGCTTAATTTTCTTGTTTCAAATGATACATCTTCTTTTAGCCTGAGTATTCTTGGTGATGAACTAGAGGAGATAAAGAATAAGCTCATGTTGGAGAAATGTAAATGCAGATGTGGCAACAGATGCAAAATGCAAGATGTAATGCAAAAAGTTTCGTGGAACTTAAATATTTGCAAACATCAAGGATACAAGAAAAAGGAATTCATTCTATTAATTCAAAAGAGGTTACAAAATGTTTAGTCCTTTGTTTAAAGATCAAGAAGGGTACTTAACAGTTTTCCTTCTATTATTATCCATAATTATCCTATGATGTTTACAAATAAGAGTTTAAGTTCCATGAAACTTTTTATGAACAAATGATGCTCATGAATGCAAGTATGCAAAAACAAGACAAGATCACACTCAAACATGGTGTAAGGCTTGCATGAAGTCAAAGGTTCAACCCTCTCATTTGGTATGTACTAGGGCTTATTGTACTTGTACAATGGGTTCTAACAAGTTCCCAAAGTCATCAGCCCATCTTTCGGATATTATCAATTTCCCAATTACTCGGTAGTTAATAATATTCTCAAGAGAACCTCGTTTGAGTGTAGTATCGCGTATAAACTATTTTGGGATTACTCCCTCATACTCATCGCACTACGTTCCTAACAAGGCCAAGTTGGGTTAAGGGTAACGAAAGGTTCTCAGCTTCGTAAGCTCCATTAAGAAATAGTATTGTTTTCACAATCTCTTGATCAACAATACTTATTCTTAAAAGTGCCTCCACTAAGTGGTGATTTTTCAAGTTAGCTTGGTCGGGAATCAACTCCCTATAAGCCTCCTTAAATATACCACCTTCTTATCTTATTTTTCTCTTAAGTCCAAGGTCGGGACTTATCTCACCACAAGGTAGCAACCCAATGGAACAACAATACAAGCAAGCAAACAAGAATATAGCAAATACAAGTAAATTAGGCTTAATCATCTTAAAAAAAATTCCCCAGTGAAGTCGCCATTTTCTGTCGCGGTGAGAATTGGATACCAAGCTATTGATTAAACTTGAATCACAAATCTTTAAAAAATTCACCATCGAGCTTTGATTTATCCAAGGGAAAGGGTAAAGATCGTAAAAAAAACCCTAAGTTTGCAATGTAACAACAATGTTAAGAGATTTGGGGCCGGGGATTGGTTATACTTAGGGAAGGTATTAGCACCCTAAGCATCTATAGTACTCCATAGGAACCTCTTACTAGTATTTGTGATATTGTTTGCTATTGTTTTGTGTTTGGGTCTTATGGTGAAAGATAGGAACCTAAAGGTTTAGTCACTAAGTATGTGTAGCACCCCAAAATTTGCTCTCCTTACTTTAGTACTAACTGGCTTATGTTTCATTTCATTTTTGCATTATCATGTGTGCATATCATTGGTTCTTAGCATGGGATCAAGGTTCTTGAGGCAGCTCAAGAGGAGAAGGTGTTCTTCAAAGGGTCAAGCAAGAGTCCTGGCCAAGAGAGCTCAAGTGGATCACTCTCTCCTAACCAGTGCAGAAATTAGGGTTTTGAGATTCTTGGGTTTATTGCTCCAATGGGAAAGCTTCTTGGGTTTTTATCATCACCAAATGACATATCTTATCTTTGTTGTAGAGGATACACATCATATTCTGAGGAATTTGGATTTGGAGACTGTGTTATTTCCTCCTAGACTGAGGGTACCAAAATTAGGGTTTGCTATAAAGTCAGTTTATTTCTGATTTTTTTGGGCAAGACTTGATTCCATGGTATCTAGGAATGGAAGATGGTACGTCAGTGTGGTTCATGAGAGATTCAATTGGCCAATGGATTGGGAATCAGGAGAATTAGGGGAAAAGTCAACAGTGAGAGGGGAAGTCAACTGTGAAATTTTGAGGTTCTCTTCAAGATTTTCAAGGTCTCACATCCTCATATGGTCTTCAAGGGTCAAGTTTCATACCATTTATCAAGAATCAAGGGTTGATACAAAAGTTACTAAATATGGAAATGACCTATAATTTGAAAGTTTCCTTTTTGGGCAAGTCCTTACACTACATTCAACTTGACTTTTCATCATCAAAGAAGCTTCAATTGAATTTTCCTCAAACAGGAAAGTTGAAGATCTTATTCTCCCCTTTCCAACAAGTACTAGATGGTCTCCATATCATTTGTGAAACTCAAGTTATGACCAAAAGAAGGCAAGGTGGTTTTTAGGGTTTCCTTATGGTTCCATTTTCACAACTTTTGCATTTTGGGACATAGTGACCTATAATTGATTCCTTTGTTTCAAGCCACATTCTAACATCAAAGAATAACCCATAAGGATTATTTTTAGCCTTTGAATCAAGTGGATCCATGGTTTATTCATCACTTATTTTCCATTATGCAAAATTGCAAGATCATTGAGAACTCATGAACCAAGACATCTCAAGGCCCAAATCCAATTCAGGTGTGATTAGCAATTGTTAAATAAGTGATCCATCATAAGAGGCTTGGGTGTGCATGCATGGAGGAGGGTGTATTTTACATTATGCAAATTTCCAAAATCACCCAAAACTCATTAAGTGAGGAATTAACAAGGCCCAAGTGATTATCAGTGGATTAACCCTAAGTATTTAAGCCAACTCATGCACTATTGAGAAGGAGGACACGTGATTTTTGAGGAGAACAAAAGTTTGAACCCTAAAACTTCAATCATTCGAATCTCACAATCCCTTAGAGCTTTTCCAAAAATTTCTTCACAGTCTTGATCCTTGGAATCCATAGAGCACAAAGCACTCACCATCTGGAGCTAACAATAAGGATACGGATTACACGATCTCAGGTTGGTGCGTTTTTCATGATCATTGAACTCTATTTTTAAACGTGCATAATGATGTGTGATGTTCACTGATAATCCTGATATAGTTTGTTTTGAGTTTGGACGTTTATATTGTTTGTATGATGAGTTTGAACTTTTTGAACCATAACTTGTTTCGTTCGAATCTCTTTATGTGATGGTTGTTTGTGAAAAATGATATGATATTTGGAATCCTCATGTTTTTTTGATTAAAATGATGTACTCACATGCCGTTTCTGGGGATTTTGGGGGTGGTGGTTACCGGAGAAGACGACTGAAACCCTAGTTCCGGTGTCTGGTTCAGTCTCCGACGAGGTTAGGGTTTGGAGGTAGGTGATGAAATCGTGACCATCCGTTTGTTTGATCCCACGGTCCACAGCTTGCCACGTCCTTTTAATTTTTTGTTTTATTTTAATGTTTGCATGTGTGTTGGACCATGGTTTTTATCGTGTTCATCATGCCTTGGCCTTTGATCTGAATTATTTTTTGAATTGTTGATCTAATCATGTGCGTTGGTATGATCTGGTGGCTAGAATTTGGACAGCGCATTAAAAAGGCATGTGAGGCTCACGTTCTTCTTTTTTTAATTTCTGATTAATTCTGTGCGTGCGTGTGTATGATAATAGTGGTGGACGTGTGAATCTGAGCCTTCATCATGATTACTTGTTATGTTCATTTGACTGATGATACGCGTTGGATCAATCGTGTGGTTTTGATTCAATCTGAGATTTGACTAATTCCATGGTTTCCCTTTGACTTCGCTAATGGGCCTCTTGTCTTGGGCTTACTATATTCACCCTCTCCCTTAAGCCCATTACATTTTCCCACGTGAACCATCTGCTGAACACCCCCCCCCCCCCCCCCATGCTTATTTCTTTATTTTTATTTTACATTTAATCACATTATTTCATTTTTCATTTTTAAAAATAGATACTTGCATTAAAAAATTCCCAAAAAACTCATGAAGCATTTTTATAATTTTATAAAATTTTCTAAAATTTCATTTTTATAGTTTTATTTTTATTTTTATTTTCTAAAACATTTTGAAATCATTCTTTTTGAATTGTTTCATCAACATATTGAATGTCATTAAAACATTTTTCTCTCATTTTTAAAACTTTTTCATATTGCATTTTAGTCCTCCTCTTCCGCATATTGAGTCATGTTTCTTGTCTGAACTTTGCATAATTGTTTGGGTGACCTATCTTATGATTTTTTGTATGAGTTTTTAATATGTTGTTTGCCACTGGTTGAGGTGTGTTAAGTTTTAATCTGGTAATTTTAGAAGATGTTTTGCTAATTATGAGATTGCTCTTTGTTTGAGGTCTTATTGTATGCACATCCTTGATCATGTCTGATTATTTGTTTGAGAAGGCACTTGTGCCATCATTTGGGTTTGCTTCTTTGACTTCATAATTTATGTTTAGGTCATCCACATTCTGTCTTGGTTGAGTTCCATTTGGTTTATAACCATCTCTCTTTGGTTTGTGATTTGTTTGAGTTTCATTTGTCTTATTGTCACTTATATCTATTTGTACTAACCTTTTATGCAGGGGCTGAGGTAAGTTATTTGAGGGTGTGGATAGTTATCCATGTCCACTCTCACTCCTTCTTTCTCTCATCTTTTCTTTTCCTTAGGCTTAGGTTGTTGTCAAACCTCCCCTTAGGGCCACCTTTGCATGATAACATTAGGACTAAATTCCGTAGGATAGTCTCCCTCCAAACTTCCCTTTAGTGCCATCTTTGCATGATAACATTAGGATAGATTTTCCCCGTAGCGTTTTTTATTTTCTTTTGAGTCCCTCTTCTCATCTCAAAACATCTCTAAGATACTTAATAAGGTCAACTTGCCTTGCGCACAAGCCTTAAACATAGGAAATGAAGATTGAGGGGTCCCCCTTCTCTCTTCTAGAGTGTTGAGCATACGTCCCATTGGGGGCGACCATGCGACGCATTCGTTCCCGTGTCATAGACTTTGGTTCAAGTTGCGTTATGAACTAACTTAAGTCACTTCTGTCCTAAAAAATACAAACAAACTTCAAACCTTTTTATCCTGCGGGATTGTCAAACTAAAGGCTATTTTCAAAAAGGGCACGTTACTTTCCGTCTGAGTCGTAAACAGGCATCGGCCCTAACTGCCGGACGCGAACTTAGCGTCGCTCATAAAAAACACAAAAAGAACTTGTTCCGAACTACGTTGATTCTGAATTTCCCATTGCACAAAGGGAGTACGTAGGCCTAGGACGACGATGTCCTACCGAGTCTGTCTTTGTTTTCCCCTTCCCCGTCTTAGTGCAGCCATAGATTTTAGGATAACTCACCCTTAGAATAGACAACAAGCGTGGATCCCATCGAGTACGATGGACGCGTGGGGTGCTAGCACCTTCCCCTCGTGTAACCGACTCCCGAACCCAGGCTATGGTTGCGATGACCATTCCTTTCCCTCTTCCTTAGGTTTATGCGGTGTTCCCTTTCCCTCTCTTGGGATAAATTTACACGGCTGGCGAATCTGTTTTCTGCGCCACTTTCGCGTTTGTACCTGGATGAAAATCCTGGGAGCGACAGTATGCTGGCCAAAACTTCGCGGTCTTGTGCCTACATATCCTTACAAGGATGGAATCAATGCATTTGTAGTTCACCTTGCTATGTGATGAACACTTTGATTATGATCAAGGTTCAAAGGGGATTAAGTGTTATGTCTTAACACTTACTTGACTTGACAAAGTCAAAAGATTGTACATTCTAACTTAAGTCTAAAACTCAAAAACCTAATGAATCTAACAAGGTAAAAAAGGATGGGTGATGATGAGCTATCTATGAAAATGGAGTCAATAGAGAGACTCTCCCCTGGATTAAGGAATAAAAGGCAACTGGAGGATGGAAGCTAACAAGCTAGCATCACTTGGAGAAATAACTTAACCAAGTTAAAGAAGCATGATTAAGTATGTATGGTATGAACAAACATGATATTCAAGCATGACTTTAATTGGAAAACAAATCAAGGTAACATTCAAACATGATGTTAATGAAGGCATGACAAAGGTAAAGCATATGGTTACAACCAAAGAATAAAGATAAATGTAACAACATTTAGAGTAAGGACTTAACAAAGTCAAGAATTGGCCAAGGTAACTTCCTAGTAGGTTCAAAGGTTCAAATAAGTTTTAAATCAACATGGTAACAACCAAGGTAAGTTCAATCAAACAAAGATGTTACAACATCTAAACAATCATGAGATATAGTTCTAACAAGACTAAGATATCATGGATGATGAGTTCAAGTACATAATTAAGGCAAACATGCTTTAGGGTTTACTAACACCACTTAATCATGAATACAAGACAAAGGAGGATAAGTTGTAACAACACCTAATCATGAATACAATTTAAACATTCAAATCATAGATAAGCAATTACAATACTTAGGCATGGTAAGATTCAAATTTGAAGTTAACATGTGAAAGTTATGACAACACTTAAACATGGATAAAGACAAGAGTTCAAAGTTGACATGTATAAGTCAAAACATCACTTATCATGGGTAGAAGTTCAAAGATGAAGTAAGTCATACATAAGTCATGATAACAATCAAAGTTCAAAGTAAACATGGATAAGTTAAGACATTATTAATCATGAATACAATTTAAGACAGGTAAAAGGTAACAACAAAGCATACTTGAACAAGAAGGACAAGTTTATGACAATAACATGTGGATGAACATGTAAGCATACAAAAGATGGTATGTGAGAATGCTTAAAGATGACATGTTGAAAATTCAAACATCATCTGAACAAGTTAAGGCATTACTTGAATATTTAGGCATGGTTACAAATTGAACATGTTGATACAAGTAGGTAACAACCTAGACGTGCATATTAGGGTTAAACACGGTCTTTAGACAAAGTGAATGCATCACAAAGGTTTGAGCATACAAACATGTATTCAAAGTCACTTTTAAGACAACAATCAAGGGTTTCAGGATACATAAACATAGTATGACTCAAACAAGGGTACATGTGCACACCAAGGTCATATAAACATGGAAGAGAATCACATGTTAGAGGCAAAATGACCAAACAAAAGTTCATGGCATGGTTGGAAACTCAAAATACATTTACACTTAAACCTACATTTGAAAATGCATTAAATCAAGTAGACACAAGCATGTACAAGTTCAAAATATTGCACAAGACTCGTATAAGTTGTACATGGGTCAAACATGTCCACACGTGTAAAGAAAACCAAAGGAATCAACCAAAGAAGTCAAGATGGTTCTTAAGAAAACCAAAAAAGTCACTTACTTCAAACATGAATAAGTGCTACAAAAATAATTATTTTTGGAGAACAAAATATACCACATGAAAATAGACATCAACATGAGTCTATAGAAAAAAGAAGGGGTCAAAAAGGTTAAGGGATGACCAAGTTATAAGGTTTCTAAGTTGTGATGAAACTTAAGTCATAAAAAATAAGGGAAGTGATCCTAGAGGGATTTGAACACGCACCCTTTGGTTCAGGTTAAAAAATTTAACCAACTGAGCCATGTGACTGGCTTGTTAGTAACATGCGCGTATTAAAATATATATGAAATCTTGTCCTAAATGCTTAAAAAAGAAATAGCGCAGCAAAATGGCAAACGGATGATCTCTAGGGATCGAACCCAAGACACAAGACACGACAAGGCCAGGTTTGCGCCACTGAGGTGGCCTGTTACATCCATTCACTTAATGGAACCAAAATAACATAAGGGAAACTCAATTTCCCAAGGCCAGAAGGGCGCCTTGTCCCTCTTGCTGAAGCAAAAACACAACAAATTCACCAAATGCAAAAACTATCCTAACTTGCTCAAAACTTAAAGAAATCCAATGAAATAAAAAAGGAAAACATGTATTTTTTCACAAGGATCACAATGGTATAATTTACTTTGGCTGAAAATGTTTGTGACATAAAACACGATAGTGATATCATGAAAAGCACAAGTTGGCAAATTCTAATGCAGTAGCTCATACAGTCATGGATAATAACCAAAGTAAGTTTAAGCATGCTACATACATCATAACTAAAACATCCCTACTTAATGCACATTAAAATACACCATGCTCTTAAAAGTTCATGTTGTGATTAACTTACCTATTGGAGTTAAGGTTGAAATTTCCAAGATAGTTGTGCCAGAAGTGTTCTAATGGTTTTGATGGCTTCAATGAACCTCCTTGGAGCTCCTTAGGTCTGGAATCCAAAGAAGTTGACTGGAACAAACTGTACCCGTTTCTTGCAAAAATGGCCAAAGTGATCAAAAAAGGAACTTCAAGCAAATGGTGTTACATTCAACCAACCAAACTTTGAACAGCTTAAGGATGATTTTTGTAAGATGTTTGTAGGGTTGGAAGGCTTGGTAATGATTTGGTCAGTGTTTTGGATAGGAAAATGCAGAAAGTCAAACTTTCAAGAGGTTGAGGGTTGACTTTTTTATTTGTGAGGTTTTTGATGATTATGAGGGTTTATACACTCTTAATAAGTGTTTTGTGGTTTGTGTGAGTGGTTATGAAATTCTGGTATCAGATGTGTGATGTTAAGTGTGATGTCACAACAACACAATTTGCTATATGAAACAAGGTAATAAAAACAGTCAATAAACACAATGAATTATTCAACCAGTTCGGTCTAACTACCTACGTCTGGGGGCTACCAAGCCAGGGAGGAAATTCACTATTAGTAGTATTAAATTACAGACTCAACAATCCCAGTTGACAATCCACTAACTTAATCACTACCCAATGACACTTCTACCTAAGATACACTTAGATATGAGAAACCACTCACTCCCTCTTAATCACCATAGTGATACAATTCAAAGATTACAAAGTATAGAAGTCACACTTCCAAAACACAACTAGATCTTGCTTTAAAGCTTTGATCAAGAACAATTAACAACTCAAAACAATCACAGCAATTTAAGCATCAATGATGAATGAAAGGTTTACAAAAAACAGACGAAAACACACTAGACACTCAGTCTTTAATCTCTTGTCCTCGTATCTTCCAAGTAGGGTTGTGGCTGCTTTAAATAGAAACACAGACTTGGGCTTGGACTCCTTGAAAATCTCTGATTTGATTTGAAATTAAAACATATTTTATTCTTCAAATCTTTTCAAATCATTCAGCCCTAAAACCAGAAACAATATCTACTCCACAAATGATTGCACCAGAATATATTTTTACCAAGATATTCGCCTGCAATCTCTCACACACTAAAACAAAAATCTCACCACCAACAAAAACACGCGCAACCCTAATAACACACAGACTGATGTTCTGATGTTCTGTCACCTGATGTCAAGACATCATGTTTAACATCAGCACACAAAACTGCAACCCTACAAAACTTAACATAAACTGAATGTTACTAACTCATGTTAAGACATCAGACATATGACATCTTCAACAACAACATTGTTTTACCAAAATTCCACCCAATAACAAGAACTAACAATCTCCCCCTTTGGCTAATTTTGGCTAAAACGACCTCAGCCAACATCAGAAATACCTGCAGCGGATAAATTAAAGCAGCACCAACTTCCAAAGCTGCACACCTCAAAACAAGAACTAACTCCCCCTCAAAACAAGAACTAACTCCCCCTCAACACAAGAGGCTAGGCAACAGCAAACAGCAACACTAGGCAACTCTCCCCCTTTTTAGCCACAATTGGACAACCTCTTATCCAACCAAGGCAGCAAACACGAAGTTCTGACATCCAATTTGACAAGGTCAAATAAATGGCTTCCCAAGACAAACAAGTTCCCAACCCAAAGACCACTTTGACTGGTCAGGCGATACAACCAAAGACTCTTTATGCAGTATAAAAACCAAGCCTCCTTGCTTCTAACAACATACCACAGATAGAACCATGAGTCAGTCTAACATAGATGCAGAAAAGAAACACATGCAAGAGGTCAAGAAACCAGATCCACAGAAGTTGAAGAACAAAACACTGTCTTCAGCTGGGGCAACTTCAGGAGCAACAAGAACAAGAAAAACATCAGAGACAAGGATGAGAACCATCAAAAAACCTCCAGTGCAACTTCATGCTTCTGATGATGAATGGGATGAAGATTGGAAAACATTTCTTGATTCAGGGGGTTGGGATAATCTTTAGACCCTTTGTTTGTTGCTTTTGATGTACTAAAATCTAATCTTGTATGCTTTCAGCAGTTGAATAAAATTTTGTTTCCTTTAAATCAAACACAACTGCACAAGACACCTCCCAGCACACTTAATCCTCATATATGCAAATTCCCAATTTGCTTCTTAATTTTTCAAACTGATTTGCATCTAAGGCCTTTGTAAAAATATCAGCTAATTGTTGTTCAGTAGCAACATGTTCCAAAGTAACTACTTTTTCTTCAACTAAATCTCTTATAAAATGATGACGTATATCAATATGCTTAGTTCTGCTATGTTGAATAGGGTTCTTGGAGATATTGATAGCACTAAGATTATCACAGTACAATGTCATGACATCTTGCTTGACATTGTATTTAGTCAACATTTGCTTCATCCAAACAAGTTGAGAACAACTACTCCCTACTGCTATGTACTCAGATTCAGCAGTAGAAAGAGACACACAATTATGCTTTTTACTAAACCAAGAGATCAGATTAGTACCTAAGAAGAAACAACCCCCTGAAGTACTTTTTCTATCATCAGCACTCCCTGCCCAATCACAATAACCACTTAACTCAGTACCTGATCCATGACTGTAAAGCATGCCATAGTCACTAGTCCCATTTACATACTTCAGAATCCTCTTTACTTGATTCAAGTGACTAACCTTAGGCTCAGATTGATATCTGGCATAAACTCGAACAGCAAAAGAAATATCAGGTCTGCTAGCAGTGAGATACAATAGACTACCAATCATGCTTCTGTATAGACTTTGATCCACACTCACACCATGTTCATCCTTTGACAACTTTAAGTGAGTAGTAGCAGGTGTCCTCTTGTGATTAGCATTTTTCATACCAAACTTCTTAACAATGTTCTTAGCATACTTGCTCTGAGAGATGAATATGGAGTCTTCCATTTGTCTAACTTGTAGACCCAAAAAATAGCTGAGCTCTCCAACAATACTCATTTCAAACTCAGACTGCATCTGTTTCACAAAATGTTTAACCATTGCATCTGACATCCCACCAAATACTATGTCATCAACATAGATTTGAGATATCATCAGTTTTCCTCCTTCATCTTTGACAAACAAAGTCTTGTCAATCCCTCCTTTTCTGTAACCATTTACAGCCAACAATTCAGTAAGCCTTTCATACCAAGCTCTTGGTGCTTGCTTCAAACCATAGAGAGCTTTCCTTAGCTTTTACACATGATTAGGAAATGTTGGATCAATAAACCCTTTTGGTTGATCAACATAAACTTCTTCATTTAAGTACCCATTTAAGAAGGCACTCTTAACATCCATCTGAAAAAGCTTGAATTTGAGAATGCAAGCCACACCTAAGAGTAATCTGATAGATTCCAGTCTTGCCACAGGTGCAAAGGTTTCATCAAAATCAATTCCTTCAACCTGAGTGTATCCCTGTGCTACCAATCTGGCCTTGTTTCTGGTGACCACTCCTTGTTCATCAGATTTATTCTTGTAAATCCACTTGGTGCCTATCACATTAACTCCATCAGGCCTTGGTACAAGATCCCACACTTCATTCCTCTTGAATTATTCCAGCTCTTCATGCATGACATAAATCCAGAATTCATCAGTCAGTGCTTCTTTGACATTCTTGGGCTCAATTTTAGACACAAAATAAGAATTTGACACAACCTCTCTTGATCTAGTGCTAACCGCTGATTTTGGATCACCTATGATAAGCTCTTTTGGATGGTCCTTTTGCACTCTAATAGATGGTTCTTTATTAGGTTGTTCAGGTTCAGCCTCAGCATCACCAGGACTGGGAGCAACACTTCTATCTTCAGTTTCTGATGTAACATCTTCAAACGATGTTCCAACATCATCAGGACATCAGCATCTTCCTTCATGTCACTGTCATCAATTACCACATTTATAGACTCCATCATAACCTTGGTTCTGGAGTTGAACACGCTATATGCTCTGCTATTTGTTGAGTACCCCAGAAAGATTCCCTCATCACTTTTAGGATCTAATTTTCTCCTTTATTCACGATCTGACAATATATAACATTTACTTCCAAAAACATGAAAATACTTCACAGTTGGTTTTCTCCCTTTCCACAGCTCATACAATGTAGCTGAAGTGCCTCTTCTCAAAGTAACTCTGTTGTGAATATAGCAAGCAGTATTCATGGCCTCAGCCCAGAAATGGTAAGGAAGCTTTTTGGCATGAATCATTGCCCTAGCAGATTCTTGAAGAGTTATGTTCTTCCTTTCAACAACTCCATTTTGCTGAGGGGTAATAGGAGAGGAAAACTCATGACTGATGCCTTCATCAGAGCAGTATTCAGCAAACTTGCTATTATCAAATTCCCTCCCATGATCACTCCTTATTCTGATGACATTACTCTCTTTTTCTCTTTGGAGTCTTTGACATAAATCTTTAAACACATCAAACACATCAGTTTTGTCTTTGATGAAGCTTACCCAGGTGTACCTAGAATAGTCATCATCAACAACATAAGCATACTTCTTCCCACCTAGACTTTCTACCTGCATAGGTCCCATCAAGTCCATATGAAGAAGTTCCAAGACTTTAGAAGTGGTGTTATGTTGAAGCTTCTGATGAGACATCTTGGTCTGCTTCCCTATTTGACAATCTCCACAAACTCTTCCCTCTTCAATTTTGAGTTTAGGAATTCCTCTGACAGCTTCTGAGGATATGATTCTCTTCATTCCCTTCAGATGAAGATGTCCCAACTTTTGATGCCAGACTTTGACTTCATCTTCTTTAGCAAAAACACATGTTGAGAGACTTGAGTCTTATGACACCCATAGATAACAGTTATCCTTAGACCTAGCACCCTTCATGATGACTTCACCTTTCTCATTTGTGACAATGAACTCAGTTTTTGTAAAGTCAACTTTGAGCCCTTGATCACATAGTTGGCTAATACTGATCAAATTTGTTGTCAACCCTTTAACCAGAAGTATATCATCCAGCCTAGGAGCACCAGTACAATTCAGCTTTCCCATACCCTTGATTTCTCCTTTGACACCATCACCAAAAGTTACATGTCCAGAAGAATGTAGCTTAACATCTACCAACAAATTCTTCACTCCTGTCATGTGTCTTGAGCACCCACTATCAAAGTACCAGTCTTCCTTAGTAGAAACCCTAAGAGAAGTGTGAGCTATTAAGCTGGTAACTTTTCCTTTTGGAACCCATTGCTTCTTTGGTTTGATGACCTGATTACCTTTGTGAATGTTCTGTCTGGGATCCAACTGATGTGCCTTCTGAGGATACCCATGTAGCTTATAACAATAAGCCTTTATGTGTCCAAAACACCCACAATGATGACATCTCCAACGCCTGAATTTCTTCCTAGAGGGAGTCCTGTCAGGATGTTTAAACATCTGTTTTAACATCACTGGTTTGGAAATAGGAATAACATTATTTGAAGCTGAAACATTGTTGAATCCTAAACCACTTTTGTCTCCAGCAGTTTTTCCAATATTAAGAATATTGTCTAGAACATCAGTTCCATTATTCAACATTCTAACAGATTTTGACATAGATTCCAGTTTAGAGTTTAGCATACTGACTTCCTTCTCAAGCTCAGTCATTTTAGCTATTATCTGCATTATGATTTTCTTTTGTTTCTCTCCTTCTAAACAGACTTGTTCACTTCTAATGTACAAATTTCTATAAGAGGCGGCAAGCTCTTCATAAGTAACTTCTTCATCACTTGAATCATTGTCAGACTCACAAATTCCAATCATAGCTCTAACAAGGTTGGCTGATTCTCCTTCAGGTTCACTATCAGTATCCTCATCAGACCAAGTGACATACATACCCTTTTTCTGCTTCTTAAGGTATGTAGGATATTCTGATTTGATGTGACCATAACCTTCACATCCATAACATTGTATTCCTTTGCCATCATTGGACTTTTCTTCATCTCTAGTTTTCTTCACCTGATCACCTGACCTGTTGGTGTCAGAAGTGATGTTCTTGACATTAGGTTTATAGCCCCTGTCTATCCTCTTTAGAACCTTATTAAACTGTCTTCCCAGCAGAACAATGGCATGGGACAGCCTCTCCTGTGACTCAAGCCTATTCTCTTTCTTAGCATCTTCAGAACTAGATACCAAAGCTATGCTTTTGGTCTTCTTTTTAGGTTCCTCATCCATCCCTAATTCAAAAGTTTGAAGAGAACCAATCAACTCATCCACCCTCATCTTGCTGATGTCTTGAGCTTCTTCTATAGCAGTCATCTTCATTTTATATCTCTTGGGAAGGGATCTAAGAATCTTCCTTAGCAGCTTCTCTTCAATTATTTTCTCTCCAAGGGAACTAGAAGCATTTGACAGCTCAAGAATATTCATGTGAAAATCATGAATGGTCTCATCATCCTTCATCTTCAGATTTTCAAACTTTGTTGTCAGCAGTTGAAGTCTTGACATCTTGACTTTGGAGGTTCCTTCATGAGTAGTTTTTAAGACATCCCAAGCTTCCTTAGCTACTTCACACGTGTTGACCAGCCTAAAGATGTTCTTGTCAATACCATTAAAAATGGCATTCAAAGCCTTAGAATTTCCAAGTGCAAGTTCATCTTCTTTCTTGGTCTACTCTTCCTCAGGTTTCAGCTTTGTTGTTCCATCTTTTTCAACAATAACAGTATATTTCCATTCTTTTAACACAGCCTTCCAAGCCCTGCTGTCCAAGGACTTCAAGAAGGTAACCATGCGAGGTTTCCAATAATCATAATTTGAGCCATCTAGAATAGGGGGTCTATTCGCAAAACCACCACTCTCCTTGTCCATAGTACCAGAAAGTAACAGCCCTAGATCTCACCCAGATGCAGAGCAGGATGCCTGCTCTGATACCAATTGAAATTCTAGTATCATATGTGTGATGTTAAGTGTGATGTCACAATAACACAATCTGCTATATGAAACAAGGTAATAAAAATAGTCAATCAACACAATGAATTGTTCACCTAGTTCGGTCTAACTACCTACGTCTGGGGGCTACCAAGCCAGGGAGGAAATTCACTATTAGTAGTATTAAATTACAGACTCAACAATCCCAGTTGACAATCCACTAACTTAATCACTACCCAATGACACTTCTACCTAAGATACACTTAGATATGAGAAACCACTCACTCCCTCTTAATCACCACAGTGATACAATTCAAAGATTACAAAGTATAGAAGTCACACTTCCAAAACACAACTTGATATTGCTTAAAAGCTTTGGTCAAGAACAATTAACAACTCAAAACAATCACACCAATTCAAGCATCAATGATGAATGAAAGGTTTACAAAAAACAGACGAAAACACACTAGACACTCAGTCTTTAATCTCTTGTCCTCGTATCTTCCAAGTAGGGTTGTGGCTGCTTTAAATAGAAACCCAGACTTGGGCTTAGACTCCTTGAAAATCTCTGATTTGATTTGAAATTAAAACAGATTTTATTCTTCAAATCTTTTCATATCATTCAGCCCTAAAAATAGAAACAAGATCTGCTCCACAAATGATTGCACCAGAATATATTTTTACCAAGATATTCGCCTGCAATCTCTCACACACTAAAACAAAAATCTCACCACCAACAAAAACACGCGCAACCCTAATAACACACAGACTGATGTTCTGATGTTCTGTCACCTGATGTCAAGACATCATGTTTAACATCAGCACACAAAACTGCAACCCTACAAAACTTAACATAAACTGAATGTTACTAACTCATGTTAAGACATCAGACATATGACATCTTCAACAACAACATTGTTTTACCAAAATTCCAGCCAATAACAAGAACTAACAGGTTAGATTAAAGGTTTTATGGCTGGAAACTGTTTTGTAGGAGTTTTTGCAAAGGAGGATTCTTGGTTTTCAGGTGATGACTTAAAAAACCAATTCTGATATAGGGATGTTATAATGCTCTTTGAGGTGTGTTTTTTGTTGTTGTTTGAAGCAAGGATTCATCCTCTATTTATAGGGCAAGGGTGGAGGAATTGGTTCTGTAGATTTGAAGTGGTTTGGTTGCTTGGTCTAGTTGAAATCCAAAAAATGGTTGGTTTGATTTCAACTTGGCAAGTACATGGCTCTCATAGTTCCAATGCAAAGTACAAGTACATCTTTAGTGTTGGAATCTCCTTTTGAGCTTGGTTTTTTAGATGGAACAGATTTGAGTCTCAAGGCAAAAGGTTTGTGATTAAAGTCATTTTTCAAGAGTGGCATTGTGAACTTTATGGCAAAAACCTCCCTAAATGGAATGAAATTTGAATAGATGCTCAAATTATTTGTGTAATGCTTTAGAAATGGTACAAAACCTCTGATCAAAGGTAGATTTAGAAGCAACAAGGTTTGAAAAGCAAGATCATGTAGGTTTGGAATGGCTTTGCAACAAGTTCATCATATACATAACCATGAAATTCAAGTTAGAAAACCCCAACTGCAAGGCTTCGAATCTCCTAGCTCACAAATGCTATGGAGGAGTTCTAGTACTTTTTGGAAAGCCCCAAATGTGCTATAAAACTTTCATGTTTAACAAAAATTCTGAATCTCAAAGGATCATAATGAAAACTGGCCTTAAGATTGTTGTTTCTAAGGATCAAAAACTGCCTTGAAAAATTTCCAAGTGTCCAAAGATTTTTCCAAACTTTGAAGCTTCATAACTCAAAATCCAAGCACTTTTTGAGGTTTCCACCTCTCATACAAAGTTGTAGTATGTTGTGAGGGCTTTAATTTGAGCTTTGGAGCACACAAAATGGTTGTGTAGATTGGGAGTTATGATCTTTCAAAGTTGGCCTCTAAACTAGGTTTTTTCCTATACTTAGAAAAATTTCAAGTTTCTTAACTTTACCCCTTTTGCAAGTAACCTTCCAAATCTTGGTTTTTCATGCCCAAACTAATTGATCAAACATGTCTTGATGAGATTTGGCTTGAATGCTTCAATATGAACCAAAAACCCTAAAAGTCAAAGGGTTGACTTTGTCAGATGAAGCTTGTGTTATCAGATGAATTCAACTGTGTGATTTTTAATGATCTTGCATTCTTGAATCTTTCAAACATCACGGAGGGACTCCAAGGATGTATTTGAGTGTCTTAGTTTGTGCCTCAAGGCTTGGCATCATGATTTGATCAAAAGTCAAGGCACTGTTAACTTTTCCTGATGAAACCCTAATTGGTGACCTGATGAAATTGTGCTTCCTAGAACTTGTAATGAGACCATCTTGCACTTGATTCTTGACAAGGAGAAGCCTCTTGAGTGTATATGAGCTTGATGGGTTGATGATCATTCCAAAACATTGACTGATCATGTGAAGATTCTCTTGGTTCCTTTGGGCCAAAACCCTAATTCAGATGAAATCACACAAGAACAAACTTGAACATGCTTAGGGTTAGCAATGCAATGCCTGATGTTCCTAGAATGATGATGACATCTAGGGTCAAAATTTGGGGTATGACACCAAGAAAGACGGAAAGGTCAGAATATGTGTAAACTACAGGGATTTAAACAAAGCAAGTCCAAAGGATGATTTCCCATACCACACATTGACATGTTGGTAGATAGCACGACAAAATTCAAAGTCTTTTCCTTAATGGACGAATTTTCAGGCTCTAACCAAATCAAAATGGTGCCAGAAGACATGGAAAAAACCTCATTCATTACGCCATGGGGAACCTTTTGCTATAAAGTAATTCCCTTCGAATTAAAAAATGCAGGCGCAACTTATCAAAGGGCAATGACAACTCTGTTTCATGACATGATGCACAAATAAATTGAAGTGTATTTGGACGACAAGATTGCCAAGTCTGAGACAGAATAAGAACATGTGGAGGATTTGTCAAAATTATTCGAGCGTATGAGAAAATACAAACTCCGTTTGAGTCCCAATAAATGTACATTTGGTGTTCGCTCAGGAAAACTTTTGGGATTCATCGTTAACCAAAAAGGAATTGAAGTTGATCCCGACAAAGTCAAGGCCATTCAAGAAATTCCTTCACCCAGAACATAAAAGCAAGTAAGAGGATTTTTGGGACGTCTAAATTACATCTCAAGATTCATATTTCTCATGGCAGCGACATGCGCACCAATTTTCAAGCTCCTCCGAAAGGACCAAGGATGTGTATGGACAAAAGATTGCCAGAAGGCCTTTGAAAGTATCAAAGAATATTTGCTGAATCCACTTATTTTGCCTCCTCCAGTAGAAGGAAGACCCCTGATCATCTACTTAACAGTCCTAGAAGATTCCATGGGTTGTGTGTTGGGTCAACAAGATGAAACAGGAAGAAAAGAATACGCCATTTACTACTTGAGCAAGAAGATATGATCCTCACCACATGCCATGATTAAACTGATTTTTCAAGATAGTTTTCATGATTACTTGCATCACACGATTTTCATCTTCAAATTTGGTGACTTTACAAGCCTTGTCATCCCCCAAGATCAGAAGGAATCTTGTTGAATCACGTAATATCTTCAACTTTGGACCATAAGTCAAGGATCTCATCTCTTGGCATGTGAAAAACCATCATTACATAGCCTTGAATTCAAGTTTGTCATTTGGCATTTAAGTGAAGCAATGAATTGGCATGAAATAAGCCACACCAGTTCAGATCAATTCAAAAACAATGAGTGTTCAAACCTACAAAATGCCAATTGAGTCAAAATTCTAGTCATGCTATGGAAGACTTTGGTACCTTAGCCTTTAAGTAAGAGCTACATGACAATGTCCATTGGATAATAGCATGCTCCCTCATCAAACAATATTCATCCAAACAAATTAGTTCTCCTATAAATAGAGGTCATTTTGCATCAATTCAAATACACCAAAATAATACCAAAGACTTGTTTTCTCATTCTCCCTCTTTATTTCATGTTTTCAAAGTTCCAAAGAACAAACTTGGAATTTTCAAAACCAGAGCCTAAACTATCCAAACACATCATAAATCATCCATTGGATGTGTCTAAACCCTCATCTTCATCTCAAATCACAAAAATCAGAAAGTCAACCACCAAAACCTCATATTTTGACTTTTCTGCATTTTTCAAGCCATGCCTTGATCCTGCCTATTTCAAAGCCAAAAACACTCCAAACACTCTCTAAATAACATCCCTAAACTGTTCCAACAAGAATTTCTCAACTGTAAAACCATTTGAAGGATTTTCCATTTTGACCACTTTTGACACTTTTTGCAAAAGGGGGTCAGATTATATTCTAGAGGTTTTCCTTTGATTCCAAGCATCCAAGGAGCTTATAAAAGGTGTATTGGTTATGTCCAAAGCATTGGTTTACTTCTGCAACAAGGTTCTTGCAAATTGACAAGTGAGCTTCAAGAGGTAAGCTTCCTAAGAACTTGAACTTTGAGAAATATGTTTTGCTTTGATGTACATTGATCATGATCATATCATACATGTCTTATTTGTTGTGTTTGAACTGTTTTATCATGCTATTATTGATTGTATAGAGTTGTAGTATAGAACTTGCAAATTTGAAGCCTTTTTGAAACCACGATCGGGTTTTAAAATGTAGGCACTTTTAGAAAAATATAACACCACCATTGAATTCCTAATGAAATTCTAGGCAAGTTTCATCTTTATTTCACTTGATTTCATTAAGAAATGAATGAGTTAGGGTAGGTTTTGCAAATTGACCAAACTTGAAAAACCTAGGGCAAGCCAGCCATGGCGCCCTTGGTCTGGCCACTAGGACACCTCCACCCTTATCAATTAATAGGTGTGGTTTGATACACGGATGTATCACCACCCCAGTGGTTTAACCTACGTGCCTTGTGTCCTTTGAACCTTTAGAATTGGGGTTTGAATCCCCCTCGCCCCAGTTATTTTTCTTTTTCCGGATTTTTTAGTGAATAACACATATAATACTCATCTTCCACCCTTTAGTCACCATGCACGTGTGGTTGGACTGGTTAGTGTTTTGGTTGGTAGGTGAGATGTCATGGGTTCAACACCCATGGGGACCATTCCCCATTTTTTTATCACTTCATTTTCCTACTTTTCTTCATATTTTTAAACTATCATAACTTTTTCATTTTTAATCATTTTGAACCCATTCTTTTTGTAAATTGTTCATCATAATGTCTATTTTATAATTATAAAAATAAAATACCAAAAATAATTATTTTTCTCATAGTTATGAGTGTTCAAAGTATGTGATGTCTTTAGGGTTTCTTAAAGAACTTCTTGATTCTTTTGAATAATTCCTTGCCTTTCCTTGCTCGCAATGACTTGTTTGAACCATATACATCGTGTATGAACCTTAAATGTTATTGTGAATTTGTACATCCTTATCGTCACTTGATTTTAAACCATTTTTAAGTGTATGTGTACATGTGAATGAATGATGATCTTTCAAACATGCCATTGAATTTTTGCTTAATCTTTTGCCTTAACATGTTGATTTTCTTCCATGATTACATGATTTTAATATGTTTATACACCCTTGTGCTTGATCATACCATGTCTATATGCTCCTAAGACATTTGAACTTTGCCTTGAAAATGTTTTCATATACACGTTTATTTATGAACTATGTAATGTTTCCACTTTATCCCAAACCCATGTTTAAACCCTAACATGAATGCTTGATTGTTATCAACTTATCTTAACATGTTTAATTGATATCCTTGCTTCAATGTTCAAGATTTTCTTTCATAAACTTTCACCATGGTAAAAACATCTCTTTAAAATACACCTCATCTTTCAAATGAACTTTCAAAATCATCTTTTGATTTCAACACTCTTAGGCCTATATTCAGAGTGTAAGACCCATCACCTATAACTCATAACAACCAATTATTTTTACTCCTTAGGCATCTATTAGAGTGTAAGTACATACCCTCCTTTTCAAAACTTTCTTCAATTTCTCAAAGCTTTCAATCTTTCAAATCTCCATCTTCAACTTTCATCAAACACAACCCTAGTGGCATTCACTTTCAATAAATCTTGGGCCTTTGCTTAAAGTGTAAGACCCAACACCTTTTTATATAGAATAAACCTTGGGCCTCTGCTTAGAGTGTAAGACCCAACACCTTTGTATATAGAATAAATCTTGGGCCTCTGCTTAGAGTGTAAGACCCAACACCTTTGTGAATAGAACAAAACACACAAATAACACATTCAAAAACCTTAAAGATGCCAAATCTTCCATGAATTCAAACATGTCATATCAATGTCTATACTTGTTAATCTTCAATTATATTTATTCATATTCTGTTAAGTTTCTCTTGACATTTATATCATCCTTAGTTTAGACATAGGTTAAACAATACGATCCCTTTAATCACAACTTAGTTCAAACAACTAGTTCGCTAGCCTCCTCTTGGGCTTTATCCAAGCCTCATTGGCCTCCTCTTGGGCCTTATACAAGCATCATTGCCTCCTCTTGGGCATCATACAAAGAATCTCCCCCAGAAAGCTAGCCTCCTGCTGGGCTTCATATAAGGAGACTTGGGAAGTCTCATTCAATCCCCTAGCCTCTTCTTGGGCTTTATACAAGGACCCTCTGGCTTCTTAAAAGCACAAATAAAATCTTTTAGCCTCACCATCCTGGGCTTTATATAGGATACAATAAAATCTTTTAGCCTCACCATCCTGGGCTTTGTACAGGATACAATAAAATCTTTTAGCCTCATCATCCTGGGCTTTGTACATGATACGATAAACTCTTTTAGCCTCATTCATCTTGGGCTTTGTACAGGATACAAATAAAATCCCTAAAAGAGTCAGTCAAATCCTCAATATTGAGCTAGTCTCTTCAAACTTTCTCAACAGTCATTAGACTTCTCTCAGGATTTTATACAAATAAACTTCTCAGTCAGTCAGCCTCAATATTGGGCTTTGTACAAGATAGTTAAGACTCCCCAGTTGAGTTAGTTTTCAATCTTTTACCTTCATATCTTGGGCTTCAATCAAGATACCCATACAAATTCATCTCCTCACAGATAAGACCTTGAGCCATATCTGTAGGAAGATATATCCTCTAATCACTGCAATTCAATTCAAACCATCAACAAATTGTTTTCCAGATAATTGTTGTAAGTGGCACATTTGTTGATTCAAGATCCAAGCTGGAGTCTCTCCTCTATCATGGTCCAACAAATTTTCTTTCATCTAACTGCTATAAGTGGCACACTTGTTGATTCTATATCCAAGTTAAGGTCCCTCTTTTAGTTTGTAAAGAATTCATAAAGGAAAAAGTGGCATTGCTTAACACAATAAGTTTAAAGTTCTTTCCCTTATGACATCATTCTCAAATGACTGTAGTGAATAGGTGAGATATCTCCTTTAAAGATGACAATTTTTCAAATCTCTCAAACATTCTTTTAGCTTCATCATCTTGGGCTTTGAACAAGATACAAAACAAGTTTTTTTCCTCCCATAGATTAGGAGGAACTACGAACGCTCTAATTTCCCCAAATATCTTTATGGAAATATGTAGGCATAAAATTTTGAAATCTTAGCGAGCATACTAATAAAAAACCTTAGGTCTAGGTACCTTCCAAAAACAATAGAAAAACATAAAAACAACAAAAACATTTCCTCAAATTTCACAAAGGAGAAACTTTCCCAATTTAGCAGCAAACAGACTTAAGCAACCAAGTGATTCAACAGCAGAAATATATACAATAAAGGTTCCTATAGATTGCTATAGATACTCAGGGTGTTAATAGCTTCCCTCAGTATAACCAACCCCCGATTCCAGATCTCTTAGCATTTGTAAGAAAAACATTTATGAGCAGGGTTAGTTTAAGTATCTACCCCTTCCTTTTAAGCATCATAGGATAAATATTAGAAATCAAAAAGTAGCACTAAATGCGGTAGTGGTCACGTCAAAAACCGAAGCTACAAGCAGTATTGTCCACAAGGGTGTCAATATGTAGAAGAGGGAAATCATCCTTCAGGTTTGCTTTGTTCAGATCCCTATAATCTACACACATCCTAACTTTACCATTCTTTTTTAGCACTGACACGATATTAGCTACCCATTCAGGGTATTTTGAAACTGCTAGAAAACCTGCGTCAAGCTGTCTTTTAACCTCATCTCTAATCTTCAGAGCCATATTAGATCTACTTCTTCGAAGCTTTTGCTTTACAGGTGGGCACTCGGGCTTGAGCGGTAGCTTGTGAACAACTATGTCTATGTCCAAACCAGGCATATCCTGATATGACCATGCAAACACATCAACATACTCTTCTAGAAGCTTCACCAATTTCTGTATGATCTCTTCCCCTAGTGTAGTACCAATCTTGACCTCTTTCTTGTCTTCATCAGTGCCAAGATTAATGGTATCAACCTGCTCCTCATGTGGCTGAAGGTTCGTGTACTCATACTCGCACATCTTTGCCAGTTCATCAGGAACCTCATAATCTTCTTCATCCTGATCTTTAGCTTGGTAGATGGGTGAGTCGAAGTCAAAAGTGAAAGTAGGGTCATTGGATTCAACAGGTTTTGGGATAGTTCTGCATGTTTGGAATGATTTATTTTATTAAAAGCACAAAGACAAATGCAAAAAGAAAAAAAAATGTTTTTGGTAGTTTTTGAAAGATTGCTATTTTCTTTTAAAAGTAAAAAAAAAACAGTAAATGAAACAATGAGAATTTAACAAAATATCTTCATTGATTATGATTATAACAATTTTGAAAGCGTTGTGGCCCTACAAAATAATCCAATAGCTCTAGGCATAGCTATGGAATTTGAAAACAAAACAAAAGACAAACAAATTACTCTGGCGAAGGAATAATCATAGGGATTTCTATTGCTTCCCAGTTGTCTAATGTGGTATCACACTGAAATACCAAATGGCTAACATCCTCATCTTCTTGGTCTTTAATCACAGCATTGACTTGGAAGCCTCTGCTAATAAATACCTCTTGGATTTCCTTCTGACGCCCTGTAGCAGAGGTTAATGCTCCACCACGAGTTAGTTTGTAACCCAACTTATGACGATTCAGCTTCTTCTTCACCTCAATGACTTCTCCCCAGCCTGCAGGAGTGCCTTCTTCAATAGTCGCCTTTATACCCTGAGCACATGCAAAAGATGGACCACTCTTAACCATCGGTTCTTCAACTTCCAACAGTACACCATTGGCTATTTCAAGCGCTTGGAAAGAAGTTTCCATCACGTCCTCGTCAGCCTCAATATACCTGAATGAAGACAGACTACTCATCATCAAATCCTCCTCACCATGAACAATTACCAACTTTTCATCAACGACGAACTTCATCTTTTGATGTAATGTGGAGGTTACTGCGCCAACAACATGAATCCACGGCCTCCCCAATAAGAAACTGTAAGCTGGGTTAATATCCATCACCTGAAATGTGATATCAAAGACCTACAAACCAATTAAGATTAGTAGCTCCATTTCTCCAGTCACTGTTCTACGAGAACCATCAAAAGCTTTGACGATCAATGAAGTAGCTTTCATTTTTTCCCCTCTGTAAGCAAGTTTTGTAAGTGTTCTTTTGGGCAGAACGTTCAAAGAAGAACCTGTGTTAACAAGTACTCAAGCCAAAGCATCCTCCTGACATTTCACAGACACATGCAACGCACAGTTCTGATTTTTACCTTCTATTGGCAACTTCTCATTGTTGAAGCTAAGGGTGTTACAAGCAGTAATGTTCGCAACCACAGAATCAAATTGACCAACTGTAAGCCTTGAGCGACGTGGGCCTGAGCCAACAGATTTTGTAAAGCAACTCTATGAGCAGGGGAGCTCATCAAGAGAGACAAGATGGATATCTTCGACGATGTCTAGTGAAGTTGGTCAATAACTTTGTAGTCGCTCTTTCTTATGATTCTCAAGAATTATGCGTCTTCGTCATTCAAAATCACCTCCTTATCCCTAGGAGGTACAGTAATAGCAGTTTCCTTTGGAGGAACTTCATTCACTATGGGTTTATAAATACGACCACTACGGGTCATCTTGCTTGCCCCGACAATATTTGTCACATCTTCCTGAACATCTTCCACATCTTCCTTCGGGATAACCTTTCCAGATTCCTGATTAATTACCATTACATCATACTTCCATGACACAGCACTACTATCTTCTAAATGGAATAGACTAGGTTTCTGAATAATCACCGGTCTAGGATGTCTGACTGGTGGATCAACAGACTTTGCAATGTTGAAAATTGGCTTTGGCGCGTTGAAAACCAGGGTTGTAGAGCTTGACTATGGCAGGTTGAACACTGGTACTTTGTCACCTGGCTTTGGCAAATTAAAGATAGGTTCAATTACTGACACCTCATCTCTCTTCACTTTGCTACCCACTTGTAAGAAACCACTTCCAATCAAATTCTGAATATCCCTCTGAACCAACAAACAACCCTTTGGGTTGACAACACAATCTTCACATTCTGAATGACAATCTGTAACCAGATCAGCCTTTACCAACTTAGCATGAAAGGATTGGAGCGGAGTCTTAATCTCGGCAACGTCAAGAATAAAAGTCTCATCAGACGCATCTTCAACAGCATTTACTGCCCCGTGAGTGGGCAGAGGATTGCTTTTAACATTTGGCTGAGAGTCACCAAAAGACAAAATTTTCTTCTCCATCAGTTCCCTTACAATATGTTTCAATGCAAGGCAACCTTCCAGATCATGACCAGGCGCACCTTCATGAAACGCACAATGAGCTTTTGGGTTGTGATAGGGTGAATATTTCTCTGGAGGTGGACCCAATAGTCTTGTAGTTATCAAACCCTATTATACCAATGAAGGATATAGCTCTGTAAAAGTCATCGGGATGAGAGGAATAGGAGGTTTCACACCCTGTCTTCTGTAAGGAGCATTTGGACGAGGAGCCTGGGTCCTTTGTTATTGCTGATATACAGGAGCGTTAGGCGCTCGTTGATAATTTTGTTGTTGTTGGACGGGTTGATATACCGGTGCCTGTTGCACTGTTTGATAAATTGGAACCTGATTGTTGAATTTGGGTGTGATAGCTGCCACATATGGTTGTTAGGCATACTGTACATGATACACTGGCTGCTGAACATAACCTTGTTAGGGTTGCTAATGTTGTTGGTAGGGCTGTTTCCAAGAGTGGTTTTTCTTCCTTCCTATCAAAATAGTGTTCGTCTCTCCCTTCTTCTTCTTGTGAAAGTTACTAGAGGATTTCTTGGCATTATTACTACTTGAACTACCAGAAGCATTAGTCATTTTACCGTTCTTCAATCTTGATTACACCTTTACACCCATGACCACAATATCTGAAAAATTGGCTGACACATTACTGATCATTCTTTCATAAAATTTCAGTCTCACCATATCCACAAGCCAATCAATCAACTCCTTCTCAGTCAGCACAGGTTCCACCTGGGAGGCAGTTTCCCTCCAACGCTGTGCATTTTCTGTGAAATATTCTGAACTCTTTCGCGGCATTCTATCTAGAGTCAAATCCATATTGTATTTATAGTGCTTAACAAAAGCATCAGATAAATCCTAGAAACTATGAATGCGGGATTGATCCAGATTTAGGTACCACTTGGCTGAGGCCCCTTTTAGACTGTCCTAGAAGCAGTGGATCATTAACTTATCATTATCCACATAAGCAATCATCCTCCTGTAGTGCATGATCAAGTGTGTTCTTGGACAAGTTGCACCTGAATATTGATCGAAACAGGCAGTTTTGAACTTTGGAGGGATCACCAGTCCAGATACTAAGCATATGTCTCTGGCATCAGTACCAAAGAGATTGTTTCTTTCCATTGATTTTACCTTTCTCTCAATAGTCTCTACACTC
Organism: Lathyrus tuberosus; assembly: GCA_022829125.1. NCBI lineage: Eukaryota > Viridiplantae > Streptophyta > Magnoliopsida > Fabales > Fabaceae > Lathyrus > Lathyrus tuberosus. Next base: position 1,088,098 of record JALAZF010000757.1, on the reverse strand, counting down.
TCCTACAACCTTTCGTGACACTCATCCCCCTCTTCAGACATATCTGGGATGTCGTACACTTGTTGTGGATTATGAAAGTAAGGGCGTACTTGGGCTTGTATAGTAGCTGGCGCAAAAGTTGGAATGGCTTGAGGAATTTCTGATCCCAAGGGAATAGCTTGTTGAGTAGTTGGCATTGTGACAGGTGGAGGCACAAAAGCCAGAGGTAGCCCAAAAGGTGGCACATTTACAACATTAACTGTTGTTGGTGGCAGTTCCACAGTTGCATTGGTAATCTCAGAAATTATGGTGGCTTGAGTGTCCATTTTTTCTCTGATAAACTGCAGCACTTCCTTTATCTTCCCCACACTTCCGTGCAGGTCTTCTAGTTCATCATTGACCCTTTCGAGCTCCATATTTTTTTCAGCCATTCTCTGACGAGCTCGGGCTCGGGTGTTGTATTGATGCTTCAAATTCAGCGTGATTAGTTGAAGATGAGACACGTGAATGAGCCACAACATAAGAAATGCATATGCAATGCTCATGAATGCACAAAAATGCAAAACGAACCAAAACATTCAAGGAACCCAAAATTATGTTTACAAACATTATAATAATGGAGAATATAATTTAAAACAAAAGCAACATTTCCATTAATCAAGGATTGAAAGTTTTACAAAACATTCAGTGCATATCCAAGAGCCAAAATAAAAAAAGAACCAAGTATAAGATAAACAACATAATGAGGAAACTAAGAGCCTAATCCTTCTGACAAGAGGATCCTCCTTCTCCATGTGCTCCCTTTGTAAGCTTGTCAATTTTTTCTTGCATCTTTGCCTTCTCCATGATAAGCCTATCCACATAAAGCTTCCACGCCATGGAAGTCGGAGGCATACTAGAGTTAGCAGTCAGTACTGGAGATACAAGAGAGGAAAATAAATCCTCCTGTGCCTTCCTCTTCCTTGCAGTTTCTTCTTCCTCCCTCTTCCTTGCAGTTTCTTCTTCCTCCTTCTGACGGTGAATTCTTTGGAGCTCTTCATTTTCTCGGCAGACCACGAAGTATTTGTTCTTCCAAGTTTTTCTTTCTCTTTTGGCCTTAGCTAAGGCAAACTTCAACTTCTCTTCCTCACTCATGAAGATGAGGGCAGGATATCTAGGAGCCATAGAGATTGACTCATGACGAGCATAGGGAATCTTTAGCTTTATAGCCCTCTCTTGAACCCACATCAGATATGGTTTCGAAATAGTGCAATCAGGGTACCCCAAGGCAGTCATTCCCTTCATGTGTACGTGACGCCAAGCATGCATGATTTTGGCCTTGAGTTCAGGGTTTTCTCCATGCTTAAGGAAAAGTCCTTCCAGATAGATAGGGTTGGGCTTCTCCTTCATCGAGTATCCAAGCTGACGACGAGCAAGGACAGGATTGTAGCTGATGCAACCTTTAGTGCCAAGAAGAGGCACGTTAGGAAACTCCCCACAACTATGGATCATGGTGACTCCCCCATACATTGGATCATACCACTCAATGTCTGAATGAGTGAGCGTCATGATTTTCTTGGACCATATCAAACCATCCTTCAAACCCCAAAAATTCACTGACCTCGACAAGCGTGAAATAAACCACTTGTAGAGGACCATAGCACAACAGGTGATTTGGCCCCCTTCATAGGAGTTCCTCAAATGAATTGAATGATAAGTGTCATCCAAAAGAGTGGGGACTGGGTTCTTGAGCAAGAATATCTTGATTGCGTCCATATCAACAAAATCTTCAATGTTTGGGAACAAAAACAATCCATAGATCAACAAAGCCAGAATAGCTTTAAAAGCTTCTTGATTCTTCTTGTCAGCATGATGTTGAGCCTCTCTGTCAAAAACTTGGCAGTCAAACCAGGGAGCCCTCCCTTGGTGGTCATGTTGTCTCGAACCTCAGACAACTTCAAGTGTGTTGCTTCAGCAATCTCTTTCCCACTCGGCGTGTCTTCCAACCCAGAGAATGGTTGATGAGAAGTGATATGGAACTCCATCAAAGCTGAGTATTCCTCTAAAGTATGCAGCAACTGGTAGTCTAGAAATATGAAGCAATGGTACATCGGGTCGTAGAACTGAACGAGGGTAGCCAACAAACCATCCACCATGTTAACCTTCAACACTGGTAGAAGTCTTCGATACCTGTCTCTAAATCCCAAGGGGTCTTCTATAAGGCCTCCTAGTTTCTTCAAAATCTCTAGCTTCCGACTCATACATGTGTACTTTTGGGTTTTTCTCCTCCCAAATTCCATATTATAAAGTCTGCAAAACAATTTCAAGTTCCTTGAATGGGTTAGAAAATATGCATGAATGGGATGGATACATGGATGTATATATGCACAAACATAGGTATACACGTATTCACAAATACACATATATGCACATAGACAAATACCCTAGGTTTGAGGATCGTAGACATGGAGCCAATGGTCTACCCAACCCATAGGTATGTACTAGGTTTTTCATCTATGCATAACAAGGTTCTAAATAGTGCCCAGAGTCAACAACCCATCTTTCAGATATTATCGACACACCAATTAACTCGGGAACCAATAATATTTTCAAGAGAGTCTCATCTTAGTGTAGTATCACATATCAACTACTTTGGGCTTACAACCTCATAGTCATCGCACTGCATCCTAACAAGGCCAAAGTGGGGTAAAATGGTAATCTAAAGGTCCTCAGTATCACAGACTCCTAGGTTAATAATAATAGTGCATTCACGATGGTTCGTTCAACACTACTACTCCCAAGAGGGCCTCAACTGAGCGGAGGATCTCAATTCAACTCCTTCAGGATTAAACTCCCTCGAAGTCTCCTTGACTATACCCATCATCCTATCATAAGTGTACACTCAAGTCCGAGTTAGGACTTATCCTCACCACTCAAGGTAACAACCCTGCATACAGAAAAACCCAAGCACAACAGATATATACAGATATTTACAAATATACAAGTATACAAGCAAGCAACCATATAAATAACACGAATGCAAACAAGGTAGGCTTAACCCTCTTAGGGATATGTTCCCCAGTGAAGTTTCCATTTCTGTTGCAGTGAGAATCAGATATCAAGCTATAAATTAACTTGAATCACAAATCATGAAATCCACCACCGAGCTTTGATGTATTCAAAGGAAAGGGTAAAGATCGAAGAAAACCCTTAGTGCGCTATGTAACAACAAAGCTAGAGATTTAAGGTTCGGGGGTTGGTTATACCTAGGGAAGGTGCTAGCATCCTAAGTATTTGTAGTACTCTACATGAACCTCTTGTTAGTATTTGTGTTATACTAAAGTTTGCTTCCTAAGGAAAAGGTACTAAGGTGAAGACCTGGGGTATGTACACTAAGTATGCTCGCTAAGACATCACATCTCGTGCCTACGTATCCTAACTAGGATGGAATAAGAGCATTCATAGTTCACCTCACTAAGGGTGAGGAACTCTTGACTGTGGTCAAGGTTCCAAAGGGAGTAAGTATTCATAACCATGATACTTACATAGAGTTAACAAACTCTATAAGTCTAAGTTGAAGGACTAACTAAGGAGTATACCTCTAATAAAGGTCAAAGGGGAGAGTGAGTACTCATAACAATGGTACTCTCATAGAGTTTACAAACTCTAAACTTAATTCTAAGTTGTAAAGAAGCATTGGCTCTAACAAGGCCAAAAAAGGGAGGTAAGTATCTATAACAATAGTACTTACATAGGGTTAACAAACCCTAACCTATGGCTAGATTAAAGAGGGAAAATGGCTCTAACAAGGCCAAGTAAATGATCCTAACAAGGTCATAAAGTGGGTAAGAAAGCAACATTAACTATCCTAAATATGACTTAGAAGTCAAAAGGGGAGAACCTCCTTTGGAATAAAGGACATACAACTTGTAACAACAAGTAATTAAAGGATAAACCTTAAAGTAAGAATGATAACAATCAAGGATGATAATGGTATTATGGACAAGCATATGCTAAAGAGGATGATCAACTCATGATATAAACAAAGTATCAAAGATCAATGACATGTCAAAAGTTGGTAGCAAACAAATGGAACACAAGCATGCAAGAAATAAACCCTAACTTGACACACCAATCAAAAATATGAAAATTGCCAAATAAAATTAAACTAAAGACTCTAACTCAAGTCCATACCCTTAAGAATATGTGTGCAAAATTTCATCAAAAGATTGGTACAAAAACTACATCAAAACCAACTAACAAGCTCATGGCACCACAATAATCGAGGCTTAAAAAAACCAAACCAAAAGCTATCAAGACAAACACATCAAATCTCAAAAAAAATACTCAAACACATCATATTCATGTATTAAAAGTTGGCAAAAAATTAGCTCAAGAAAACATGTGGAAGTCATCCAACTAAAAACCCTAAAGGTGAGGGTATTTTAGTAAACTCATTACACAAAATAAATTAAATAAAATGGAAAAATGATTAATAAAAATAAATAAAAAAACAAAAAATTATTTAAGACAGTAAGGCTCTCAAAAATATTTTTTTTGGATTTTTGAATGATTGAAATATAAAAAATATGAAATATAAAGTTGGAAAAACAAAATAAAATAAAATAGATAAATAAAGAGAGGAAGGGGGTGCACGTAGTAAAAAAAACAACAACAGAAACCTAGTGGGCTAAAAACTGGGGGTGGTGAATGCAACATTAAATCCAGGCCCAAAACCCTTCTGAGCGTGATTCCATGGGATACCCTGTCTCACCACCGTCAGATCCAAAACAAGACAGATCAAACGCTAAGGAAAAGCAAGCACACGGTGAGGATACATAACACGAGACACACATGATTAAACTCAAAAGCCTGATAATGGTGATCAAGAGGCCATGATGGTGACACATGTCACCATCCTGGTTTGCCAACGAAAAACAACATGTAAAGGGTGGAAGGAAACAAAACAAATGAACGTATCAAAGAATCATTTATGCTTTTCATCTCTTCCTCATTTTTTAACCTCTCTCTGCATATCATAAAGACTCACCAGAAGGTAAACCATCTTGTCGGATACGATGGTGGCTGGCGGCCGGCCACGGCGCCGCCGCCACCTCTCTCCGGCCAAAACTAAAAAAGAATAGAGCTTTCCCCCCTAAATCCAACCTTCTGAGTCCGATTCTGGACTCAGAATCCCCAAACTCTCTCTCTCTAACCTTCGAAATCAACAAACCCTAACAAAAACCTAAAAACCCCAAACGGCCTCAAATCGAAGCAGGACGAAAGAGCAATGGAAAGAGACGATGAGCAAACATAAATGTGCAACCAAAGGCGAATGTGGAGACGGAAGATGATACCTGAAGGAGCTCCTTCAAAAACAAGCTTTGACAAAATCACACGAACCCAGATAAGTGCCCTTGACCCTTTGCTTTCTCTTCCTCTTTATAAAAAATGCGGTTAGGTTTCTTGAAACTCTTTTGTGTTACAACGAAAATTAGGGTTTTTGTGGTTTATGGTTTTTTCTTTGAGAAAAATTTGATCTGTTGATTTCTAGAAAAATTTCTATCTCATGAAAAAAATTTGTTTTTGTGTGTGAAATTCTCTTAAGGTTCCTTGATTTTTCAGAATGCTTCTTCCCATCCTCAAATCCTCTTTTTAATAAAAAACTTTGACTCTGAATCCTACTATTTTGAATATTGTGCTCTGTTACTGCTATCCCATTTTATCTTCTTTCCAAAATTATGTTTAGGGTTTTCCTGCTAATATCTGATACCCTGCAACTTTCTTCTGCTGTGAAATTCTGAATATTGTCATGTGCTGTCCATTTTCTCTGCTCTAAAATTTCTGTATTTGCTATGTGTAACACCCTTCTACCCCACATACCATTTTAGGTAAACACTTAATATTATCAGAGTAAAAATCAGCAAGAAAGTTGCCACATATATTCAAACAACATTCAAAATTATTGTCCTGTCCCGTAACACGGGTTATTCATTCATCATTAACGTAAATTGACAACTACGCAGCGGTAATCATACTTTAAATTCAAATAAATAAAATGCTTCATAAAGAAATGTATCCAATCAAAATAACATCAACAATATGAAAACTCTAACATGAAGCCAAAAGGAAACACACAAGGTTCACAACTAATCCCAACCCGATGTTACATGACACAGAGCAGGACACCACTTAAGCATGACTAAAATGACAAACGAACGCTCCAAGACTCAATCCTCCAGCACCGCAAGTCTACTCTTGGTTATCTACAAGTTACCCACATAAGAGGCAACATTTTCAAGCAGGCAGGGTGAGAAATCGCAATTCATTATAGTAATATAAGTACATGGAAAATAAACTGAATAAGCAACACAACATCATAGCATCATCAACAGAATCTTCTCAACACAATCACAATTACATCATTCATATGTAATGTCAACTATAATGGAATGCAAAGGATGCATGTGGTACCGGTTCAACGTGGATGGACACTGGCCATCAACCCTCCAAAAGGAGCACAACGTAATCAACGTATCACTTCAATCCGCACAATGGGCTTGAAGCTACCAATAGGCCGAAGCCCCAACATACAATGCTATGAAATGCAATGATGCTAATTCTCCGCAATTCATCAAACATCAACGTGTGCATCATTCATTTCATATTCAACGAGTAATCATCATACAATCATGTTTTATCATCTTACATCAACAACAACTCGACAACAAAAGATCAGTACAAGAAAACGTCAAGAAACAATCAAGAAAACAACAAAAACAACAAAATAGCTGCTTGACACGGCCACCCGTGTCCTGTGACACGACCCGTGTCAGAAACCCTGAAGCACAAATCCAAAAACAGAAAAAAAATTACAGCCAGACAGTAGGCTGACACGGCCGCCCGTGTCCTGTGACACGACCCGTGTCAGGCAACCTGCTAATAAAAATTTCACACGCCATCAACCCGAAAGCTGACACGGGTGCCCGTGTTGCGTGATACGGCCCGTGTCAGGGTGCGACAAAACCCAACTTTTCCCGAAAAGTGATTTTCTGCATTTTTTACTTCGATTACCCCAAAAATTAGTTTTTCCCCCACGAAAATTTGATCAAAAGGCTCACATAATACACATAAATTAACACATACCACTCAATTTCATCATATTCTCATCAAATCATTTATTCTACATCAACATTCACCACAATTATACACAATTCATGAATACCTAATCTATTCATCACCATGTCCTAAATAACTATAAGAAATTATGAAATCTCCCCATACCTTAGAGTAATCCGAAGCTTTTTCCTTCTTCCTCCCAGATTCTACTAGCAATCCTTCAAAACCCTAGGTTTCCTTCTCCTCTCCTCTTCTTCAGCGTTCTTCACAAAAACACGATCAGTTAGAAAAGTGATCGGTATTTTCTTCTTTAAACAAAATATCCCAATTTATGAACTTCCACTTCATTCCTTACTCTTTTTCCTTTAAGACCACCTTGCCCTTTTCTTATTATTTTTAATAATAATAATAGTATAAATAATACATTAATTATTCATTCTATTAAATTATTTAAAAAAATACTCTTTTGATCCAAAATTCTCCAAAATTACCAAAACTTCATAATTCCTTCTAAATTAATTAATTAAATAAATAAATCATTAATTTAGATTTTCGGGGCGTTACAATTCTCCCCTACTTTAAGAATTTTCGTCCTCGAAAATTTACCTGATTCGAATACCTCGGGATAGGATTCCTTCATCTTGCTTTCCAGCTCCCAAGTCATGCTTTCTCCGGAAGCTCCTAACCAGACAACTTTCACCAACGCAATCTCCTTGCCTCTTAAAACCTTCATCTCACGTTCCGCAATTCGTACAGGCATCGTTTCCACAGTAAGATTATCCCGTATTTGCACATCATCCATACGAATCACATGAGACGGATCTGGAACATACTTCCAGAGTTGTGACACATGAAACACATCATGTAAATTTGACAGATTAGGCGGCAAAGTCACTCTATAAGCAACATTTCCAACTCTGTCCGAAATCTGATACGGACCAATAAAACGAGGAGTGAGCTTCTTAGACTTTAAGGCCCGCCCAACACCTGTCATCGGCGTAACTCTCAAAAACACATGGTCACCTGCTTGGAATTCTAAATCTTTCCTTCGCTTGTCATGATAACTCTTCTGCCTACTTTGAGAAGATTTCATCTTTTCTCGGATTAACTTCACCTTCTCAGTAGTCTCTCGAACAATTTTAGGTCCAAGCACTACACTTTCTCCAGATTCGTGCCAACATAAAGGAGTCCTACATCTCCGACCATATAATGCTTCAAAAGGGGTCATTCCAATACTAGAATGGTAACTGTTATTATAAGTGAACTCGATCAATGGAAGATAAGTATCCCACGAACCTCCCTGCTCAAGAACACAAGCTCTCAACAAATCCTCCAACGACTGAATAGTTCTCTCAGTTTGACCATCCATCTGAGGGTGATACGCCAAACTCAACCTCAACTTAGAACCCAACTCCTCTTGTAAACTCTTCCAAAAATTAGAGGTAAACCTCGGATCTCTATCAAACACAATACACAGAGGAACAACATGCAGCTTCACAATCACACGAATATAAATTTTCGCCAACTTCGATACTGGAAAACTGATGTTAATAGGAATAAAATGAGCCGACTTCGTAAGCCTATCAACAATCACCCAAATAGAATCATATCCTCTGGATGTATTAGGTAATCCCATCACGAAGTCCATTGAAATGCTATCCCATTTCCATTCTGGGACTTCTAACGGTTGCATCAACCCAGCAGGCTTCTGATGTTCAACTTTCGACTTCTGACAAGTTAAACATGCATACACAAATCGAGCTACATCGCGCTTCATGCCAGGCAACCAAAACAATTTCTTCAAGTCTTGATACTTTTTTGTAGCTCCCGGATGAATGCTCAGTTTACTTCTATGACTTTCCTCAAGAATCGCCTTCTTCATCTCAGCATCATCAGGAATACAAATTTGATTTCAGAATCTCAACACACCTTACGCATCTAACTTGAAATCATCATTCTCCGACTGATCGATTCCAACCATCGAGTCTACCAGTTTCACGTCTAACTTCTGAGCTTCCTTGATATTATCCAGAAAATCATTATTAATCTTCAGCATTCCCAACATCACACTCTGCGGTGTCACTTCGCAAACTAAGCTCATATCTCTGAATTGCTCAATTAATTCCAATTCCTTAACCATCATTGCCGACATATGCAAAGTCTTTCAACTTAAAGCATCAGCCACAACATTAGCTTTTCCTGGATGATAATTCAGACCGAAATCATAATCTTTTAATAACTCCAACCATCTTCGCTGTCTCATATTCAATTCCTTTTGATCAAATAAATACTTTAAACTTTTATGGTCACTAAATACTTCAAATCTAGAACCATAAAGATAATGTCTCCAAATCTTCAGCACAAAAACAACCGCAGCAAGTTCTAAGTCATGTGTAGGATAATTCTTTTCATGAACTCTCAACTGCCTCAATGCATAAGCAACTACCTTGTCATTTTGCATAAGTACACCTCCTAAACCCATTTTAGAAGCATCACAATATACCACAAAAGGTTCTCCTGGGTTAGGTAATGTCAAAACCGGAGCCGATGTCAATCTCTTCTTCAATTCCGTGAAACTTTCCTCGCATTGAATGTCGCACACAAAAGCTTTACCCTTACAAGTTAACTTAGTCAACGGAAGTGTTAACTTAGAAAATCCTTCGATAAACCTCCGGTAATAACCGGCCAGCCCCAAAAAGCTTCTAATCTCGGTAGTCGACTTTGGAGTTTCCCATTGCAACACAGCATCCACTTTAGACGGATCCATAGCAATGCCACTACCTGAAATGACATGACTGAGAAAACTAACCTCCTTCAACCAAAATTCATATTTTGACAGCTTTGCATATAACTTCATCTCTTTCAAAACTTGCAATACCAGTCTTAAGTGTTCTGCATGCTCTTCTTCCGATTTAGAGTAAATTAATATATCATCAATAAACACCACCACAAACCGATCCAAATAAGTGTGAAAGATACGGTTCATGTACTCCATGAATACTCTCGGCGCATTAGTAACACCGAAAGGCATCACCGAATACTCATAATGTCCATAACGCATTCTAAAAACCGTCTTCTGAATATCTTCCTCTTTCACTTTAATCTGATGATAGCCCGACCTCAAATCAATCTTGCTAAACACACAAGCACCTACCAATTGATCCATCAAGTCATCTATTCTCGGGAGCGGATACTTGTTCTTAATCGTCACTTTATTTAGTTGTCTATAATCAACACAGAGCCTCATACTTCCATCTTTCTTCTTTACTAACAACACTTGGTCTCACAAACTTCTTTTCAAGTAAGTCCTCTAATTGCTTCTTTAATTCCGACAATTTAGATGCAGACATCCGATACGGTGCCATAGAAACAGGTCTGGTACCAGGTACAAGGTCAATTGCAAATTCAAATTCTCTTTCTGGAGGCACCTCAGGAATTTCATCAGGGGAAACTTCAGGAAATTCACGCACCACTTGCAACTCCTCAATTATAGCTCGGCTCTCAACAGATAATGACGCCATCACTGAGAACATCTGAGCTCCTTCTTGTATCAACTGTTGTAACTATTTAAAAGACAATAACTAGCTTCTTCTTCTTCAGCAGTAGAAAATCTCACTGACTTGTTATAACAGTTGATATGAACATAGTTATATTCTAACCAGTTCATTCCCAAGATTACATCCATCCCAGATAACGGCAAACACACCAAATCAACAGTAAAGTCTCTGTCGAAGATCGACAAAGGACACTTTAAACACACTAGAGAAGTAGTCACCAATCCTTTATCCGGAATCTCGACGACCATTTCTCCATTCATAGAAGACAACACAAGACCCACTCGTTCACGCATTCAACAACAATAAAACAATGAGTAGCACCAATGTCAATCATAGCAATTAAAGGAGTGCTATTAATGAAACATGTACCTCTAATGAGTCTGTCCTCATTAGTTGTCTGAGTCCCAGCCAAAGCGAACACTTTCCCACCGGTTTACGTCTTCTTCGGTTTCTGACACTGACTACTAATGTGTCCTTCTTCGCCACAGTTGAAACAAATCACCTCTTTATGCTTGCACTCAGATATGGCATGCCCAGTCTTACTACAATGGAAACACCTCTTCACTTCAGCAGTACACACATTACTCTTATGACCAGGTTTCCCACATTTGAAACAAGTTATGCCAGCAGGAGCATCTCCCCCACTAGTCCTCTTGCCATCAACCACTTTCTGTTTACTTTTTCCAACAGGAGCATCATAAGGTTTGCCACGATTCTGTTGGTGCTTGCTCTTCCTCTCATTAATGATCTTATAATGAGCATTGTTATCCTCTTCAAAAATTCTGCAACTATCAATCACATCAGCAAAATTATGAATTTTCTGATATCCAACTGCCTTCTTGATCTCTGGGCGCAACCCACTCTCAAACTTGATGCATTTTGAAAACTCAGCATCATCATCGTTATAGTGCGGATAAAACTAAGCCAATACTTTGCATCATAATCAGTAACCGACATGTTCCCTTACTTCAGCTCAAGAAACTCGATTTGCTTCTTACCACGAACATCCTCTGGATAATACTTCCTCAGGAACTCTCTTCGGAACACATCCCAAGTGATACCTTCACCTGCAGTTTCCAACCTCTGGCGAGACTCTAGCCACCAGTCATCAGCCTAGAATGCTAGCATATGCGTCCCATATCGAACCTTCTGTGCTGGAGTCCAGTCCATCACACGGAAGATTCTCTCCATCTCTTTCAACCAATCCAACGCTCCATCCGGATCATACTTGCCCTTAAAGGTAGGCGGATTCTCCCTCTGAAAAGTTGCCAAACTGCGAGATCCAGCATTCTCGTCAGTGTTCAACTGATTCTGCAAAGCCTGAGCCATTGCTTCCAACGCAGCAGCAATTGCAGCATCGTTCCTTCCAGCCATCTCAGCTTGTCACTTCAACACAAACAAAAGTTAGAACTAGTTAACAATACTCGATTGTTAAACAAACTACGACTCGACAACTTGGCCGGACGAACCGACCTACTCTGATACCACTACCCCACATACCCCACATACCATTTTAGGTAAACACTTAATATTATCAGAGTAAAAATCAGCAAGAAAGGTGCCACATATATTCAAACAACATTCAAAATTATTGTCCTGTCCCGTAACACGGGTTATTCATTCATCATTAACGTAAATTGACAACTACGCAGCGGTAATCATACTTTAAATTCAAATCAATAAAATGATTCATAAAGAAATGTATCCAATCAAAATAACATCAACAATATGAAAACTCTAACATGAAGCCAAAAGGAAACACACAAGGTTCACAACTAATCCCAACCCGATGTTACATGACACAGAGCAGGACACCACTTAAGCATGGCTAAAACGACAAACGAACGCTCCAAGACTTAATCCTCCAGCACCGCAGGTCTACTCTTAGTTATCTGCAAGTTACCCACATAAGAGGCAACATTTTCAAGCAGGCAGGGTGATAAATTGCAATTCATTATAGTAATATAAGTACATGGAAAATAAACAGAATAAGCAACACAACATCATAGCATCATCAACAGAATCTTCTCAACACAATCACAATTACATCATTCATATGCAATGTCAACTATAATGGAATACAAAGGATGCATGTGGTACCGGTTCAACGTGGATGGACACTGGCCATCAACCCTCCAAAAGGAGCACAACGTAATCAACGTATCACTTCAATCCGCACAATGGGCTTGAAGCTACCAATAGGCCGAAGCCCCAACATACAATGCTATGAAATGCAATGATGCTAATTCTCCGCAATTCATCAAACATCAATGTGTGCATCATTCATTTCATATTCAACGAGTAATCATCATACAATCATGTTTTATCATCTTACATCAACAACAACTCGACAACAAAAGATCAGTACAAGAAGACGTCAAGAAACAATCAAGAAAACAACAAAAACAGCAAAACAGCTGCCTGACACGGCCACCCGTGTCTTGTGACACGACCCGTGTCAAAAGCCCTGAAGCACAAATCCAAAAACAGAAAAAAAATTACAGCCAGACAGTAGGCTGACACGGCCGCCCGTGTCCTGTGACACGGCCCGTGTCAGGCAACCTGCTAATAAAAATTTCACACGCCATCAACCCGAAAGCTGACACGGGTGCCCTGTTGCGTGACACGGCCTGTGTCAGAGTGCGACAAAACCCAACTTTTCCCGAAAAGTGATTTTCTGCGTTTTTGATTTCGATTACCCCAAAAATCAGTTTTCCCCCACGAAAATTCGATCAAAAGGCTCACATAATACACATAAATCAACACATACCACTCAATTTCATCATATTCTCATCAAATCATTCATTCTACATCAACATTCACCACAATTATACACAATTCATGAATACCTAATCTATTCATCACCATGTCCTAAATAACTATAAGAAATTATGAAATCTCCCCATACCTTAGAGTAATCCGAAGCTTTTTCCTTCTTCCTCCAAGATTCTCCTAGCAATCCTTCAAAACCCTAGGTTTCCTCCTCCTCTCCTCTTCTTCAGCGTTCTTCACAAAAACACGATCAGTTAGAAAAGTGATCGGTATTTTCTTCTTTAAACAAAATATCCCAATTTATGAACTTCCACTTCTATCCTTACTCTTTTTCCTTTAAGACCACCTTGCCCTTTTCTTATTATTTTTAATAATAATAATAATAGTATAAATAATACATTAATTATTCATTCTATTAAATTATTAAAAAAAATACTCTTTTGATCCAAAATTACCAAAACTTCGTAATTCCTTCTAAATTAATTAAATAAATAAATAAATGATTAATTTAGATTTTCGGGGTGTTACACTATGAAACTCTCTGTTGTTGTGAAAAAGGTATTATTCTGAGTTTGTCAAAAGGGATTTTCTGTTTTTATTTTTTCTGCTATGAACCTTGTACTCTTGTGAAAATATTACGAATTTTGACTTTGTGTCAAGGTTTTGACGTTGTTTTGATTTTTTGGTGTGAATTGAAACTTGGTTTATGGTGTTTGAATTATTTGAATGGTTTGATGAATGCTTTATGTGAATTTGTCCATGAAATAATGAATTGTGTGAGTTGTATGTAGAATTTGGAATGAAAATTGTGGTTAGTGACATGAATTCGAGGCTTGAATTTCGGTCTAGGGATAGATATGGTAGGAATTGGTTTAGGGTGATTTGGAATTGTTGAATTTTGGTTTTGAGAATGTTTTTGGAAAATGACTGAATTGTTTGTGATTGAAATGGTTGGATTGTGACATGATTTTGAATGAATGGTTTATGTGAATTTGATGAATGAAGAATAGTTTACGACATGATGTAGGGTTTGGTTTTGATGGTTTAAAATGGATGTTGAATTTTGGTTTTGAAATTTGGTTTATGGCATGGATGAACTTGTCATGTTTTGGGTGGTGAATTTGTCACGGTTTGTGAGCTGTTGTTTGAATTGAAATTGTTTATGGTTGTAACACCTCAAAATTTGCCCTCATGTTTTAGTTAACTGGCTTATGTTTCATTGCATTCTTGCATTATCATCTTTGCATATCATTGGCTCTTAGCATGGGATCAAGGCATCTAAGTCAAATCAAAGGAGTCTTGAGCCTCAAGATATCTTAATTGGTCCACCATCTCATCATGTGATCAGGCTTGACAAGAAATCTCAAGGGAACCACCTTCTCCTAACCAGTGCAAAATTAGGGTTTTGGTGAAAAGTCAGTGCAAGTGAATTTTTGAGCCAAAGTTTGATTTCAAGGTTTTCCATATGGTTTCAATTGTCTAAGGATGGAGTATTGACCATTGGTTCATTTCAGAAGGTTTTCAATTGATCAATTGCTTGAGAATCAATCAAATTGGGGAAAAGTTAACTGTGCAGAGGAAAAAGTCAACTCTTGACTTTTTGAGGTCAATTTCATGTTCCTCATCTCAAATATGTTCATTGATGAAGATTTTATCAAGAAATATCAAGTAATTCATCAAAAATCAAAAGATATGGAAAGTTACTAAAAATAGAAATTAGGGTTTCCTAATATAGCAAGTTTTGGCAAGCTGAACCATCATCTTTGGAGCTCTCTTTCTCTATGATACAAATTCCAAATGGTAAATTTCAAGAGACCTAATTAAATTTCACATTCTAAGCTTCAAAACCATAACAAGAACTCCTCCATTGGATCAAAATCAAGGGAGATATGATGGATTAAAGTGGAGGGTTCACAAGGTAAAATTGACCAGCCAGGCAAGTCATGACTAGCCAGCATGCAGTAATATTCACAAACACCTTGTGTGCATGACATGTCCAAGTTCAAGGGCAAATATCTCATTGATGGAGGCTTCAATTCAAAAATTGTCCAATATGGTTTTTGTTCCTCTTGATCTCCTCTTCAACTTTAATGTTGAAGGATTTTTCATCTGATCAATGTATGAGGAGATATAATGAGGCAAAGTCAGGTGCTTCAACTGATCTATTTCACACACCATAGGGTAAGGCACGACCAGGTCAGGCTGGCTGCTAACTCAGTTATGTACATACATCTTCATGATCATTTTTAAGCATCCTAAGTTGTTCTATCAGGATTATTTTCAACTCCAATTTTGTTCCACTCCATTTCCTCTTTCTAAATAGCCCAAGAGCTTGTCATTCCATTCATGGATCATGGACATGTAAGACTCCAAAGTCACCCTCATGCCAACTATTTTTCTGCCATGCCAAGCAAGCTAATCAAGAAAAAACCTGCTGCATTACCATTGTGGTATCTCATGCGCATCATGTACAATGTCCCATGTCATCAAACATTACCATTTTAAACCATGCACTCCCCTTACATATCACATGCACATGTACCACCCTTTACCTTTTATGTTCTAACAACAAAAAGAAAAGAAGCTTACATGACAAGATTACTTAGTGTTGCTGCAATTCAGTACATCATCACCACCATGATATCATGCTCCTCACCATAATAAAACAACCATACACGAGCTCATCATCATTTTCACTCACTTTCTATTTCTCAGCTCACCCTCTCTTTCTCACTACACCTCTAACTCTCCCCTAACCAGAGTTCTAACTGTTAACCAAGGTGGTTAACAGTTAACTCAAGATATAAATACAAATCTCTAACTGAATTGAAACCAACTTGTTCATTCTACACACTTCACAAACTTTCATTCTCTCTCTTTCTCTGAGTTTTCTCTCTCACGAGGTTTCATCTTCATCAATCTCTCTGCAAGTTTCTTTCACTCTCCTTCAAGGATTATCCATGCATTAAGCAAAGGAAGAGAAGCTGCACTTTGATTTCATTCATCTTCTTCACTGAATTGCAAGCACAAAAAGTTTCATAGCCTTTATTTGGCTGGTGTTGATAGCAAGCAAGCAAAAGGAGCCTCCTCTCTGGATTTCTTTTGAGCTAAGGATTCATCAAAATCACAGGTTTCATCTCAAAATTTTTTATCTCTTTATGCTCTGATTTAGCTTTTTTTTTTATTGTTTTGAGCTCAATAGGAGCCATGTAAGCATCTGGCTAGTTGAAAGGCACCTTAGGTGCTTAGTTGAATCTTCTAGGGCAAACTTCCTTACTTCGATTTGCTCTGTGTGTGAACTTTTTGTGGATTTGGAACCTGGATTCATGATCTATGTAACCTGAGGATCATTTTGGTGTATCGTTTGCTAATTTCTGGTGGCCTACAACTTGAACCACGGTGGTGAGTGGCCGGAGAAAATGACCGGAGTCTTCTCCGGCCGGTGAAGTTCATCAACCATAAACCTTAGGGTTTTGCTGCCAGTTTATATCGCGACCGTTCGATTGTTTTGATCTGATGGATGTAAGCATGCCAATACATTAATGAACATCATCCCTTACACGTGAGTTATTTTTCTGAATTTATTTGGAAATGTGTGATCATGTATGTGTGTTGTATCATTGCTTAATGTGCTCTTGCATCCTGATCTTTGGATGTGCATGCTTTGTGTGATCATCTGATGTTGACTCTATCCAAGGGCTCAGGATGAGTCAATAAGTTGACTGACATCCACAACATACACCCTATCTGAGCGTGTATTTTGGATTGGGCTCTTTTTGATATGCGCACCCCTCCTTTTTCTGAGCCCAATGATTTTAACTGAATAATTGCTTGCGCTGCACCCCCTGGCAATCTCTTTTGTTTTTTTATTTTCTTTTCATATATGTTTGATATTTGATTTTTAAAAATACCTCCAAGCATGATAAAATCCTGAAAAAATTCATGAAGCATCATAATGCATTTAAATAATTTTTTCATATTTTTATTTCTGATTTTGTCATATTTTAATATTTTTCCATGAATTTTCTTTCATTTTCATTTGTATGAACATCTATTCATGATACTTGTTTCATTTTGGAATTGTTTGACATAGTTTTGAACTAAATTTTCACATGATAATTAATACATGCTTCTATGATATATTACGGCATCTTATGAATTTTTCATAGATTTTTTAGGTCATTTCTTATTGACTTTTGAATGCTATCTTTAGGCATCATTGTTGTGTGACTTGTATGAGATTGTGAAGCATCTTTGAACATGTTTGGTGATGAATTTTGATCCATCCTTTTGAGAGATGTTTGCACATTGTTTGCACTTCAAATGACTTGCATATTCCAAATTTCTTGAGCTTCTAACACCTCCTTTGTTTCATTTTAATTGCATTAATGCATGTGTGTTTGTTAGAAGACTTGTGCTAGGGTTTTGGATGTGTATGGTATGCAATCCCTTTTGACAATTGTTGAGACCTCTTGATATATGTTGTATGAACATTATAGGTAATTTTTCTCATGTTATAGGTCATTGCTTGTCCATCTTGAATTGAATTATGTGCACTTGTTTAAACTTGGAATGTTTTGTGGACTTGTGTTTCTTTTCTTGCATGACTTTGTTGACTTGTTTTCATCAATGCTTGTATGAACTTAAACATCCATTTAAACATGATTTCAATTATGTTTGAGATCATTTCCAATCATTTAACATGAATTCTAGTTACATCTTGCACCTTGCATGTTTCTAAGTTCATAAACCTTTGAATGTTTGTTTGACCTAACTTGAACATGTTTGCTTATACTTTTGAACTTGCATCAACATGAGACTTGTATGAACTCTGTATGCTCATTCTTGCATTCTAAATGTCATTTCAATTGTCATATGCTACTGACTTGCATTCATTTCCATGCTTGTTCATCTTGCATCTTCATTTTTTACTTGTGTTACAAGTATGCATGAATGTATGAACTTGTGTGGTATTTGCTTTCACTTCTTCTTGCTTAATCATTTCCAATACTTGAATTCATGATTCACATGCCATATTAATGACATGTCTATGCATTCATAAATGTCTTTTACTTCTGAATTTAATGTTTGCATGTGCATTTATTCATGTTCATGAACCATATGCATTCATCTTGCATAGTTAGTGCATAACTTGCATTTGTATGATAATTTGATGCATAGTTTGAAATTGATTGTTTTCATTTGGCATGTTAACCTTAGTAGGACACATTGACATGTACCTACTGACCTTGGATGATTCTTAACCCTTAGGACCCTTTCCATTTAGTTCAAGCCTTGTTTGCTTCTTAAGTTGTCTTCTTAAGACAACTAGCTTTGTTTGGTTTACTTTTTGTCATCTATATTCAATACTTGTGTTGATTTGGTACTAACCTTTTATGTAGGGGCAGAGGTAAGACACATGAGTATGTGGATATTTATCCATGCTCATTCCTCCTTTCATCTCATCTCTTTTACTTTGCTTTTATGTGTGGATTACATGATATAATGCTTGATTATGTAGAACTTCTTCACATCCCTTTGGGATCCTAGCTCATCCTTAATTTTTGATTAAGGTGAGGTAGGATAAGTATTAGGTAGTGCTATCCCTCTCTCTTCTTTAGACTTAGGTTGTTCTTAAACCTCCCCTTAGGGCCATATTTTGCATGACAACTTTAGGATAGAATTCCCCTTAGTGTTTTCTTTTTTCCTTGAGTCTTCTCTTCTCATCTCATAACCTTTCTAAAACACTTAATAAAGGTTAACGTGTATTGCGCATAAGCCTTATATATGGGAAGTGAGGTATGGGGGGTCTCCCTTCATTCTTCTAGGATGTTTAGTGTACGTCCTGTTGGAGACGATATGCGACGCATTCGTTCCTATGTTGTAGACTTAGGTACAATGCAAGTTACAAATTAACTTCAATCCACTTCTGTCTAAAAAAACACAAAACAAACTCAAACTGTTTTCATCCTTCGGGATTGCTAAGTTTCAAACCATTTTCAGGAAAGAGCATGTTACTTCCATCTCGTTGTAAATAGGCATCGACCCTAACTGCTGGACGCGAACTTAACGTCGCTCATAAAAGAAATAAACAAAGCAAAGCCTTACCTAGTGAGGGGAACTACATCGCTCTGATTCTTCATTGGTTAATGGAGATACGTAGGCAGGAGATCGTGTGAGATCTCTCCGAGCACAACCTTTCTTTATCACCTCTTTATCTCTTTTCGACCCGTAGGTCGAACTACGACTGCTCTGATTTCCTCATTCTGGTTAGATTGAGGATACGTAGGCACAAGACAGCGATGTCTTGGTGAGCAACCTCCCCCTAGTTCATGTCCGAACTATGTTGACTCTGACTTTCCCATTGCACGAGGGAATACGTAGGCATAGGACGATGATGTCCTATCGAGTCATTTCTTTTTCTTTTCTCCCCCGTTTCTTCGTTCTTTTCCGTTCCAGTTCCTTCTTGTTTCCAGTAGCCGTGGAGCTCCAGACGACGACACCCTTTGATCGAGACAACAAGCGTGGATCCCATCGAGTACGATGGACGCGTGGGGTGCTAATACCTTCCCCTCGCGTAACCGACTCCCTTACCCGTTTCTCTTGGTCGCGAGACCATGTCTTTTCCCTTCCCTCAGGTTTACGCAGTGTTTCCTTTCCCTCTCTTGGGATAAATACACATTGTTGGCGACTCTATTTCCGCGCCACTTTCGTGTTTGTACCTGGATGCAAATCCCGGGAGTGACAATGGTGATGAATGATGATGAAATTGAACCTTGAATTTTTGTGTAGGTTGGAAGATGAAGATAAACATGAACCTTGAATGGATTTTGAGAATTGATCCAATATAGCACTTTCTTTGTATATCTCTTTCTTTTTAATGGATAACAACCATTTCACACCTCACACTTGTGCAAATTTGTCATGGTTAGGGAGTCCTTCAAATCTAAAACATACTTGAATTAAGTTCAAAAATCACATTCAAAATCAGGTCAAACTTTCACTTTGAGCCTATCCTTGGCTTTAAAACCTTAGGGCTTCTAAGCACGATCCTTATCCTCAGATCCAAATCTGAATCTCCATACATTTGCACCAGAAGAGCTCATCTTTTGAACTTCCATCAAATGAAAAGACAAACAAAACACTCCCATTACTCAATAGCTTCATCTTGATCAAGTAATGCTTTGAATTAGGCACAGGTAAAAATTCTTTGAAGTTTACATTCCATCCACTTATCAGAATTGAACCAAAGTTGATTTAGATTTCCTGATCCTCAAGTCTTGCAGTAACCCACACCCTAATTTCCTTAGGACTTCTTATTGCCTTGATGAGGTGAAAACCCATTTTTGTTAATCTATCTGCTTCCTTCATCCAAAGATGACGGTGATGAATTTGTTTGGTTAATGATCCATCCCAAAACCTCGATTGACCAGTGTTCTTAAACTTCTTGACCAAAACCCTAATTTCCACAAAAACAAAACCACAAATCCTGATATCTTGGTTATTTATGCAAGGATGATTTAGCTAAGATGTTTATGCAAAAGATGATGACATCTAAGGGGTAAAATTTGGGGTATGACACCTCTCACTCCCCCTCAATCACACAACAGTGATAATAAGCAAACAGACAAGAAGAAGCACACTCAAAGAATACGCTCTTTCTTAAAATCTTATGAGTGTATTCACAATTATAACTCAACTAACAATAGAAGTACATTCCATCCTCACAATGCACATAAGAAGAGAGAAATAAACTCTCAAAAATAACTTCTTCAGCAGCCAACCAAAGACAAGATGTCGAGACATCAGATATGACATCTTAGTACCCAACCACACTTAGGCAACATCCATTCAAAAGAAAAAAGCATGGAGACATGCTCCCCTAAGGCTCAGAAAGAAAACTACCAACTCCCCTTTAAGTAATACTCAGGGGCAAAAAGACCCATCAACAACAAGCGAAGCAAACTACTAAAGCACAAACAACAAGCTAATATTACTCCCCTATTTTAGCCACAAATTAGATAAAACCAACATGTCAATCAATAGAAGCAGACCAATCCAGCAGGAACAGAAAACACAGTTAAGGTTTACAGATCAAGAGCACACAAAGTGCATAAATCCCATGGGATAGCCCACAAAAGTACAAAAGCAAAAACAACAAAAAAATGATATCAAAAATTAGATAGAAAAACTAATTCTTGGGCTCCTCGTCATCACTACCAACAGGTTTCCCTTCACTTCCATTGTCTTTTTCCCCATCATTTTCTTCCTCATCATCAAACAAGTTCTCAGCAGGATCCTCTTTAGACAGAGTATTAGTTAGGTTCTCAATGCTAATTTTCTTCTCAGTACATGCTTTAATAGTCTCATCCAAGGTTTTACAAGTGTCTTTCAGCTCAACAATGACCCCTTCTCTGGAAGTTGAACTAGCAGCTCATTTGCCAGATGTCATGATAATATCTGGGACGTGTGTCCCTTCAAACAACTTATAGTGCAGAGACAAGGGGGATTCCCTCTTGTAGGCTACATCAGAATTAATTAAAATACCAGGATGTTGACTCAAAATGATACTGCAAAGCAGAGTAGGAAAAGAAATGGGTAACTTCACAACAAATGTATTTGCATGCTTCATGGTTTGTTCAAAAACATACATCCCAAAATCAAACACAGTTTTTATTCCAACAATGTAAATGAATCTACACAAACCTGTATCAATTATTGAGGTATGATTAGTAGGCATCAGTTAGAAGCTCCTATTTTGTGAAGAACAACATACTTCACACTTAACTTGCTAGCAGACAACTTTCCCTTCCTTGTCCAACTTTTCAGTTGAGTGGCAGTAATCTCCTTGCATATGTCATTGTTACTTACTTGCACCTCAGCATGTTCTTCTTCATTCCTACCCATGAATCTATTTATATTTCTGGAGAAAAATCAACACAATTGCCTCTGACATACACCTTCCTGTATTCCTAGTTTCTCTTGTTATCACAGTCCTTGGAGATGTTGACAATAAATTCTTTTACCAGCATCTCATGGCACTTCCCAAGACCAACCACACTTCTCATTAACCCAACCTCCTGAATCAGTTCCATCACTTCCTTGAACTCCAAAGCATTCTTGTCAAGTTCTCTTTCTAAATCCAACCTTCTTTGATACACAAATTTCCACTTTTTAACATTCTCTACAGAGTGAAAAGAGATGTTGTCAATAGCAACCTCAGGTACATTAGAAAGATTTTTCTTCTCAAAGGACATCTTTCTGACTGAAGGAATGATGTCCTGAACATCTTGTGTGATATCATAATCAGTATCACTAGCAGGAGCTTCCTTCCTTTTCAATGAACTTTTCATGGTGGCAGGAGTCACAACCTTGCTCAAACTCTTCTTAGGACCCACACTAAAACTTCTCTTTGAAACCTTGGAGGGATTGCTTGCAGACATAACAGCCTTGCCTCGCCTATCTTTTAGTCTCTTGGAAATACCAAGTGACAGGTTCTTTGCAATAGGTTCATCATCAAAATTCTGCTTATCAACATTGACAACCTCGGTAGCCTTCTCCCCTGTGTAACGAGCGATTTTGGACGCGGTTCTTAAGCGCTAGTCGCTCTCTGCGGTTTGAGCTTAAAACTACAGGTCGATTCATTTTTTATCCTATTGTGAGCTGAATAAGGAAGGGAAATAGATGTCTCCAATTAACCATGCTTGCATACTGAGTTTAAACAGCGGTCTGTTAGGTTACGGATGCTATCAATGTGGGAGGGCCTTGTACTGGTTATTTGTATTTTCGCCAATACGGTCTTCTTTCTTTCTAGGACTTTCTAGCGGGGAACAAGGATTAGGATGTTAGGACTGATGCTTTTGAATTACTGCTTTTGATTGACGGAGATATGGGATTTGGGTTTTTTGTTGATTGCGCTCGCTAAGATCTTTTCTTTCGATCTTATGCCTACGTATTCCCGTTTACCGAAACAGGGAAATCAGAGCGTTCGTAGTTCCTCCTATTCTATGGGAGGAAATTGGTTTTTGGTGTCTTGTTCAAAGCCCAAGACGTGAAGTGAAAGGTGATTTGTATCTTGTTCAAAGCCCAAGATGTGAAGCTGAAAAGTCTATTTGTGTCTTGTTCAAAGCCCAAGACGTGAAGCTGAAGGACCTTGACTTTAGAGAGAATTTGTCATCTCTAAAGAGGGGAGAAGGAGAATTACTTTAACTGGGATACGCGGATCCGAGCAATGCCATAATTTTTGAAGAAAGGGTTTTAACCTGAAGGAGAAGACTTTAACTCAGTGTAGAGCAATGCCATCTTTCCTTAGGAATTTCTCATGCTAAAAGAGGGACAGTGGCATGGATGTAGATGATCCAGAGGCTTGCCGCTTACAGCGATTAGATGAAGGGAAAGGAGTTGTTGATGTTTGTATACTGTGAACGAGGCACAGTTTTGAGGCTAAAAGGTTAATTGGATTAACCAGTGGTTTTCTTATACAAAGCCTAAGAGGAGGCTACTTTCCGCTAGGAAAATCATTATACAAAGCCTAAGAGGAGGCTATTTAGGTGTCTCGCACAAAGCCCGAGAGAGAGGCTAAAAGGGTTGACTCAACGGGAGAATCGTTTATACTCAACAAGAGAGTTTTTTGTATCTCGTATGAAGCCCGAGATGGAGGCTATTGCTTGTTTGGCTCAATAAGAACCTTTTTTGTATCTCGTATAAAGCCCGAGATGGAGGCGAAAGGGGTGATTGACTCAACGAGAGAGTCTCTTATGTGTCTCGTACAAAGCCCGAGAGAGAGGCTAAACGTTGTTTGACTCCACTGGGGAGAATTTTGGTATCTCGTACAAAGCCCGAGATGGAGGCTATTGTAACTGTTTCAGTTGAGTGACAGATCCAATATACTGATTTTAAAAGAGAAAATCAGTTCTTATATGAGCAACACTGTACACAGGGATTTAATTTGAGGATCAGGGATATTTCCTTCTCTTTGAGGAAACGGGAAATCCAAAGGGTGTCGAGACTGTCCGAGTCTGCGGGTTTCCTTCCTATTTAACGAAGGGTGCTTGAGAATGTCTTTGAGACTCAAGGAAGTTAGACTGTCCGTGTCTAGAGTTTTATCTTTTGTACTATGCTTTGAGAAATAGTAGTAGACTCTATGAAAGGACTGTTCTATGAGGATGACTATGTTCTGTTCCTATACCTCTAGGAGGTCGTCGGGACAATTTGTACGAAGCCCAAGAGGAGGCTGGAAACTTTTAAGAAGCCGACGGGTCCTTGTACGAAGCCCAAGAGGAGGCTATCATTCCCGGGGGAAGAGATCATTATACGAAGCCTAAGAGAAGGCTGTGAATACTTCTAAGAAGCCGTAGGGTCCTTGAATAATGGCCAAGAGGAGGCCGATGCTTTTAAGAAGCCTGTGGGTCTATCATCTCCCTTCCATTAGGAGAGATAACTCTTTTAAAGATAAAAACCACTGGTAAACGTGCGAGGTTTACTATCCAGCGACTTTTATCTTTTAAAGAGGGTTCCTTAGTTAAGGTCCAAGATTATGACCGTAGTGGGTACCCAAATCCCGAGACATTCAAGGCAAGCTATCCATGAGGAATAGATCAAGTCAGGAAAGTTCGAGAATTTGGAAGAAACTCAAAGATGCCATTCACGGAGAATACATTCATCTTGGGGAGTAGAGCTTCTTGACGATTCCTAAGGAGGACAGCCGAAGAGAAGACTGTATCTGGTGCTTCTATTGGGGATCTAGGCGTCTATTTCTACGAATGAGTGAAACGGTGTCACCTAGTTCTAGACGTAGTAGCCGGGGAAACTCGAAATATCTATACTATTATTACACAGTAGATATGAGTTTATGAAATGAGACTTACAGTGAGCAGCCCCACAATACAGTTTATAATATGAAAGCAGTAAATGAAAGCGATAACCACTTACTCGGTTGGAGTGCTTCCATGCTGTTTGGTTAGTTGTTCAACAAAGAAAGATTGAAAACAACAGTATATTCAAAATCAAAGGAGAAGGTGCTTTGAAAAAGAAAGATTTGGGGCTTACAGCTCAAGGAGAGGCCCAGGGTTTTATCAGTGAGCGCACTGTTTGACTTTGTACAACGGGACTTATACAAGTGACTGGGGCCCAAAAAGGTTTACTGTACAAAGGGATGGGTCTTACACTCTCTCAAGAGGCCCAAAAAGTTTAAAGAAAAGAGAGTGGGGCTTATAACACAGGGTAGGCCCAAATGATTTTTTCGTTTAAAAATGGCGATCGCGCCGAGGTTTTCTTTTAACGCAGAGGGACTTATAGAATAAGTGAGGCCCAAGATGTTTTGTTTAAAAGGGGGACTGGGTCTTACACTCTAATAGAGGCCCAAAGTGTTTTTGAATGGGTCTTATAGCTCAAGGAGAGGCCCAGATGAGTTTTATTTTTAAACGGGCGACGATCGCGCCGTTTACTTGTACAGAGGGACTTATACAATGAATGAGGCCCAAAAAGTTTTTGTACAAGGGGGAGATGGGTCTTACACTCTCTCAAGAGGCCCAAAGAGTTTTAAAAATGATTTATGAGGGTTGAATTAATCCAAAACCCTAATTTGTTTTCAAAAATGCATTTAATTGAATAAAAATTCAATTAAAATGATCAAAAATTGTTTAACACATGGAAAACAAATTGTGATCTTGGATTAATGCTTCAAAAATTAAGTATTGACCTACAAAATAATTAGAAAGCATTAAAAGTTGCAAAATCAATGTAGAAAAAATATTTAAAATGCCAAAAACAATTAAAATATTAATTCTTTGCAAAAATATCAATTATATGAAATAAATAATATTTTTGGGATTTTTTGTGAAAATAAAATATTTTGACATTTTTGTGAATTATTAAAAAAAGAATCAACTCAAAATCATTAAAACTCAGAGAGAAATTAATTTTTGAATCAATTAAACAAAATCACAAAATTCAAATATTTGAATTATTCAAAAATGGCGCCAAGAACAAGCTGAAGAACACGCGCGTGATCTTGGTTTCTCAGATTTGCATTTTCTATCCAATCTCCATGAATACGTAATCATATCATGTAATCCACATATCATTATGCTCGTCTCAACCTCACGATCATGTATATGTACTTTAATTTCATTTAAATTAAACATACAACAAGAAATCACGAAGAGACCTCAAGAACCCTAATTTCTGCATGAAGGCTAGAATTTTTGATACACGATTCAAACAATGCAATTAATTGAGGGAAAACATTCCATGCATGATTATGAACATATGGCCAAATTATTGTGCGAGGAAATATGCATAGATTGAGAGATGACCAAGTATGTGCTTACCTCCAAGTCGTGACAGCAAGTTCAAAGTGATTTTTGATTTAGAGGTGTTACAGATGAGTTGTGATGATCTGAACAGCTTCCCTACACCCTATGGATTGTGTTTGGATGGTTGGACTTGATTGAAATTGGCTGGATCATTTTGTGGTACCTCAGCTGCACTTTGGTTAAAACCTTGAGCAACCAGCTGGTGATTTTGTGAAATTGGTGTTTCAGAAGTAATCTAAGTGTTTGATCAGCTCATATGTGATGTATGTGAGGTGTGTGAGTGATTGGTTTGATTGGAAAAGCTCTCAAACTCAAAACCCGATAGCTACCTTGCTAAGAAAGGCATTTTTGCCAAGAGAAAGAGATTTTGAGGAAAGCATTTGTTAGATGGCTTTGGTGTACTCAAACTGACCACAATTGAGCTCTATTTATAGTAGAGCAAGTTTGTTTTGCAAGGAATAGTGCATGGTAGCTGGTAAGTAGGTTTGGCCAATGTTGTCCAATGGAAATCCAAGTCTCCTCTAGCCATTGACTAAAGGTTAGGGCACAGAGCTTTGGTCCCCTTGGTCTTGGATAAGTCTTGACTGATTTCAGATGAGAATGGATCAGTCCATGCCACCTTGATGGTTCCATTGAATTCCTCATTCCAAATTTGAAGTCTTGTCCCTATTTTGGCCATTCTAGGTTCAACATGTTATTTCTTGTTCCATGGACTTTGGAGGCTTGGCTCAGTGATTGTCCCCTTTAGATTCAATCCTCTGAGGTGTCCAAGTGGATAGGAGCAATTGAATTTGGCTGATTTTGGCAAATCGACCAAAGTTGCAAATTCTGCCTTGCCTTGACAGATTTCAGCAAGGCAACTTGGCAATGTTGTATCTCATGGTGTAGGTTGAATTTGGCAATGTTCTTGGCCATTTTGGAAAGCTCTTACATGATACAACAACTGTTTGAACAAGTTTGGTTTTGACCTCTTTTGATTCCAAGTGAAAAATCCCCCTACATTTGGCAAAAAGTGAGGCAGAATCTGACTTAGTGAAAATTTCACTAAGTGTTGGAAAAAGTGACATTTTCACTTTTTAGCCACTTTGATCACTCCATAACTCAAAATCCTTAATGAATTGGAATGACTTGTAGTTGAAGTTTTTGTAGGTGATAATTAGGGCTACAAATCCATCTTTGGATGAGAAAAAATGGCCTTGTGGTCTAGGAGTTATGGTCCTCCAAAGTTGATACCTTTGCCACTTTATTTTTAACTTAGAAAAATTTCTAAGTTTTATGGTTACCCCTTTTACAAGCTATCTCACTTTTCTTGATTTTTCTTGATGAATGATGATTCAAATCATACATTAACATCATTTTAGGGTTAAAAATCCATTTTGGTGAAAAATCTCAAAAAGTCAAAGTTGACTTTTGTGCACAGTTGACTTTTTATCAGATGAATTCTAAATTGTGCAATTCTTCAGGAAATCATGTCCTTGACCTAAATAAAACTTGATGGGCATGTTCCATGGGTGTCATAGGGTATATTCAATCATGTATTAGGGTTTGGGAGCATGTCCTGGTCAAAAGTCAAAGTTACAGTTGACTTTTCCCTTAAAACCCTAATTGTGGTGCAGATGAAATTGAGACTTGTTGCTCAAACTTCTTGGATCAATCCATTGTTCCAAATGGATCAATATGGTATATTAGAGACCCTCAAATCATCTCTTGAGGTCTTGGCTCATGGTTTGTCCCAAAAGTCAACTTAGGGGTGAATTAGGTCAAGAAACCCTAATTCCTGATTTTTGATGAATGCATCCCCTGAGGCAAAATTGACTTGATGCATGGGTTCATGAGGTTCCATGAAGTATATTAGGTTATGTTTTGGATCATTTCCTTGTGCCCAGATGAAAATTTCCATCTGGAGGCCCTGGTCGACCAAAACCCTAATTTGGTGACACTGTCGATCTTGAGACTTGATCCACCTAGAAGGGAGCAGCCTTGTGCTTAATCCTTGAAGTGGGAGTACTTTTTGATCCATTGAGGATGTTTGAGAGATTAGACAAGTTGAAGATCATGTCATTTCTTGATTGATCCTTTGTCTAAGCACTCAGAGAGGGCTTGAAACCCTAATTTTGATTGTAGTGGATGCTCACCCATCCTTGGGGAGGCTAATGAAGCATAAAGGTACATCCATATTGTGATGATGATTTTCACAATGATGGGAAATCTAAGTGGTCAAAATTTGGGGTATTACAGATGCCCCTATTTAATCTTCTTGGACCCGAAGGTGTGAATGACGAAGGGATTCGGGCATTCGGGGTGCAAGAGGATTAAATATCGGAATACCCGAAATTTTGATGGTGGTTATGAATGGTAGCTTACGCATTCATCTTCTTTAGCTAAGCAATGATGCTTAGAAAAGGTAAACTTCCCCTCGATCCTGGTCTTCAGCCAAGGAACTGGTCTCAGTTTTCTTCTGAAATAAACCTCCCCTCGTTCTTGGTTTCCTACCAAGGAACTGGTCTTAGTTTCTGATTTAAACTTCCCCTCGATCCTGGTTTCTAACCAAGGAACTGGTCTTAGTTTCTGATTTAAACTTCCCCTCGATCCTGGTTTCTTACCAAGGAACTGGTCTTAGTTTCTGATTTGAACTTCCCCTCGATCCTGGTTTCTTACCAAGGAACTGGTCTCGGTTTCTTTTGTCAATAAACTTTATTGACAAGGGACGCTATGTGTAGCGGTTTTCCTTCAAACTTCTCGCCGAATTTTCCTGGGGAGATGCCATTTGACGGAAAAAGGTTTGATGTCAGACTTTCTAGGGAACCCAATGTCTGAGTTGTAGAGTTGCACAAACTTCTCTGTTGGAGACGCCATTTGTCGATTCTACTGGGGAAAGCGAGTCTCTTGAGAGACTATTTTCATTTGGGATCTTTCATCATACTTTTCTCGGGATCTTCCCAGAGAAACGCCATATGATGGGGTCCAATTTTGAGGTGCCAATGACCTTCTCATCAGTGGTTTTTCGGAGCAAAACTGGCGTGCTGCCGAATCTCTGATCACGAGGCTTTCTCTGTGGATTTTCCTTAATCCGGGAAAGCAAGGATATCATCTTCAATGGCGAAGAGTGATGTTTATTGAAAGTTCTCTGATCTTTCAGAGGTTCAAATTATCAAAGTGGCCAAGGACCAACTTCTTTCCAGAATTAACTGGAAGCGAGGTTGTTCAGACACAGTATTTCCTGACGAGGCAAGAACTGATAACTCGATTGAGAGGACTTCTACCACTAGGGGACAAGACCGACTAGAGTGATAGTGATGCAATATGAAATGTGAATGCAAATAAAAAATGCATGATGTATGTATGTATATGCTGACAAAACAGACGCGACATACAGACTAATGGATGAACACAATTGGATACTCGGCGATCGCGGGGCGAAGAAGTACCGTTGATAGCAATTCCACCTTGCTTAGGAGAGATAGTCCCGTTGGGAGCTATGTTGATCGGGCTTAGGAGATGAGAACTCGGCCGAGGCGTGTCAGACGAAACAAGGTCTCTGACACAGTTGATCCCTTCATTCAGGCATACTGGCTTAGAAGAAGTACTTTGATTCTGCACTTTGAAGTCCGCTTACTTCGGGAGAAGCGATCGATGTTCTTCTGATGTTCAACAGTCAAAAGAAATGCCATCTCTAATTTAAAAGCAGAAAAAGTTTAACAAGTAAATTCATTTTTGTTTTATTTCAAGAATCGCTGATTAAGTTTAAACAACATCGTTCTGTAAAGCTAAAACAAGTAAAGAATTACAAACAAAAGCACGAGGGCTCAAATTTTATTGATAAGATGGAGATCAGCCAAACGCGTGATTCCAAAGAGTATATACAAAGTTAGAAAATGGTAATTTACAGGGAAAAGGGCTACGTTGAAACATAACGACCACTATCCTTCTACCAACTTTGAATTCGGGACATCCTGAGCTTCTGTCGAAGATGACCTTGACTGGAGTTTTCCTTCGATGGATGGTGTAACTGCTGCTGAGGGACTTACCTCTGTTGAACATAGTTACTTGCCATTATCCCTAACTTTTGCCTGGATTGTACTATGAGATTTCCAATCCATCAGGATGATTCTTTTCATGTCTCTAACTTTTGCCTGGACCGCCCTTTCGAGTTTTCAATCCACCGAGACGTTTTTTTTTTTTAGTTTTTTTTTTAGTTTAGGCGAAGTATTTCTTGACTACATCAACATTCGTGGGGTAGGAAAATTCCTCTCTGTCCATGGTTGCAAGTCTCAAGGCGCCGCCTGAGAAAGCTTTCGTGACCACATAGGGGCCATCATAATTTGGGGTCCATTTGCCCCGAGAATTAGTGAGAAATGATTGTATCTTCTTGAGCACAAGGTCTCCTTTCCTGAAGACACGAGGTCGGACCTTTTTGTCGAACGCCCTCTTCATTCTCTGTTGATACAACTGACCGTGGCATAGTGCCGTGATTCGCTTCTCTTCGATCAAGTTTAGGTCGTCGTGTCGACTTTGACACCATTCAGCTTCGCTGAGCTTAGCTTCCATCAATACCTGGATTGATGGGATCTCTACTTCTATGGGGAGCACTGCTTCCATGCCATATACTAGAGAGAAAGGGGTAGCCCCTGTTGAAGTACGGACAGATGTGCGATAACCATGAAGAGCAAAGGGTAGCATGTCGTGCCAATCTTTATAGGTTACAACTATCTTTTGAACAATCTTTTAGATATTCTTGTTAGCCGCTTCTACCGCTCCGTTCATCTTGGGTCGGTAGGGAGATGAGTTATGGTGTTCGATCTTGAACTCTGCACACAACTCTTTCATCATCTTATTGTTCAAGTTAGACCCATTATCAGTAATGATCTCGCTTGGAACACCATAACGGCAGATGATATTATTTTTGATAAATCGGACCACCACTTGTCGGGTTACATTGGCGAATGACGCTGCTTCGACCCACTTGGTGAAATAGTCAATGGCTACCAGGATGAACCGATGTTCGTTTGAAGCCTTGGGCTCAATCATACCAATCATATCGATTCCCCATATGGAAAATGGCCACGGGGAAGAAAGAACTTTGAGATGTGATGGCGGTACATGAATTTTGTCGGAGTATATCTGACACTTGTGACACCTCCTCATGTACTTGTAGCAGTCGGATTCCATGGTCAACCAATAATACCCGGCCCTGAGAATTTTTCTCGCCATTGTGTGTCCGTTGGCATGAGTGCCAAAGGATCCTTCATGAATTTCTTTCATGAGCACGTCTGCTTCTGGTCTGTCGACGCATCGGAGCAA
Organism: Lathyrus tuberosus; assembly: GCA_022829125.1. Lineage (NCBI taxonomy): Eukaryota > Viridiplantae > Streptophyta > Magnoliopsida > Fabales > Fabaceae > Lathyrus > Lathyrus tuberosus. The sequence continues at coordinate 1,056,075 of JALAZF010000757.1, read as the reverse complement.
GACCATGTCAAAATTTCTCTTATAAAGAGTGTCACCGCTCAGGAAGAAGTTTCCAGCCAATCTTCTGAGGGTCTTTCTATCTTTTCTGAGTGCCCCAGATGGGTACTCTTGTTTCTGAAGGAAGCATTTGATATCGTGATACCAAGGTCTGTCGTCTATGACTGCTTCAATCGCGAAGATGTAAGCGAGCCGTTCAAGGCGCATTATGTCGATCTTAGGTATGTCATTCCATCAACCTATACTAATCATGGAAGAGAGAGTGGCTAATGCGTCAGCCATGTGATTCTCATCACGAGGGATACGATGAAACTCGACTCTGTTGAAGAAGGGTAACAACCTCCTTGCATAGTCTTTGTAAGGAATCAATCCTGATTGGTATGTGTTCCAATCTCCTTTTATCTGGTTAATAACCAAAGCTGAATCGCCGTATACGTCCAAGTTTTTGATCCTTAAATCAATCGCTTCTTCGAGACCCATGATACATGCTTCGTATTCGGCCTCGTTATTCGTACATTTGAACGTAAGTCTGGCAGTGAAAGGAATGTGGGAACCCTGAGGGGTAACAATGATTGCCCCAATTCCGTTTCCATTATGATTGACTGCTCCGTCAAAGATAAGTCCCCATTGGGAACCTGGTTCTGGCCCTTCACTGGGTAGCGGTTCATCGCAATCTTTCATCTTTAGATACATGACATCTTCGTCTGGGAAGTCAAACCCGATTGATTCTTTATTGTCAATCGGTTGATGAGCCAAATGATCGGCTAAAATACTTCCTTTAACGGATTTCTGAGCGTGGTACTCTATGTCATATTCTGATAACAACATCTGCCAACGGGCAATCCTTCCTGTGAGAGCAGGTTTTTCAAAAATGTACTTGATTGGATCCATTTCGGAGACCAACCAAGTAGTATGACGAATCATGTACTGGCGAAGACGTTTGGCTGCCCAAGCCAAAGCGCAACAAGTTTTCTCGAGCATCGTGTACCGAGTTTCACAGTCGGTGAATTTCTTGCTTAGATAGTAAATGGCAGACTCTTTCCGTTTAGTTTCGTCTTGTTGGCCAAGTACACACCCCATTGAGTCCTCTAGGACTGTGAGGTAAATGATCAGTGGTCTTCCTTCCACTAGAGGTGATAGAATCGGAGGATTCAACAGATATTTCTTAATACTGTCGAAGGCAGTTTGATAATCTTCTGACCAAACGCAGTCCTGGTTCTTTTTGAGTAATTTGAAAATCGGCGCACACGTGGCGGTCATAAGGAATATGAATCTGGAGATGTAGTTTAAATGTCCCAGGAATCCTCTGACTTGTTTTTCAGTTTTCGGAGAAGGCATTTCTTGAATGGCCTTGACCTTGTCAGGATCAACTTCGATTCCTTTCTGGCTAACGATGAACCCTAGTAGTTTCCCCGAACGGACACCGAAGGTGCACTTGTTGGGATTCAAGCGGAGCTTGAATTTTCTTAGACGTTCGAACAATTTTGACAGATGTTCAACGTGCTCATCCTCTGTTCTTGATTTTGCAATCAAATCATCGACATATACCTCGATTTCTTTGTGTATCATGTCATGAAACAGAGTAGTCATGGCCCTTTGATAGGTTGCCCCGACATTCTTCAAACCGAACGGAATTACCTTGTAACAAAAGGTACCCCATGGGGTAATGAACGAAGTTTTCTCCATGTCTTTCGGCGCCATTTTGATCTGGTTATAGCCCAAGCATCCATCCATGAAGGAGAAAACTTTGAACTTTGTTGTGCTGTCTACCAGCATGTCAATGTGTGGTAAAGGAAAGTCGTCCTTTGGACTTGCCTTGTTTAGATCTCTGTAATCGACACACATTCTGACTCTTCTGTCCTTTTTGGGAACGGGTACGATGTTGGCTAACCATTGAGGATATTCAGATGTAGCAAGGAAACCCGCGTCAATCTGTTTCTGTACCTCCTCCTTGATTTTGATGGCCATGTCCGGGTGAGTCCGTCTTAACCTTTTCTTTACTGGCGGACATTCCGATCTTAACGGTAAGTGATGTTCCACGATGCTGGTATCCAACCCTGGCATGTCCTGATAGGACCAAGCGAATACATCGGGGAATTCTTTGAGAAGCTTTATCAAACCTTCTTTGGCAGTTGGACTGAGCAATTCTCTGATCCTGATTTCTTTTCTCTCTTTTTCTGAACCCAAGTTTACCATTTCCAACGGCTCTTTGTGAGGTTCGATGGACCTTTCCTCTTGTCTGAGTAGTCGGGAGATCTCTCTTGGAATTTCGTTGTCAACTTCTTCTTCAGCCTCGAATACCGAGAATTCAAAGTTAGGAGAAGGCATCAGATCGTATGTTTCAACGGGGTTTAAAACAAGCAATCTGCATGACGTGATGATTCGTGTTTAGAAGAGATAGAGAAAATGTAAGTGTGTGCAGTGTTTTGATTTTACTGCTTGTTTTTATTATTGAATGTTTTTTAGGATTACCATTTTCTGAAAAAGCAAAAAGAGAAAACAGCAATTAATGCAGAAATTACAGAACGACGTTATTTTATTAATGAACAAGTCGAATCTTGAAACTACAGCCCTATAAAACAAAACTCTATCGCTTTGGGCAAAGCGAAGAGGGAAATTTACAAAAAGCGAGCCCTATCAAAACATCCGTTTCACCTGGGCAGGGTGAAAGGTTAAAGATGGCAATTACTTTGACTGGCGAACGACCTTCGAAACCTCGACAACAACCCATTGGCGGCGAACTCCTTGGTGAATCACAAAGTCTGGCACCTTCCTTGATTTGTCTTCAGAAATAACGATGATTTCTGGTGGAGTAGGATCATTGGAATCTGTCTCCCAGGCAGAATTGTCGTAGGAGAATTCCTCTGTTGCATTTTGTATAGCATTTGTGCTCTCAGCTGCATCTCCCCATCCAGTAGGCTGGATATCTTCGAGCCTGATACGAGAGCTTTCGGGAGCAGTGTACTTGACCATATAGTCGTATTTTCCACTTGGTTGTCCCAGAGTGTCCCAAACTTCTTTGGAACTGGAGGAGTCATCTTTCTCGATGACGTTGACCTCGGGAAAAGCATAGTTGATGAATTCAAGTCCTGCGAACGTTGCGAATTCATCTTCATGTTGAGTAATTTCTGAATGACCTGAGTGTTGATCCCATGACGTGGTGGGGACACAGGTATTCTGTTCAATGATGCTCAGCTGAGTTTCATTACTCGGCTGACTTTCTTGCCCCAAGTTTCCTGGGTAAGGCTGCCACATTGGCAGGCCATCCATCGGGCCATAGTAATTGTGGTCAAAGCTGTCTTTCATCGGAGTGTCCTCCTCTAATGAATTTGGCGGAGCACGGCATCCTTCCGGATCACAATCTCCGTAGATCATTTCGACATCTGATCTTGGTATAAATCTCGGACTTTCTGTAGGAAAGCAAAAAGGCATAGGCACCTCTTCCTGAGACATATAACCGTCCTCATTAAGATAGGACTTCCACTCTTCATCTACGTCAGAGGGATCTTCCTCATTGATAGCATGAACTGTCTGAGACACTGGGTGAAGAAAACCTCCACTGTGGAAGAAGTTTTGAAGGGAATGAAGACTCTCATCGTTGGCAGTTGTCTGGGTACAGGTTGCCGAAAAACCAAGACCCTTCTTTGTTTTATTGTCAATAGGAATGACAAGCCATCCCCATCCTGTCGTATCGGTACTCTCGACCGCTTTGATAGCATCTTTGTATGAAGAAATTGAAGTTCCTTCTTTGAACTGATTGTCCTTGCTCACCGATAGTGCTTGGAACTGAGTTCCAATAACCTCCTCGGGTTCCACACAAGTAGATGATGATAAGTTGCTTATAAGTAAGGCTTGTTCCCCACAAACCGTGACAAGTTGATCGTTCTTAACGAACTTTAGCTTTTGGTGGAGGGTTGAAGTAACCGCTCCAGCCTGATGCATCCAAGGTCTTCCTAATAAACAACTGTATGTTGCCCGGATGTCCATGACCTGGAAAGTGATTTGGAAAGTGTGAGGACCAATAGTTATGGGAAGATCCACTTCGCCGATAACTGTTTTTCTGGATCCGTCGAATGCTTTGACGACGACCTCACTGACTCTCATCGGAGGGCCCTTGAATGATAATTGCATCAAAGTGGACTTCGGCATAACATTCAGGGCTGACCCTGTGTCTACCAGTACGTTGGCTAAAGCATCGCCCTGGCAGTTAACTGTAATGTTGAGCGCCATGTTATGACGGCGACCCTCTTCAGGTAATTCTTCATCACTAAATCCCAAATTATTGCAGGAAGTGATGTTAGAGACAATGTTATCGAATTGTCTGATTGTTACATCCTGTTCCACAAAGGCTTGCTCCAAGACTTTCTGTAGAGCCTCTCTGTGTGCTTCTGAACTGAGTAACAGTGATAATACTGAGATCTTTGAAGGAGTCTGTAACAGTTGATCGACAATGTTATATTCACTCCTTTGGATGAGCTTTAGCATCTCATCTTTGTCTTTTGACAAGCCGGGATTACTAGATTGACCGACTGGTGGATCAGGAATTTCTGCCTGAAGTTCCTTTTCTTTGTTGGATTCTCCAACCCCTCGGTTGAAGATTCGACCGCTCCGTGTTACACGACTGATGTCTGCGATATTCACGACGGAGGGTAATGGAATTTCCTTTCCATTCTCGATTATTGTTGCACCGTATTTGTAAGGGATTGCCTTAGCTGATTCATACGGTAGTGGCCCCGGTAGATAGATGACTATGGGAACCTTCTGATTTTTCTGACCATCATAAGTAACCTTGATCCATTCCCGGTTGGGAACTCTAGATTCGTCAAGTAGAGGGATGATGGCAAAAACATCCCTGGTCCTGTGATGACCAGAGATCGTGACAACATCCTCAACTTGCTCGGTAAGGTAGTTTGGCGACCAAATGATGGGTCCTGAACCTGGATATGGACGAATTTCTCCATGATCGATCTGACCCTGAAGAGTTGCTCTCACAAGGTAACACCCTTGGTTACTTTCCGAACAGACGCTACAACTGTCATAGTTGTGTGGTGGCACTTGGCCACGCCCACTTTGAATGCAATGTAACCTCATTAGGTTATCTTCCATTGATCGGACATCCTGACTTTGACGACGAGTAGCATTCCTGTGATTGATACTAATCTGCTGAGTATCTTCGTCCATATAGATTGGCATCCACCAGTGATTTAACAAGTGCTGAAGTGCCTCCTGGACAAGGGTACAACCTCGATCGTTTTTGCAACCTGCTTTACAATTTTGATAGTCATGTGATATTAAGAATCCAAGTCGGACCTGCTCAGCATGTAACTCTACCAGGTTGGTATTCATCACGCGAATGTCAAAGATCTGAACCATGTTGATTTGATAGGAGTTCCTATCATGGTAGTCTTGGATCCATCCAAGATCCATCTGACGCTGGAGGGCCTCTTGTATGAAAGAGCATCCCTGTTTGTTTACCGAGCAAATCAGACAGGAATCGTAATCGTGCCGTGGCAGATTATGATACTGGCTTTGCCTTGAGTGCATTGCCACCAAGTTGACATTCATCGCACGGATGTCGTGGTTTTGAATGATGTTGGAATTCATGTAACCCATGTTAACTCCACGAACTCGGTGCTCTCGGATCCATCCAAGATCCATTTGTTCCTGTAGAGCTGCTTGCACTACAGAACATCCCTGGTTGTCTTTAGAGCAGATATCACACTGGTGATAATTATGAGGTGGCACATGGCCATATCCACTCTGTCTACAATGCATCTTGACCAGATTGGTCTTTAACAAGAGTACATCATGAATTTGATAGACATTGCTAGTCTCTTTCTCAATCAGATTGACTGCAGTTTTCTCATGTTGAGGTAGCGGGTTCGTAAGAACATTAGGATTCGTATCTTTGAAAGATAAGAGCCCGTTCCTAAAAAGCTTTTGCACGTCGGATTTGAAATTGAGACAAGTCTCAATGTTATGCCCTGAACCTCCTTGATGATAAGGGCATGTTTGATCTGCTTTAAACCAAAAAGGCGGATTTTCCGGAACTGAAAGGGGAGACTTAGTCTGAATGTGCCCCTTAGCCAGCAGTAACAGAAACAGTTCTGCGTACGTTACGGGTATAGGATCAAATCCTGGTGGCCGTGTTGTACGTTTGTTGTTATATGGAGGACGAGCCTGCTGAAGAGGCTGTTGTGTCCTTTGTTGGTCAGGTTGGCTCTGCGCAACCTGAGGTTAATACATAGGAACAGGCGCGGGGCCGATAGCAAGAATAACAGCTGCTACTGGTTGATAACGTCGCCTTTGCTTTCCGAGAGAGATATTCCCAATATCTTGCTCTTTTTTCTTAGGGAGAGCATTACCATATTTTTTAGTACCGCTTGTCGATCCAGTGTCTTTTACCAAACGTCCTTCTCGGACGGCTTCCTCAAGACGTACACCCATGCCGACCATTTCGGTGAAATCACTGGGTGCACTGGCAATCATTCGGTCATAGTAAAATGAGCTTAAGGTCTTTAAGAAGATCTTTGTCATCTCTTTTTCCTCAAGAGGTGGACAAATCTGAGCGGCAATTTCACGCCACCTTTGAGCATACTCCTTAAAGGTTTCCTTGTCCTTTTGCGACATTGATCTGAGTTGATCTCTGTCGGGTGCCATGTCCAAATTGTACTTGTATTGTTGGACGAAGGCAGTACCAAGATCTCTGAAAGTGCTGATTGTAGCACGGTTTAAACCCATGTACCATTTGAGTGCGGCGCCGGTTAAACTATCCTGGAAGTAGTGAATCAGCAGGTCCTGATTCTCCGTCTGAGCTGACATCCGCCGAGCATACATCACCAGATGGCTCTGAGGGCAAGAGTTACCCTTGTATTTTTCAAAGTCGGGCACTTGGAACTTGTGCGGGACTTTCACATTTGGGACCAAGTAGAGGTCTGCGGCGTCATTTCCAAATAGATCCTGACCGCGAATGGCTTGCAGCTCTTTCTGCATTTCCAAGAACTGCTCCTGGAATTCATCCATTCTGTCAAACATAGTTTCCTTCTTATCAGAAGATGTCTGTGGAATCTGTCCTTCCGGGACAGTGTGCACCACAGGGGGTGGTACCGTGACTACGGTAGTAAGTCTTGGCGCCTCCCGAAGTTTGTAACCTTCAGGAGTCTTGAGTATGCCCCTGGCATCTTCGCTTTCCCAAAGTTTGTAACCTTCAGGCCCAGCGGCTTCTGTTGCAATTCCCTAATCTTCAGTGATCAGCGGAACATATCCTTCCGGGATATAGTTAACAGGCATGCCCCACAGACGATCTTTCGGCATCTGATACCTAGGATCATACTTTTCTATGATGGGCGTTGAGGTGATCTCTGAGATCACAGTTCTTTGTAGCTGAGCTTCTGCCATGGCTTGCATGTCGTTACGAAGCTTTCTCATATCCTCTCTTAGAGCGTCGATCTCTTTTTTCAACTCTCTATTTTCTTCCTCGAGATCATCCATCCTTTTCTGACGATTGGCCCGAGTATTATATGAATGAGACAGTTTGACTCTAGAATCGAGATACAAACGTGAGATTCGTAGGGAAGAAGAATACGCGATGTGAGAATGATGAATGCAATGATTATATTAATTGTTCTTTTTTTGGTTTAATCAAAATAAACTTCGACAATTAGATTGCAAATATCCAACAGTGGGGAAACCCCTTTTTATTGAATTCCAAAGGATTACAAAAATGGAAATACAGTAGATTACAAAGTGCAGAAACAGAAACCTAAACTAATGGGTCCCGAGTCCTCTTCTTTGACCGGGGCGCTTGGGCCGTTGTCGGGTTGTCATTCCTTTGCCAGGTGAAAGGAGCGAGCAAATTCCTTTGGTCATCTTGATTCTCCACAGCATGCTGCTCCAAAATTTCAAGCAGAGCATCTTTCTCTTTTAGCAGTTGCTGTATTTGGATACACTCTACGTCGAGGGTGCGGTACTTGTCCTTCCAAGATCTTCTTTCCTTTTGAACTTTGTTGAGAGTAACCTGAAGCTTTTTAGTTTCCGTCATGAAGTACATGACAGATTCCCTCGGCGGAAGAATTCCGTAATGAGGATAAGGCATCTTTAGCTTGAGAGCTCTAGTTTGTACCCAATGAAGATAAGGCTCTACCAAGACACAGTCCGGTTTTCCCAGAGACTCTCGTCCTTTCTTATGAACATGTTTCCAAGCTTGCACTATTTCCATCTTTAGTGCTCTGTCACTTTCTCCTTCTTTGAAGAAAAGACCTTCCAGATGAACACCCAGTGGGATGTGTCTCATCGGGTATCCAAATTGACGAAGAACTAATATCGGATGATAGTTGATTCCTCCTTTAGTTCCTATAAGGGGTACGCTGGGGAAGTTTCCACAACGGTCAATGATTCTGATTCCCTCATAAATCCTATTACACCAATCTATATCAGAGTTGGTAAGAGACATGATCTTCTGCGACCAACGTAAGACACTCTTGCAATCCCAAAAAGCAGCAGACTTGGGCAAGTGAGAGATAAACCATTTGTAGAGCAAAGGTACACAGCATGTGATCTCCCCTCCGCTGTACAAATTTCCTAAGTGTACAGAATGATACGCATCTGCGAGCAAAGTCAGCACAGGGTTTCCAATGAGAAAAACCTTAATAGCGTTGATATCGACGAAGTTATCGATGTTGGGAAACAAAAATAACCCGTAGGTGAGCAAGACAAAGATGCTTTCAAAAGCAGTTATGTTCCCTATACTGGCAAAATACAGGGCCTTCTTTGTCAAGAACTGGGCTGGCAAACCTTGGATGCCATCCTTAGTAGTCATGTGAGTCCTGACCTCAGACTCGTCCAAATGAATTGCTCTTGCAATAGTCTGATTCTTTGGAATTTCTTCCAGTCCAAAAAATGGAGCTCGATCAGTGATATGTAAATCAGTCAGATGAGAATACTCCTCCAGCGTTGGTGATAGCTGGTAATCCGGGAATGTAAAACAGTGATAAACCGGATCGTAGAATTGAATGAGCGCGTCCATGATCCCCTTAATCACATGGACTCTTAGCAGTGGTAGCAAACCACCGTGCTTGGATCTGAAAGCCTCTGGGTTAACGATCACCCTCGTTAAGTTTCTCAAATCCCCTAATTTTGGAACCTTGAAGGTATACTGGTAAGTTCTCCTTCTACCGAAATCCATTAGCGTAATCCTCTTCTCTGATATTTGCAATCACAGTCTTAGTTTAATTTGAAAAACAGAGAGATTAGAAGAGAAATTTTTTTGAATGTTTTAATGTTTTATTAAATGAATGCATGAATGCAGCACACAAAAACATAGAAAAAACATGGGGTCAGAGGGTCGTTGTCATGAAGTCAAGGCTCTACCCATCCCCAAAGGTTTATACTAGGGTGATTTTTGTACCTGTACTCATTATCATCAGCTCCTCCCAGGAAAGCAAAACAACAAGCGGATCGCCAGCGAGTTGTAGAGCAATCTTAGAGTAAGTGCCATTCACCGAGAATAGATCACCAGCCTCAAATAAGGGTAGTATCGCATAACAACTATTTCCGATAGTTTCCACACTACAAAAGGGTTTGGCTCCTCAGCTTCTCAGACTTAACAAGCGGCCCATTGGCTATAAGAGTGAATGGGTTGCGTTGGTCAGCCTCCACTGAGGTTGATGGTCGACCCCGTCGCCATCACTTATCTTAAGTGTATACTCATTTTCACCACATGCGGCATCACACGCATTCCCATTAGCAGAAAAATAAACACGTATAGCAATTAGGAAAAGCAGTATATATATTTGTCCTAATCATCCTAGACTTATAAAGCTATGATTCCTAAGTTCCTGACAGAAATGGGTCCCTGGCTAAGGCCCCAATCTGTGGTATTCACATAAGTAAAGAGAAGGAAGAGAGGAAAACAGAGATCGGCCCCACGGTGGGCGCCACTTTTCTGTAGCGAGCGATTTTGGACGCGGTTCTTAAGCGCTGGTCGCTCTCTGCGGTTTGAGCTTAAAACTACAGGTCGATTCATTATTTATCCTATTGTGAGCTGAATAAGGAAGGGAAATAGATGTCTCCAATTAACCCTGCTTGCATACTGAGTTTAAATAGCGGTCTGTTAGGTTACGGATGCTATCAAAGTGGGGGGGCCTTGTACTGGTTATTTGTATTTTCGCCAATACGGTCTTCTTTCTTTCTAGGACTTTCTAGCGGGGAACAAGGATTAGGATGTTAGGACTGATGCTTTTGAATTACTGCTTTTGATTGACGGAGATATGGGATTTGGGTTTTTTGTTGATTGCGCTCGCTAAGATCTTTTCTTTCGATCTTATGCCTACGTATTCCCGTTTACCGAAACTGGGAAATCAGAGCGTTCGTAGTTCCTCCTATTCTATGGGAGGAAATTGGTTTTTGGTGTCTTGTTCAAAGTGAAGCGAAAGGTGATTTGTATCTTGTTCAAAGCCCAAGATGTGAAGCTGAAAAGTCTATTTGTGTCTTGTTCAAAGCCCAAGACGTGAAGATGAAGGACCTCGACTTTAGAGAGAATTTGTCATCTCTAAAGAGGGGAGAAGGAGAATTACTTTAACTGGGATACGCGGATCCGAGCAATGCCATAATTTCCGAAGAAAGGGTTTTAACCTGAAGGAGAAGACTTTAACTCAGTGTAGAGCAATGCCATCTTTCCTTAGGAATTTCTCATGCTAAAAGAGGGACAGTGGCATGGATGTAGATGATCCAGAGGCTTGCCGCTTACAGCGATTAGATGAAGGGAAAGGAGTTGTTGATGTTTGTATACTGTGAACGAGGCACAGCTTTGAGGCTAAAAGGTTAATTGGATTAACCAGTGGTTTTCTTATACAAAGCCTAAGAGGAGGCTACTTTCCCCTAGGAAAATCATTATACAAAGCCTAAGAGGAGGCTATTTAGGTGTCTCGCACAAAGCCTGAGAGAGAGGCTAAAAGGGTTGACTCAACGGGAGAATCTTTTATACTCAACAAGAGAGTTTTTTGTATCTCGTATAAAGCCCGAGATGGAGGCTATTGCTTGTTTGGCTCAATAAGAACCTTTTTTGTATCTCGTATAAAGCCCGAGATGGAGGCGAAAGGGGTGATTGACTCAACGAGAGAGTCTCTTATGTGTCTCGTACAAAGCCCGAGAGAGAGGCTAAACGTTGTTTGACTCCACTAGGGAGAATTTTGGTATCTCGTACGAAGCCCGAGATGGAGGCTATTGTAACTCTTTCAGTTGAGTGACAGATCCAATATACTGATTTTAAAAGAGAAAATCAGTTCTTATATGAGCAACACTGTACACAGGGATTTAATTTGAGGATCAGGGATATTTCCTTCTCTTTGAGGAAACGGGAAATCCAAAGGGTGTCGAGACTGTCCGAGTCTGCGGGTTTCCTTCCTATTTAACGAAGGGTGCTTGAGAATGTCTTTGAGACTCAAGGAAGTTAGACTGTCCGTGTCTAGAGTTTTATCTTTTGTACTATGCTTTGAGAAACAGTAGTAGACTCTATGAAAGGACTGTTCTATGAGGATGACTATGTTCTGTTCCTATACCTCTAGGAGGTCGTCGGGATAATTTGTACGAAGCCCAAGAGGAGGCTGGAAACTTTTAAGAAGTCGACGGGTCCTTGTACGAAGCCCAAGAGGAGGTTATCATTCCCGGGGGAAGAGATCATTATACGAAGCCTAAGAGGAGGCTGTGAATACTTCTAAGAAGCCGTAGGGTCCTTGAATAATGCCCAAGAGGAGGGCGATGCTTTTAAGAAGCCTGTGGGTCTATCATCTCCCTTCCATTAGGAGAGATAACTCTTTTAAAGATAAAAACCACTGGTAAACGTGCGAGGTTTACTATCCAGCGACTTTTAGCTTTTAAAGAGGGTTCCTTAGTTAAGGTCCAAGATTCTGACCGTAGTGGGTACCCAAATCCCGAGACATTCAAGGCAAGCTATCCACGAGGAATAGATCAAGTCAGGAAAGTTCGAGAATTTGGAAGAAACTCAAAGATGCTATTCACGGAGAATACATTCATCTTGGGGAGTAGAGCTTCTTGACGATTCCTAAGGAGGACAGCCGAAGAGAAGACTGTATCTGGTGCTCCTATTGGGGATCTAGGAGTCTATTTCTACGAATGAGTGAAACGGCGTCACCTAGTTCTAGACGTAGTAGCCGGGGAAACTCGAAATATCTATACTATTATTACACAGTAGATATGAGTTTATGAAAGGAGACTTACAGTGAGCAGCCCCACAATACAGTTTATAATATGAAAGCAGTAAATGAAAGCGATAACCACTTACTCGGTTGGAGTGCTTCCATGCTGTTTGGTTAGTTGTTCAACAAAGAAAGATTGAAAACAACAGTATATTCAAAATCAAAGGAGAAGGTGCTTTGAAAAAGAAAGATTTGGGGCTTACAGCTCAAGGAGAGGCCCAGGGTTTTATCAGTGAGCGCACTGTTTGACTTTGTACAACGGGACTTATACAAGTGATTGGGGCCCAAAAAGGTTTACTGTACAAAGGGATGGGTCTTACACTCTCTCAAGAGGCCCAAAAAGTTTAAAGAAAAGAGAGTGGGGCTTATAACACAGGGTAGGCCCAAATGATTTTTTCGTTTAAAAATGGCGATCGCGCCGAGGTTTTCTTTTAACGCAGAGGGACTTATAGAATAAGTGAGGCCCAAGATGTTTTGGTTAAAAGGGGGATTGGGTCTTACACTCTAATAGAGGCCCAAAGTGTTTTTGAATGGGTCTTATAGCTCAAGGAGAGACCCAGATGAGTTTTATTTTTAAACGGGCGACGATCGCGCCGTTTACTTGTACAGAGGGACTTATACAATGAATGAGGCCCAAAAAGTTTTTGTACAAGGGGGATATGGGTCTTACACTCTCTCAAGAGGCCCAAAGAGTTTTAAAAATGATTTATGAGGGTTGAATTAATCCAAAACCCTAATTTGTTTTCAAAAATGCATTTAATTGAATAAAAATTCAATTAAAATGATCAAAAATTGTTTAACACATGGAAAACAAATTTTGATCTTGGATTAATGCTTCAAAATTTAAGTATTGACCTACAAAATAATTAGAAAGCATTAAAAGTTGCAAAATCAATGTAGAAAAAATATTTAAAATGCCAAAAACAATTAAAATATTAATTCTTTGCAAAAATATCAATTATATGAAATAAATAATATTTTTGGGATTTTTTGTGAAAATAAAATATTTTGACATTTTTGTGAATTATTAAAAAAAGAATCAACTCAAAATCATTAAAACTCAGAGAGAAATTAATTTTTGAATCAATTAAACAAAATCACAAAATTCAAATATTTGAATTATTCAAAAATGGCGCCAAGAACAAGCTGAAGAACACGCGCGTGTTCTTGGTTTCTCAGATTTGCATTTTCTATCTAATCTCCATGAATACGTAATCATATCATGTAATCCACATATCATTATGCTCGTCTCAACCTCACGATCATGTCTATGTACTTTAATTTCATTTAAATTAAACATACAACAAGAAATCACGAAGAGACCTCAAGAACCCTAATTTCTGCATGAAGGCTAGGATTTTTGATACACGATTCAAACAATGCAATTAATTGAGGGAAAACATTCCATGCATGATTACGAACATATGGCCAAATTATTGTGCGAGGAAATATGCATAGATTGAGAGATGACCAAGTATGTGCTTACCTCCAAGTCGTGACAGCAAGTTCAAAGTGATTTTTGATTTGGAGGTGTTACAGATGAGTTGTGATGATCTGAACAGCTTCCCTACACCCTATGGATTGTGTTTGGATGGTTGGACTTGAGTGAAATTGGCTGGATCATTTTGTGGTACCTCAGCTGCACTTTGGTTAAAACCTTGAGTAACCAGCTGGTGATTTTGTGAAATTGGTGTTTCAGAAGTAATCTAAGTGTTTGATCAGCTCATATGTGATGTATGTGAGGTGTGTGAGTGATTGGTTTGATTGGAAAAGCTCTCAAACTCAAAACCCGATAGCTACCTTGCTAAGAAAGGTATTTTTGCCAAGAGAAAGAGATTTTGAGGAAAGCATCTGTTAGATGGCTTTGGTGTACTCAAACTGACCACAATTGAGCTCTATTTATAGTAGAGCAAGTTTGTTTTGCAAGGAATAGTGCATGGCAGCTGGTAAGTAGGTTTGGCCAATGTTGTCCAATGGAAATCCAAGTCTCCTCTAGCCATTGACTAGAGGTTAGGGCACAGAGCTTTGGTCCCCTTGGTCTTGGATAAGTCTTGACTGATTTCAGATGAGAATGGCTCAGTCCATGCCACCTTGATGGTTCCATTGAATGCCTCATTCCAAATTTAAAGTCTTGTCCCTATTTTGGCCATTCTAGGTTCAACATGTTATTTCTTGTTCCACGGACTTTGGAGGCTTGGCTCAGTGATTGTCCCCTTTAGATTCAATCCTCTGAGGTGTCCAAGTGGATAGGAGCAATTGAATTTGGCTGATTTTGGCAAATTGACCAAAGTTGCAAATTCTGCCTTGCCTTGACAGATTTCAGCAAGGCAACTTGGCAATGTTGTATCTCATGGTGTAGGTTGAATTTGGCAATGTTCTTGGCCATTTTGGAAAGCTCTTAATGATACAACAACTGTTTGAACAAGTTTGGTTTTGACCTCTTTTGATTCCAAGTGAAAAATCTCCCTACATTTGGCAAAAAGTGAGGCAGAATCTGACTTAGTGAAAATTTCACTAAGTGTTGGAAAAAGTGACATTTTCACTTTTCAGCCACTTTGATCACTCCATAACTCAAAATCCTTAATGAATTGGAATGACTTGTAGTTGAAGTTTTTGTAGGTGATAATGAGGGCTACAAATCCATCTTTGGATGAGAAAAAATGGCCTTGTGGTCTAGGAGTTATGGTCCTCCAAAGTTGGTACCTTTGCCACTTTATTTTTAACTTAGAAAAATTTCTAAGTTTTATGGTTACCCCTTTTACAAGCTATCTCACTTTTCTTGATTTTTCTTGATGAATGATGATTCAAATCATACATTAACATCATTTTAGGGTTAAAAATCTATTTTGGTGAAAAATCTCAAAAAGTCAAAGTTGACTTTTGTGCACAGTTGACTTTTTATCAGATGAATTCCAAACTGTGCAATTCTTCAGGAAATCATGTCCTTGACCTAAATCAAACTTGATGGGCATGTTCCATGGGTGTCATAGGGTATATTCAATCATGTATTAGGGTTTGGGAGCATGTCCTGGTCAAAAGTCAAAGTTACAGTTGACTTTTCCCTTAAAACCCTAATTGTGGTGCAGATGAAATTGAGACTTGTTGCTCAAACTTCTTGGATCAATCCATTGTTCCAAATGGATCAATATGGTATATTAGAGACCCTCAAATCATCTCTTGAGGTCTTGGCTCATGGTTTGTCCCAAAAGTCAACTTAGGGGTGAATTAGGTCAAGAAACCCTAATTCCTGATTTTTGATGAATGCATCCCCTGAGGCAAAATTGACTTGATGCATGGGTTCATGAGGTTCCATGAAGTATATTAGGTTATGTTTTGGATCATTGCCTTGTGCCCAGATGAAAATTTCCATCTGGAGGCCCTGGTCGACCAAAACCCTAATTTGGTGACACTGTCGATCTTGAGACTTAATCCACCTAGAAGGGAGCAGCCTTGTGCTTAATCCTTGAAGTGTGAGTCCTTTTTTATCCATTGAGGATGTTTGAGAGATTAGAAAAGTTGAAGATCATGTCATTTCTTTATTTATCCTTTGTCTAAGCACTCAGAGAGGGCTTGAAACCCTAATTTTGATTGTAGTGGATGCTCACCCATCCTTGGGGAGGCTAATGAAGCATAAAGGTACATCCATATTGTGATGATGATTTTCACAATGATAGGAAATCTAAGTGGTCAAAATTTGGGGTATTACACCCAGAACTTCCTTCTTTATCAGAACGTCATTCCTTACTATCAATAGACATGATTTCTTTATCAAAACCATCTTTGTCACTATCAACAAAATCATATTTCATCACATCTCCCTAAGATTCAATAGAACCAATCTCTTTGTAGGACTCATCAAGAGAGTTTTCGTGAATTATTTCAACAGGGGAAGCGGATTGGGCCAATGATATTTCAACATTCGGCACAACACTTGACTTAGGATCATCAATAACAGCTTTGGGGGGTTAACATGAACATTCTCATCAGTCATGTCTTTAACAGCAACATCCACACTAGTTTGATCTAGAGACTTTTCAGCGGTACTAGGGTTGTCCAGTCCAACACATTTAGTGACAGGTTGGGGAACCTTAACATCAAAATTTGACATAACTGGTTTATCAGTAGAGGACCCAACATTAGGTTCAACATTTGGAGTTGGGAGAGGATCAAGGTACAAACTCATCATGAAATGTGGTTTCTTGACTACTGGCGATTCGAATTTCTTATTGCCACAGGTTTTCTTCACAGACACATTAGGGGTTGAAGATTCACTAACCTTTGAGGACTTCGGCTTCTTCACCTTAGGAGTTTTTGGCTTTCCTTTTGATGGAGCAGGTGGATGAACAACGGAAATTGGAACAACATAGATGATAGCAACAACGAGATCATCTTTGGTGCTTGCATGCATGTCCTTAGCCTTTGTAGGGGTTGGTGTAACGCCCCAGACTACTTTCAGGATTACCGACTAACCCCACAAACCAACACGGGTCTTTTTAGCATGCTTTGTCCTCACTCACACGCTTTCCGAGAAACTTCCCAAAAGGCCACCCATCCCTAAATTGCTCCAAGTCAATCACGCTTAATTGTGGAGTTTTTATGGAACGGGCTACCGAAAAGAAGATTCATCTTGTTTTTGGTAGCCTGTTCCATAAGAACTCCACAGTTAAGCATGCTTGACTTGCAGCAATTCTGGGATGGGTGACCTTCTGGGAAGTTTCTCGGAAAGCGTGTGAGTGAGGACAAAGCATTCTGAAAAGACCCGTGTTGGTTTGTGGGGTCAATCGGTAATCCTGAAAGCAGTCTGGGGCGTTACAAATGGTATCAGAGCTAGACCTCTCCTAGTACGATGTGGTTTGGGGACGAACCAAGCGAAAGCTGGTGGGCATGTAACACCTGAGGCCGAAGAGGGAGGAGAGTGGTTACATGTAACACCTGAGGGCGAAGGAGTGGTTGTCGGTGTCAAGGCGTGTCAATGAGACACTCCTAGCAGCTTCTAGGGAAAAACCAAATTCACATCGGAATGAGAGGGATCCAGAAGTTGTGCAGGTATGGGACTGCATGGTTGAAGAATGTCTTATAAGGATTAATTGGTACTACCTATACCAACAAGATGCATCTTCTTTTTGGTAGCCCGTTCCATAAGAACTCCACAGTTAAGCGTGCTTGACTTGCATCAATTCTGGAATGGATGACCTTCTGGGAAGTTTCTCAGAAAACGTGTGAGTGAGGACAAAGAAATCTGAAAAGACCCGTGTTAGTTTATGGGGTTAGTCGGTAATCCTAAAAGCAGTCTGGGCGTTACAGTTGGAACAGATTTCTCGTTGAAGCTCTTGCTGGAAGTTGAGACGAAAGCCTTAAACATTTTGGTTGAGAGAGAGATGAGAGTTGAAAGTGCAAGTGAATGAAGGAGTGGAACAAATTTTTGAGAATGAGAACAATGAAGTAGGAATCGAGTAGTCGTAGGCGTGTTGGAAAAGGTTTATGGAAAGTTTGTAATGATTTGCCTAAAATAGCATGCACAATTAAATGGTGAGAGGAACAAATATTCCTTGCACGCCTCCACAATATTAATTGCTACAATTTCTCCAAAATACAAATACCCAATTCACCCCTTAATTTTTCAAATTGATTAGCATCCAAGGCCTTAGTGAATATATCTTCCATTTGTTTCTTAGTGGCTATATGCTCAAGTGTCGCATTTTTGTCCTCAACGAGATCCCTAATAAAATGATGATGAATATCAATATGTTTTTTCCTGCTGTGTAGAATGGGATTCTTAGAAATGTTAATAGCACTCAGATTGTCATAATATAATGTCATGACATCCTGTTGGACATTATATTTCTTCAACATTTGTTTCATCCACATTAGTTGCGTGCAACTACTTCCTGCTGCAATATATTTAGCCTCAGCAGTAGACAAGGACACACAATTTTGTTTCTTACTGAACCAAGAGATAAGATTATTCTCCAAGAAGAAGCATCCTCCAAAAGTGCTTTTTCTATCATCAGCACTACCTGCCCAATCTGCATCACAATACCCTATAAGCATTGAATTAGTACTATGAGAGTACAACATGCCATAATCACTAGTATCATTGATATGATATTTTGAAGCCAACTCCATAACTTTTTTGGCCATGGTGTAATTGAAGAACAAATGATGAGATGTCTCTTCAACAAAATTACAAAGACTACATATTAATGGCATTTGAAATCCTTTGAGCGTGATATTGTCATTTGTTGGAAGTTTATTGCATATCAATCTCCAAACCATTGAAGATTTAGAATAAGGAATTATTTGGTTTCAAATGATATTGGTTCAATGCATAAGCAAAGTAGGAGGAAAGAAAAAAGTGTAGGCATCTTTGAGAGATAAGCTACCTGAAGTGGTGTGCTTCCAAACCAATTTGTCTTCACAAGGAAGCAAAGGAATAGTTGTGTTTTGGATCAAAGCTTGAAGGTTTGGGAATAAACATTGAATCTCCAAGAGAACTTTCCATTTGGAGAGGACAATGAAATTGAACACCTTTGCTCGTAAGCTTTGAAGAACATTGGCATGGATTTGAAAGTAAGAACCCATGTTATCTTCATTACTTAAAACTTACACAAACAACCGTGAGAGTCAGTGTTTGAACCCTGATGTTGACGTCCAATCTAGCAATATCGTTTTTGAGTGAGTATTTTCATACAATTTTGTTTTATCATTTTAATAGACAAATATAAATATTATTTGTTCAAACAAAACTTTAGTACATGTTATTTCTAATGGGATAAAATTTAAAGTTGTGTTATTCAAACACACAAGCTAACATTCTATGCGCCAATTTGCTTCATTTAAAAAAAAAAAATTTATATTTTTATAAATTCTTTGTTAATTTTTTTATTTAAAAATTTCCAATATAAATACTTATATAACTATTGGAAGTGATCATAATACTACTGTCGGAAGTGTCATAATATTTTGATTACTGGTTAAATAACATATTTTAATTGTTATCCAGCTAGAAATTATAAAAAAATGACAAACATAGGTAATCTTTCTTCTTATTCCAATATAAATTATACTATTACAGTAATAAATGGTCATAATATTTCAATTATTGATTGTGATAATGCATTATTAGCTAATCCTTAATATCCCTTAACCTTAATCAATATCTTGTGTGCACCTAAATTGATCAAAAATCTTAATGTTGTAAAAAATACTATTCACAATCATGTTTATGTTGAATTTGATCCTTTTGATTTTTTTGTGAAGGATTTTTCAGAAAAAAAACGCCTTTAATGAGATATAACAACTCAGATTACTCTTATCCTCTTACCACAATATCATACAATCCAAATTTTACACCTTCCATCTTTGTCGTTTTATCTAATGAATTATGGCATACTCGTTTAGGACATATGAGAGCTTCTATTTTGAATTCTCTTCACCGATTTGTTTATCTTATGTAAAAAGTTTCAGAATAATTTCTTTTGCCAATCTTGTTAATTTAAAAAACAAATAATTTTTTTATGAGTATGTGTTCTCTATATTATTACCTTTCAATATTGTGCAAAGTGATATTTGAACATTACCAACTTTTAGTTCCACTGATCCTCGCTACTATGGGGGTGTTTGTTTCGTGGATACAAATATTATTCCCGGGAATGAGACATTGGAATTCACATATTCCTTTGTTTGTTTCAAGTTTTAATAATTTATACCCGGGTACTTTTTATTCCCAGGAATAATTTTTGTTCATGAATTTTTTCATTTTTATTCTCATGTCAAAGGATGGGAATCTTACATTCCCATGGGAATATAAAATAACCAACCATAACTTCCCACTCCCATGTTATTTTAGCACATTTATTTTTTAATTTTTAATTTTTAAATTTTAATTAAAATAAAACTTAAAAATATTCCTTGGAATTTTATTCATTTTCCAAACACATTGATGGGAATAAATTTCCTGACAATAATATTCCTAGGAATGATATTCCCAGGATTATAATTTTAATCCATCAAACAAACACACCCTATATATTATTCCTTGATGATTTTGAAAATATATCCTCTAGCCAATAAATATCAAGCTTAATTCAATTTTCTTCAATTTTGTAATCACATTAAAACACAATTTGAAAAATATATTAAATGTTTTCAATGAATAACAAGAAGTATGATAACTTTCTTTTTCATGAACTCTGTGAGTAAAATGAAATGATGTTCAAGTTTTCATGTTCTCACACATCATCCTAAAATGGAAAAGTCGAGAGAAAAAGTCATATTATAAATAATATTATTCACACTCTTTTTGTTCATGTCTCATTACCACATTCATTTGGAATCATGCACTTCAAATGACTACTTACCTCTTAAATATTCTTCCAAATAAGAAGATAGTTCTTCAAACACAAACCACAATTCTTTAAAAAAACATCCTAGTTTCATCTTAAATTTCTTGGATGTCTATGTTTTTCTCTAATCCCTTCCACTGCAAGAAATGAACTCCATGCAAGATCAACATCATGTACACGTGTATTTTTAGATATCATTCTAATCATAAAAGTTACAAATGTTTTGAGTTATTAATTCATAAAATAATCATTTCTAGACATGTTGTATTTGATGAAAACATTTTCCTTTTTCCACCTCAAATGCTCTAGAGTTTTCATACTATGATTTTTTTTTAGAAACAAGGGATACACCTTTTCTCTAGTCTCAATTTCAACCTACATCATGTCATTATAATAACAACCCTACTTCCCCCATCCAACTTGAAACCACCACCGCTACACCACAACCAACACCAATAACTAAAACCTTTCTTAACACCACAGTCACACAACAACTACCATGCCCTCAAACTCAACAAACTCCATTTTTTCCTATATACTCCACTCCTACAAACTCCGCCCCTATACCTAACACGTCATTTCCTTCTCAAATACCTACACCTACTAATTCTTTAGTCAAGTCTCCGTTCTCTCATCAATTGACCATTCAAGTACAACATGACATCTTTAAGCCACACCAATTATTTAATCTCCACACCTCTAGTCCAACCCCAATTTCTCCTTTGTCCACAAATATCATTGATGCATTACAAGATCATAATTGGAAAATGGTTTTGAAAGACGAATATGATACTCTTATTAAAAATAAGTCGTGGGATTTATTGCACATCCCTTTAATGCTAACATTATTCAAAGCATATGGCTTTTCAAACATAAGAAGAAATTTGATGGTTCCTTTTAGAGATACAAAGTTTGGTAAGTAGGAAATATGGCTCTAATCAACAGAGTGGTGTAGGTTATAGTAAAACTTCTAGTCCATTAGTTACTAACAACTATACACACGATTTTAAGTATTGCTATTTTAAAATCATGGTGTCTTAATCAATCTGGAGGCCAAGTTCTAATTTAAAAATGGGTTAAAATTTAAATAAATACAATTATAATAATTAAAAATGACACATTAAAAATATAATTACATATTAATAAAGAAAAGATATAATTATAATTATTTTGACTTTGGTCAATCTTATATTTTAATATATTGGATTTTTATTATAGTATTTTTTAATTTATTTGATTTTTATAATATTTTATTATATTTATTAATATTAATTTAATAAAATGGACTTTTCAAAATTTTGGGGCCCTCCAAAATTTGGGGCCCTGTGCTGTAGAGCCTGCTGCTCCTGCACAGGGTCGGGCCTGATTGCATATGATCATTCCTTATTCATCTGCCATAATAGAAGTTACACTATATACATTATTCTTTATGTTGGTGATATCATTCTTACCACATTATCAGACACCTTTCTCTAATCTATCATGAGTTAACTGAATTTGTTATTAAAAATTTGGGTCCTTTAAGTTACTTTCTAGGCATCTCGGTTACAAGACAAACATGTGCCTTTTTTCGATCATAACATAAATATGTTGAAGAAATCATTGAGCGAGCTATCGTGTCTTCACACAAACCAACTTCCTCCCTACTGGATACAAAAGAAAAACTTAGCGGAACATCAAACAACCCTTACCATGATTGAAAGCTCTTGTGTTTTGGACAAACTTTGGTAAAACATAAATGCTGAAAAAGAAGCGTCAACATGAAGATCAAGCTGAATATTTCTGCAGAAGATAAGATGTCGAATGAGATGTCCCAGCATGCAGACTCGACATCCTGGACTGTTATAACAGATTGATTTAAATCTGTTTTATATATGCTACAAGATTCAAGGAGCAATCGCAGGAGTGAATCAAGGAGATGGAAAGCCCAAAACAGCAGAAGACTATAAATAGTAGACTTAGGTCTAGGGTTTAGGGAGACCGACTGTACTCTTTGTATCACTTGTAACTTTGTAACCTATTCTTTTAGTAAAATAAGGGTTTAGGGTTTGAGAGTCGTTGGCTCTCTTAGGAGTTAGAAGTCTCCATTCTGCAGTATGGGATGCAGGATGGAAGGCATAGGTACAGGGTCCAACCAGAACCCTTTAGGAAAAGGTTGTTCTTGGACGAAGCTTTTAAGCAAGTCCAAGATAACTTCTTGGTCAAGGAAATCATGACGGGTTCTAAATTGGCAGATAACAGAAACATCACAGGTGGTGATGAAGGATGTGAGTAGGTCTCTCATATCAGAGTTGTAAACGTTAGAGTTTAGCTTTGGTAAAGATATTCATTGAGGGTAGTGATTAGGATAAATTTGTAAACGGGGGAGTTTAGGTTTAGGGTAATACTACAAGATAATGAAGTCTTCATCCTGGATTGGTATCCCCCAGAGTAGGTGAATTGCAACGAACTGGGTCAACATATTCTGTGTTCTTTATTATTCTGCAGATTTACAGTTTTGTTGTTTGTGTTCTTGACTGAGATGTCACAACAAGATGTCTCGACATCTTTTGTGAATTTGATGTTGCACTTCATAACAACAGCTGATGTATTCATCCTTGCTTATTAAAGATGCAGTAATCAATGTTCAAACCTGATGTTGGGACATTCGAGTATCTGTATAACCAGAATTTCAATTGGTATCAGAGCTGGCATCCTGTCTGGTTCTGGATGAGATCTTTGGGAGATACTTTATGGAGTTTAAACAAGGAGGAGTTTAAATATCAGACCAATCAACTCAGACATACTCAAGGGTATTAATGGATGAGATGGATGTTCTGGATCGAAAGGAGCAACCCAGAGGTTGTTCATGTTGCTGAGGAGATTCTACAACAACTACAGGAGAAGTGGCTAGTTCTCTTATTGGTGTGTCTTATAAGATATTGTGACATCTTATTAGGGCAAACAGGATATGTTCCTTGGTGGTTCCGCTGCATGTGTTTCTGATGGAAGAGCTCTAGAATTATGGGATTCTGGAGTTGTTACTGAAGACAGTTGGTGGAAGGTCTCAATCGTCGGCCTCTATATTTGAAGATATCTGCATTCTTTTATTCCAAAGTCGTGAGCGATGGAGTAAAGGGAGTTGTGGTTAGATATCCGGTATGGTGACTTGGTACTTGGAAGCTTGGTTTCTTAGTGTAGTTTGGAGTCAGTTGAATAGGAGAGGAGTTGAGTTAAAGTTTATCAAGTTCTTGCTCTAGGAGTTTGATAAATGTTTGGTCGGCTAGGTTGCCAAAGATACTTGAGAATTCTGTCAAGTCCACTCATAAAGACATCTATGTGGTGTATCTGGAGTCTTCTAGTTACTCTTCTGACTAGAAGGTGTTTCCTTGAGACACAATCTGAAGAACGTGGAGGTGATTTATTTTTACCATCCAAAAACAGCAAGGAAGGATTCATCTCTCTTGACCCTAAGAGTGGATCCAATCTGATTGAAGAATTGTTGAGGTAAATAAGATTTGTTCAGAGAAAGTCTTAGTTACTTGAGTCAAGGGTGGCAGCCTTGGTATCTCAACATTGTCATTGAAGAAGATACTTGCAAAAAGATTGAATACGTTACAAGTGTTCATGACATGATCTGGTGGAGCTCAGCTGCAGCAGTGAAGAAGGGTTATTGTATAAGGATTTAAGATCAATTGCTATTTGTGGAATCCACAAGTATTTAATTGATTATCCTTGAAAGTCAAGATTAAGGATGTTCTGTCAGATGTTCTAACATCTTTTCATCAGAGGCTTGGAGAATCATGGGAGGGGTTCTGCATTTGCTCACGAGTCTCCTAGGTGTTGACCTGGGATTATTGGCATAACATCTTTTCCTGGAAAGTATTGTGAATGACTTGTCCAGATGGTGATGCTGTTGAAGATGGAGATTAAAGACTATGATAACATCATAATCTTGATGACTACTTGGATTGGTTTATTTCTGATCCACGTACTTTAGGGCATTCCAGAATGCTCATCATGGAGTTCATATAGGTGACAATATCAGTAACTTCGTGAAAACAACTCTACTCAAGGAAAGGTGGCATTCTTGGTACAGCTATGGGGGTAGTTTCTAACTATTCCTTCTGAAGATTCAGACAATGGCAGGTCTGAAGTCTTTGGAGAAGCACTGGCAAGTATTCATCAAGGTGTGAGCTTGTATAGAATAAATGCAAAATCAACAGGATAGAGGTTGTCTACTCAAACTTGGTTGTTAAATCAAGTCTATGAGAGCATGGAACTCTTATTCTGCGAAGGGAGAAGGTTCTTCTAAGTGGCAAAAGGAGGAGCTGAATTCAACAGTTGGATGTCATATCAGAATGTTCTGACATCTAGTTCAACATCAGAATCTCAGTCGGTGAAGTGGCACATCAACTTAAGATATGGTGATCTACAGGAATAAATAATAGGATGCTTTAAAAAAAATCGTTCTCATAGCTGTTTGCGGGAGCTGTAGGAAGGAAAAGATGTTACATGTCCATGGCTTAGGGAGTCTAAGTGTGTTTGCTATTGAGCAAGTGGAACATGTAACTTGAATATCAACTTTCATTGGTGGATCAGGATATATTTGTGAGAGTTCTGACAAACGTGAAAAGGTCAAACTATGGCATTTGGCTATTTTCATACGAGGATTCATGAAGGAGGTGATCAAACTGTGGCAATTGGTTGATCTCAGAAGTGGATTCAAAGAATCAAGATAATTAGAGTGTGGGTTGGTTAGTCTTGAGGATTGTCTTGGAACAAGTTACTCTTGGGCAGAAGGGTGAAGAGTTGAAGACTCAAGGAGATTTATCTTCTTGAAGGTGGATAAGAGGTTATTTCTCTCTTTCTGGAGTTCTTATTCAAGCCAGTGGCGCAGTGTTGTCTGGAGATCTTCAGTTTTGGATTACTATGCTATAGTAAGTCCAGTGGTGGAGCATATCAAGAACTACTATGTGTGGTGTCTTAGTATGTGGAAGATGTTGTAACTTGGTGTTAGGACATTATCTGGGTTGGTTATCCTTGGAGAAGGATTCTTATGCTCTGGTTTAGGAGCTTATTGCCTACATTGTGTCTAAGAAGCGTCTATCTTGTCATACGGGAGAATGATGGAGTAGAAGGTCTGCCTTGGAAGGATAATGTAGAGAAGACTGAAGTAGATCATGGGTCGATTGCTAGGAAGTCTAAATATAGATATTCATCAACTGATCAGAAGTATTCTAGATTATCATACGGGAGAATGATAAGGAATGACTGTCTTTGGATGGTTGGGTGATTATCTATTAGATGGCCTTGCTAAGGTCAGATGAAAAGCTTGTGGAGGGGATACCGCCCCTATTTGGCAAGTCATACTTTTCTAAAGCATGTATCCGGTATCTGACACCAATGGAAGACAACAAACTAAGAGGTAGGGTATCTCTTTGGGGAGTGTGCTACATTCCAGGCCAATTGGATTTTATCTTCAGCAGCTGGAGGTCTATACATGAGAATTCAGGTGGAGTTCGTATAGTGTGTATATGGTTGCAGGAAGAGGGGGATCAATGGGACTTTGATCTTAATCTAAGAGTTTGTTACTAATGGAGGATGGCGATCCTTATGTGACCTCACGATAGCATGATGGGACTTTATGTGTGAGTGATTATTGGTTCTTGTCAGAAGAAGCAATAAGAGAGTTGATGATTGTGTTCAGCAGGTGGCTTGAACTGAGGGTTAGCTCTTGAAGACATGAAGATGTGTCTTATGTTTTCCATTCATTAGCTAGGTGTTCTGTGGAGGAGCACTGGTTACCTCAGATAGGGGGAGTTTCTCCTTGATCTAAGATGTTTTTCTGCTAAGGTGCAGTTGGAATTCCAGTTTGTATTGTGCGTCAAGCAAGCTGTGATTATGTGTCCATCCTGGGAGGATGAGATGTCAAGAAGGATGTCTTGACATTCTTGTATTGTTGCAAGTTGGGGGAGACTTGGCAGTGCAAGTTATATGGTTCTTATTGGATGCTTAAGAATCATTAGTTGAGTCTGGGGGAATTTATTTTTCTCTGTAGACTGTGTTCACAAAACTGTGAATTTATTGATCAATACAGAAGTTTCTGGTAGATAATGTTTAATTGCTGCTGCTTCTGCTGTTCTGCTACTGTCTGCTTGATTGATTGCCCCTAATGTATAGTTGCTTGGTTTGTTATATTATGGCTGAAAAGGGGGAGAAGTAAGTAGTAGTAGTGTTCCTTGGTTGTTTCCTTGAGGGGGAGCTGTATGTGGTATGCAAAGGTTGTTTTAGCCAAAATTTGCCAAAAAGGGGGAGATTGAAAGCCCTTGTGTTTTGGACAAATTTTGGTAAAACATAAATGCTGAAAAAGAAGTGTCAACATGAAGATCAAGCTGAATATTTCTGCAGAAGATAAGATGTCAAATGAGATGTCCCAGCATGCAGACTCGACATCCTGGACTGTTATAACAGATTGATTTAAATATGTTTTATATATGCTGCAAGATTCAAGGAGCAATCGCAGGAGTGGATTAAGGAGATGGAAAGCCCAAGACAACAGAAGACTATAAATAGTAGACTTAGGTCTAGGGTTTAGGGAGACCGACTGTACTCTTTGTATCACTTGTAACTTTGTAATCTATTCTTTTAGTAAAATAAGGGTTTAGGGTTTGAGAGTCGTTGGCTCTCTTAGGAGTTAGAAGTCTCCATTATGCAGTATGGGATGCAGGATGGAAGGCATAGGTATAGGGTCCAACCAGAAGCCTTTAGGCAATGGTTGTTCTTGGACGAAGCTTTTAAGCAAGTCCAAGATAACTTCTTGGTCAAGGAAATCATGGCGGGTTCTGAATTGGCAGATAACAGAAACATCACAGGTGGCGATGAAGGATGTGAGTAAGTCTCTTATATCAGAGTTGTAAACGTTAGAGTTAAGCTTTGGTAAAGATATTCATTGAGGGCAGTGATTAGGATAAAGTTGTAAACGGGGGAGTTTAGCTTTAGGGTAATACTACAAGATAATGAAGTCTTCATCCTGGATTGGTATCCCCCAGAGTAGGTGAATTGCACCGAACTGGGTCAACATATTCTGTGTTCTTTATTATTCTGCAGATTTACAGCTTTGTTGTTTGTGTTCTTGACTGAGATGTCGCAACAAGATGTCTCGACATCTTTTGTGACTTTGCTGCTGCACTTCATAACAGCAGCTGATGTATTCATCCTTGCTTATTAAAGATGCAGTAATCAATGTTCAAACCTGATGTTGGGACATTTGAGTATCTGCATAACCAGAATTTCAATGATTCATATGAATATTGTGGTCTTTCCGGAGCATTACAATATCTAACTTTCACATGACCTAATATTTCTTATGTCTTTCAGCAAATTTGTTTTTTTATGCATGGTCCAAAAATGTAACACATGACTCTTTTCAAACGGATTATTTTGTACATTAAAGGTACAATTACTCATGATTTGCATCTCTCTTCCTCCTTAGTTGATGAAATCACTGCATATAGTGATGTTGAACGGGGGGGATGTTCGATACTAGAAGGTCCACATTCGATTATTGTGTTTATCTTGGAGACAATTTTATTTTTTGGTCTGCAAAACGACAAAAAACTCTATCTAATTATAATGTTGAAGCGGGGTATTGTGATGTTGTTATCGTTGTTTTTTATTTTTTTTTACTTATGAAATTTACTCTTACAACTTCTGTGTCCAGTGACGAAAGTTATTTTAGTTTATTGTGACAATGTTAGTGTTGCATATTTATCATATAATCTCATTTAACACCACCACAATAAATAAATTAAGACGAATATTCACTTTTTCTTTAAAAAATCGGCCAAATACATCACTTTCGCGGTTGTTTGATGACTTCAGCACTAGTTTCAACATTCGTCTTCTTTTAATTTCAACTACTTAAATGTACTATAATATAAAATATTCTTATATCATTCTTAGTATTTTTTTAAATTTTAATAATACATTTATGTTAATTGATTAGATATTAATTTTAAATAATCAATCACAGTTATATATATATATATATATATATATATATATATATATATATAAGGTAATTAAAATCGGACCGGATATTGAACTGGTATAGACTGGGGTTTCAAGTTTAAAGGTCTGACCGGGTTGGATCGAAGGTCGGACCGTTATTGTATATGTTATATGATTTAGTATTAGTTATTTATCATATAGATTGGTAACTTTTATTTCCTATAATTTCTTAACTAAAATCAGTTTTAGAAAGAGTTAAAAATGCTAGAATTTTGTATCTTATTTAAAATATATTAGATGGAGTTTGATTTAGGCCAAAGAATATTAGAATTTAAGAAGAAACGTTTTTTTTAGCGTTCTCAACTTTGTGAAAGAATGATCATAACATTATTAATGAATTATATTTGACACTCAAAACTTTAGAAAATAAATTGGAGAGTATTATTTATAAAAAGAATTCTAGGTTTTATTATCAAGAAAATTCAAATTCTGAATGGATTAGAGTGAGGTCTTCAATTATAAGACTCATTTGGTTCAATAGTATCAAATTGTTTTTTTTTTCATTTTTATTATGTTTTTCTTTTAAATAAATTTAAAAAAAGCTGAAAAAGTTAAAATCCGGTTCAACCCATATAATTGGACGAACCCCCGGTTTTCTCAGTTTCTACCCGGTTTTCCGATTTTTGCCCCGATTCCTTGACATGTCAGTTTAAAGGATTTAATTGACCGGATATACGCTCGGTTCCCGGTCTAACGGTTCAGATTCATTTATTTTAAAATCTAATGATTCAGATTCATTCTCATGTTCTTACATAAAAATAGCATTCTCATAGGATATGAACCATATATATATATATATATATATATAGGGTTTGCTAATGTAGACCCACTTGTTCATATGAAGTTCTATTTTAGCCAGTTTTAACTAAAAAAATCCTTAAATGCACCATAATATGCATGTTGCTAAAATAGATCTTCAGAAAAACAAGTGGGTCTATGTTAGCAGACCCATATATATATATATATATATATATATATATATATATATATATATATATATATATATATATATATATATATATATATATATATATATATATATGCATGTTGTTAAAACACACCTTCATAAAAACAAGTGGGTGTATTATAACAAATTCCGCAAGAGTTTGCTATAATACACCCACTTGTTTTTATGAATGTGTGTTTTAGCAAACTTTAATTAAAAAATGGTTAAATGTGTTGAGAATCAAGTGTGAGGAAGAAGTCTCACATTGATTAGAAAAGAAAGATTGAACACTATATAAGTGAGAGAACTCACACACCAATCACCTTAAGATTTTAGGTGAGTATGTGGTGTGTCTCTCACAAAGGTGTGTCCCTAATAAGAAATGCTCCCTCGTTGACTGCCTCGATTGTTCTGCTATCAATGGTATCATGAGCCTTTGGTTCGAGAAAGGATCAAGTGTGAGGAAGAAGTCCCACATTGATTAGAAAGGTGAATATATGGTGTATCTCTCACAAAGGTGTATCCCTAATAAGAAATGCTCCCTCGTTAATATTCATGTAGAACCATCAACTGGACTGATTTAACAAGATTTATTTATTTTATTTTTACTTAACACCAATTCATGTTTGTCTATTTGTACATCTCTCCCCATTAACATTCAAAGATTATATTTTTTAATCAATTAATTAATTTTATAATCGTTTTATTATTATAATTATGTATTTTTGTAAACCTTTATAATTTTTTTTAAAATCAAAATATATACTATTTCTTATCCTTCAGTAATTTGTTTTTATTCTGTCATCAATTACTATAGGTATCAATTTGTATAGGCCATCAAAACTTGACCAAGTTGGACTTTAGATGAAAGGAATGATCACTAAGAAATTGAGGCTTTTATTCAGGATGTCTACTACTTGGTCAATTTGGCACATTAGAAATGACTTCCATTTCAAAAGCGTGTTCAAACGAGCTCTTGAAATTGTGCTGTTACCTAAAACATTGTGTGACATTGGGTAGGTGTTAGATTTAAAGGGCTGATGAGCATTGATTGGGCGTGAAGTTGGGTAGGTGTTAGATCTAAAGAGCCAATAAGCATTGATTTGAATGTTTTGTATTTGGGGAGTTCAGATCTGCTCCAGTTTCAAATTACTCCGGTGTTGGTTTCTTGTACTGATGTCTGCCATGTGGTAGTAAAAATAAATTAACGGTTCAAATTTTAAAAAATATAAAAAAAATAATTCCAACACTTTTTTCCTTTTCGCGTCCTTTCTCATTCTTATATTCTTCTCTTTCACTTTTTCATTTTTCCTCATCTGCCTCCATCTCCCATGTCTTCCTCTTCACCACTATTTGAATATCTTTCTTGCTTTTCTTGTTGCAATTGAACAGTGAACACTCGTCCGTCAACCTTCTCACCACCACCAATATTGTAAAAGCTCATATATATATATATAAAATCTCTGTTATTATAATCATACACTTATAACCTAAAATTGTAAAAGCTTTCAATCAAACAATCTTTAATCTTTAATAATAATTTTCAATTTTAAACTTTAAATTGAAAATGATGAAAATGAGAGTTTTTTTTTTACCTGAACTTTAGTGGTAATTAAAGTAGAAATGTTAAAACCAATTTTAATTTGATTATAGCATAAACAATACCAAGTTAAGGACAACAAATGTATTTTAAGAATTGACTCATTTTCATTGATTTAACTATCTTTCACGTTTTAGCACTAACAAGAAAAACAAACGTTAATGGCAAAATTGAAACACCTTTTCTAAAAACAGCAATTCTTAAAAATTGCTGAACCTTAAAATTACTTTTTTTTTTCTTTTCTTTTTTATTACATTCTCAAATTAAATTTTAAATTGATTAATAGTATAATTTCAATCAAATAATCTTCAAACTAAAAGATGAGAGATTGTGGCACAGAGGGACACTGCAAAGCAAGTTGGGGACTGGCCGCAAGGGTGAGTCGAAGAAACCGAGAGGAAGATTTCGATGCAGAAGGGAAAGGTTGAAATGTATTTTATTTTCAAAAAATTAGAAACCACTTGATTCATAAATTTAAAATCTCAACCATTAAAATTTCTTTTGTCACATGTCATACATCGCTTTAAGAGACAGGATAGAAACTGAATGGTAAGAAATGGAGCAAATTCAAACTCGTATTTGGGTTAAACATTCTTTGTTATTGCTTTTAATGCAGTTACATTTGCTTAGAAAAAAAAAGCTTGACCAAACTCGTATACTTTAAAGTCAAAAATGTCTTTGTGAATTCACAGCAGGCTGATTCGTTGATTTGGACAGCTACGGAAAATGGCCAGCTTACTCTTAAGGATGCTTACAATTGGTGTAGTAAATCTGTAGTTCGTAATTGGGGCAGCAATGTTTGGCATACGGCTATTCCACCTACTAAATCTCTTTTTTTCTGGAGGTTGGTGTACGGCAAGTTGCCAACTGACGATTTGATTAAGATTCGAGGTCTCTACCTTCCTTCCATCTGTAACCTGTGCTAGCAGCAGGAGGAAACTCTGTTCCATCTTTTCTTTAAGTGTTCCTATGCTAAATCAATTTGGAACTGGTTGGGCGAAATGTTGAATTGCGGTTTGGTTAAAAATTTGGCGGACTGCCTGAACATAATTGATGATCACCGCTCTCCTCAGTGTCAAGTGGTGCTTATTGTTGTTGTTTTAAATACCATTGCTAGTATTTGGAAAGCTAGGAATCTTGCTAGATTTCACAACGAGCTTCTCCATAGGAATTTTGTCTTTGCTGAAATTATCTCTTTAACTTCTACTACGGGCAGTATTTCTCGCTACCGGGCTAGCTCCAATATTAGGGACTTTATTTTGTTAAAGAAGTTCAAGATTGAGATTCATCTGCCCCGTCCTCTGGAAGTGTTCGAGGTTCTGTGGTCGCCACCCCAGCAGGGTTGGGTTAAAGTCAATGTAGATGGCTCGTCTAGTGGCTTTCCTTTGTAGGCTGCGTGCGGCGAAATTTTTCGTGACAATGCTGGTAATCATTTAGGTAGTTTTGGTTGTTCATTAGGGTCTGTGAATGCGATTCATGCTGAGTTTTTGGGCGCCATTATTGCCTTGGAAGTCGCTTTGGATAGGAATTGGACTTTCTTGTGGTTGGAATCTGACGCTTCTTTGGTTGTCTATGCATTTAACAATTCTTCGGTTGTTCCTTGGAGTATTAGAAGCAGATGGGATTTATGTTTGTCTAGGATTCGTCATTTTAAGTTCTTTGCTTCCCACATTTTTCGGGAAGGGAATTCTTGTGCAGATAGATTAACTAACATTGGGTTTTCGGTCAACTCTTTTACTTGGTGGAATGAGGTTTTTCCAAAAATTCTAGCTGACTTTAACAAAAACAAATTAGGATTACCTTTCTTTAGAACTAGATAGATTTGAGATCAGATTTTTTGCCCCCCTCATTTTTGTACCCATTTTTTTTTAATATATTTGATTTTTCCTTAAAAAAAAAAAGTTACCAATACTAATGAGCCTGCCTCCTAGACATAAAGGCTCCAAATTTTGTTTGACCTATGTGTCACTTGTCAGTATTTATTTTTTTCATTGTATTTTTTATTATTTAACGGGAAAATCCGTGCGTACGGATCCCAGTTTATTACGCGTATTTATTTTTAAAATTTAATAAAAATAAATAAAAAAGATAAATTTTTTTAATTAATAAAATTTATTATTTTTAAAATAGAAAATAAACATGAGTAAATAATTATTTTCATATATATATATATATATATATATATATATATATATATATATATATATATATATATATATTTTAATCAATAATATTTTTTTCCTGTATATAAAAATTATTTTTATTTTAACATTATTTAGAAAAATATTTAAATCAATAATAAACTTATTTACGTTATTATTTAATATTTAATCAATAAGTTCGTGTTATAATGATTTTAATTTGGTGTTTTAAAAAATGATAAGATATGATTTGGTATTTTACAATTTGATCAACATAATAAAAAAATATTAATAACAATAAAAACTTAAATTAACAAATAAATATCATTTATTAAGTAATTTAAATCCTCATAAGCCATTAAAACATACTATACTTTTTGATAATAATAGTTTAAAGCAAATTAAATCCTCATTAACTTTATTATATTTGTTGAGTTGTAATCATAGTACACAAATATTTTAAAATAAAAAATATGTTAGTAATCATAAAAATCCAATTTCATAGTACATTAAATTATTGAATATTTGTAATTAAAGAAAGACAAAATTGTTTAAACAAAAATATATAATTTTTTTCCATACATCTAAAATTATTCAACAATATATTTTTTTCCATATTTTTTTTCATTAAATTATTCAACAATATATTTTTTCCATATATAAGTATTATTTTTTTATTTGACATTGTTTATATTAATTTGTTTTTTGAGAGATCTAGTCAATTTTATTTTAAAAAAAAATCAAAAGCATTAAAATCAATTATACAACTTTATAATTATTTTTGAAAGAAAAGAATGGCCAACATTTTTTTTCTGTTTGCACCAATTGCATAAAAATTATAATTATTATTGTAATCATGACGATATAGTATAAATGCTATAAAATAATATTAATATTTTACCTTAAATTTTTTATTTTAATATTATTAATTATATTTTTAATACATAAAATGTAAAATTTGTAAATATATTGTAAAATTTAAAATTTGAGTGTGAGAAGGTGAGACAATTGAAAAGTTTCACTTTAAAAATATTGTAAAAAGAATAGTACGATACTATTTTGAATTAAAAAAAATCAGATCAGATTTTCCCACAATAACTTAAAGAGAAGATTTTTTATATGGTTATTTTATGAATTGATATATTGTCATATTATTTTTTGAGGTTAAAAAGAAAACAAAAGTTTAATTTTAAAAATCTTATAAAATGAATATTAAGATACAATGAAATATCAAATCAGATTCCTTCATTATAATTTTATAATAACCTGGAGAGAAGATTTTTTATATGATAGTTTTATGGATTGATATATTGGCATATTATTTTTTGAAGTTAAAAAGAAAATGCAAGTTTCATTTTGAAAATATTGTAAAAAAATAAAATAAAATATTTTTTTAATAAAAATCAAATCAGATTTAATCATGGTTGATGTAATTAGTGAAAAGTTTTGTATACTTCAAGTTCTCCATCTCCATGTCTAACTAGGGATGTCCTTTTTCCTTGTCCCATGGCTAAACCTATTGTGCCCTGGGACTTTCTCAATCTTGATACACCTCCAAACAAATCGATTGAGGGCAATAAAAGATCCCGACAGAAAAAAACAACTTTTGTCAGAGCTGTTAATAACGTCTGCAACATTCTCATCAGCCAGCTCTCAAAGCCATGCATCAAAGGAGACAAGTTAGCTATTGTCATTCTCGAAGATGAATACCTTCTTGAAGTTGAAGTTTGTAAGCATAATCTTCATGGAAGAGTCATTTGGCCCAAAGGTTCCTCGCCTTAATCAGTTACTAGCCTGAAGACAAAGTTGCATTCGATGTGGCAATCGATTGGTAAGTAGGGCATCACATCTCTGTTAAATTGTAATTCTTTGTGTCGAAGTGTCGAAGCAAGGGTGTGTCGAAACAGTTGTTT
The DNA here is from genome assembly GCA_022829125.1 of Lathyrus tuberosus. Lineage (NCBI taxonomy): Eukaryota > Viridiplantae > Streptophyta > Magnoliopsida > Fabales > Fabaceae > Lathyrus > Lathyrus tuberosus. Next base: position 1,020,866 of record JALAZF010000757.1, on the reverse strand, counting down.
CACACAGATTTGATTTAGATTTGATATAGTTCCAAAATAGGTATTTTGGGCTTTTATAGTTTTGGGCTTTGGCTTGGAGAACAAGTAAACCTAAAGCTATAAATAGGGAGTAACCCTTATCTTTTTGGAGAATAATCACAACACATTGTGATTCACGGTTTGCAGTTGCAAGTGAATAGAAAGAGAAAAACCCCATAGTTTGTGGGTAACAACCTTCTTCTCTGAATTCTCTTAAAATCCTAATTTCCTTTCTTTCTCCATTTTCTTCTTTTCTTTGGTATTGCTGCGCTAAGAACTCTTCTTGTTCATCAAGACAGGGTCGGAATTCCTATAGGTTTTGGGTTAATTCCAATATCTGGTATCTAGAGCTCCGGTTGCGATTCAAGGAAGGAAAATCGTGATGGCAATGAATCATCCGAACGGGCACTTTTCGGCGAGTCTTCCGATTCTCAAGATAATTATGAGAATTGGTGCAAGCAAATGAAGGTGGTTTTTTGTTATCAAGATCTTTGGGATCTTGTGAAGGAATGAGTAACACGCTTGCAGAGAACGCGACGGATCAAGAAAAGGTTGTACACAAAGAGTTGAAGAATAAAGATTATAAAGCTCTCTTTATAATCCATCTGTGTGTCGATCCAGATAACTTTGAAAAGGTTAGTGATGTAGAGTCAGCGAAGGAAGCGTGGGAGATTCTTGAAAATTCGTTTGGAGGCGTAGAGAATGTGAAAGAGGTGAGGTTACAAACTCACAAGAGGACCTATGAGTTGCTTCAGATGGAAGACAATGAGAGTATAACAGATTTCTTCACCAGAGTTACAAAGCTGGTGAATCAAATCAAGGTATGTGGAGAGGTGTTGACATCAAGATCAGTTGTTGCAAAGATCTTGAGGTCATTGGCTCCAAAGTTCGACCACGTGGTAGTAGCCATAGAAGAGTCGAAAGACTTGTCAGTATTGACAAAGGAAGAGCTTCAAGGGACGCTTGAGTCTCATGAACAAAGGATGGCTGAAAGAGCTGCAGGAAAGTTGAAGAGCGATATGGCTTTATAGGCGCAGTCAGAAAAGGAAAGAAAAGGCAAAGGAAGCGGGAATGGCAACAAATGTAGAGGAGAAAACTGGTCGAATCAGAGAAAATCCTGGAACCAAGGCAACCAAAGAGGTGGTGCTGCAGGTAGAGGAAGAGGTAGTGGTCGAAATCTGACAAGAGTCGCATTTAATGTTTCAATTGTCAGAAGTATGGCCACTATTTTAGTGACTGTCCAGAAAAATAGAAAAATCAAGAAACTGATGCAAAGATGGCGAAACATGAAGAAAAAGAGACGTTGTTGATGGCTACAACAAGACACTACTACAGAACACTAAAACAACAACGTCAGGCTTACAACGCATCCTTTTATGCCGTTGTAATAGGTTAAAAATTTCGTGCCCAAGTAAAAGCTGAGTCATTTAATGACGGTTGAATGAAACCACCGTAGTAATAAATAAAATGTATCAATCTTCGATTCCCTGCAACTACATTTTTTCTATTTTTTAGAGTACATTTAGCGTGTACCAATTAAGTCCATTATTTAAAAAATAAATTGTAAAAATTTTTACAACAGTTAAGATGAACAACCGTAGTAATAAATGAAATGTAACAAGCTTCGATTCCCTGCAACTACATTTTTTCCATTTTTTAAAGTACATTTAGAGTGTGTCACTTAAGTCCATTATTTAAAAAATAAATTGTAAATTATTTTACAACGGTTAAGATGAACAACCGTAGTAATAAATGAAATGTAATAAGCTTTGATTCCCTGCAACACATTTTTTCCTTTTTTTAGGATACATTTAGCGTGTGTCACTTAAGATTCCACTACGGTTTATTTCTCCAACCGAGATTAAAAGGTTTACTGATAAATTAAAACAAAACTTATTATGTATTTCTTTCATAAGACGCCCTAATCGAACAAGTGAGCCAAAGATGCCCCAACCTTTACCCTCTTCGTATCCAATCATTTGGAGCTCAAATATTGCTCAAATAAGGTACTCTTCAACATCTTCATTCCTTTTTTCTTGGTTTATGCTCAAATATTGGTCGTCTTCATTCATTTGCTTCTTCGGCTTCGAAGTAATTTTCTTGGTTTATGCTCAAATATTGACCGTCTTCATCATTCATTTGCTTCTTCAGCTTCGAAGTAAGGTTCTCTTCAACATCTTCATTCCTTTTTTCTTTGTTCATATTGTATATGCTCAAGTCAGAATGAGATATTTCATATGCTTTATGTTTAGTATGAGAGTACATCTTCATTGATTTTTTCTTTGTTCATATTGTATATGCTCAAGTCAGAATGAGATGTTTCATATGCTTTACGTTTAGTATGAGAGTACATCTTCATTGATTTTTTCTTTGTTCATATTGTATATGCATATGCTTGAGTTTTTGGATTAGATTTTGGTGTGTCATTCACATTATTATACATGTATAAATTTCAGAAGTTGTAATGGATCATAGTTGGATGAAAGTCAATAGATTAGATCCGGTTTATGAGAACGGAGTTTGTGAATTCCTTGAATACACTGATAAACATCTTCCTGGTAATGATGGTATCTTTTATTGTCCTTGTGTTGTTTGCGCTAATATCAAAAAGGGTACAAAGAAAGAAATACACAATCACATTTGTTGTGATGGTATATGTCAAAATTATATAATATGGACGTGGCATGGTGAGGTGGATAATAAGGAAAGTCAGGCGTCACAAAGTCAAAGAGTGGAGGAAGATGAATATATGGAAGATCACCTAGAGGATATGTTCCGTGATATTGGGGAATCTTCTTTTATGAATGCTCATATTTATGATAATTTATGTAGTGATAAAGACACCCCTTTATATAAGGGATACACAGAGTTCACACAATTGTCGGCGGTGTTAAAGTTGTTTAATCTGAAGGCAAAAAATGGATGGTCAGATAAAAGTTTCACGGAATTACTTGAATTGCTACAGCAAATGTTACCAGAAGATAACAAATTGTCGGATCGTTGCTATGAGGCCAAGAAGATATTGTGTCCACTGGGTCTGGAGTATATCAAGATAAATGCTTGCCCTAATGATTGAATATTATATCAGAAAGAGTATGAAGACTTGTTTCAATGTCCGAAATGTGGTGTGTCGCGTTACAAGCTGAAGGCTAGCAATGCTGATGACAATGATCACTATGACAATGTTAGTAGGAAGCATCCTCCTGCTAAAGTGTTATGGTACTTGCCAATAATTTCACGACTAAAGAGACTTTTTGCTAATTTGAATGACGCAAAGAATCTTAGATGGCATGCAGATGAAAGGATTCGTGATGGAAACATTCGCCGTGTAGTTGATTCTTTGCAATGGAAGAAAATTGATTCGTTGTTTCCGGATTTTGGAGTCGAGCCAAGAAATCTTAGGCTTGGGATAGCCACCGATGGAATGAACCCCTTTGGTAATATGAGCACTAATCATACTTCGTGGCCTGTTCTTCTCACTATTTACAACCTATCTCCTTGGTTGTGCATGAAGCGCAAGTATATACTGTTAAGTATGATGATTTCTGGACCACGACAACCTGGTAACGACATAGATGTTTATCTTAGTCCATTAATTGATGATTTACGACTCTTGTGGGATGAAGGCGCTGAAGTTGATGATGCATATTCTGGGGAAAAGTTTAATATGCGTGCAATGTTATTTTGCACAATTAACGACTTTCCAGCTTACGGTAACTTGGCGGGATACAGTGTCAAAGGACATAAAGTGTGTCCTATATGTGAAGATGATACTTGTTATCACCAACTTGAGTTTGGAAAAGAGAACGTTTACCTTGGGCATCGAAAATTTCTAAAACCGGGTCATTCTTATCGTAGATTGCGAAAGGCTTTTAATGGAGAGCAAGAGTTTGGTGAGGCTCTTAAACCTTTAACCGGGGATGAAGTTTATCAACGACAGGAATACATTAATGTTGTCCTTGGGAAGAGAGAAAAAGAAAAAGGTTGGAAGAGAGAAAAAGAAAAAGGTGGGAAGAGAGGAAAAGAAAAAGGGGCAGTTGCGAAAAATATATGGAAAAAGAGGTCCATCTTCTTTGATCTTCCATATTGGTCAAGTCTTGATGTTAGACATTGTCTTGATGTGATGCACGTGGAGAAAAATATGTGTGATAGTTTGATTGGCACACTTCTAAACATTCTGGGAAAGACTAAAGATAGTAAGACTTCCCGTCTTGATATGGAGAAGATGGGTATACGAAAACAGTTGGCTCCAATAGAGAAAGGAAAAAGAACTTATCTGCCTCCAGCATGTCACACTCTATCTAAAAAGGAAAAGAAGATGGTCTGCGAGTGTTTGCAAGGTATTAAAGTTCTGCAAGGTTACTCATCAAACATCAAGAAACTTGTATCAATGAAAGATCTCAAGTTAATTGGTTTAAAATCTCATTATTGTCATGTACTGATGCAACAACTTCTACCAGTGGCTATCCGTGGGGTCCTTCCCAAAAATGTGAGAGTAACTATAACGAGACTGTGTTTATTCTTCAATGCCATATGTAATAAAATTCTTGATTTTAAAAAATTGGATGAATTAGAAGATGAGGCTGCCATAATCTTGTGTCAATTGGAGATGTATTTTCCGCTATCATTTTTTGACATTATGGTTCACTTACTTATTCATCTCGTAAGAGAAATCAGAAATTGTGGTCCAGTTTATTTAAGGTGGATGTATCCAATAGAGCGATATATAAAGATCTTTAAAGGATATACGAAGAATCATCACCGATCGGAAACTTCGATTGTTGAAAGGTACATCACAGAAGAAGTTGTTGAGTTTTGTACAAACTATTTTTTTGGATGCAGATTCTATAGGAATTCCAAAGTTTCGTCATGCTGACACAGACGGAAGAGGTATTCAAGGTCTAAATGTTAGGTCAATGGCTCAGGATGTAGTTATTCAATCACATTTCAATATATTGGATAATATAGATAAGGTTCAACCTTTCATAGATACTCACAAAATACTTATGAAGAAAAAATATCCCTGAATCAATGACAAGTTGTTGTTGATAGAGCATAATAATAGATTCATGGATTGGTTTAATAAAAGTGTATCTAATGATCCTAGTGCATCCGAGATACTTAGATGGTTGTCGTACGGGCCAAAATTTTGTGTCATTACCAGGAGTGCATACGACATTGGTCATTATACCTTTTATACAAAATCAAAAGTTGATCGTTGTACAATGCAAAATAGTGGGGTTATGGTTGAAGCCGAATCGATGTATTTCTCTAGTTTGAAAGATAAAAATCTGGTATTGGCAACTACCGCGTTTTATGGTGTCATTGATGAGATTTGGGAGATTGATTATGTTATTCTCAAAGTGGTTTTATTTAAATGCAAGTGGGTTCCCAATAATAGTAATGGTGTAGACATTGATGACTTAGGATTCACCCGGGTCGACCTTGGCAAGGCATCTTTTAATATAGAACCATTCATCATGGCTTCTCAAGCAAAACAAGTTTTCTATGTTTCCGATCCATCGACAAATCGGGGAAATGCTCAATCGTTCTCCAAAGAAAATACATTCCTCTTAGTGATGAAAGTCTTGATATTCCGTCCACACCTTCTTACACAACACAAGTTCCTACCTCATATGATGAAGTTGATGGAGATGTCATGCATGCTATACGACTCGATCATGAAGAAGGCATATGGGAAAATTAACAAGTACGTAATTTATTATTTATTCATAATATATTAATTGTATGTTATAGTTTAGAAGTATTTTTACTAACAAGTATAATTATTTGAAATCATAGGTATTTTAAGTCCAGACACCAGGCCAGGAGACAAGACACCAAGAGACAAGATACCAATACACCAAGTTACAATTATGTGAAGTTATGTAATGTGTGTAAACTGTAATATGGTATATGTGATATTTTATTTATGTAGGTTGTTTGTTCTGATAAACTGTAATATGGTATATGTGATATTATGAATATGATATGATTAATATTATTATGAAAACTTTATCACAAAATGTGAATTGTATTTTTCTGCTGTGCTGAGATATGGAGAACAATAATACAGGTAAAAAATGGGATTAATTATAAAAGCAGGATCATATTAGTTAATTTTACATAAACTTTAACGACGGTTATATTTCATAACCGTTATAATATCTGACGCGCTGTCCAGGAAAAAATATCTGACGCGCTGTCGCTACTCGAAAAATAGTCGACCGGAGGCGAAAAGAGGAAGAAACAGAAGAGTCGCCATCGAACTTTATTCATCCCATGAGGGGAAGGGAAAACATCGAGAAAACCCAAAGAAGGAAGGATAAGATGGTCTCGCAACCAAATTATGGGTTCGGAAGCCGGTTATGCGAAGGGAAGGTATTAGCACCCTCCACATCCATCGTACTCGATGGGAACCATTCGCTTGTCTATGTGTAAGGATGTTTGCTAAGGACATTACTTTCTAAGTGTGTTCTAAGAGGGAAAGAGAAGGGTAAGAAACAAAGAATGTGAAAGAAAATAAAAGAAAAGGCGGGGAGAAGAAAAGGGGACTCGATAGGACTTCGCGGTCCTATGCCTACGTATTCCCTTGTACAATGGGAAAGTCAGAGTCGACGTAGTTCGGAGGACTACGGGTGAAGAAAATGGAAGGGGGCTCGCCAATATTATTGCAATCTTATGCCTATGTATCTTACATTCGGACGAGAATGAAGAATCAGAGCAATCGTAGTTCGACCGACTACGGTTTGTTGGTGTTTTTTATGGACGATGCTAACGTGCGGGTTCTAGCATTTAGGTGTATTGCAGCTCGTTTGTGGAGTCTTATGCGTTACCTATTTGCGGTAGAACGGACGTAACATGTCCTTTTTGAAAAGGTTGATTTTCGCCATCAAGGCAAGATGTCACATTTGATTTGTGAAAGTTAATTTTAAGGGTGAAATAAGTCCTCAGATAGGAACCCCTTCGGGTAGTACCCAATTCTTTATCTCAAAATGTTTGTTATGAAAATTGTGTGGCAAATATAGTCACGTCTTCGTATTGAAAGACGAGTATCGAGACCACACACTCTAAAGTGAGCATCCTAATACTCGAAGAGGAAGAGGTCTTCACCCAATCATTTCTCTTTAATTCAATACAAAGAGAACCTTATTCTCTTATTAAAGATGTTTTGAGTTAGATGGTAAGTGCTTTACGACAGTGAACCCTAAAGGTAATGTCAAGCACTCGGGATAGGAGAAGGCCTTCGCCTAACCACTCCACGACCATCTAAATTTATTGAGAAAAAGAAGTTTTGAAAATGAGCACTCGGTACAAGACCAAGGTTTTTGACTTAAGAAGATAATGAAAATGAGAAATGAAATAGAAACCAAAATGAAATCGAAATGGTCTCGTCTTAATCAAGATTTTGAATCGATAAATCGATAATCTTTGATTTTACACTTTCATTGACCTATAAAATAAAAAGTCAAAAAATAAGAAAGAAAGTGGTCTCATATTGATCAAGATTTTGCAATCCATGATCTTTTGTTATATCATCGACCCATAAAATAAAAAAAAGGAATCGAAATGGAAATAAAATGATAATAAAATCAAAACATAAAGTAATCATATAAGATCTAATTATTTACAAAACTAAGTTTATTTTAAAAATGAAATAAAACTGAACATGAGAGGTTATTATAAATTAAAAGAGGTTACAATAAAAACCAAAAGAAGATTTTAAATAAAATAAAGAAAATTAAAATAAAAAAGGGGAAGGGGTGCGGATCAGATATTGTGAATCATTATGGGCTTTGAGCCCATTCATCGCCATCGTACACCGTTCTAAAGAAAAGAAAAAAACGGTTTGTCTCAAGAGCTATCAAAGCCAAGTCAAAGCACTAGAGGCTAACACGGTTTATAAAGGAAAACCCAAATTTCCAACTGCAGACCAAAAACTCAAACAAAAAGTAAACGAAGAAACAAAGTTGTGAATAGATACACGAATCTCAACCTTCTTTGCCCGTTTCTCGCCGTGCAGACCTCCGTCTCTCAATTTCTTGTTGCGATTCCCACTCTCTTTCAATCGATCTTTCTTAATTTCGTCTCTGCTCTCTCTGTTCTTTCTGTCTCGCACAGTGGTGGTGGGAGCTATAGGGTTTGTGTGATTTTGATGAAGGGAGTTGGCAGTTCTTGGATGGCGGCGCGGATCTGTTGTTGTTGCGGCTGGTTGAGGGTAGAACAAGGAGAGGTTTGAAGGAGCGTTTCAGATGACGAGTTGTTGTTGAAGGTGATAAGAGAGCAGATTTGTGGTGCGTATCAAATAAGGTTGGAGGCGAGATTTGGTTGTTCGTGTATGAATTGTTTGAAGGTGATCGTAGGGAGGATTTATGGCGGTACGACGGAGAGATCGAAGAAGGTTGATTGGGGTAAGCTGAAAAAGAAGAACGAGGGAGGTGTTGAGGCGAGTTTACACAAGAGTGAAAAGATTGTCAGTGTGTTGTGTGTTGCTGTTGTTATTGTAGCAGGTTGGAGATTATTTTTGTGGTTTGGAGGATTTGCGGTTGAAGTAAAATGATGGAGGGAGTTCAAAAAGAAGAATGAAAATAAGGCGTGGAACTTGTATAAGATTGATGGAAAAAGTGACGCTTTTTCTGGAGAAACAAGGTTGGTCAATCGATGATCATGTTATGGTGCTGTTGTAAGGTGGTAGTTGTTATGGTGTTTAAAATGGTGAGGAATAGTTTGAAATCAGAGAGTTTCTTGTGGTTTTCAACTCTGCAGGTCAGTTTTTATCTTTTTTCCGTTTTTCTCATCTGCTCCTCTTTTTAAATTCAATTTCAAACCTTGTTTTTTTAAGCTTAGAAGTTTGTCTTGTTGTTGTAGAATTGTCCCTATCAAAGTGCTACAGAATTGTTGGTTTAGCATAGGTATTGACATGTCGTTGTTGTTGTAGCAGGTTGTACAAGTCTGTAGTGGGAGCATAGATGTACGATTTTAGAGTAGAGATTGTCTGGTGTGGGTTGTGTATGGTTCACAGGTTGGCATGGTCTTTGTAGCAAGGTTGTTTGTCCTGAAGTGTAGGAAGCAGGGTTTTGTTGTACGAAATGGCGTGTAACAAGTTATGCAAGATAGCTAGGAATTTGTTATTGTGAGAAGGATTCATATTGTTAAACATTTTTCTTTCTTTTTGCTGGTACATGCTTGTTTTGAAACTTGGTACACGCAAATCGTATTGTAGTATGTGGAAACACAATCCTGGCTGGCACGGCTTTTGTGTGTAGAAGATGTGGTATCATTGGTTATGGATGCAAGTTGACTTGGGTGGGACACGGTCAACAATTGCTTTTATTATGTATTTTTCAAGTTGTAATTGATGCTTGTAAAATATTTGGCCATGTTGTTTTTTTGGTAATATTGTAATGATATTTATTGGACTTGAAAGAACAACGGGCTTTTTCTTATCATCTTTGTAGACCTCTTTTTGATATGAACCTTTTTTTATAGAATGTAGACTTTGAACTAGGACATTTCTTTTGTGATGGACTTGAATAAATTTTGCATATTCCATTTCAATTTGTTTTGGACCACATAACTAAATTCCACCTTTTTGAACTTACACTTGAATAAAACTTGAACTGATCCTTGAAAGTAAAATTGATCATGAGTTCCTCTTGGACATGAAGTGAATCAAAATGAAACCACCACTAAATAAATCCTTGAACTTTGAATGAATTGGAGCTCTTGAATAAACATGAATTCATCTGAACTTCACCACTTGAGCACTGATAAACCAAATATTTCACCAAGAACCAAATGAGCAGCAATATGCCTTGAAATCAGCAGATAAGGTCTTGTGATATGGATTGCATTGCAACTGTTCAGAACCCTAATTAAAAAAATGAACGGGTCTTTGATGATCTTTAACCACAATGTATTTAAATTCAGCATAACCTGATACTCTGATCCACACACAACAACTAATCTGGATTGGCCCAAAAATCTGATTGAAGCCTCAAACACACACCACTTGAATTATACACACCCTGCCAAATCTTGACACATTCTTTCCTAACCAAGATTAGGTCAAAACCATTGAACCTCTATCAGTACTGCCCTTGACAAGCCTGATGAACCTTGGCGAGGAGTTAAGACAATGAGAACTCAACCCTTGCTTCAAAATTAAATGGAAGAATCTCAAAGAAGATAGGAAACCCTAATTCAAAGAGTCGTTGTGATCCCATGTCTTAGAAGACCAATTCGAACGAATGATTATGAGCTAAGACCTAATGGAGATGCATAGATGATATGATATGCAAGGCTAGGGTTAGGGTGAAAATGAGGGTATGACAGATGCCCCTATTTAATCTTCTTGAACTTGAAGGTGAGAGTGGCAAAGGCTTTCTTACAGTCAGTGTACAAGGAGATTAAATATGAGAATACCCAGATTTTTTAGCCTAAAAGGTGCAGAATAAAAGTAGTCAATCAGTAGGATGGCTTGAAAAAGGCATCTGACAATGGGAAAAGGTAATTGGTTATAAGGGATATGATGATATGCTTGAGATGCATTGAGGAATGAACATGAGTGCTTTGCCAGTCTTGGAAGGGGAGGCATCCCTGCAGCATTCTGAGGACATATATAAAAGGTTACGAGATATTCCTTCTACGAAAGGTAGATAGGACTCTAGAAAAAGGATGAGATATTCCTCCTACGAAAGGTAGATAGGACTCAAGAATAAAGTAATGAGATACCCCTTCCACAAAAAGGTAAGGAAGACTCAAGGGCAAAAAAAATTACGAGAGATATTCCTCCTACGAAAGGTAGAGAGGACTCAAGAAATAAAGGATGAGATATTCCTCCTACGAAAGGTAGAGAGGACTCAGGAATAAAGGATGAGATATTGGTTCTCCTCTCGCAAAAGGCAAAGAGGACCCCTGAACAAAAGGTTAGGAGAAAAAGTTTCCTTCTACTAAAGGCAGAGAGGACCCAAGAATAAAAGGTTAGAAAATGTTTTTTCTCTTGCGAAAGGCAAAGAGGACCCCTGAACGAAAGGTTAGGAGAAAAAGTTTCCTTCTACAAAAGGCAGAGAGGACCCCACAACGAAAGGTTTGGAGAAAAAAATTCCTGCTACAACAAGTAGAGGAGACTCCCTTGGGAGAAGACGATCATACTATTTTCTGCAAAAGCAGTGAGGACTCCAGAACAAAAGGCTTGGAGACAAATTCCTTCTACAAAAGGTAGAGAGGACCCCTGAACAAAAGGTTAGGAGACAAAGTTTCCTACTACAAAAGGTAGAGAGGACTCCAGAACAAAAGGCTTGGAGACAAATTCCTTCTACGAAAGGTAGAGAGGAGACCTACAACAGGTAACCTGGGAAGAAATTGTGCAAAAGGCACGGGAAGACTCTTACTAAAGGTAAGTTGGACACATTGCAAAAGGCAATGAGGAGATACTTCGTGAAAAATGACACGAAGGACTCACAAAAGGTAAGTTAGGGGCAATAACCATCTTCCTGCATAAGGCAGAGGCAACTTGCTTCGGGTATCAGAATATCATAGACCTCACAGGCACAACAGTAGAGGTGACATTCTCTGAGTTGCGACCATTCAGTTCTTGGCCACATAGGCATCAAGCGTCCAAATTGATCGAAGATACCTAATACAAAGTTTTGTCGCGTGCGTAAGGCAGCAAGAACGCTTACGAAAGGAAAGCGAAAGAATAAGATTTCATGCGTAAGGCAATGAAATCCCCTACGAAAGGTAAGGAGACACGGAATGGGTTGGAAGTAGCAAGTGATGGGGGAGACGAAGCCCACAAGAATGCCCTACCCTCTATAAGAACTGGCTAAACAAGTGTGCAAATGATGCAGAAATGTATGCAAAATGTTGGGGATATGAGGATACGGATTGATGGTCGTGCCAAACATGGTTGGGCTTTGGTTAAGGTGCCAAGGAATGGTTGGGCTTTTGTTGAAATGCTTGTTGGGGGAAAGGAGATGGGTAAGGTGAAGGATACCAACCGAAGATGGCTTTTAAAAGGGTTACTAGATGAGAACTGGTTTTTAAGGGGTAGACTACCAGATGAGAACTGGTGGAAAAAGGTTAATCTGTCAGACGAGAACTGACTTTATGGTTGGCTAGACGGGAACTAGACTTTGAAACGGTGCTTACCAGACGAGAACTGGTTTTAAAAGTTGGCTAAAGAATAGGTGACCAGATGGGAACTGGCATATAAGTTGTTTACCAGACGAGAACTGGTATCTTGTTTTGGTTTTCCAGACGGGAACTGGTTTTATGGTTTGTCAGACGAGAACTGGACTTTAAAGTTGTGCAAGCAAGGTGGATTTTGTATCTGGTTAAGGGTGCCGAGTATGTTCGGGCTTATGGTGGGAGGTGCCAAGTATGGTTGGGCTTTGGTTGGTGTGCCAAGTATGATTGGGCTTTGGGTTGGTGATAAGTGCAAATTGTACCTATTTTTGTATATAAGTTTTGTTGCACTTATCCTTACTTTGTGTTAAAATTGGTTGAATAAACCCCACTTTGTGTGTAAATACATTTACTTTACGTTTTCGTGTGTATAGTGCGTTATCGTGTAAATATCATTGAGTTTAATCGATTTTCATTTATTTTTGTAGGTGTTCCAGCAATGGGATTTTTCCATATTCATAAAGAGCATTGAATAAGCTTTCCAACGCTTCAAACCGTGCGTCAATCAGAGTTACGGTTCAAGAGTTATGAAGAAAACAAGTTCTGGTTTTCTGTCATGCTCGCTAGGCGAGCCCCCGTAGCGAACACTCGCTAGCTTGTTCGCTAGGCGAATCGGGGCGAACGAAAAGTTCCAGAATCGTGAAAAAACTCAATTTTAAGGTGGTTTACGTTCGCCTAGCGAACGGGGACTCGCTAGGCGAACCTGGAAAGTGAGATTTGCCTATTTCAACCATTTTTCATCATTTTTTATGTTATGTTTTTGGGGGAACTTTCTCCCAACTTCATCAAACATGTTTTAGGAGTAGATAGGCTTAGAAACAACATTGGATGATGCATCTTGATGATCCGGAGTAGAATTTGCTTTAAGCGGCTCCGACGAACCGTGAGAAATTTGTTCTTCTCCTTTCTTCTCTTTGTATCCTCTATTTGTTAATGTTTGGTATGTAAATCTCTTGATACCTATTGTATTTCATCTAATCTATGTTTATGAATATGTTTTGATTCTCTATTGATTATTTCTCTTTGATTGATTATTTGTGGGTCGTGACAAAACCTATATCGAATCGTTAATCTTAGATTTTCATCTATCAATGAGCAAGCTTTTGACAGGGGTTTGTGAATCGATATTCATTGTATCTTTTGTTGTATTGTGTTGATTAAGTAGCATGGGTAGCATGAGTAGGATCGATACGGTATTGCGAGGATGCGTGACAATAGCGATGAAGAACGGCGTTCGTATACAGTTGGTAAATTAGTTGAATGCAGGGTTAATCATATGTTTGTATTCTGATCAGGGCTTTGTATATGAATTACTCATGAGTTTGACATGGATGTTATAGTAATATTTGTTTTGTCTGAACTCTAGAGATAGATTTAGACTTAACACTTGCGTGAGTATCAGTTCTTACTACTCTGTGTTGTTGAGTTGCGTGAGACATCACCAATGAGACAATACCATTGCTCTCTCGACGTTGCGTTAGACATAACCTCTGTTGTGAGTGATACGTGAGGATATTAGACGAATGATTGATTTGTGTATGAAATGGTCGGAAGAATGCATGTGTTATTGAGTGATCTCTATTGAGTTTCTTTCCTCCGAAGAATGTGTTATTGTTATTTACTTGCTTTTTGTTCCTTTAATTTTCTGCATTTGCTTTTGGTTCGCTTAAACCAGAACTTTTGATTCATGAGCTTAGAAACATAGAAACCGTTGAATGGCAATTCTTTCCCTCGCACCGATCCCTGTGGAGACGACAAAACTGGGTTACTTATATATTTTTGCTTGCTGCTATTCTAGCTTCAACAGTTAGATGGGGAACAAGTTTAACTTTCCGACACTCAAAACCTGACGATGCTACGATCTGATGGTAGATGTGGATGCTTCTAATGCTCCAAGTTTGGTCCTTTGTAGAAGTTGCGCTCGCTCCTTAGAGAATCTCACTTCTAACTGAGATGCCAAGATGACTTTGCAAACGACAGTATGGGCATAACGACTTGACTTATGCATGTTGGTTGCGCTTTTGCTCTGCCCCGAGGCTTTTTGACACTTGTTGTGACCTCAACATTTGCTAGAGTCCAATAGGGTCTGCTTGATCAATCTTGAAAGTGTAAACGAAAACTGCCACTTGGCAATTTATCTGCCCTAGTCTGTAGGGTTTTTGAACAAATCCTCCTCAAATGGAAGCTTTGGGGATGACTATACCATGACATGGTTTGAGATAACCTGCCCCAGATTCACAAGGTTATGAGAAGGTCTTGATTCTAGTCAGCGCCAACAAATTATCAAGTTTCTCTCTGAATGCACTTTGTCAGAATCTTTTTGATGCCAAGTACTTTCTTGAAGTTAAAATTGTTTGCTTAGAAATGGTAATTTTAATGCGACATTCATGCAGGTTTTGAAGGAAATCATTTATTGGAATGATGTGAAAGTGTGTAACGAATGGACCATTAGTCCAAACGCAGTCTTGATTTACTGGTATGCGAAAGATATAGCAAGAATATGACACCAATGATGAAGATTAGTAAATCTGTGGGGAGTCAGTTTACGCAACCTTACTATAGTTTACTTTCAGAATAAACCCTGCTTCAATTAGGTCTTTCGAGGGTTGTAATGTGGTCTGGTTCACGATTATTTGAAACAAAGGATATTAGGCTCAAAAATCGATTGGTACCCACCCCTTCATCGTGATGAACTCCAGTCTTACATTCAGTTATACTACACACATTTATCTTCCAAAAGCTTTGACGGTGTAAGGGCGAAGATTCAAAGTTTGCTTGAAATTGCAGTCACCTTATTTTGTTTTAATGGATGATAGTGACCTTTTGATTTTTGACATAGTGGTCACTAAATATTATTTTGCTTTGAGGATTTGAGGACCTCTTTTGCTTTATTTATTTTTTGATCCCTAACTTTTGCCTAAGTCGCCTCTTTGGGTGGTGGACTTAGCGGGCTTTCTCTTTTTTTTTTTAAGGTTTGTGACTGCCAAGTCTTTGGTCTTTGAAGAATAACCGCCATAACAAGAGGTTTCATCTTGAAATTCGAATGTGTAATCAGGATAACTGAACACTACCCATGCCCCAGGTTAAGCGTAAGGGTTTGGAAATCCGAAGGAAACTCCTACTTCTAGGCTCGAAGGGGTTGACTAGGGACTAACTCCTTATCTCTCCAATGTTTAGGGGATTTGAAACAATGCCTGTACATCATCAGCAGGATTTTATTCGAAAGCATACTATTAGCAATTATGAGTATTTCATTTTCATCATCCTCCCTCAAATCTTTACTAGGACAACAACTGATAAAGGGAGTGAAATGTGGGAAAAAATTGTGATTTTTGCAATATATGAGAAAAAATGAGTGGATACGAATGGACTTGTTCAAAAAAGCACGTTCATTACATTAACAGAACCATTAGTAAGCAACAATGTTTAAAAACAAGTAGCACTTAACAGAGAAGAAACTACAAATGCAAAGAAATGAAAAGATCTAAAAATTGCCAATCCTGGGGATGTCTTCTGTCTGACCCACTAGCTCGAGGAGATGACCCTTGTAGTCTTTGAACTTAAAAAGATGAGAGGTTGACGTGCATAACCAGGATTCCTTTTAGAAAGGATATGTAACCTTTGTCAATCAGTTGTTGCACTTTGGCTTGGTAGGCTTTGCAATCTTCAGTCGAATGCCCCATTGATCCAGCATGATATCCACATTGCACATCAGGATCGTACCCAGGAGGGTATGGCTCTGGCAATGGCTTGAGAGACTTAGGAACCACCAGCGAGCTTTGAATCAGATGCGGCAAGAGTTGACTGTATGACATAGGGACTGTATGAAGAGGAGCATTCCTTCTTTCTAGATTATTGCGAGGAATATGCTGACTCTGGCGCTGATTCTAATATCCTCGGCCATGGGCTCGTTGATTTACATGAGGAGTAATCCACGGTTTCTGGGATGAAGCTATAGGCATTACTGGTTGCCCATAAGGATAGCATGGCGTTGAAAATGATGACTGCTGAGAAGATGAGGGACCAAAAGGTTTTGCTGGTACTCCATGAAAATACTCAACATTTGCTATGACTGCATTGGTTTCATCCTCTTCCTCTTGGGAGTTAATGAGGGATTCAGCCTCATCGTCTTGGCTATTCGAGACGTTCTGGATTAGTCCACTCTTGAGGTAGCTCTCGATGCGTTCCCCTACCATCACAAGGTCAGAGAAGCTTGATGGCGTACTGCCAACCATTCTTTCAAGATAAGAGCCATGCAGACTATTTATGAACACGTCAATCAATTCCCTGTCCAAGAGTGGTGGTTGCACCCTAGCTGCTAATTCTCTCCATCGCTATGCGTATTCCTTGAAGGATTCGCTACTCTTCTGACATAGGCTTTGCAATTGCGTGCGAGCGGGAGCCACGTCTAGATTGTACTGATATCGCTTTAGAAAAGCGCTGGATAAGTCCTTCCATGATTTGATATTGCTTCTTTCTAAGTCCATGTACCAACTTAAAGATGCCCCACTCAAACTATCTTGAAAACAGTGAATCATCAGCTTATCATCATGGGTATATGTGGTCATTTTTTGGCAGAATATCACCAAATGACGCTTCGGGCAACTAAGGCCTGTGTACTTCTCGAAGTTGGGTACCTTGAATTTCGGAGGGATTACCAAATCTGGCACTAGGCACATATCAACAGCATCAAGCCCAGGCGTATCATGCACTTTCATAGCATGGAGTTTCTCCACAATGGCACGAAGCTTTTCCTTCATGGGGTCAGTCAACGGAATCCTTTGGGGTCGAGTAGGAACATTTACTCGTGGAGGACCATCATCAGGCAGAAGATCATACAGTGGATTACTTGTCACAGTAAATCCTGGTGGGGGATCAACACTCTGACGGTTGCTCTCTGACATGGCTACCTCAGCTTCCAACTTGCTTTGTCTAACTGGCCTTTCAAGTCGTCTATGTTCCACTTGCTTCAAATGCTTCACATCTACCACAGTTTCAATGCGAGTGTCGAGAAATCAACTGCGGGTTATGGACAAAGGACTGAATGAGCTTCCCGGTTTTTAGTTGGAGAATGATATGCAAAATGATGTAAAAGATGCTGATGCAAATGCAATGTTATGAATGCAATAAGACATGGGATCAAAGATCACTGAATCTGAGGTTCACACTTCAGGGGTCAAGGTCACAGATTCTGCAGGCCATAAAACAAGATATCCCTCACCTCGGGTAGGCAATCTATTGGTTTAAAACAGGGCATTCCAAGGGTTTTCAAACAAGGTCCCATGCACTAACCCTCAAAAGTTTTCCATCATAACGACGATTCGTAAGATGGTAATCCCTTCAAAAGATGAGCACAGAGTTATGTCTATGTAACCTTTGGAATTAGGTTCTAAAAAGGTCCTCAAAATCACGAACTCCCAGGTCGGAAACAAAGACGCCACTACGAGTAATCGTAAGACATAATCATTCCCAAAGGGGCCTCATCTGAGCGGTGGAAGTCAAACCGACTCGACGAGTCCTAAGTCTCGCAAATCAGTAAGCAACCACCTCCTAGCTTAGTGTATACTCAAAAAGCTCGGGTAGAAAGCCTTTTCTCCTCACAAACCATCCCCAATAAACACAGCAGATAAAAGAAACACAATTAAAGCAATAAAAGCAAACAAATCACACAAACGACAAACAAACTAGGCTTGGCTTGCTAGGATGAACTAGTCCCCAGCAGAGTCGCCAGCTGTCGCTACTTGAAAAATAGTCGACCGGAGGCGAAAAGAGGAAGAAACAGAAGAGTCGCCATCGAACTTTATTTATCCCATGAGGGGAAGGGAAAACATCGAGAAAACCCAAAGAAGGAAGGATAAGATGGTCTCGCAACCAAATTATGGGTTCGGAAGCCGGTTATACGAAGGGAAGGTATTAGCACCCTCCACATCCATCGTACTCGATGGGAACCATTCGCTTGTCTATGTGTAAGGATGTTTGCTAAGGACATTACTTTCTAAGTGTGTTCTAAGAGGGAAAGAGAAGGGTAAGAAACAAAGAATGTGAAAGAAAATAAAAGAAAAGGAGGGGAGAAGAAAAGGGGACTTGATAGGACTTCGCGGTCTTATGCCTTCGTATTCCCTTGTGCAATGGGAAAGTCAGAGTCGACGTAGTTCGGAGGACTACGGGTGAAGAAAATGGAAGGGGGCTCGCGAAGATTATTGCAATCTTGTGCCTATGTATCTTACATTCGGACGAGAATGAAGAATCAGAGCAATCGTAGTTCGACCGACTACGGTTTGTTGGTGTTTTTTATGAACGATGCTAACGTGCGAGTTCTAGCAGTTAGGTGTATTGCAGCTCGTTTGTGGAGTCTTATGTGTTACCTATTTGCGGTAGAACGGACGTAACATGTCCTTTTTGAAAAGGTTGATTTTCGCCATCAAGGCAAGATGTCACATTTGATTTGTGAAAGTTAATTTTAAGGGTGAAATAAGTCCTCGGATAGGAACCCCTTCGGGTAGTACCCAATTCTTTATCTCAAAAGGTTTGTTATGAAAATTTTGTGGCGAATATAGTCACGTCTTCGTATTGAAAGACGAGTATCGAGACCACACACTCTAAAGTGAGCATCCTAATACTCGAAGAGGAAGAGGTCTTCACCCAATCCTCTCTCTTTAATTCAATACAAAGAGAACCTTATTCTCTTATTAAAGATGTTTTGAGTTAGATGGTAAGTGCTTTACGACAGTGAACCCTAAAGGTAATGTCAAGCACTCGGGATAGGAGAAGGCCTTCGCCTAACCACTCCACGACCATCTAAGTTTATTGAGAAAAAGAAGTTTTGAAAATGAGCACTCGGTACAAGACCAAGGTTTTTGACTTAAGAAGATAATGAAAATGAGAAATGAAATAGAAACCAAAATGAAATCAAAATGGTCTCGTGTTAATCAAGATTTTGAATCGATAAATCGATAATCTTTGATTTTAGACTTTCATTTACCTATAAAATAAAAAGTCAAAAAACAAGAAAGAAAGTGGTCTCATATTGATCAAGATTTTGCAATCCATGATCTTTTGTTATATCATCGACCCATAAAATAAAAAAAAGGAATCGAAATGGAAATAAAATGATAATAAAATCAAAACATAAAGTAATCATATAAGATCTAATTATTTACAAGCTAAGTTTATTTTAAAAATGAAATAAAACTAAACATGAGAGGTTATTATAAATTAAAAGAGGTTACAATAAAAAGCAAAAGAAGATTTTAAATAAAATAAAGAAAATTAAAATAAAAAAGGGGAAGGGGTGCAGATCAGATATTGTGAATCATTATGGGCTTTGAGCCCATTCATCACCATCGTACACCGTTCTAAATAAAAGAAAAAACGGTTTGTCTCAAGAGCTATCAAAGCCAAGTCAAAGCACTAGAGGCTAACACGGTTTATAAAGGAAAACCCAAATTTCCAACTGCAGACCAAAAACTCAAACAAAAACAAACGAAGAAACAAAGATGTGAATAGATACGCGAATCTCAACCTTCTTTGCCCGTTTCTCGTCGTGCGGACATCCGTCTCTCAATTTCTTGTTGCGATTCCCACTCTCTTTCAATCGATCTTTCTCAATTTCGTATCTGCTCTCTCTGTTCTTTCTGTCTCGCACAGTGGTGGTGGGAGGTATAGGGTTTGTGTGATTTTGATGAAGGGAGTTGGCGGTTCTTGGATGGCGGCACGGATCTGTTGTTGTTGCGGCTGGTTGAGGGTAGAACAAGGAGAGGTTTAAAGGAGGGTTTCAGATGACGAGTTGTTGTTAAAGGTGATAAGAGAGCAAATTTGTGGTGCGTATCAAATAAGGTTGAAGGCAATATTTGGTTGTTCGTGTAGGAATGGTTTGAAGGTGATCGCAGGGAGGATTTGTGGTGGTACGACGGAGAGATCGAAGAAGGTTGATTGGGGTAAGCTGAAAAAGAAGAACGAGGGTGGTGTTGAGGCGAGTTTACACAAGAGTGAAAAGATTGTCAGTGTGTTGTGTGCTGTTGTTGTTATTGTAGCAGGTTGGAGATTATTTTTGTGGTTTGGAGGATTTGCGGTTGAAGTAAAACGATGGAGGGAGTTCAAAAAGAAGAATGAAAACATGGCGTGGAACTTGTATGAGATTGATGGAAAAAGTGACTCTTTTTCTGGAGAAACAAGGTTGGTCGATCGATGATCGTGTTATGGTGCTGTTGCGAGGTGGTAGTTGTTATGGTGTTTAAAATGGTGAGGAATAGTTTGAAATCAGAGAGTTTCTTGTGGTTTTCAACTCTGCAGGTCAGTTTTTATCTTTTTTTCGTTTTTCTCATCTGCTCCTCTTTTTAAATTCAATTTCAAACCTTGTTTTTTTAAGCTTAGAAGTTTGTCTTGTTGTTGTAGAATTGTCCCTATCAAAGTGCTACAGAATTGTTGGTTTAGCTGAGGTATTGACATGTCGTTGTTGTTGTAGCAGGTTGTACAAGTCTGTAGTGGGAGCATAGATGCACGGTTTTAGAGTAGAACTTATTTGGTGTGGGTTGTGTATGGTTCACAGGTTGGTGTGGTCTTTGTAGCAAGGTTGTTTGTCCTGGAGTGTAGGAAGTAGAGTTTTGTTGTACGAAATGGCGTGTAACAAGTTATGCAAGATAGCTTGGAATTTGTTATTGTTAGAAGGATTCATATTGTTAAACATTTTTTCTTTCTTTTTGCTGGTACATGCTTGTTTTGAAACTTGGTACATGCAAATCGTATTGTAGTATATGGAAACACAATCCTGGCTGGCACGGCTTTTGTGTGTAGAAGATGTGGTATCATTGGTTATGGATGCAAGCTGACTTGGGTGGGACACGGTCAGCAATTGCTTTTATTATGTATTTTTCAAGTTGTAATTAATGCTTGTAAAATATTTGGCCATGTTTTTTTTTTGGTAATATTGTAATGATATTTATTGGACTTGAAAGAACAATGGCCTTTTTCTTATCATCTTTGTAGACCTCTTTTTGATATGAACCTTTTTTTATAGAATGTAGACTTTGAACTAGGACATTTCTTTTGTGATGGACTTGAATAAATTTTGCATATTCCACTTCAATTTGTTTTGGACCACACAACTAAATTCCACCTTTTTGAACTTACACTTGAATAAAACTTAAACTGATCCTTGAAAGTAAAATTGATCATGAGTTCCTCTTGGACATGAAGTGAATCAAAATGAAACCACCACTAAATTAATCCTTGAACTTCGAATGAATTGGAGCTCTTGAATAAACATGAAATCATTTGAACTTCACCACTTGAGCACTGATAAACCAAATATTTCACCAAGAACCAAATGAGCAGCAATATGCCTTGAAATCAGCAGATAAGGTCTTATGATATGGATTGCATTGCAACTGTTCAGAACCCCAATTAAAAAGTGAACGGGTCTTTGATAATCTTCAACCACAATGTATTTAAATTCAGCACAACCTGATACTCTGATCCACACACAACAACTAATCTGGATTGGCCCAAAACTCTGATTGAAGCCTCAAACACACACCACTTGAATTATACACACCCTGCCAAATCTTGACACATTCTTGCCTAACCAAGATTAGGTCAAAACCATTGAACCTCTATCAGTACTGCCCTTGACAAGCCTGATGAACCTTGGCGAGGAGTTAAGACAATGAGAACTCAACCCTTGCTTCAAACTTAAATGAAAGAATCTCAAAGAAGATAGGAAACCCTGATTCAAAGAGTCGTTGTGATCCCATGTCTTAGAAGACCAATGCGAACGAATGATTATGAGCTAAGACCTAATGGAGATGCATAGATGATATGATATGCAAGGCTAGGGTTAGGGTGAAAATGAGGGTGTGACAGTGATATTATGAATATGATACGATTAATATTATTATGAAAACTTTATCACAAAATGTGAATTGTATTTTTCTGTTGTGCTGAGATATGGAGAACAATAATACAGGTAAAAAATGGGATTAATTATAAAAGCAGGATCATATTTGTTAATTTTGCAGAAACTTTAACGACGGTTATATTTCATAACCGTTATAATATCTGACGCGCTGTCCAGGAAAAAATAAATATCAAAACTGCGCTGCTGGGAATCGAACCGAGGAAAATTATATTTATTACAACGGTGTATTGTAAAACCGTTGTGATAGTTAGCGTGCTTTCCAGTTTATTACAACGCCTACAAGGCCGTCGTTGTAAGTATCATATATACAACGATAATCTACATAACAACGCCCTCGCCCGCGTCATAATGTGTCATTCCCAACCGTTGTTAAATGGGTTTTTCGTAGTAGTGAAAGATGAAGAAAGATTCCAAGATCAGTGGTACTTGGACCCAGGATGCTCATCATACATGACTGGAAGGAAATATTGGTTTGTTAACATGAAGCCCTCGTCAAAGAACACAGTGAAGTTTGCAAATGACAACACTCTAGCAGCTGAAGGTGTTGGTGATGTTCTGATTATGAGGAAAGATGGCAAGAGGTCAACAATTTCCAATGTGTTGTACATACCAGGCATGAAGAGTAATTTGCTCAGTATAGGGCATCTGGTCGAAAAGAATTACAAGGTAGTTGTCGAAGACAAGATGATGAGAGTCATCGACGCAGGAGGTAGGTTGATCTTGAAGGCTCCAATGTCCCAGAATATAACCTTCAAGATTGAACTCAAGGTGATGGAGCACAAGTGCCTTGCAACTGTAGCCAGCAGAGATGAGTGGTTATGGCATTTTTTACTAGGCCATCTCAACTTCAATGACATCAGAAAGCTAAAGAGAAGAAATATGGTTTCAGGATTACTAGAAATCGACATTCCAAGTGAAGTCTGTGAAGTGTGTGTTCAGTCGAAACAACACAAAAATAGCTTCAGCAAGGATGCAGGAAGGAAGTCGAAGGCAATTCTGGAAGTCATATACTCTGATGTATGTGGTCCAATCCAGGTGGATTCGATTGGTGGTAACAGATACTTTGTCACGTTCATAGATGATTACAGTCGAAAGTTGTGGACTTACCTCATCAAGAAGAAAAGTGATGTGATTGAGGTATTTGCCAGATTTAAATCTATGGTCGAAAGACAGAGTGGTCGAAAGTTGAAAATTCTGAGGACTGATGGTGGTGGAGAGTATGTTTCGAAAGAGTTTGATGCATTATGTGACAAAGAAGGGATTGTGCATGAGGTGGTGCCACCCTACACTCCACAGCAAAATGGAGTTGCAGAACGAAAGAATAGAACCATCATGAACATGGTGAGAAGTATGTTAAATGGAAAGCACTTACCCAAAGAATTATGGGGAGAAGCGGTTTCGACAGCAACATATATTTTGAACAGATGTATGACGAAGAAGCTTGAAGGAATCACACCAGAAGAATGTTGGTCTGGTGTCAAGCCTAGCCTCAGTCACTTGAAGGTGTTTGGATCTATAGCACATAGACATGTGCCAGATCAGTTGAGAAGGATGCTTGATGACAAGTCGAATCAGATGATCTTGATAGGATATCATTCGACTGGAGGTTACAAACTGTTTGACCCAGTGAATAAGCAGGTAGTGATCAATAGGGACGTGATCATAGATGAGCTTAAAGAATGGGATTGGACTGAGAATGTCAAGAAGGATTCAGTGAGAATCTCTTGTGAAGAACCGGCCACTGATGTCAAAAGAGAAGTTCGACAGGAATAAGTCAGAGATGAAGCAGCCCAAGCAGACCTCGACGAACAAGACACATGCCTGCATGGTTACAAGAATGTGTAATTACATCAGATGATGTGGTCGATGAAGAGGGTAAGCTGCTACATTATGCTTTCTATGCAGATGTCAAACCAGTCAATGCAGCTGAGGCATTGAAAGATTCGAAGTGGGTGAAAGTAATAGTTAGAGTCCATCGAAGTCAACAACACCTGGTCACTTATTGAATTGCCTCAAGGCAAGAAGGAAATTGATGTGAAGTGGGTTTACAAGGAGAAGGTGAATCCTAGAGGAGAAGTAACTCGACACAAGGCGAGACTTGTGGCAAAAGGATTTCTACAGAAGAAAGGAATTAACTTCGATGAAGTATTCGCACCTGTTGCTAGGATCGAAACAATCAGGTTGGTTGTTGGTCTAGCAAATATGAACAATTGGCACACATGTCAGATGGACGTAAAGTGCGCATTCCTTAATGGCCCCTTAGATGAAGAAGTTTATGTCGCACAACCAGCTGGGTATGTGAAACAGACGAAGAAGGAAAGGTGTACAGGCTGCATAAAGTCCTGTATGGACTTAAGCAAGCTTTAAAAGCTTGGAATAAGAAAATCGAAAGCTTCTTAAGGGATAAGGAATTTGTGAAGTGTACGACTGAGCATGGAGTGTATGTATGGAGAAGCAATAATGAATTCATTATACTATGCCTCTATGTTGATGATTTATTGATAACAGGGAGTTACAAGAAGGAGATCGAAGATTTCAAACATGACCTAAGTGAGGAGTTTGAAATGTCAGACTTGGGAAATCTCTCAGATTTCCTTGGCATCGAATTCTACAAGACTAGTAGAGGTTTAATGATGCACCAAAGAAGATATGCAGGCAAAATACTCAAGAGATTTGAGATGCAAGATTGCAACCCAACTTTGACTCCAGTTGAGACCAGACTGCAACTGTCGAAGGACTCAGATGAAGATGATGTCGACCCAACCCAATACAGAAGACTTATTGGGACACTTAGATACCTTTGTCACACAAGGCCTGACTTAGCATACAGTGTAGGTATGGTAAGTATATTCTTGTATAAGCCAAAGGTATCACACCTAGCAGCAACGAAGAGGATACTGAGGTATCTGAAAGGAACTCTCGACTACGACATTTTGTTTCCTGCAGCTGATGAACGAAAAGAATGCAAGTTAGAGGGATACACTGACTCTAGCTGGTGTAGTGATGCTGAGGATAGAAAATCCACAACTGGATATGTGTTTATGTTAGGTGGTGCACCAGTTGCTTGGAGTTCGAGAAAGGAGCCAATTGTGGCATTATCATCATGCGAAGCAGAATATATAACTGCTTCTCTTTGTGCATGTCAAGCAACCTGGATGGTGAACTTGGTCGAAGAGATTACTGGGAAGAATCATGGAGCAATTACCATGAAGATCGACAGCATGTCAGCTATCAACTTGGAGAAGAATCCAATAGCACACGGTCGAAGCAAGCACATCGAAATGAGGTTCCATTATCTTCAAGAGCAAGTAGCAGAAGGGAAGATGAACTTGGAACACTGCAGAATTGAGAATCAAATTGCAGATATCATGATGAAGGGAGTGCAGGTCGAAGTTTTTAGAAAACTAAAAGCCATGATGAATGTAGACAGCTTAGACACAATGAATTAGGTGGTGTGTTAAATTGTAATTCCTTGTGTCGAAGTGTCGAAGCAAGGGTGTGTCGAAACAGTTGTTTCACACAGATTTGATTTAGATTTGATTTAGATTTGATTTGATATAGTTCCAAAATAGGTATTTTGAGCTTTTTTAGTTTTGGGTTTTGGCTTGGAGAACAAGTAAACCAAAAGCTATAAATAGGGAGTAACCCTTATTTTTTTTTGGAGAATAATCACAACACATTGTAATTCACGGTTTGCAGGTGCAAGTGAATAGAAAGTAAAAAAACCCCACAGTTTGTGGGTAACAACCTTCTTCTCCAAAGTCTATTAGAATCCTAATTCCCTTTCTTTCTCCATTTTCTTCTTTTCTTTGGTATTGCTACGCTAAGAACTCTTCGTGTTCATCAAGATAGGGTCGGAATTCCCATAGGTTTTGGGTTAATTCCAACAATCTCTTGGCATGGGATATTTTGAGCTCACCTTCTCTAGTCAGGAGGGTGAGATTTGTTAACTCATGGAACTTGAACCCGGGTTATTTAAAGCATTTTACATGGACTAAGGATTTCATTCCTTCTAGTTTGAAACAAACCTCAGCCCAAGTTTGAATTTACATACATAGCCGCCTGTCCCAAGAATAACGGACCCATGTTTGTTATGCATGCCATATCTAACCCGGATTTGGTGCCTTGGAGTATTAGAAATCGTAGGTACAATTGTCTTCTGGCAACTAGATCTATTTCTTTTTTTGCCACCCACATTTATAGGGAGGGCAATCATTGTGCATATATTTTAGTTAGCTTAGGCCTAACATCTAGGAACTTTACTTGGTAGGATGATCTCCACTCAAATGTAATTAGTGATTATACAAGAAACCTTCAAGAGTTGTCTAGTTTTAGAGTTTTCTAGTTTTTGAGGTTTTGCTCTAGTCCCCTCATTTTTGTCCATCTTCCATTTTAATTCACCTTTTGGGTTTGGCTTGTTTTTTGACAAAAAAAAATTAAAATGGCAAAATAATATTAAGCAAAATCAATGTGAAAAGCAAACATAAAAATATTTAAATCATAATAATTGTTTATTTCTTAAAAACATATGATATTTTATTCATCATCAATCAAATTGCAAAGTTTGATTAACTCTCACCATAAAAAGCCCATCGTGCATCTCAATAAAGAGTAGTGAACAATAATACTTGATTATGAGGATTGTATTAACTTTGCTTATAATTGTGATCGGAGGGAGTAATGAATAATAAACAACATAACTAATAATAATAATATTGATCAATATAATAATTAATGTAATAATTGATTGCTTCAAAACGTAATATATAGAAATCAAATGTAGTACTTCAACTTTTCAAAAATGTAATTTCTGAAAAGGTATATTTAATATATTAGTTAATACAATCCTCGTAATAAAGTGACATTTATTAATACAATTTTATATCTGAATTTTTATTCATTAACTATACAGTACTATTTTCATCAAAGAAATCATGACTATTCTTATTTTTATTAAAATATTTTATCCTTATATCCCTATTCTTCGCTATCCTCTACTACATCCACAATACCATAAATTATTTGCAACCCCGTCCTCTAATTTAAAGGAGTCTTGAAGGGGCATGTTAACATTCAATCATTAAATCAAAATAAGAATATTCCAACAATAAAATTAATTTATGCAGCAATTATTAACAAATGCTATGACAGAATATGATAGTCTTGACCAAATTATAATATGTAAAAGAAAATTACAAAGTAGTTTTTAAAAATTGAAATTCAAATTGAAAAGAAAAAAATTGCTAAAAAATAAAATTTACCTCTTATTAAAGCTTATTTATTAATGAAATTTTATCAGATCCTTGTTCCTTTACCTCTTATATTGCCTCATGATTTGTTCATCATCGGTGTGAATCTTTATTTTTCTTTAATTTATAGATTAAAAAAATTTACACAAGACCCACAAAATTCATTCAAAAACAAATAATCATAAGAAGAAGAAAAAAATTGAAAATTAAAGCATAAAAAATAAAAATATACTTATTGGTGTGAACTTTTTCTTCTAAAAGTTGTCTTCTAAAATCTATTCTTCTCAGCATTTATTCATTGTCATTGATGATATTTTATCAGATCCTTATTCCTCTACCTTTTATTCTGCATCATATTTTACTCATGACTGCTGTGAATTTTTGTTCCTCCATAATTTACCAGTCGAAAAAATCTACACAAAAGACCCACAAAATCCATGTAAAAATAAAGAATTATAAGGAGAAAAAAAATTTGTAAACTAAAGCATAAAGAAAATACAAATATAGTTAATGATGTGAACCTTCTCTTCTATAATCTCTTCTTCTAATCCTTTATTCATTTATGATATTTTATCAGATCCTTGTTCCTATATCTTTTATTTTGCATATGTTCCTCTCCAGGAGACCCGCAAAATCCATTCAAAAATAAAGAATCATAGATGAAGAAAAAAGGTTGGAAAGTAAAGCATAAAGAAAATAAAAATAAAAAGATTTGAAAACATAGAATCTTAACCCTAAAGTAGCATAAGAAAATAAACCAGGTGATACATTGAGAAGAAGATGATGGAGTCTCATGAAGAAGTTGATGATGGAATAAAAGTATTGAAATTTTTTTTGCAGAATAATTAAGGGTTAGGAGAGAGAGAGATTGAAAAAATTGATGAAATGATGTAGATAGCATAAGCGTGTGAATTGGAAAAGGCAGTATGTATATCAGTTTACCAAATTCGAGGCATAATTGGTACAGATGCTATACATATGGTTTGGTTATAACTAATATCATTCAACATTTATGATTTGAAAAGAAAAGATTTAATTTGCCCATAAAGTAATGATATATTGATAGATGAGGCAAGGGTAGAAAAATAATTTCTAGAGACCTTTATCTATCTTTTATCTATAATATAAGAAAAGTAAGTGTTATGGAAAAATAAAATTTTCCCCTTGCTAAAAATCTAACACCTCTACATTTTGTGGTTAAATTATGTCTTAAAAATACTTTTTCTAATTATTGTCTGGCTGATCCAAATATAACTATTGTCGTAACCCGAAATTTAACCTCCATTTCTGCCTTTTGCATAAGCATGTGTATTCGCATCGCTGTCATACGCATTCACACTTTTTCTCTGTGGTTTTTTTTATTGCAGGAATATTCAGGTTTTTAAAGCCCGATTAATCATATCTTTCCAAAGTTATCACATCATCAAAACAAGCACAAAACAAGGGTTTCCATGCCTATTCATCAAAAGGTGGAAATTCGAAACCGGGGCTCCAACACTTGTTCCTAAGCAATCTGGGCAAATTCTGTGGTAACCGATTACCACTTTTCAAGGCAAAGTAGGGTAATCTAATACCCTGTGCAAATTTGCAATTTTTGTTGCATTTTTATGACAGCAACTTTGCACTCTCTATTCACTTGTGTTCTACTTAGTTCTAGCATTGTGTGGAACATTCTAGACAGTTTAAGACCATTCAAGACACTCCACTTACATTTATTCCAATGCATCACTTTGGATTAAGTGCACCATGTTCCTTAATTTCCAAGCTTGTGAGCCATTTATTTGGATTTATATTGGGATTGCTCCACCGAGTTAACTAACTAACTAACCGAGACAACTTCCGACTCGGTGAGTCAAGTGTAACTAACTCCCAAGCTAGCTCCAAAGCTAACTCCAAAGCACATTCCAAACCTATCAACTCTAAACCAAAACTCTATATAAACAAGGCTCCACCATTTCACAAGGGATCCATAATCATTTTCACAATTTCTCACACTTTTCACTCTCAATTCTCTCATTTTCTCTCTGTATTTTTCTGCAAGTTCTCACTTCATCTTCATCTTCTTCTCCAAACCACACAAAAGCTCTATTATCACCATTGAAGAGAAGTAACTTTCACATTGAAAGCGCTTTTTCCTTGAGCTTAACCTCCATTCCTCTCCAATTTTTCTTGGATTCTTGGATCTACAGTAGCTTCTACTTCAGTTCAAGTAATCTACACAAGCAATTCAGTGTTAATTCGTATTCGGTGCATTTTCGTGATTTTGCTCAGTTTCGCTACGATTTGAAGTGCAAGTGCAGAATTACCTGGGTTTCTCTGGTTTTCTTCACTTATTTTCATCACATTTACTTTGCAACAACATCCAAGCCAATTCTCCGGCTTGTAGGTTGGTCAATTCTCACTCAATTTACTGTTTCGATCACTTTTGAGCATTTACAATGTAGTTTCAATAGTTTTTTTGGTTCGACGAATCATGTGATTGTTGGATCTTTGATCTTCATGTTTAATGCTTTCAATTTGTGTTTAAATTCTCATACATGATGTAATTTTCGTGCACAAATTCATACCATAACATGTGGTAGTTTGGATAAGTGATTAGGTGCTGAAAGTGCTTTTTGAAAAGCTGTTTTTGTTGTTTTTTGCCACTGTTACAGTGGTAATCGATTAACCATATGAGGGTAATCGATTACTCTGCACTTTTTTCACCAAATTCTGTTATTTTCAAGGAGGTAATCGATTACCTGCATGTGGTAATCGATTAACACTGTAACAGAATGTCATTTTTGAGTTTTTTCAAGCTTGTTTGGCATCCTTTCCTCTTCTAATTTCCATGGATTGATATGCTTGATATTTGTGGATATTTTAGGTGTTGTTAAGCCTCTGTT
Organism: Lathyrus tuberosus; assembly: GCA_022829125.1. Taxonomy (NCBI): domain Eukaryota; kingdom Viridiplantae; phylum Streptophyta; class Magnoliopsida; order Fabales; family Fabaceae; genus Lathyrus; species Lathyrus tuberosus. The sequence goes on along the minus strand of JALAZF010000757.1, from coordinate 990,609 downwards.
TGAAGCATGCTTACATATTTCGATGCACGATTTATCGATTCTTGTAATTGTTCATATTCTTGACATTACATGAACACATTGATTCTTGCACACTTTTGTTCACATGTTAACATGTTTTGTGATGCATGCTAATTGACATTTGGTACTGCCTTTGCAAATTCATTCTTTATCACTTTAAATTTGTTCTTCATTCAGCAAGTTTAATCTCGTATAATCAATAATCCACACTTTTTCTTTAACGATTTTTCATCTCTTTGGAAAATTGTTAGCACATCAATTCCATTTGATTAATTAATCGAGACCTTGTTCCGATAAGTCAATATCCCCTTTGCTTCCCTCTCTAGGTCTCTTTAGAGCTTTGTTCTCTTTATCCCCTGCTGAGCCAGAAGTTCGCACGACGCACTGGAGCACTGTACAACTTGGCGTTGTTATGTTGTCCATTTCAATTTATGCACTACACTTTGGTGCTAGAGAAGGGATGAGAGTGGAGAATTCATACACTCGTCTTGATTATTTTGGGTAGGGGACGAATGACCATGTGCCTGGAATAATCGTCTCTATCTCCAAGCTGTAGTGTCTCTCAGTCCCCAGTCGAGTCGATCCTGGATCACTCTCACTCTTGCACCTTTCAATCTCTCTTATAACCAATCACCACTTTCTTGGTTAAAGATCCTTGGCAATTTGGGTTAACAACCTCCTTTTGGTTCAACACCTTTTCTTCTGGTCAATCATTATTCATTGATTCCCCATCAGAGTCGTGATCATTGGTCCCTTTTGGTTAATCACAGTCAAACTGTTAAAACCAATCCTCCTTTTCCTCTGCAGCCACAATCTTTTTTTTGGTTAAACACAGTCTTCCTGTTAAACACCAAAACCCTAGAGGAGTTCGCAATCTTCTCTTGGTTCCTCTCCCTTTGATTGGTTAACCACTGCCTGTCAGTTAAAACACCAATTTGCACTTCTTCTCAGTTAACCATAGTCTATCTGTTAACATACTTAACTCTTCTTGGATTAGTCACCTTCACTTGGTTAATCACTCGTTCTTTGGTTAATCACAGCCCGCCTGTTAAAACCAATCTTCACTTGGTTAATCATTCATTTATTTTTGGTTAATCACAGTCTGTCTGTTAAAACTAATACTCTATGAGTTAGTAACTATATTTTGGTTCGAATACTTGCACCCTTGGGTTAGTAACCTTTTTTTGGTTTCAATACCCTCTTCGTTGGTCAAGTACTGCTTGTTCAGTCCGTACCAACATCCCCAGTGGATCACAACTTTTGCTTAGTTCCACACCCGTCCTTTGGGTCACAGCCTTTGCTTGGTTTTACACCCGTGTTTTTGGTTGATCACAGTCTATCTGTTAAAACCTTTCTCCCCGCACAGTTACACCCTTTTCTTTCCTCGATTAACTATTGTTTATCAGTTAATATACCAAAATCCCTTCAGAGTCAAACACCTTCTCTTGGTTCAGTATTCTATCTTTTGGTTCATCACAGCCTGCCTGTTGACACCAAATCCTTTTCCCCACAGAGTCTTAATCTCTTTTTATTCGGTTAACCACTGCCAGTCAGTTAATATACCTAATCTTTTTTCTTTTGGTTTCAACACCATCCCTTTGTTTGGTCCTCAGTAGGGTCGCTAACCCTATGATTCCCAACAATCACTTTGTTATCTTACTCTCCAGTAGAGTCTTTATTATTCTTTTGTTCCTTTATCTTCTTCCTTTCGACACCATTTGTGCACTTTATCCTCAGCACAGTTACTACTGTTCCTTTGCACATCTTTCTTGATTCTGACACCAATTCTTTTGAATCCTCAGCGAAGTTTTCTCTCCTTCTTTTGCTCTTGGTTTTTGACACCGCTTTCCTTTTCCTTTTTCGTCTTGGTTCCACGAACTACGGACGCTCTGATTCTTCATTCATTCGAATGTAAGATACGTAGGCACAAGATTGCGATGATCTTGGCGAGCACACTTCTACCTTCTCTGCACCTTTTTCTTCTCTTTCCCTGGTTCCATGAACTATGGAGCTCTGATTTCCTCATTGCACTATGAGGGTACGTAGGCACGATGACCCTAATCCTCCGCGAGCACTTTCTTTCTTTTATTCTTTTTCTTTTCTCTCCTTTTATTTTAGCTAGAAGCCTTTAGATAGATTACTCATCCAAGCATAGAAGCAAGCGAAATGGTTCCCGTCGAGTACGACAGATGCGTTAGGTGCTAGTACCTTTCTTTCGCATAACCGACCCCCTGACCCGTTTCTCTTCTCTTTGGGTTTTATCAATATTTTCCCTGTCCTTTGGAACTAAATAAAGTTCGGTGGCGACTCTGTTGTATCTTTGAGTGTGCGATTCACTCGGGTATAATCCCGCTAGCTTCAACTATCATTTTCATTGAAATTGTCTATTTGGTTCCCAATTTCGCTTTGCTTTTCCAAAACATGATTCAATTTAAACCAATTACCAACTGTTAAGTTTCTTTCCTTCTGCACACTTCAAAAGCAAATGTCACTTCTGTGTTGTTGGGTTTAATCCATCTGTTCACTTCACAAACTCATTTCCTCCTACTTCATCTACTTGTAGCTTTTACTCTCTAACTTCATCTACTTTCAGTTTCTACATTCCAACTTCATCTAATTTTAGCTTCCTTTCCCACCGTACAACATATTACACTCAATTTGAAAAGGAATGTTGAAGATGTAAGTATTCATTTATTACTGTGTTGTGCGTCTGTGTTCTTCCTCCCTTTTTTCCATCATTTTCTTCATTATCTTCTCTATGACCTAATTGTGTTTCTGTCAAAACTGTGAGATCTGCCTCTAACGTTTCGATATTTTAGTTTTTTATTTTCTCTTCTTGTGTTCACTGCTCAGATTTGCATTGAGGAACCATTGGTATTGATTTTTCCGCTACAATTGAAACTCACTGCTATAGATTTATTTTTCCCATCTTTCTTTTGTGATTTATTTGTTGTTCTGTTTCTATATTTATGTTGCTTTAATGTTGCTATTGTTGTTGCGGTTAGTTTGAATTTGTTCTAAATTCTTTTGTTTGTATTTTTACCGGTTTTTTTTTTATTTTTGTTAATTGTTGAGGTGATGGTTGAAAAAATGGATATGAAGTTTTTACCGGATAATATTGTAAGTTCAGCTTCAACCCCAAGACAACCTCACTCTAACGTTGTGTTGTGTGTTCTAAATCTAAGGGTTTTTTTTTCAGATCCATGTTGTGTCTTTACTCTTTTGGTGCTATGTGTAGTTAAAAAGATTCATCAACTTTTAGTAATACACATGCCAAGTGTTTGTTTATTTGTTTGTGTGAAACTGTGATCTGTTGGGTCAATGGCTCCAAGATTGGATTTTTCGAGTTGGTGGGTGAAGGATACACAGAAAGGGACACCGGTGGTGGTGAAAATGGAGAATACAAAGAAGGGTTAAATTTATTTTATTTTATGTTTTTCATTTTTATGAGGAAAAATAATATTTATTTGTTATACATTGCATAATAATACTAACCATCTTGCTTTGAACAACTATTCTCCTTTGTTATTCATCACAAGAATTTATGCAACAAAAATTATTAAAGGTTAGAGTTTCATTAATTTGTTTATTGTTTTAGTTCTTTAACAATGGTTGAAACATGAACCAATCATTAAGGTTTAATCATGTGTGTGTGTGTGTGTGTGTGTGTGTGTGTGTGTGTGTGTGTGTGTGTGTGTGTGTTTAATTAACTTTGATCTCACGTTATGTGCTTTCTATGCTTGTTTTTTATGTTAAAAATTTTAATTATTATCAAAACGTTTTAATTTTCAGTTTTATTTTATGGTGTTTGATGAATCTGAAGGTTCTGCTCTTTGTAAATTATAACTTGACTTTAATTAATCGGCAGAATTGTGGTGGAAAAAAATGATTATTAAAGAAGCTGATTATTTGGTATGGGGAACCAAATGATTAATTTAGAGAAATCGAGTCTTGGAATTCAGAAAGTTAATCAAGGGTGTGTTTGGAGCTGGTTTCATATTCTTGATTACCATCATTGGGGTGTCAAAAGGGCTTTTCGTCATAAGAAGTAAAGAAATGTCAAAAGTAAGTTATTTCATATCACAATTCACAACCTGGTTTTTCTTTATTTCATTTGTTAGAAAACGCGAAAATAATGAATAAAGTCATAAGGAGAATACTCAATAATTTAATTATTGTATTCAAATTAACTAACTTTATTCATTTTATTCATTTGTATTCTAATTTTTGTAGATTAATTTAGCATTTTCATTATTTTGATATGGAATGATGACACTTTATTAAGGTCTAAATTATTTCTTTTATTATTTAATGTACTATAATATAAAATATAATACTACTTTTATCCATGTTTTTCTTGAGTCAAGTCAACACATTTAATACAAAATCTGACTTGGGTTGCCTTTATATTTTGGTCACTAGCCTTTTCTTGAAGTTTAGCTTGAGGTGTGACTTAAGTTAACAATTGAATATCTTTTGCAGACTAATTTACTATGTATATCTTTTATTATTTTGCAGTCAGATAATACTTCTGAAACCGTCAAGGAACAACTTACAGCTATAGCACTGATACTTGAACAATTTTAGAACCATGAACAATTTGGGAATATTGTATTATTTGATTTTAGATGATAAATAGATTAAGAGATTATTTTAGGTAAATTATTCTAATTTTAGAATATTTGATTCTAATTTTAATTGTAACTATTATGATGAATAACAATTTGAATTAAAATATATTAATGTTTAAAATGTTTGAAATATCACAATCAATGTGGTGCAATAATTATTTGATTTTTTTTATGATAAGAACGTAATACAAGTTAAAAATGATAAAAATCATCGACAATAATACTTCATAATTATAGGAAAAATAACATTTTTCGTCCCTTAACTTTGCCCCAGGGTCCAGTTTGGTCCCTTAACTTTAAAAAGTGGCAAATTCGTCCTCTAACTTTTAAAATGGTGTCAAAGTAGTCCTTGCGGTTAGTTGGCTCAAACGTCCGTTTATTCTTGGTTACATGGTAGCTAACATGGATTTGGAACAACATCTTCTTCTTTCTTGGTTACGTTTGCAGTGGTCGTTCTCCCATATTTCATTGTTAGGGCAAATCGAATTCTTCTTCTTCCTTCACAATTTCATTCAAAAATCAAAGGTTTAAAAATTGAAACAGTTAAGCTTGGTTGATCTCTTAAGTAGAAACTGTATGGCAGCTTTAAAAAAACCTTAAATATAGTTCAAAGCAACAAGACAACATACCGGCTAATCGAGCAACATTAACACCATAGCTCTTGGGGCAAGCACCAGGAGTCATCCTGTAAAGAAAGGTGACTTCGTCCAAATCTTCATTTCCACTACCAACTTGGCATACCATGTGAGAGAGACAGACCTTAACAACAAGTGCAGGAAAAGCCAACTCAAAATATAATTATATTCCCAAACACTATAAATATTCCAGTGATGATTACTCAAAATATAACCTTTTACTTTATAGAAGTCGTGTACATCAATATATTTAAGCATTCAAAGATACAAGCATTGTAGGGAAAATAAATATTCCAGTGATGATTACACAGGATAAAAAATGGGTATACCTTGGGATCTTTGAAATGATCTATAGCTAATCCATGTATACTGGCACCGTTAGGAAACAAATGCAATCCCACAACAAACACTTATGCTATGGTCTTTTTATCAGATGTTGAGGTCCCACGCCTAAGCTCATCCAGAGCCACCAATGAGTTTCGAGTGGCTGATGACTGCATCCACCATCAAAATTAGCCAGGTCTGATAATACATATAAGGGCATATAAAGCTTCATGATACAAACACATGAAACAAACCCAACTATCCAAGTATGACAAAACCTCATATAAGCTCTAAAAAAATCAAGCTTCAAATTGTTGTCTAGGCATTTATTCAGCAACCTATATAATAAATGAACAAGTTGGCCTAAATCAATAAAGATGAGACTCTAAACATGTCTATTGTTGTATGCTTGAATAATCAAGTTACACGTGATACAAGGTGAAGTGATACTCAAAGGATCATCTTACCAGCATTGTTGTAGTTTCTGAAAGTTCAAAGGACCGTCCAATTTCATGCTTGGATGAACACTACCTTTGATTTTTGAATGAAATTGTGAAGGAAGAAGAAGAATTCGATTTGCCCTAACAATGAAATAGGGGAGAACGACCACTGCAAACGTAACCAAGAAAGAAGAAGATGTTGTTCCAAATCCATGTTAGCTGTCACGTAACCAAGAATAAACGGACGTTTGAGCCAACTAACCTCAAGGACTACTTTGACACCATTTTAAAAGTTAGGGGACGAACTAGCCACTTTTTAAAGTTAATGGACCAAACTGAACCATGGGGTAAAGTTAAGGGACGAAAAAAGTTATTTTGTCATAATTATATTATGATATTAGTATATTTTTCAATGAGCAATTAAAAATATATTGATTATATAATAGGGGATTTAGTTGACTGATATTTTAAATCTCTTAATAAAAAAAACATATTGACATCGAGGTTGAAAATAAGTAATTTTTAATTTTTTAAAATTTAATTGAAATAATGAAAATGGGTATAACTTAAATAAAATTGAACAATTTTTTGAATATTTTATAATTATATCAATGTTCATTAATTATTTTACTTGATCATTTTGAATCAATTAAGGAAAACAATTCAAAATGAAAATAATTATTAATAATAATACATAATTGCAATATTATTTGAACCTTACAAATTCATTGTACTTGAAGCATGTTTTAATTATTTAACTGTATGCTGCGATTTTATTATTGTTTTTATATGAATTTATTTTAATATATAATATTTGTTAATTATTTAACCTTTCTATTAAATTATTTTGTTGTTTTTTATAATTTGAATAAACAATCGGAAATTTAAATGTCCTGAAAAAATTATATAAATTAATTTTAAACTATTATTTATGTAGTACTAAATAGTTTAAATTTTTGTATTTAAATAAATTATTTTTTATTCAAAGAAATATATAAATATGTGGTGTTTCATAGGATATTTTGTTTTAAATATTCTGTAAATAAAAAAATCTTACATAATTCTATTAATAGTATTTTTACTAAGGAATTATTTTTGTGTACTCTTGAAATGATGTAGAACTAAATAGTTTTAACTTTATCACTTTGTTTGTTAATAAACAGTTAATTTCGATATTTGTTAAAAGAATCTTATCTTCATATAAAAAAAAAACTTTTTATTTGTAATCTTGGTTTCTATAGGCTATTGACTGATGTAACGCCCGGTTACTTAATTAATTATTTAATTAACTATATTTGTATTATTTGTGTTGATTTGTGGTGATTTTCGAAATATCGAAATGTTGTGTTAAGTGGCTATGTTGGTTTTAGTTGGATTAATTTAACTAAGTCGATTTAAGTGGTAGAAATAATATAGTATTAGCTTACTAGAATTATAATAAGTTAGTGGGCTTATAAGATGGGTAGTAGTGGTAAAAGGTGAGGTGTGGAATTGAGCCCAATAAGAGTTAGTAAGAATTATAAGGGTTAAGTTGAATAGAATTAGGGTAATTAGAAGTGGAGGAAAGATCAAGTACGTGGAAGTTGCAAAGTTGCTGAAAAAGGAATAGAACAGTAGAACGTGAAGTTGCAGAGAGGAGAAAACAAGGGTTGCGAGAGATCGCGTAGAGGCTGCGAGAGAGCGAGAATTCGATCGGAGATTTTAGAGCGACCTTCAATCCAAGGTAAGGGCGGGGTTCTGACTCTATAATGGGATAGTTGATGAGTAATATGTGGGGTTGGTTTTATAGAATTCTCCTCTGTTTTGTGTAATCGATGTCGTGAATATTGAATTTGGTTTTCTGTTGATGAATTATTTGTAGAATTTCTTATGTCTGTGTCGAAATGATTGTCGTAGAAATGTTGAAATGCATTGCGATTGATGAATTGGTTGTGAGAAACTGGTATATGTTACTTTAGGGTGTAATTATATTGTAGTTCTGTTTCACTGTCTTGGACAAATTGAAATTGATATGAACCTGAGGAAAGGTTGTGAATTTGGAAAGAAACTGGAACGAACGAATTCTGAGACGAAGGGTTTTGGGGTCGTGACGACCGTGATAGTGTTGTGACGACTGTGATGGTGTTGTGACGACCGTGATGGTGTTGTGACGACCGTCACGCATGCTGTTGTGTGTTTCTTTTCCTGTTTCTGTTATGTTATGATGTGGTGTGTTTGTTCTGTCCATTTTAATTGAGAAGTTGTTATATAATTCAATAGCATTGGACATAGAATTATGATGGAACCAATTAACCAATTTTTTAGTCAAAAACTACCGATTGATTAAATGACGGATTGTGATATATTTTAGATGATGCATAATTATATACCCTAGTTGCTGTGATATTATTGTTGGAATTTATCAAGCTGTGAACGATGTTGAATTGCCTCTAATTATTGGCAAGAATTAAGTTGTGGGCCTATGGCCAATGTTGAGTTGTTGTTGTGCGGATTGATAAGTATTAGTGCTGTGATTATGATGTTCATATTTGAGTCGCATGGCATAACATATTAAGCTGGCCTAGATTGGCAAAACATTAAGCTGGCCTGGATTGGCAAAATATTAAGCGGAAGGCTTATGCCTTGTTGAAGTCAATTTTAATTGGTAAATTTTTAAGCTGGGAGTTCTGCTCCAATGGTACCACATGCATGTACATTTCGAGTCGCATTTCATGTTGCATAGTTGTTGTTGTGTTGTTGATTAATGATGAAGTAAAAGTTGTTGTTGTGCTGCTGTTTTACGTTGATTGAGATGTTGTGAAGTGGTGATTGTATAATCTGATCTAATATATTACTTATCATATATCTGATTATATTGTTCGATATCTCACCCCTTCTGTTTGAATGTTGTCCCTATGTTGGCAACGTGCAGGTAATCAAGAGGAATAGCCGGTTACCTTAGTTTGAGTCGGTGATTGTCGCTCTGATACGTAGCACTCGGGGGGATGACGCGTGTCTTATTTTGTTTATTTGTTTACATGCTGAATTTTTAAGTTGAATTGTCAAAGAACACTTTGTTGCTTATTTTAAAGTTGTTCATGTTGGATAAAGATGCTATTACTTTGATTATGAATCCGCAGCGTCGTATTTTATAAAGTTGAGTTATTTTGGAGGCTATTTGTTAATTTATGAGTTTTTTTTCTTGAACTTGCTACGTATCTTTCATGATTATCTATCAAGTTATTGATTTTAAAGTTGAAAAATGTGACATCCTGTTTTATGTTGAAATTTTATCACTCTGATTTCTTTATAAATGTCGGGTAGAAATGGGGTGTTACATTAGTGGTATCAGAGCAGGTCAGTCCGTCCGGCCAAGTTGTCGAGTCGTAGTTGTTTAACAATCGAGTATTGTTAACTAGTCATAACTTTTGTTTATGTTGAAGTGACAAATTGAGATGGCTGGAAGGAACGATGTTGCGATGGCTGCTGCTATGCAAGCAATGGCCCAAGCTGTGCAGAACCTGCCGAACGCTGATGAGAATGCTGGATCTCGTAGTTTGGCGACCTTTCAGAGGGAGAATCCACCTACCTTCAAGGGAAAGTATGATCCTGATGGAGCGTTGGATTGGTTGAAAAAGATGGAGAGAATCTTCCGTGTGATGGACTGCACTCCAGCGCAGAAGGTTCGATATGGGACTCATATGCTAGAATTCGAGGCTGATGACTGGTGGCTAGAGACTCGTCAGAGGTTAGAAGCTGCAGGTGAAGGTATCACTTGGACTGTGTTCCGAAGAGAGTTCCTGAGGAAATATTACCCAGAGGATGTTCGTGGTAAGAAGCAAATCGAGTTTCTTGAGCTGAAGCAAGGAAATATGTCGGTTACCGATTATGCTGCAAAGTTTGTTGAGTTGGCTAAGTTTTATCTGCACTATAACGGAGATGATGCTGAATTTTCTAAGTGCATCAAGTTTGAGAATGGATTGCGCCAGGAGATTAAGAAGGCAGTTGGATATCAGAAGATTCGTGTTTTTGCGGATTTGATTGATAGTTACAGGATTTTTGAAAAAGATAACAATGCTCATTATAAGATCATTAATGAGAGGAAGGGCAAGCACCAACAGAATCGTGGCAAGCCTTATGATGCTCCGGCGGGAAAAGGTAAGCAGAAATTAGCTGATGGCAAGAGGACTAGTGGGGGAGATGCTCCTGCTGGCATAACTTGTTTCAAATGTGGGAAACCTGGTTATAAGAGTAATGTGTGTACTGCTGAGGTGAAGAGGTGTTTCCGTTGTGGTAAGACTGGGCATATGCCATATCTGAGTGCAAGCATAAAGAGAGGATTTGCTTCAACTGTGGTGAGGAAGGACACATTGGTAGTCAGTGTCAGAAACCAAAGAAGGAGCAAACCGGTGGGAAAGTGTTCGCGTTGGCTGGGACTCAGACAACTAGCGAGGACAGACTCATCAGAGGTATATGTTTCATTAATAGTACTCCTTAAATCACTATGATTGATACTGGTGCTACTCATTGCTTTATTGCTGCTGATTGTGTTAAGAGATTGGGTCTTATGTTGTCCTCTATGAATGGAGAGATGGTCGTTGAGATTTCGGCTAAGGGATCGGTGACTACTTCTCTTGTGTGTTTAAAGTGCCCTTTGTCGATCTTCGACAGAGACTTTGATGTTAATTTGGTGTGTTTGCCGTTAACTGGGATGGATGTAATCTTGGGTATGAACTGGTTAGAATATAACTATGTTTATATTAATTGTTATAACAAGACTCTAAGGTTTTCTACTCCTGAAGAGGAAACTGGTTTGTTGTCTACTAGACAGTTGCAACGGTTGATGCAAGAAGAAGCTCAGGTGTTCTCGTTGATGGCAATGCTATCTATTTAGAACCAAGCTATAATTAATGAGTTGCAGGTGGTGCGCGAATTTTCTAAAGTTTTCCCTGACGAAATTCCTGAAGTACCTCCAGAAAGAGAAGTTGAATTTGCAATTGACCTTGTACCTGGTACCAGACCTGTTTCTATGGCACCATATAGGATGTCTGCATCTGAATTGTCAGAATTAAAGAAACAATTGGAGGATTTGATTGAAAAGAAGTTTGTGAGGCCAAGTGTATCGCCGTGGGGAGCTCAAATGTTGTTGGTGAAGAAGAAAGATGGGAGTATGAGGCTCTGTGTTGACTATAGACAGTTGAACAAAGTGACGATTAAGAACAAGTATCCGCTTCCGAGAATAGATGACTTGATGGATCAGTTGGTAGGTGCTTGTGTGTTTAGCAAGATTGATTTGAGGTCGGGCTATCACCAGATTAAAGTGAAAGATGATGATATTTAGAAGTCGGCTTTTAGAACGCGTTATGGACATTATGAGTATTTGGTGATGTCGTTCGGTGTTACTAATGCGCCGGGGGTATTCATGGAATACATGAATCGTATCTTTCATACGTATTTGGATCGGTTTGTAGTGGTGTTTATTCATGACATATTGATTTACTCCAAATCGGAAAAAGAGCATGCAGAACACTTAAGACTGGTATTGCAAGTTTTGAGAGAGAATAAGCTATATGCAAAGTTGTAAAAATGTGAATTTTGGTTAAAGGAAGTTAGTTTTCTTGGTCATGTCATTTCAAGTAGTGGCATTGTTGTGGATCCATCTAAAGTAGACGTTGTGCTGCAATGGGAGACTCCAAGGTCGGCTACCGAGATAAGAAGCTTCTTGGGATTAGCTGGTTACTATAGAAGGTTTATCGAAGGTTTTTCTAAGTTGCCACTTCCGTTAACTAAGTTGACGTGTAAAGGTAAAGCGTTTGTGTGGGACGTTCGATGTGAGGAAAGTTTCACAGAATTGAAGAAGAGATTGACGTCAGCTCCGATTTTGACATTACCTAACCCAGGAGAACCTTTTGTGGTATATTGTGATGCTTCTAAAATGGGTTTAGGAGGTGTACTTATGCATAATGGTAAGGTAGTTTCTTATGCGTCAAGGCAATTGAGGACTCATGAGAAGAACTATCCTATGCATGATTTAGAACTTGCTGCAGTTGTTTTTGTGCTGAAGATTTGGAGGTACTATCTTTATGGTTCTAGATTTGAAGTATTTAGTGACCATAAAAGTTTAAAGTACTTATTTGACCAGAAGGAGTTAAATATGAGACAGCGAAGGTGGCTGGAGTTATTAAAAGATTATGATTTCGGTTTGAATTATCATCCAGGTAAAGCTAATGTTGTGGCTGATGCTTTAAGCCGAAAGACTTTGCATATGTCGGCGATGATGGTTAAAGAGTTGGAATTAATTGAACAGTTCAGAGATATGAGTTTAGTTTGCGAAGTGACACCGCAGAGTGTGATGTTAGGAATGTTGAAGATTAACAATGATTTTCTGGATAGTATCAGAGAAGCTCAGAAGTTAGATGTGAAACTAGTAGATTCGATGGTTGGAATCGATCAGCCTGAGAATAGCGATTTTAAGATGGACGCGCATGGTGTGTTAAGATTCCGTGATCGAATTTGTATTCCTGATGATGCGGAAATGAAGAAAGCGATTCTTGAAGAAGGTCATAAAAGTAAATTGAGTATTCATCCGTGGGCTACAAAGATGTATCAAGATTTGAAGAATTTGTTTTGGGGGCCTGGGATGAAGCGTGATGTAGCGCAGTTTGTGTATGCATGTTTAACTTGTCAGAAGTCGAAAGTTGAACATCAGAAGCCTGGGGGTTGATGCAACTGTTAGAAGTCCCAGAATGGAAATAGGATAGCATTTCAATGGACTTTGTAACGGGATTACCAAACACTTCAAGAGGATATGATTCGATTTGGGTGATTGTTGATAGGCTTACGAAGTCGGCTCATTTTATTCCTATTAACATCACTTTTTCAGTATCGAAGTTGGCATAGATTTATATTTGGGTAATTGTGAAGCTGCACGGTGTTCCTTTGTGTATTGTGTCGGATAGAGATCCGAGGTTTACTTCTGATTTTTGGGAGAGTTTGCAAGAGGCGTTGGGATCTAGGCTGAGGTTGAGTTCGGCGTATCATCCTCAGACAGATGGTCAAACTGAGAGGACTATTCAGTCGTTGGAGGACTTGTTGAGAGCTTGTGTTCTTGAGCAAGGAGGTTCGTGGGATACTTATCTTTCCTTGATAGAATTCACTTATAATAACAGTTACCATTCTAGTGTTGGAATGGCCCCTTTTGAAGCATTATATGGTCGGAGATGTAGGACTCCTTTATGTTGGCATGAATCTGGAGAAAGTGTAGTACTTGGACTTGAAATTGTTCGAGAGACTACTGAGAAGGTGAAGTTGATCCGAGAAAAGATGAGATCTTCCCAAAGTAGGCAGAAGAGTTATCATGACAAGCGAAGGAAAGACTTAGAATTTCAAGCAGGTGACCATGTGTTTTTAAGAGTTACACCTGTGACCGGTGTTGGGCGTGCATTGAAGTCTAAAAAGCTCACTCCTCGTTTTATTGGTCCGTATCAGATTTTGGACAGAATTGGGAATGTTGCTTATAGAGTGGCTTTACCGCCTAATCTTTCGAATTTGCACGATGTGTTTCATGTGTCACAACTTCGGAAGTACATTTCAGATCCATCTCATGTGATTCATATGGATGATGCGCAAGTACGGGATAATCTTACTATTGAGACGATGCCTGTGCGAATCGCGGATCGTGAAATGAAGACCTTGAGAGGCAAGGAGATTGCGTTGGTGAAAGTTGTCTGGTTAGGAGCTGCCGGAGAAAGTATGACGTGGGAGATGGAAAGCAAGATGCGGGAATCTTATCCCGAGTTGTTTGAACAAGGTAAATTTTCGAGGACGAAAATATCCTAAGTGGGGGAGAGTTGTAACGCCCGGTTACTTAATTAATTATTTAATTAACTATATTCGTATTATTTGTGTTGATTTGTGGTGATTTTCGAAATATCGAAATGTTGTGTTAAGTGGCTATGTTGGTTTTAGTTGGATTAATTTAACTAAGTCGATTTAAGTGGTAGAAATAATATAGTATTAGCTTACTAGAATTATAATAAGTTAGTGGGCTTATAATATGGGTAGTAGTGGTAAAAGGTGAGGTGTGGAATTGAGCTCAATAAGAGTTAGTAAGAATTATAAGGGTTAAGTTGAATAGAATTAGGGTAATTAGAAGTGGAGGAAAGATCAAGTACGTGGAAGTTGCAAAGTTGCTGAAAAAGGAATAGAACAGTACAACGTGAAGTTGCAGAGAGGAGAAAACAAAGGTCGCGAGAGATCGCGTAGAGGCTGCGAGAGAGCGAGAATTCGATCGGAGATTTTAGAGCGACCTTTAATCCAAGGTAAGGGTGGGGTTCTGACTCTATAATGGGATAATTGATGAGTAATATGTGGGGTTGGTTTTATAGAATTCTCCTCTGTTTTGTGTAATCGATGTCATGAATATTGAATTTGGTTTTCGGTTGATGAAGTGTTTATAGAATTTCTTATGTCTATGTCGAAATGATTATCGTAGAAATGTTGAAATGCATTGCGATTTATGAATTGGTTGTGAGAACTGGTATATGTTACTTTAGGGTGTAATTCTGTTGTAGTTTTGTGAGGAAAGGTTGTGAATTTGGAAAGAAACTGGAACGAACGAATTCTGAGACGAAGGGTTTTGGGGTCGTGACGACCGTGATGGTGTTGTGACGACCGTGATGGTGTCGTGACGACCGTCACGCATGCTGCTGTGTGTTTCTTTTCCTGTTTCTGTTATGTTCTGATGTGGTGTGTTTGTTCTGTCCATTTTAATTGAGAAGTTGTTATATAATTCAATAGCATTGGACATAGAATTATGATGGAACCAATTAACCGATTTTTTAGTCGAAAACTATCGATTGATTAAATGATGGATTATGATATATTTTAGATGATGCATAATTATATACCCTAGTTGCTGTGATATTATTGTTGGAATTTATCAAGTTGTGAACGATGCTGAATTGCCTCTAATTATTGGCAAGAATTAAGCTGTGGGCCTATGGCCAATGTTGAGCTGTTGTTGTGCGGATTGATAAGTATACGTGTTGTGATTATGATGTTCATATTTGAGTCACATGGCATAACATATTAAGCTGGCCTGGATTGGCAAAACATTAAGCTGGCCTGGATTGGCAAAATATTAAGCGGAAGGCTTATGCCTTGTTGAAGTCAATATTAATTGGCAAATTTTTAAGCTGGGAGTTCTGCTCCAATGGTACCACATGCATGTGCATTTCGAGTCGCATTTCATGTTGCATAGTTGTTGTTGTGTTGTTGATTAATGATGAAGTAAAAGTTGTTATTGTGCTGTTGTTTTACGTTGATTGAGATGTTGTGAAGTGGTGATTGTATAATCTGATCTAATATATTACTTATCATATATCTGATTATATTGTTCGATATCTCACCCCTTCTGTTTGAATGTTGTCCCTATGTTGGCAACGTGCAGGTAATCAAGAAGAATTGTCGGTTACCTTAGTTCGAGTCGGTGATTGTCGCTCTGATACGTAGCACTCGGGGGGATGATGTGTGTCTTATTTTGTTTATTTGTTTACATGCTGAATTTTTAAGTTGAATTGTCAAAGAACACTTTGTTGCTTATTTTAAAGTTGTTCATGTTGGATAAAGATGTTATTACTTTGATTATGAATCCGCTGCGTCGTATTTTATAAAGTTGAGTTATTTTGGAGGCTATTTGTTAATTTATGAGTTTTTTTTTCTTGAACTTGCTACGTATCTTTCATGATTATCTATCATGTTATTGATTTTAAAGTTGGAAAATGTGACATCCTGTTTTATGTTGAAATTTTATCACTCTGATTTCTTTATAAATGTCGGGTAGAAATGGGGTGTTACAACTGACATGTAATATACGAAAAAAAAATATATTGTTGATTTAAATATTTTTATATAGGAGAGAAAATATTAATGTTATAAACGGGAACAACTTTACTATTAATTTAAATATTTTTATATATATTATTAAAACAAAAAAAAATTGATTCAAATTTTTTTATATATTAAAACAATGTCAATCATCACATAATAATTAACTTAAGGTAATTAATTAAGAATACTATAGACTATAGTTGTATAAGAAAACTAAAGACTAATTATCTATAATTCATTTATTTATATATTAAAATTTTAAAGAATAAGTAAGATTTAAGAAATCAATTTATATTTTAAATAAATTTCATTTAAAATAATAATATGTGGACGATGTAAAATATTTTAATATTTGTAGGTTAATTCAATTATTGTTATAAACGAAAACAACTTTACTATTAATTCAAATATTTTTATAAATATTATAAAAAAAAATTTGATTCAAATATTTTTATATACGGGAACAACTTTGTTATTGATTTAATTTTTTTTTATAAATAATGTCAAAACAAAATCAATAATTAATATTTATATACAGAAAAAAATACATTGTTGATAAAAATATTTTTATATAGGAAAAAAATATTGTTATAAACGGGAACAACTTTACTATTAATTCAAATATTTTTATAAATATTGTTAAAACGAAAATAATATTTTGATTTAAATATTTTTATAAACGAGAACAACTTTAATATTGATTCAAATATATTTATAAATAATTTTAAAATAAAAATAACGTTTATATACAGAAAAAATATATTTTTGATTAAAATATTTTTATATACGAAAACAAATACTATTGTTCAATGTTTTAAAATTCGGACCGGTTATCGAACCGGTGAGGGTATTGGAACATTGGTTCATTGGTCTAACCACTAGGTCACTGGTCGAACCGCATGACTAAACCGGATAAAATCGAATAACTCGGTTGAATAAACCGGTAACTATAACAAAATTATATAGGTATTAAACCGGTCGAACCCGATGACTCGGTGTCGAAAAAAATCACTAACACCTAAAAAATTTAAAAATATCATAATTTTACAAGTTTATAATTTAAATTCAAATTTGAATTATAAATTTAAGTCAAGTAATTGATTTAAAAATTTAAAAAAAATATCAATCTCAAATACAAACTTATGCTTGTTATCTATATAACATGCATTATCATTTATTTTACGCAGCACGTCAGCCAACTAATAATAACTAATAATATCAATCATATAGGAGAGAAAATAAATTATGTTAAAATTCCACAACCTATCAATGCTATAATACTGCAATAGCCTCTTTTTATTATATTTAATCATTGTCACCAATTTTTAAAGAAAAGAATATTAACTTTCTCTTATATTTTTATTTTTTATTTTTTTAAATAATGAAAAATGACGTCGATTTAATTCTAAAAAAACACGCATTTGAACCGTCGGTTTTTTAAAACCGCCGATTTATCGGTTTACATCGGTTTTGGCCGGTTCTTACCGATACAACTGCATATCCGATCCAACAATTAAACCAGACCGGTTACCACCCCGGTTCAACCAGTCCGACCAGTCCGATTTTTAAAACTATGCTATTGATATAAATGAGATCAATTTTACTACTGATCCAAATCAATTGTATTCGCGAGCAAAACCATATCCCACCTACAAAGGTACCCGACACGGGTTTCTTACTAGTTTTTTTATATGGTAGATTTCTCTTTTTTTTTTTATAATATTTATAATTTTATAATTTTATTAACAAAGAATAATTTTATATATATATATATATATATATATATATATATATATATTTATTTATTTATTTATTTCTCATAGATAAACTATAACATACATAGCTGTCACAATTTTCTTAATAAGTTTCAGTCAAGAAAAAAACAACAACTCATACAACTTGCTTAATTAGTTGCAATCAAACCAACGAAAAAATGAAGCAGCTTTCTTCATTGTATTGTGACACTTACGATGAACCTTCCCATCAATAGCCGTAAAATTTTGAATCATAATCACTCGGTCAAAGGGAAGGAAAACAAAACATAGGAAAACAAAAACCATTAATTCTTGACAAAGATTTGCATCAAAGGGAAATTTATTAAATTGAATCACAGTCAAATAAAGCAAAACAAAGATCAGGTCTCATTAGCCACACTGCACAGGCCAAAGTTTATGGTTCCCTATGAACATGCAAAGCAAAAACCTTGTCACATAATTTCTGTATGTTCTCTGAACACCTTCAAGATATTAGAAAAAGTAACAATCCCAATTAAGCTGCAATCATCATCAATAACCCACAAGTAGTTCACTCTATGAGCAATTGCTTGAATCATCACAGCAATCAAAGAGCTTTTTGGATGACACACTATAGCCTCTGCCTTTCTCACAAATCTCGCCGAGTAACTCGACGACCTTCCGTACTTTCCTGACCTATTCAAACTCCTTGTCGGACTCTCCTCATCAGACGAGGACGAGGCCGACACATCACCGGTCAGAGAAGTCAAAATTGTAAACTTTTGCAGCAATTTCTCCAAATTCTTCTCCTTCAACCTCGCCTTCACAACGCTAACCAGACCCTCGGGCGGGCCGCCATAGTCAATGTAGGACATCAAGTCCCCTGCAGACAAAGTTGAGACAGCGGCCACAACTGACTCATCGCAGCAAGCAAGCGTGAAGGGCGATATCTCACCGATGAATGTTCCATCACCGTCGACAACAGCAACAGAAGTTTGTTGTGCAAGGGACTTCGCGATGGCTTCAACAACAGAAGCCGCAGGGGAATAGTAATCAATGGCAACCGCGTCAGAGCTGATGATATCAAGATCAGAAATGGATTGTGCAGAGAGTGGAGCAAAGAGGCCAATGGAACCAAGCAAGAACCTGATTACATCCTCTGGTGTTAACCAACAGAACTCAACGCCGTTGAGGCCGTTGATTGTTGATGACTTCTGATGCTGTTTTCTCCTTGAAATGCCACCTCTTCTTGTTTGCACAATTGGCACCACAAGATTTTGTGCTCCCTCAAGTATCAGATCAATTGCCTCCAATAAGCTGAAACATCAAAATAACAAGAAAGATTATTAATTGACTAAAATTCTTAACCTTTACCATGTTAAAAACATACTTAAAGCTTTGTTTGAATTGATGAAATCAGATAGAGTGGAGCGATATGTGAAGGAATAAAATGGTATTATATTCTTTGAATGATTTTAAATCGGATGAAAAGAAGCGGAATGAAATGATATGAATTTCATTACATTCCATCACTTATATTTCTTTCATTCGGATCTGGACGAAATAAAGAACTTGTCTTATTCCGTTAGAATGGAATTTTCATTCCACTCCGATCCATCCTCTACATTCCACTTGTTACTATATTTCTTTCCCTCTTATTTGATGGGAATAAAAAATTTATTCCGCCCTAAAATTTTCAAACTATGGAATGAAAATTTATTCCATCCTAAAATTTCTAAACTATGTAATGAAATTTTCATTCGGCTCCCCTCTATACCCCGATACTATGACCTCTTTATTATATATGATATTCAAAGATAGCCTAAAACATAATTTTGAAAATTTTGAAGCTTCAACAAGTAAATTACACATTCCTAAAAATTCCACACTCTAAAGTCCTTTAAAAAAAATGGCCAGCATCACACATAGATAAATCTAGATCCAAAAAAAACTCAATAATAACAACAATAATAATCACAATAAAATAAAAGGAAGAGAGAGAAAAATATTGCAAATAAAGTACTAAATAAAAAAAATGAAAAGTACCTAGAAGAAGGTTCTAGACGCACAACAAGAACATCAACCTTATTCAAAAGGTTAGAAATTGAAGCCTTAAGAGCAGAATCAGGACAGACAAGACTTTCCTCTCTGCAAAGGTAACAAATCACGTCAACCATACAAACCTTCCCCACACATTCAGAGTACTCACAGTTCCAAACACTGACGAAACTCTCACCGGAGCTTCTGAGGAGTTCAATCGCCTCGGCGACAGTAGCCGATGTCGAAATCGACTTCAGCGGCGGCTTACCGAGACAGAGTTCAGATAACTCATATGAGAGACAGGACACTTCCATACAAAGATTAAACACGCGGTGGCGGAGAGAATGTTGAAAGTGAAAGGTTGTTGAAAATTGAAACACTCGTTTTTGTTGTGGGTTGTAAGAGTGAATGCAAAAGGAAAATAAAAGCTGTATTTATAGAGGGGGAAATTATAACATCGAGTTTACAAATAGAAAATATTAGTACAAAAACGGCTGTGGGCCCTACTTTTCTTTTTATTTTTTAAATTGAAAAGGGTACACTTGTTATCTTTTGATGCCATTGGGCACTTTATACCAGTAAAGGTTAATTTTTTGTACTCATATAAATACATTTTTAACCATAAATTTATTATTTAAAAGTTTAATGGTTTAGATGTATCGGTGGTCCACAGAAGTTTATCATAATTAGATTTTTAAATTTTATTTAATGGGTATTGATTTATTTATTTATTTTTGAGATGCGTTTATTTAATACTAATAAATTACATGTTTATATTTAAATAATAAATTTATAGTTTTTCTTATTCTCTCTAATTATATTTAGGCTAAATTATAATTTTGATTTCCGGGTTTGGTTTACTCACGATTTTAGTTTTCTATTTTCTTTTTAAATAGTTTTGGTCTCTCATTTCAATTTTGATAAAAAAACAATGAACAGTGCATAACCGTACATGAACAGTGTATGACCGTACATAAACAGTGCATGAACAGTTGGATCAAAATTGGGATGGGACCAAAATTTTTTAAAAAGAAAATGGGATCTAAACCCATAAGTAAACCAAAACAAAATGATCAAAATTGTAATTTAGCCTTGTATTTATAAAAAAAATTATTTGTTAATTAGATAAATAAATAGTGTATCTGATTAATGTATATAGATAATATATAAATCAGATACATTGATTGTTTAATAAATTTAAAAATATAATTTTTTATAAATATAGATAGAAAGAGTAATTAATTTGTTTTTGAAAATGTATGTGTAAATTTTATTTCTTTTTATTTGTAACAAATAGTTTAAGTTGACTTGAAAAAAAAATCTATTTTTATTTCTTTTTTAATTTTTTTTTTCTTTCCACTTCAAGTTGTTTTTTAAGAAAATATGTTTAGTTTTTTTATTTGATGATAAGTTTATTAAGATTTTGTTTAATAATAGTGTATAACTATAATTTATGTCTAATTCACACAAATACATGTAAAAAATCCTATCAAAAGTTTAATCTAAAAAATTATGATTTATCTGTATATCTAATTCCAATAAAAAGAAAAAACCTATATTAAAATTCATAAATATAAAAATAAATTTTCATAAAATAAATAAAAATTTCAATTTAAATGAAAATAACAAAATTAAAGAAGATAAAAAATCATTTTTAAATTTAAATATATCTTTTATTAACAAATAAATAAACGTATTTTAAGAGGTCAAATTTTATAAAAATATATTTTATAAAGGCAAAATAATCATTTTCGTCCCTTAACTTTACACCCCGGTCCAGTTTGGTCCCTTAACTTTAAAAAGTGGTTAATTCGTCCCTTAACTTTTAAAATGGTGTTAAAGTAGTCCTTGTCGTTAGTTGGGTCAGACGTCTGTTTATTCTTGGTTACGTGGCAGTTGATATGGACTTGGAATATCATCTTCTTCCTTCTTGGTTTCGTTTGCAGTCGTTTCCCCTATTTCACTTATTAGGGCAAATTGAATTCATCCTCTTTCTTTACAATTTCTCTCAAAATTAAAAGTTAGGGTTTAGAGAAACATGAAATTGGGTAGTTCTTCGTCGTTGTTGAGTAAGAGAAATTCAGAAAGTGGGGATTCAACAACTTGTGGAAGTTCTAGAAGGAAGCCCATGTGTTATTGTGGAGACATGGTTGTACTTCAAAGGGTAAAAACTGTGAAGAATATGGGAAAACTATTTTGGGGTTGTCCCAATTATAAGGTATCCATTGTTTTATGTGTATTTACTTTCTGTTATACATGCATCTTGAACCTCTTTGAAATGCAAATTTCAGATGCAATATGGATGTAATTACTTTGGTTGGTTCCATGAGGATGCCTTTAATGAGAAAGAAGAATTTTTTATGCATAGGATGGGTGTGGCTACAAAGGGACTGGATGAAGCAAAAAAAGACATTGAAGAACTTGGGAAAAAGCTGATGATTATTGATGCTGAAATGAAGAATATCATCAAGTGGAAAAAATATGGAATTTGATATTTTTGATAATTATCATTGTATTAATTTTTAGGTTGAATTAGGTTAGTTAGATGGTGTATGTGCTTGTAGCAGTTGTTTTTGCTGTTATCTTAAAGGAATGTTTAAATGTTGTATGAATGAATTTAATGAGTGTTGAAATGTTTTATGAATGAATGTATTTGTTGTTTTATGAATGAATTTTATGTATGTGCTTGTATCAGTTGTATTTGCTTGTATTTGTTTTTAATGTTGTAAGTGACCTATAATTCTTGGACATGACCTATAAATATTGGCATGACTTTTAAAATTGGACATGACCTATACAGTTGTGTTCATAACAAATTTGGACATGACCTATAATTTTTGGCTATAACAGAATGTAGTCATAACAAAATATGTTCACAACCAGAACATATAATGCTTGTATTTTGGATTCTTTTACTCAACCATTTTGTACTCATCAGTTTGACATTATATTCCCTACTGCAACTATGTTTGTCAACCACCTTCCTGAGTTGCCAAGTGTCTTCATTGGGCAACTTGCTACAATATGCCTCTCACTCACAACCAACCTTACATTTAACCTTTACCCTAACTCTATCATTCTTTACAAACCTTAGGTCTCTACCATTTTGCACAGCATAAGATGTTATTGCCTCCTTAAATTCACCCTTTGAACTAAAATAGACTCCCACATCCCACTTGTAATCTGCCATGTCTTTTGGTTGTCTAAAAATTGGATGTTTTATTCTAGGAACTCCACTACTATCATCACTATCACAACCACTTTCCATGTTATCACTGTCATTGTCATTGCCTTTATCTTCACCAGACTTCCCATTATGTTTATGGACATTGCTATTACCTTCAATTTCAACACCAATTATGGAATCAAGTTCATCCTCCTCAACCTCATCAAACCCATCAGACTCATCCTCAAAAGCCACATCTTGTGCACTATCATACTTGTAGTCTTCATCTTCACTATCATCAGTACTTAAACCATCATTAACTCTAACATTTGTTCCCTCAACTCCAACATTAATTTGTTCCTCAACATTAACTTGTTTCTCAACATTAACTTATTCCTCAACATTCATTTGTTCCTCAATATTAACTTGTTCCTCAACATTAACTTGTTCCTCTACATTAACGTGTTCCTCAACAGGAGTGGTATTTTCACCACGAACAATATCATCAACCAGCTGACTAAGTAACTCCTCCACCTCATCCACAATTTCTGCAGGGCCCTTATCAACATTGTCAACATCAACATCACAGTAGTCAGGTTGAGACAACGTGTGTTGAATGTAAATATCAACACGTTTGTGAACCCTATACAGATCTGCTATTTCTAATGCACCCTTGTCATCAACAAGTGCATTCATACCAAATTGTGGATCCTTGTAATATATTGTTTCAAACTCCCTATAACCCAAGTCTTTTAATACACCAACTAGCTCAAAATAACTCCATTTGTCTACATCTACCCTCAAATCATCTACTACTCCATTCTCATATACACTAAGACCCTGATCAGTGAATTTCCCACTGTGATGAATTTTGAGATTAATGACTTCATCCATGACACCTAACCAGAATATCTAAATAATTAGGGTTTACCCTAACAAATTAACATGAACCCTAAAACTGAACACGGACCCTAAATTTTCGTAAAAACCTAAATCAAAATGCAATTAACTAACCTTTTGATAAACTGCAGTAGAAAATTTTCAATCCTTCGCGTCTGCAATAATGATTTGCAATAATCCTTCGTTGAGCTTCTCCCTTCGTGTTTGCCCTAGCAGAGCTTCGTTGAAGTTCACTCCCTTAGATATTATTAGGTTAAACTTTTCATTATCTCTAAATTCTTTTAAGACTTCCTCGTTTCCACGTCACCCACAGAACGCCCACCTGGACATTGGTTTTAAACTTGGACTAACGGAACCAAACAGAAGGATAAACGTGACATAATTTTAAAAGTTAAGGGACTAACTAGCCACTTTTTAAAGTTAAGGGACCAAACTGGACCCTGGTGTAAAGTTAAGGGACGAAAAAGGTTATTTTGCCTTTTATAAACCCCAAAATCAAAATCAAAGTACATGTATACTAAGTTGTCATTTTTAAATTATAAATCAAAGTCTAAAAAGTGCTTGAGAATTGATATTCCACTACATAATGCAGAAATCTTGTCAAGATAACTTTTTATTTTATCGCACGGGACCCGTCTGAATTTACATCATACGCCTCTCACTCTCATTTATCATGTTTGTATACATTTATTTAGTTGATTAACATTTATATAGTTGCAAACATAGTAAGAACTCGTGTGTCTATTTATAAAAAATATTTGTAATTTGTTCTCATTTATAATAATAATTGTATAATTAGTTTAATTTTTTCGTTTATAAAAATATTTGTAAGTTATTCCCGTTTTAAAAAGTTATTGAAACTTATTTCTGTATATAAAAATATTTATATCAACGTGTAATTTTTTTTTCGTTTATAAGCGTCTTGAATCCATGTGAGTCGGGCTGACAATGAACTGAACCAACTCGAAAATAGTTCGGAACTCGGTTCGACAATTAAACTGTTGAACTAGCTTCATGAACTAAATGAGCTGAATATGAGCGAAAAACTATGTTCGTTAACTAAATGAGCTGAACTTGAACTATACGTAGCTCGATTCGTTAGGTTCATGAGTGAACTTGATTATATATGATAATGATTATATTATTTTTAAGAGTAGTTTTAAAGACTTACTCCAAATTTTAACCCTATATTGTCCCTTATGTACTAGTTATTGCAATAAAGCTGACAATTATATTTAGAGTCATCCTTGTTGGAGACATTATGGTATTTGCTAAAATAACATGTGTAATGAATGTTGCAAGTGGTGCAATCATTCTGTGATGAAAATGTATCAATTTCTAGTAATTTTTTTGTGTATTATTTCATTAAATTTGTAAGTTTCCTAAATATTTGATGAAGTTACGGTTTTTTGAGATAAATTTAAACTTTAATTGAGTGTTTTTTGAATTAGACTTTCAAATGTGTCTCTTGAAAGTTGTGTAGTTTTTGAATTAGTAGATTTTTGAAACAAACTTAAATTCCATACTCATAACTTTTATTTTATTTTAATATTTTCTTTTTTAAAAAATATTAATTTAAAATGTCAAATATATAAAAATAAAATAGACTTTAAAAAATGGCTTTTAAGTCCGTGAAACAAGTGAGATGAACCTAACGAGATGAACCGAATAGTTCGTGAACTTTTAACGAGTCGAGTTTGAGCTTAACAAAAAGTTCGTGTCAAACTCGAACCAAGATTTGAGTTGAACTAATTCTTAACGAGTCGAACCGAGTTAAGGCGACTTCGACTCGACTCGATTCATTTCCAACCCTACGTGTGACAATTTATAAAGCAATTTTTAACTTATCCCGTTTATAAGCACCTTGAACCGTGTGTCCATTTATAATTTATTCCTTTTATAAAATCATTTCTAACTTATTTCCGTTTATAAAAATAATTGTAACTTATTCCATTTATAAAAATGATTGTATCAATAAATTTTTACCATTTTTCATTATTTTTTCATGATTATCATTTATCATTTAATTTTCATGACTACCATTTATTATTTTTTTATCATAATTACCATTATAAAATTAATTTGAAAAGATTTTGATAAGTTTTAGTAATTTTATAAGTTTAAAAAAATTACAAAATCTCAATTGATTTTGTTTTGTTTTATTAAATTTTTTTTTAAAATATAAATAATTTCAAAATATATTTTATTTCAAGTAAGAATCTAAATAATTACAAAATATATTTTATTCATATGTTTTTAGAATGAAAAAATAATATTTATCATATCATATCAAATTTATTTATTCAATAGTGATAAATGTGTGTCTCATATTAAATCTTGTTTATAAATAAATGTCATTTATTAGTGATTAATATAGAATTTATTATTTTAATGTCTAGTTAATTTAATTAAAGTAAAATAAATATTTTAACTGATTAAAATATATATTCTATAGAAAAAAAAGACAAACGTAATAGTACTTATTACAATTAGATATTTTTCGTTTATAAAAATATTTATAACTTATTTTCGTTTATAAAAATCATTGTAACTTATTTTCGTTTATAAGAATATTTGTAATTTATTCATTTTTATAAAAATATTCATAACTTATTTCTGTTTATAAAATTATTCGTTTTATAAAAATAATTATATCAACATGTAGAATTTGTCCTTTGTCCGGTTCATAAGCGCCTTAGACCTGTGAGTCCATTTATAAAAATATTTTTAACGTATTCCCGTTATAAACAATTATATCAATAGTTAAAAAATTCAACTTAAATGAAAATAATGAGGTTAAAGAAGATAATTTTTTTTTTTATAATTTAAATATATCTTTTATTAACAAATAAATAAATGTATTTTAAAAGGTCAAATTTTGTAAAAAATATGTTTTATAAACCACAAAATCAAAATCAAAATGAAAGTACATGTATACTAAGTTGCCAACCGTATTTCTAAGCCTTCCAATTTTTAAATTATAAATCAAAGTCTAAGTGCTTGAGAATTGATATCCCACTAATGCACAAATCTTGTTAAGATAACTTTTTATTTTCTTACTTTATACTTTAGGTATTTAAGAATATTCAAATCTCAATATTATAAAAAGAATATTTGTTAGTTACGATAAATATTCAAATCTCAATATTATGATCCTGTTTATAAAAAAAAAGTTGATTTTTAATATTTATTAAATAATTAATATGTTTAATCTATTACACTTTTTATCTTTTGATGCCATTGGGCGCTTTATACCAGTAAAGGTTAAATTTTTGTACTCATATAAATACATTTTTAACCATAGATTTATCATTTAAAAGTTTAATGGTTTAGATGTATTGGTGGTCCACATAAGTGTATCATAAATAAATTTTTAAAATTTATTTAATGGGTTTTAATTTTTTTTTTGAGATGCATTTATTTAATAATAAAATACTACTGAGTACATGTTTATATTTAAATGATAAATTGATAGTTTTTATTATTCTCTCTAATTTTATTTGTAAAAAAATTATTTGTTAGTTATGATAAATAAACAATGTATATGGACAGATACATTAATTATTTAATAAATTTAATTTTTTTTTAGAGGTAGAGAGTAATTAATTTGTTTCTTTATTGTATGTGTTAAATTTGTATTTCTTTTAATTTGTGACAAGTAGTCTAAATTGACTTTGAAAAAATATATTTTTATTTCTCTTTTGTACAATAATTATTTTTCTTTTCACTTCAAGTTGTTTTTTTTATAGAAAATATGTTAATAGTTTTTTTATTTGATGATAAGTTTATTAAGAATTTGTTTAATAATAGTAGTTGATAACTATAATTTATGTCTAATTCACACAAATACATATAAAAAATCCTATCAAAAGTTTAATCTAAGAAATTATGATTTTATCTGTATCCCTAATTCCAATAAAAAGAGAAAACATGTAATAAAATTCATAAAAATAAAAATAAAGTTTCATAAAATAATTAAAAAATTCAACTTAAATGAAAATAATGAGGTTAAAGATGATAAAAAAAAAACCATTTTTAAATTTAAATATATATTTTATTAACAAATGAATAAATGTATTTTAAAAGGTCAAATTTTGTAAAATATGTTTTATAAACCACAAAATCAAAATCAAAATACGTGTATACTAAGTTGCCAACAGTATATCTAAGCCATCCAATTTTTAAATTATAAATCAAAATCTAAAAAGTACTTGAGAATTGATATCCCACTACATAGTGCACACATCTTGTTAAGATAAATTTTTTATTTTCTTACTTTATACTTTAAGTATTTTAGAATATTCAAATCTCAATATT
Source organism: Lathyrus tuberosus (assembly GCA_022829125.1). Lineage (NCBI taxonomy): Eukaryota > Viridiplantae > Streptophyta > Magnoliopsida > Fabales > Fabaceae > Lathyrus > Lathyrus tuberosus. The sequence goes on along the minus strand of JALAZF010000757.1, from coordinate 962,535 downwards.
ACTAAAATAAATTAATAAAAAATAATAATAAAATATCCTTTCTGATCCTATTTATAAAAAAAAAAAATCATTAAATAATTAATATATTTAATCTATTACTTTGTTCATATACATTGATTATTCAACCTAACCTTAAAAATATCTATTATAAATAACCTCAAAGAAGTAATACTTAAATGAAAAATAAATACATAGTCAACTCATCTCTAGAATAAAGGAATATTCTTCAAGATAATTTTTAAGTTAGTTTATCTACAATGTTTTTTGACAAAAGTATTCACTTATGTTGGAATTCATCTACGATCTATGGTGAATTCTTCTCAATCTACGATCTATGGTGAATTCTTCTCAATTTTGATCTCAAGATTGTTATTTAATGACAATGAATAAAAACAAGAACACGTTTAAAGAATATGAGTATGAACAGCAGAGTAACTCTCTGGACACAACTGTAGAATTTTATTATCACTTTGCAACTGCAAAACCGTGATTATCAAACTTATGATTACAATGAAAAAGTTTCCTCCCTATTTATAGATTTAGGTTAACTTGCATTTCAAGCTAAAACCCAAAATATAAAAGCCCAAAAGTATCTAATATAATCTTTCTAAATCAAATTTGATCTTTCTAAATCAAATTTAATCTTTCTAAAACAATGAATTACATATTTAACACACCACATAATTCATTGTGTCTAAACTATCTACATTCATCATAGACCTTAGCTTCTTGAACACTTCGACTGACACTCCCTTCGTCATGATGTTTGCAATTTGATTCTCAGTTCTGCAGTGTTCCAAGTTCATCTTCCCTTCTGTTACTTGTTCTCGAAGATAATGGAACCTCATTTTGATGTGCTTACTTTGACCATGTGCTATTGGATTCTTCACCAAGTTGATAGCTGACATGGTGTCGATCTTCATGGTAATTGCTCCATGACTCTTCGTTGTGATCTCTTTGACCAGGTTCACTATCCAGGTTGCTTGACATGCACAAAGAGAATCAGCTATAGATTCTGCTTCGCATGATGACAATGCCACTACTGGCTCCTTTCTCGAACTCCAAGCAACTGGTGCACCACCTAACATAAACACATAGCCAGCTGTGGATTTCCTATCCCAACATCCCTACACTAACTAGAGTCCGTGTATCCCACTAACTTGCATTATTTTCCTTTATCAGCTGCAGGAAATAAAATGTCATGGTCGAGAGTCCCTTTTAGATACCTCAGTATCCTCTTCGTTGCTGCTAGGTGTGATACCTTTGGCTTCTGCATGAATCTACTTACCATACCCATATTGTATGCTAAGTCAAGCCTTTTGTGACAAAGGTATCAAAGTGACCCAATAAATATTTTGTATTGGGTTGGGTCGACGTCATCTTTATCTGACTATTTCGACAGTTGCAATCTGGTCTCATCTGGAGTCGAAGTTTGGTTGCAATCTTGCATCTCAAATCTCTTGAGTATTTCGCCTGCATATTTTCTTTGGTGCATCATCAAACCTCTACTAGTCTTGTAGAATTCGATGCCAAGGAAATATGAGAGGTATCCCAAGTCTGACATTTCAAACTCCTCACTCAGGTTATGTTTGAAGTCTTAGATCTCCTTCTTGCAACTTCCTATTATCAACAGGTCATCGACATAGAAGCATAGTATAAGCAATTCACTACTGCTTCTTCTTACGTACACTTCATGCTCGGTCATACACTTCACAAATTCCTTCTCCCTTAAGAAGCTGTCGATTTTCTTATTCCAAGCTCTTGGAGCTTGCTTAAGTCCATACCGGGCTTTATGCATTATGTGCACCTTTCTTTCTTCGCCTTGTTTCATATACCCAGCCGGTTGTGCAACATAAACTTCTTCGTCTAAGGGGCCATTAAAGAATGCACATTTCACATCCATCTGACATGGGTGTCAATCGTTCATATTTGCTAGACCAACAACCAACCTGATTGTTTCGATTATGGCAACAGGTGCAAACACTTCGTCGAAGTCGATTCCTTCCTTCTGAAGAAATCCTTTCGCCACAAGTCTCGCCTTCTGTCGAGTTACTTCTCCTTTAGGGTTCACCTTCACCTTGTAAACCCACTTCACATAAATTGCCTTCTTGCCTTGAGGCAATTGGACAAGTGACCAAGTGTTGTTGACTTCGATGGACTCTAACTCCTCATTCATTGCTTTCACCCACTTCTAAACTTTCAATGCCTCAACTGCATTGACTGGTTCGACATCTGCGTAGAAAGCATAATGTATCAGCTCACCTTCTTCATCAACCACATCATCTGATGTGATCACACATTCTTACAACCTTGCAGGCATGTGTCTTGTTCGTCGAGGTCTTCTTGGGTCTGCTTCATCTCTGACTTGTTCCTGTCGAACTTCTCTTTCGACTTCAGTGGTTGGTTCTTCACAAGAAATTCTCACGGAATTCTTCTTGACATTCTCAGTCCAATCTCATTCTTTAAGCTCATCTATGATCACGTCCCTGCTGATAACTACCTGCTTATTCACTCGTTCGAACAACTTGTAACCTCCAGTCGAATGATATCCTATCAAGATTATCTTATTCGACTTGTCATCAAGCTTCCTTCTTAACTGATCTGGCACATGTCTATGTGCTATAGATCCAAACACCTTCAAGTGACTGAGACTAGGCTTGACACCAGACCAACATTCTTCTAGTGTGATTTCTTCAAGCTTCTTTGATGGACATCTGTTTAATATGTATGTTGTTGTCAAAACCGCTTCTCCTCATAATTCTTTGGGTAGATGCTTTCCATCCAACATACTTCTCACCATATTCATGATGGTTTTGTTCTTTCTTTCTGTAATTCCATTTTGATGTGGAGTGTAGGGTGGCACCACCTCATGCGCAATCCCTTCTTTTTCACATAATGCGTCGAACTCTTTTGACACATACTCTTCACCACTATTAGTCCTCATAATTTTCATCTTTCGACCACTCTGTCTTTCGACCATAGATTTGAATCTGGAAAATACCTCGATCACATCACTTTTCTTCTTGATGAGGTAAGTCCACAACTTTTGACTGTAATCATCTATGAACGTGACAAATTATTTGTTGCCTGTAATCGAATCCATCACCAGCACCTTCAGCTACTAGAATGTTGTCATTTGCAAACATCACCGTGTTCTTCGACGAGGGCTTCATGTTGACAAATCAATCTTTCCTTACAGTCATGTGTGATAAGCATCCTGAGTCCAAGTACCACTGGTCCTGGATCTCTCTTCGTATCTTGTTGTGATCATCAGCAACATCTCTTCTTCTTCATGTTTCACCAGCTTTGCATCAGTTTCTTGATTCTTCTTCTTTTCTGGACAATCACTAAAATAGTGACCATGCTTCTGACAATTGAAACACTGAATGTGACTTTTGTCAGGCTTTCGACCACCACCTCTTCCTCTACCTGCAGCACCACCTATTTGGTTGCCTTGGTTCCAAGGTTTTCTCTTATTCGATCAGTTTCCTTCATGTTGATTTTGACCAGTCGAATTGGTGTAACCACCTCTACCATTGGTGCCATTCCAGCTTCCTTTGCCTTTCCTTTCTTTTTCTGACTGTGCCTGCAAAGCCATATCACTCTTCGACTTTCTGGCAGCTCTTTCAGCCATCATTTATTCATGAGACTCAAGCGTCCCTTGAAGCTCTTCCTTCGTCAATATTGACAAGTCTTTCGACTCTTCTATGACTACTACCACGTGGTCGAATTTTGGAGCCAATAACCTCAAGATCTTTGACACAACTGATCTTGATGTCAACACTTCTCCACATACCTTGATTTGATTCACCAACTTTGTAACTCTAGTTAAGAAATCTGTTATACTTTCATTGTCTTCCATCTGAAGCAATTCATAAGTCCTTTTGTGAGTTTGTAACCTCACCTCTTTCACGTTCTCTGCGCCTCCAAACAATTTTTCAAGAATCTCCCAAGCTTTTTTTGCTGATTCTACATCACTAACCTTTTCAAAGTTATCTGGATCAATACATTGATGGGTTATAAAGAGAGCTTTATAATCTTTCTTCTTCAATTCTTTATATGCTGCTTTCTCTTGATCTGTCGCAGTTTCTACAAGCGGTGATAATCCCTCCTTTACAAGATCCCAAAGATCTTGGTAACAGAAAACCACCTTAATCTACTTGCACCAATTCTCATAATTATCTTTTTTGAGAATCAGAAGGTTCGCCGCAAAGTGCTCGTTTGGATGATTCATCGCCATCATAGTTTTCCTTCCTTGAATCGTAACCAGAGCTCTAGATACCAGATGTTGGAATTCAACCAAGATCTATGGTGAATTCTTCTCAATCTTGATCTCAAGATTGTTATGTAATGACAATGAACAAAAACAAGAACACGTTTAAAGAAGATGAGTATGAACTACAAAGTAACTCTCTGCCCACAACTGTGGAATTTTATTATCACTTTGCAACTGCAAAACCGTGATTATCAAACTTGATGATTACAATGAAAAGAGTTCCTCCCTATTTATAGATTTAGGTTAACTTGCATCTTAAGCTAAAGCCCAAACTATAATCTTTTTAAAACAATGAATTATATATTTAACAACTTATACTATTATATTCTTAATTAACAACCTTTTAACTTTTCTATAAATTTAATGTACTAAACCAAAAATGAAGTAAGAATAGGTGATAACAGTGGATTCGAGCTTTCGATATGGTGGAAAGGGAATTGATCTGTAAGGTTAACACAGTTGGTGTAAGCCCTAGAGGCCAATATTTTGGTACTTGTATCGAATTATTTATTAATAATAAAAGACATTTCTTTATTATGTTTGTTTTTCCAAAGTGATAAATTCCCTAGAATAGCTAGCTCATTTAATGAAATATTAAGTGTAAATTAATCATGAGATTCCATTAAACATAAGGACACTATTCTTAAAGTATTCGTAGTCGAGCTTTAATATGAAATGGGATAACCTTAAAGCATTAAGACTAATATGTAGATAGACTGATGATCACATCTCATGGATCATGAATAATGAGTTATCAAGTCTTAACATAGGTATGAATATTAGGAGTAATATTTATACTGGATTGACCCACTATGAGAATATTGCATAGAATGTTATGCAAAGTGTCATAAGTTACTCTCATGGTGATAGTGGTGTATACCACCCTTCGACCTGAAACCACTGTGGACCCTAGATGTAGAGTCAAGTATTTTATTATTGATCAAACATTGTCCGTAATTGGATGACTATAAAGACAATTGATGGGTACTTCATAAAGCATGATGAGGGACATGAGTGACCTAGATGGGATTTGCCCATCCTGCATAACAGGATAAATGTCTAAGGGCCCAATATTGAACTGAACAAGGATGACACGGTATATGCCTTGTGTTCAATATAGACATAAGGGCAAAAGGGTAATTGTACACACAAGCACTATCACAAAAGGTTTTGCTAAATCACATGACAATTTCGTGACTTGGGTAGCAGTGATGTGTTGCTAGATACCGCTTACTGTTTATTATGTTAAATGCATGATTTAATATAACTACCAAAGTCGCGAAATCCTATAGGGTCACTGATAAGTGCAAAATGTACCTATTTTTGTATATAAGTTTTGTTGCACTTATCGATACTTTTTGGTTAATATCGTTCAAATAAATCCCGATTTGTTTATAAATACGTTTACTTTGCTTTTTAGTGTATATATTACGTATCGTGTAAATATTACGTATCGGGTAAATATCATTGAGTTTAATTGATTTTCTCTCATTTTTGTAGGTATTCAAGCAAGGATATCTTGCCATATTCATTTAAAGCATTGAATAAGCTTTCCAGCGCTTCTGACCGTGCGTCAATCCGAGTTACGGTGTAGAAGTTGTGGTCCAAATAAGGGCTGGTTTGCTGTCAAGTTCGCTTTGAGAACTTTCCAACGAATGTTTGCTTTGCAATCTCCCCACCGAACGAGACAATAGAAAAAGGGACCAAAGTTAGCAAAGCGAACTTCCCAGCGAATGTTCGCCATAAAGTTCGCAAAGCGAACTTTCCAGCGAATGCTCGTCCAGAGTCGGTTTAACTGTTCCGTAGGCACTTAAGTGCCACTTTTTGAGGCTCGCTTTACGAGTAAAACATTCGCTTAGCAAACGTGACAGATTTTGTAATACTATAAGTTCATTTTCAGTCATTTTTTAGGTTATGTTTTAGGGTATTTGTTCTCAATTCATCAAACCTTCATTCTTTGTAGTTTAGAGCTTAGAAAAACATCAATGGAGGTTGCAACTCGACGATTGGGAGTGGATGATTCTTGGATCGTGATTTGACACCATGAGAGATTTTGATTCCTCTTCTCTCTTCCCTTTGTAGTTTCCATTTGTTATGAGTTTGTATGTAAGTTTACCTTGATTATATGTATATTCATTACTCATGGTGTTGTATAAAGCTCATTTTACAAGTTAATGTTGGTGCCATGATTTCTTTATTTGGGTTTGAGTTGCGGTAGATATATCCTCTTTGAATCCGGACTTAGGATGAACATCTATTATGTTCTAGACTCTAGAGATAGATTTAGGCTTAATATTCACTTGAGTATTGATTCTTAATACTTCCGTGTGGTCGAGTTGCGTGAGACATCACCTCCGAGGCGATGCGGTTGTTCTCTTAACTTTGCGTTAGACATAACCTTTATTGTGAGCGATACGTGATAATGTTGATGACTGATTTAGGTTGCGTACAACTGAGTAGTAAGTTTGAGTATTTGATAGGGTAGATGAAATGTAAACTCGAGAGTTCTCTACTCTCCAAAGAATGAATTCTTTTTCTGTTCAATAGTTTTATTTCTCGCATTTACTTTTAAACCCATTTTATACCCAAACACATTAACATTGAGATTGTCGAACGACATTCTTTCCCTCGAACCGATCTCTGTGGACACGATAAATTCCTGTAAAAATACTTCCAAAATGTTTGTTGCTTACCGCTTTACCGCTTCAACAAATTGGCGTCGTTGCTGGATATTGGTTTTGATATTGAGTCGCATTGCGATAGTTTCTTTGTTTTTTAGTTTTGTAGATATCATATATATTGTATATTTTCACTTGTTATACTGATACTTGTAGATTAACGTCTGTTTAAGTGTTTAGTTAGGGCACTTGCTTTTGGTTTGCGCGGTGAGGCGTCACCATGGCATGAAGGGAGAAAGTTACTAGCTAATCATTATAAAGGCGTCGAGCTTACGACGTAAAACAAGCATGTTTTATTGTTTTTTGTTTCTAATGTTTTTGTTTGTTCTTTGGACGCAAATTTTGGTTGGCTAATTTGAGGATGCATTTTGTGATTTTCCAAGTTTGATCATTTCAACTTGCGGATGTATGGTAATGATATTGTTAAGTTTTGTACACGTCCAAGGTATGTGTTTATCGCTTTCTTGACTTTAGTATATTCATGATACTTAGGATTTTTACAAACTTCCATGCCATTCATTCTTTTGTATACTTGTTCTTGTTGTGAATCACTTTAGTTCCCACCTTTTTGTGAGGTAGCTTTCCATTGTTCATATATGCGCGAAGTACCAACATTCTTGTTCTAACTGGATTTTATTATGCTTAATCTTTTGTTTGTGTTGATTATATGAAAGCATGAAAAGGATCAAGGCATTTTTGTTTCATTTTGAGCACAACTACCTTAGCCAAATAGTCATTCACCTTGTGAGCGTGTGATCATTTGTAACCCCTTTGAGCCTTTGGTCATTATCCATGTTGTTTGAGTTTGATGCTTGTCTATGAGTGTCAAATTTACTTTTTGTATGGATTTTGTTTTTTCTTGAACCCTCAACTTTGTGTTGTTGTATGAATTTTTGCCTTGCCTTAGAAAGTAGGGAGTATTCACATGATGATGTGATTGAATTCAAGTTGGGGAGAGAATGGTTGTTTACTCATTGGTTGGTTTCTATGAGGTCGAAAAAGAAAAGAAAAAAGAGAAAAATATGAAAGAGAAAAGAAAAGAAAAATGTGAAAAAAAAGAAAGAAAAAGAAAACCCTTGAGAAAGGAAACAAAAAGAGTTCAAATAATTGTGCTAAATAAGTATTGTGTTTTGTGTAACACTTGGGATTTTGGAAGAAGTTTGATTGAAATTTTGTGTTTGAGTCTTTGTGAGTTGATCACTCCTTTAGGTTTAGGCAAGTTTCGTTTCAATTACCTTTAGAAATTGCCCCTTGTTTGTTTACCCGACCACGCTACAACCTTGAAAGCCATTGTGATTCTTGCCTTTGTATGTTGAATATGATTTTTGGATGGTTGCATAATTTAGTCTATTGTTTGCATGATTGTTGTGTGAGTGATAAGTACCTTAATTTGTGTTTTCCATCTACCGATGATTGTTTTTGCTAGGTGTGATTCACATTGGGAACTTGTGTTGTTTTAGGATGTTTTGCATGATTTTTGTATTTTGCATTTGTTTCGTGACTATGTTGTCGTCGTAGTTTAGTGGTAAGTATTTATTTTGTGTGTACCGTTTTTCATTTGAACTATACATTTGTTTTAGTTTTTCAAAACCTGTTGATTCGTGATTCTTTGGTTATTGCTTTTATGTTTTTAAGTTTGCTTGATTCTTGTTTGCGGACAAACAAGTTTAAGTTGGGGAGACTGATAAGTGCAAAATGTACCTATTTTTGTATATAAGTTTTGTTGCACTTATCGATACTTTTTGGTTAATATCGTTCAAATAAACCCCAATTTGTTTATAATTTTGTTTACTTTGCTTTTCAGTGTATATATTGCATATCGTGTAAATATCATTGAGTTCAATTGATTTTCTCTCATTTTTGTAGGTATTCAAGCAAGTATATCTTACCATATTCATTTAGAGAATTGAATAAGCTTTCCAGCGGTTTCAACCGTGAGTCAATCCGAGTTACGGTTCAGAAGTTGTGGTCCAAATAAGGGATGGTTTGCTGTCAAGTTCGCTTTGCGAACTTTCCAGCGAATGTTCGCTTTGCAAACTCCCCAGCGAACGAGACAGTAGAAAAAGGGACCAAATTTAGCAAAGAGAACATCCCAACGAATGTTTTCCAGAAAGTTTGCAAAGCGAACTTTCCAGCGAATGCTCGTCCAGAGTCGGTTTAACTGTTCCGTAGGCACTTAAGTGCCACTTTTTGAGGCTCGCTTTGCGAGTAAAACGTTCGCTTAGCGAATGTGACAGATTTTGTAATACTATAAGTTCATTTTCAGTCATTTTTTAGGTTATGTTTTGGGGTATTTGTTCCCAATTCATCAAACCTTCATTCTTTGTAGTTTAGAGCTTAGAATAGCATCAATGGAGGTTGCAACTCGACGATTAGGGGTGGATGATTATTGGATCGTGATTGACACCGCGAGAGATTTTGATTCCTCTTCTCTCTTCCCTTTGTAGTTTCCATTTGTTGTGAGTTTGTATGTAAGTTTACCTTGATTATATGTATATTCATTACTCATGGTGTTGTATAAAGCTCATTTTACAAATTAATGTTGGTGCCATGATTTCTTTATTTGGGTTTGAGTTGCGGTAGACATATCCTCTTTGAATCTGGATTTAGGATGAACATCTATTATGTTCTAGACTCTAGAGATAGATTTAGGCTTAATATTCACTTGAGTATCGATTCTTAATGCTTCCGTGTGGTCGAGTTGCGTGAGACATCAGCTCCGAGGCGATGCGGTTGTTCTCTCAACTTTGCGTTAGACATAACCTTTGTTGTGAGTGATACATGATAATGTTGATGAGTGATTTAGGTTGCCTGCAACTGAGTAGTAAGTTTGAGTATTTGATAGGGTAGATGAAATGTAAACTCGAGAGTTCTCTACTCTCCAAAGAATGAATTCTTTTTCTGTTCAATAGTTTTATTTCTCGCATTTACTTTTAAACCCATTTTAAACCCAAACTCATTAACATTGAGATTGTTGAACAAAATTCTTTCCCTCGAACCGATCTCTGTGGACACGATAAATTCCCGGAAAAATACTTCCAAAATGTTTGTTGCTTGCCGCTTTACCACTTCAACAGTCACACACATAAGGACAGTTTGATAAGAGGTAGAGTAAATAAGGCACACCGTAAGGTACGGTGTACTTAAGTAAATATGTAACACCGTAAGGTACGGTGCACTTAAGTGGAATACGGATTGTGGTAAGGTACCGTGTGCTTAAGTGATATACGGTACATCATAAGATATGGTGTGCATGCACTGAAGTGGGTTTTTAGCTTGCAGCCCACAGAAGTGGTTCTATAAATATAACCCTTATGCAGAGCATAAACAGTTGATGAAAATTCAGTTGTGAAACCCTAGCCATATTTTCCTTCTCTCTATCTCTCACTCAAAGCCTTCAATCGTAGCAGCTAGCACTAAGACTGAAGGAAGTTGTTCGTGTGGACTGAGTAGAGGCGTTGTTCATCGTACATCGCTCGTGATCATTCCTTCGATTCAGAATCAAAGGTTTCATCGCCACGAGAGGTAACCATTCTATCACTGATCATGATCTTTTGTAAGGACCGCTAAAAGGAAATTTTAATTTCCGCTGCATTTTGAATCGCGATTTCCCTTCAAACACTCCAACGCTTGAGTTAATATGTGAGGAATGAGTGAATTAAAATTGAATCTGAAATCGAGTATTTGAATTGACGCGCTCTCTATATATAGTGGAGAGGAAATAACAACTTGATATTTATTATAAGTGAATTGCGGAGAGTCGTTGGATGTATCCAGAGTTTGAATCCTCTATACTTATCTGCATGACAGTTCTCGTGTGATGAGAAGGTTCTGGATGGATTGTATCTCCTTTAGAATGGTCAGTCGGGAATCAATTTTGTCGACCCAGAATAGTTGTCTCCCTAGCCCTTGTTTTTGTGTAACTGATAACTCACTATATGTGAGGTATTCTAGCTCTTAACACTTGATTTTATTTTGTTATTAAGCAAGTTTGTTAGGTTAATTTAAGTTCATTTTGTTGTTTTAAGAAAGTTTGCAAAGATCATAATATATGCTTTCTTTTATGAGTTTTTATGCGTTTGTCACATGCGTGAGGTTAATTTTTTTATATGTTCTGCCACGACAGAAGTGGAACATCACTTCAACCTCAACTTTCAACTAAGTGTCAATTGCAAATAAGGTTAGAATGAGTGACTGTTTGTGTCATTAAGACTCACATGACAACAATCAGAGAATTGGACTGCAAAGAAGTTGAAAACGATAATGGATAAAAAAATTCAACTTAAATGAAAATAATGAGGTTAAAGAAGATAAAAAAATTCATTTTTAAATTTAAATATATATTTTATTAACAAATAAATAAATGTATTTTTAAAAGGTTAAATTTTATAAAAAAATATGTTTTATAATCCACAAAATCAAAATTAAAGTACATGTATACTAAGTTGCCAACAGTATATCTGAGCCTTCCAATTTTTAAATTATAAATCGAAGTCTAAAAAGTGCTTGAGAATTGATATCCCACTACATAGTGCATAAATCTTGTTAAGATAATTTTTTTATTTTCTTACTTATACTTTAAGTATTTTAGAATATTTAAATCTCAATATTATTAAAAGAAATTAAGAAAAAAATATAAAATATGCTTTATGATCCTATTTATAAAAAAAAATTGATTTTTAATATTTATTAAATAATAAATATATTTAATCTATTACACTTTTATCTTTTGATGCCATTGGGCGCTTTATACCCGTAAAGGTTAAATTTTTGTACTCATATAAATACATTTTTAACCATAGATTTATTATTTAAAAGTTTAATGGTTTAGATGTATGGGTGGTCCACAAAAGTGTATCATAAATAGATTTTTAAATTTTATTTAATGGGTTTTAAATTTTTTTTTTTGCATTTTTTAGATGCATTTATTTAATAACAAAATAAATGTTTATATTTAAATGATAAATTGATAGTTTTTAATATTCTCTCTAATTCTATTTGTAAAAAATTATTTGTTAGTTACGATAAATAAACAATGTATATGGACAACATATAAATCAAATACATTAATTATTTAATAAATTTTAAAAAAATATGTTTTTTTATAAAAAGAGCTAAAGAGTAATTAATTTGTTTTTTTAATTGTATGTGTTAAATTTTGTTCCTTTTAATTTGTAACAAATAGTTTAAATTGACTTGAAAAAAAATAATTTTTAATTATTTTTTGTACAATAATTATTTTTCTTTTCACTTCAAGTTGTTTTTTTTTAGAAAATGTGTTAGTAGTTTTTTTATTTGATGATAAGTTTATTAAGAATTTGTTTAATAATATTTGATAACTATAATTTATGTCTAATTCACACAAATACATATAAAAAATCCTATCAAAAGTTAAATCTAAAAAATTATGATTTTATCTGTATACCTAATTCCAATTAAAAGAGAAAACCTATAATAAAATTCATAAAAAATAAACATAAAGTTTCATAAAATAAATAAAAAAATTCAACTTAAATAAAAATAATGAGGTTAAAATGATAAAAAAAACTATTTATATTTTTATAAATATATATTTTATTAACAAATAAATAAATGTATTTTAAAAGGTCAAATTTTGTAAAAATATGTTTTATAAACTACAAAATCAAAATCAAAGTACATGTATACTAAGTTGCCAACAGTATATCTAAGCCATTCAATTTTTAAATTATAAATCAAAGTCTAAAAAGTGCTTGAGAGTTGATACCCCTCGACATAGTGCACAAATTTTGTTAAGATAATTTTTTATTTTCTTACTTTATTCTGTACTTTAAGTATTTTAGAATATTCAAATCTCAATATTATTTAAAGAAATTAATAAAAAATAATAAAATATATTTTCTAATCCAATTTATAAAACAAAATTATTTTTAATATATATTAAATAATTAATATATTTAATCTATTATACATTTCATATACATTGATTATTCAACATAATCTTAAAAAAATATATTATAAATAACATCAAATAAGTATTACTTAAATTAAAAATAAATACATAGTCAGCCCATCTCTAGAATAAAGGAATACTCGTCAAGATAATTATTAAGTTAGTGTATCTACAATTTTTTTGACAAAAGTATTCACTTATACTATTATATTCTTAAGCAACAACCTTTTAACTTTTCTACAAATTTATTGTACTAAACCAGAAATGGAGTAAAGATAGATGATAACAATGGATTAGACCTTTCGATACGGTGGAGAGATGATTGATATGTAAGGTTAACACTTTAACGCTTGAGTCAATATGTGAGGAATGAGTGAATTAAAATTGAATTTAAAATCGAGTACTTGAATTGACGCCCTCTATATATAGCGGAGAGGAAATAACAACTTGATATTTATTAGAAGTGAATTGCGGAGAGTCGTTGGATGTATCCGGAGTTTGAATCCTCTATACTTATCAGCATGGCAGTTCTCGTGTGATGAGAAGGTTATGGATAGATTGTAGCTCTTTTAGAATGGTCGGTCGGGAATCAATTTGGTCGGCCTAGAATAGTTGTCTCCCTAGCCCTTGTTTTTGCGTAACTGATAACTCACTGTGAGGTATTCTATTTCTTAACACTTGATTTTATTTTGTTATTAAGCAAGTTTGTTAGGTTAATTTAAGTTCATTTTGTTGTTTTAAGAAAGTTTGTGAAGAGCACAATATACACTTTAATTTTTTATATGTTCTGCCACGACAGAACTGGAGCATCACTTCAACCTAAACTTTCAACTAAATGTCAATTGCAAAGAAATAGAGCACGCGCGCGCGCGCACACATACATACATACACACACACACACATACATACACACACACACACACACACACACACGCACATATATATATATATATAGAGAGAGAGAGAGAGAGAGAGAGAGAGAGAGAGAGAGAGAAAGCAATGGAAAAGAAATAAACAATGGAAAATAAATAGGTTCATCTTAACCATAGACTACTCATGTCCCTAAGAGTTTCTTCTTTAAAGTTCCACTAAAAAGTTACACTTGACCTTTTACAAGATTATCTCATGAACTTTCAACAACAAATAAATCTTTTACACAAGCTTAGTTCAATAACCTACAAACATAGTTTTTGCACATGCTTAGCTCAATAACCAATAAACAAAGGTTTTGCACATGTTTAGCTAAAGAATCTTCACCCAAGATTTGATTAGGTTTATCTTGAAACCTTCAAATTCTTTACAAAAGATATCACATTAGAGAATCACACTCTTGAATAAATCAGATTAATCACAGTATTAGTACAACACAACTCTCAAAGGAATTTTTCAATCTTTTAACACTACGAGAATTTTAGTGAAAAGGAAAATTTAGAAACAAAGAGAGTAGAAAATATTAGAGAGGTTTATATTCATAAGTCTAGCCTAAAATGAAATGAGGAAAAGCCTTCTAATATAGAAAAAAATTGACTTAAAAAAAGAAATGATCTATGGGCTAAATAAATTATATAATCGATTAAATCACGTTCAAGACTTACTTTTGTTCTTTTACAATTTAAACTTATCACTCTAAGATGCTAAACGTAGGACCATATGAGCTTTCACACTTTCAATTTCAAGCATCAAGTTCCTTCGCTTGATTCAACGATTGGTTAGCTCTTAAGCTTTATTCATTTAATTGATGAGACTTGAGATATCTTCTTATTGACCATATGCCATTATCATGAATTACTTGAAACTTGATAGTAACTCCCCTTTTGTCAGTTGTCACAAAGAACTCTTGAAAAGAGATATCAATGCCAAAAAGCTTTTTGAATTATGGAGTTATCATATTTAAAAGTTATTTTACAGTTTCATACTAGATAAAAGTACAATGAACGTGACAACCCTAGTGGATAAGGGCTGCCATAGGCTTTAGGGTTTGTTAAGGATTAAAGATATCCCAAATGATGGAGTGAGAAACTCTGTAAAGGTGGTTTCTTGGTTTAAGAGATTAATCCCGCTAAAATCATGGTACTGATCTATTTATAGCCCTAGGTACTGAACTGAGTCCCTTACTATTCAGCAACTACTCTAAGCATGAATGACTATTTTCCTAAGATCTAGGAGGTGCAGTTAGGTTCCACAACTTCCTATGTAACGTCTATTGAACCATTATACACTCTACGTACGGTCGTTCATCACATAAAGGAGATTTGGAGACTTAGGAAACTCATCTAGACAAGGGGCAATCAAACCAACACGGGGGAGCTATAACTAATATGCACGGGCGAGTCGAGAAGGTAAAGGCCAAGAGAACGTCACTTGTCTTTCCTCCAAAGCCTCTCTAAATTATATCATTATGCAGATCCACAAGCACGATAGATCGTAGAGGCCAAAGTATTTTAACCCTTTATGCATCTTTGGACCTTCGGGATAAGCCTCGCCGAGTCTCTATTCTTGCCTTCAAATCTCAAATGTCCCCATAAGACGAGACTTTAGTTGAGTTCCTCAGGCGAGACTGAGTCGAATTCCTCACATGATACTGATTTGAGTCCCTCAGGCAAGACTTTAGTTGAGTCCCTCAGGCGAGGATTTAGTTGAGTCCTTTAGGCGAGACTTTAGTTGAGTCCCTCAGGAAAAAATTTAATTGAGTCCCTCACACGAGACTTTATTTGATTCTCTTAGGCAAGGTTGAGTTGAGTACCCCCATGCTAGAAGTTGTTGGGTCCCTCCAACGAGACTTTGGATAATAACTCAAACGAGACTTTAGTTGGAGGTGTTGCCTTACGTGGGTAGTTGAGCCTATGACGTGCACTCGGATGTCAGAGATGTAACTTATACATTGTTCTGGACTGGACCAATGGCTAGACATGGCCCAATCCACTTCTGCTCCAGAGCGGCCCAAATTGCCTAAGTCCAGTCCACAAAGGGGCGAATGTTACCTTTCTGCCCCTCCAACCGGGCAAAGACTGCATCGCTCCTCCCTAGAAACAATGCCCGTTACACACGGCTCATCCACTCCCCGACAGCTATGGGCAGGTGCCCGAAACTATGCCCATGCCCGACATAACGGCTAGTTTTGGGCACCCTGCCCGACCTAACGGCTAGTTTGGGCAGTTACCTATTCTTCGAGAAAACGGTTATTTCGCCCTGAAAATAGGACCGTTGGCCATGCGCTGGTGGTGCTATATAAACCCTCTCGCTTGAGAGGGTCAGGTATCCAATATTGACCCTACGAACTAATACTTTGTACTTGCCCTTTTTCTCTGACCCTTTCTTACTTGAGCGTCGGAGTGCCTTGCAGGTACACCCCCTTCCTCCTCTCCATACGACCAGCATCTCAGACGTACTTGGTGGCCCACTTCTACAGGATCTGATTCAACCTTCACGATCAGTGCCGCCGTCTGTGGAAATCATTGTTTTCCCCATCTTTCTTTCCCCAAAAATCGAAGATCAAAGTAAATTTCAAGATCATCATCATGGCCTCTCAAGATCGCTCCAAAGGTGCTCTCCAAACCGTTGTCCCCCCCGTCAACAAGACTGACATTAACGGCCCATCATCTCTTCTCCGAGATGCCCGTTTTCTGAGGGATGGAGCCACAACTTCTCCTTCCCCCACCCCTGCTGACCGCAACAACGATCAGCCTTCGCTGGACATCCAGCCCATTCCTATTCTGCCCAACACCGACCCGGTCGTGGCAGCCCTCCTGGAAGTGATCAACAAAACCAACACCCTGATCTTACGGCAAAACGAAAGGATCAGGGTGTTATAAGAGTCCAACCGTCCAAGATCCCCTCCTCCGCGGAGGAACCAGCGACGATCAAGGAGCCCGTAGCCCCGGAGAGATATCGACCGAAGACTGCGCCAAGAGCCTGACCCTCGCGCCGGCCGGAAGCTTGACCAGGTTTCCCCGCGTGACCAGCACTCTCCCGACTACAAGAGGACTCGAAGGAACGAGCAGTCTCCCCCGGTCAAGTCTAAAGGCCAGGCCGTTCACCTTCTCCCCGAAGGAACCGCTCACCTTCTCCTCAAAGGAATCGCTCTCCTTCTCCCCGAAGGAACCGCCGCCGCGAGCGTACCCTTCGGTCCCCGTCATTCACCAGTTCTAGCAGCGACGATGAGCCTCGCGGCCCATTGTCCCAGGAAATCTTGGCTACCCATATCCCTAAGGGCCTGGAGAAGCCCCCATCACTGAGCACGTACGACAGGACTACTGACCTCGATGAACACATCGAGAACATTGATGCGCTATTGGACTACCGTGGCATATAGGGCGCCATCAAGTGCCGGATATTCCCGACCATACTTCGGAAAGGGGCAATGACATGGTACAAGCAGCTGCCCGAAGAGTCCATTACCTCATGGAGGAAACTGGGCAGAATATTCTCGTGGCATTTCACAGCTTATCGTCGTCACCCCAAGACTAAAGCCTCCCTAGGAGCCATAATCCAAGGGAAAGGCGAACCTCTCCGCGCATATATCGAGAGGTTCAAGAAAGAAGCAGTACAGGTCCCTACAACGGACGAGATGAAAAAGTTTCTGCTCGAGCAAGGGCTCCGCCCGGGCTCCGAATTCTCTAAAGCCGTCGGTCTCGCACCGCCGAGGAACCTAGATGCCCTCCTCCTCAATGCCCAATCACACATTCAGTACGAAGAGAAGGTTATGGCCAGCAACGTCTGAGCATTACGCCATCAGGAGAACGCTCGGGCCTCCAGAGGCGAGGAAGCCTCAACATCTCGTCGAGGCGAACGGAGGCACGAGGGCCGTCCTCGTGACTCCCGCGACAACAAGGGGCCCTCCAGGAGATTCCACGACTATACCCCCTGACCGTCTCCAAGGAGAAGATACTGTCCGAGTATGCGAATTCCGAATTTAAGCAGGCAGGGGTCCGCTTCCCCAAACAACTTCTGGTCAGACCCAACGCGGACAAATCAAAATACTGCCATTTTCACAAGAGTCACAACCACACCACTGAAGACTGCATCCATCTGAAGGATGCCATTGAGATACTGATCAGGGACGACCACTTGAAACAATTTGCAAAGAAGAAGGACACTCCTCGGCAGGACGCCCAGGAGTCCAAGAAGATAGAGGAAAAAGTACCCTCCTCAGAAGAAAACATCCAGGTCGCTATGTCCATATCGCGACCAGAGGACTTCAACGTCCCGGACGGGCTCAGCGCCCCTGCTTATTTCAAGGCCCATAGCCCGTGGGAGACGTTTCCCTCCACCATGGTTATCTCCGACGGGGGCTTCAACAAAGTCACGGTGGGCTCCGTGAAACAAAAATTCGAGCATCTGATCAACACAAGCTCTAATAAGGTGACCACGCTCGATCAGGCCCAGAAGGGATCTATCCCCATCTTCTTCTACCGGGAAGAGCTCCTCGTGGGGTCTCCAAAATCGAGTATACCTTTGCTTGTCAGAGCCCGAATGGCGAACTTCGACGTTCGCAGAATCCTCGTCGACCAGGGCAGCTCGGCCGACATCATGTACTCCCAGCTGTTTTCAACACTTCAGCTGGACGAATCACACCTTACCCCCTATGTGGGGTCTGATTTGCAGGGATTCAACAGATCAGTGACCAAGCCATGGGGATACGTCAAACTGATCATAACCTTCGGATCAGCTAAGACGGCCAGATCCGTCAAGGTACAATTTCTGGTAATCGACTGCCCGTCGCTTTACCAGTGCATATTCGGAAGACCAACCCTGACCGAGTTGGTAGCAGTGCCTTCAACAGTCCACCTCAAGATGAAGTATTACACTTCAAAAGGGATGGTCGCCACCCTCCACGGCGATATCGAGGCCCGACGGTGTTTTGAAGCAGCCACGAAGGGACTCAACGACATTGCGTCCAAGCCAAAAGCATCAGGCAAACTAGTATTGCCAAGCAGCTCCGAGGAAGCCAAGCCTCACAGCCGCTTCCCCGAAGAAGACCAACAGGAGAAACGAGCAGCTTCAGCCAACTCGTCTGCATCATCCAGCAGCAGCTCCCATCCGATGCGCCCAATCCCGGATGGCGACTTCGAGATCGTTCTGTTCGGAGACGACCCTCAACGGGGAGTGAAGATTGGAGCAGACCTGCTCAACATCGCGAGGAAGCAGCTCAAAGCATGCCTCCGTGAAAATGTCGACCTCTTCGCCTGGAGCGCCGCCGAGATGCCCGACTTGGACCCGTCTGTCGCCTGCCACCAGCTGACAATTGACCCGGCCGTCAAGGCCATAGCACAACGTAGGAGAAAGCAGTCTCCGGAGAAAACGGAGGCTGCAGAAAAAGCTGTAAAGGACCTCCTCGAGGCCAAATTTATTTCGGAGGCCAAGTACACCACTTGGCTGTCCAACGTTGTACTTGTGAAAAAATCTAATGGAAAATGGCAAATGTGCATTGATTACACCGATCTCAATAAGGCATGCCCGAAGGATGCCTACCCCCTCCCCAATATTGATAAACTTGTTAATAATTCTGCCGGTTTTAAACTTTTATCATTCTCACCAATTCGGAATTCACCTCCATTACCCTGGTTAATTAAAACCGACTGATCAACCAGCTTCAAATCAGATTGCTTTCCCACCGTGATCTTTTCCAATTAATTCTAACTCTCTCACCATAAGCATGTACATATGCAATGACTTCCTACTCAATGCATCGACCCCTACATTTGCTTTACCATGATGGTAACTCAAATCAAAATCATTATCCTTCAATAACTCCAACCACCTCTTCTGCCTCATATTCAACTCTTTCTGATTGAATAAGTACTTCAAACTCATATGATCACCGAACACTCCAAATTTAGAGCCAAAAGGTAAGGTCTCCAAATTTTCAACACGAACACCACAACTGCCATTTCTAAGTCATGCATAGGATAATTCCTTTCATGCACTTTCAATTGTCTCGAAGCATAAACGACAGCTTGTCCATTCTTCATCAATACTCCACCAAGACCTATCTTCGATGCATCACAATACACCACAAAAGATTAATTCGGATTAGGTAAAATCAAAACCGGAGCAGTCGTCAATTTCTTCTTCAATTTCACAAAACTCTCTTCACATGCAACCTCCCACACATAAGCCTGACTCTTACGAGTCAACTGAGTCAACGGTAACGCCAATCTAGAAAAACCTTCTATGAACTTGTGATAGTAACCTGCCAACCCAAGAAAATTCCGTATCTCGGTAGCAGACTTCGGAGTCTCCCACTGTAACACCGCCTTAATCTTAGAAGGATTAACAGCAATCCCACCACTTGAAATCACGTGGCCAAGAAAACTCACTTCTTTCAACTAAAACTCACACTTCGAAAGTTTTACATACAACTCCTTCTCTTTCAATAATTGCAACACAGTCCTTAAATGCGCAGCAAGCTCTTCTTCTGATTTAGAGTATATCAAGATATCAACAATGAAAACCACCACAAACTTATCCAAATACTCATGGAAAATCCGATTCATATACTCCATGAACATACCAGGTGCTTTGGACACACCAAACGGCATCACGGTGTATTCATAGTGACCATACCTCGTCCTGAAAGATATCTTCGGAATATCATCCGACTTAACATGAATCTGATGATAACCAGACCTCAAATCAATCTTACTGAACACACAAGCGCCTACTAGCTGATCCATCAAATCGTCAATTTATTCAACTGCCGATAATCCACACACAACCTCATACTCCCATCTTTCTTCTTTACTAACGACACAGGAGCACCCCACGGAGAAACATCCGGATGAACAAACTTCTTCTCAAGCAATTCTTCCAATTGTTTCTTAAACTCTCCTAACTCGAAACTGACATCCGATAAGGAGCCATTGACACCGGACTCGTACCTGGCATCAAGTCCACTGCAAACTCTACTTCAAGTTCTAGAGGCAAATCACTTATGTCATCTGGAAACACCTCCGGAAATTCGTGGGCAACAGGTAATTTGACACCCACAGTTTCACGTTCAACTTGCAACGATGCAACAACGCAAACATCGAGGCTTAGTCTTCTAGGATTTCGTCTACTTGCTCAGCAGGCAACAACATAAGCATCCCTACTATCACCAAACCCATATCTACACTCTGGAGACAAGTCGCAATTATCTGATCGTTCTCTCTCAGGAACATCCAAACTTCACTTACGGACAGGAAACTCTAATCCGCTTCATCGTCAAATGTAAGAATCTGCATCGACTCATCAAAACAATCTGTAATCACTTGGCTTAACTCCAAACAATTCAATATACCCACTATCTAAGCTGGCAAGATACGTCTACTCCATCCAACATGATCCCGTCTATTATCAATAAGAGATTAAGGGTGACCAGTTCCTCAATTTGTCAATAAACCGCCGACAATTATGATGGGGCATAGACCATCTTGGCCAAACTATGGTTGCATCCAATAGCACACCGAGCCATCACTCCACACCTAAAGCATTTTGGAGAAGCACAAGATCCTCCCCCACTTGCTTCATTCCCAACCTGCAAATGAAAAACAAAACAAGCATCGACAATGTTTTTCACACACATGTCACATACTAGGGAACAACACAGTTAAACAACCTGGCCGGAGGACCAATCAGACTCTGATACCACTAATGTAACACCCTTCTAAACCCCCAAATATATTGTAAATAAAATTAATAATTAATCCAACACATTGAATCAACCAGGGTGTCACATGCATCATAAAAACATCTTAGTAAGCTTCCTGTTCTGTAACACGGGTTTTCAAACATTTATAATAACCGTTCCTTTGGTACTTCAACATATAAATTTAAACATCGCAGTGGAATCATAGTCACAAAATAACTTCATTTATTTCATCAAACATTAAGACCTTTTGGTCATTGTCAAAAATCATCATAAAATAATTCAGCGTATATGAAAATCATAAAATAGGTTTAACAAAACAACACAACTTCAACTCAAGCGTTCCCCACCTGATGTTACATATCAGAGCAAAACATCTCTACTATTAACGGAAACACAAATAAATAACTCCAAATCTACCAACTTGCCCTTAATGTTTCTCTTAATTATTTATAATAATAATAATAGTAATATATTTCCCATAATTCCATATTATTATTACTAAAATAATATTAATACATCACATACTTCTGAATACTCTCAGCACCCTCCTAACATCATAATACTCCACAACATCGATCACCAGACCCTACATAATTCAATAAAAATTCACAAAATTAAGAATATTTAAAATAACTTAATTAAATAAATATTCTACTCATTTTGGGGTGTTACAAGCCACACCTAAGCACCCTCTGGATTATACTTGCCCTTGAACGTTGGTGAATTATTCCTCTAAAAATTTTCCAAACCACATAACTCATCACCTGCCTTTATTTTGTTATCCGTGCAGTGTCTGAGCCACTGGCTCCAAAACATCAGCAAAATTTTAATCGTTTCTCCCAGCCATTCAACACACCATCAAACAGACATTAGAAGAAATAATGCATCGACAATGTACACACACATGTCACATACTAGGGACTCGACAACATTACAAAACCTGGCTAGACAGACCGATCTGATCTGATACCAATTATAACACCCTAAATTCTCCACACGTTAAATTATAGAATAATTCAAGCATTTATCACAATACACGCGTTTAGGATGTCACTTATCATAAAACAACACATGTTCTATAACACTAATTAATTAAGGTAAAACATTCAAACACACCTATCATCTCATGCTTCATTTAGGGTATTATCGCAGTGGCATTCATCAATTAAGCATGCTTCACAATAATTAAGTCTCACTAAAATACTTTATTTGAATTAAGACAAATGTTGCAAAAGTCTCCACCACCAACATAAGCTCAAATGTCAAGAGCATAACATCCAACTCTCGATCAACGAAAACATAGACATAGAGTAACGTCGTTCGCCCTACCCAGTATTACAGAATAAGAGCATTAGACCACTAAAAATGCGATAAACTAATGATAATAACTCCAAGAGCTATCTCCCACTTATAGCAACAACTTCTAATCCTGGTTATCTGTAAGATGTCCATGGTAGACAACATTAAAATAAGGGGATGAGAATACACTTCCATAAATTAGCAGTGTAAACAAGCAAAGGACGAATATCACACAACAACACGTACACATACTACTCATACCAACATTCACATATCAAGTATTCTCATCCATGCAACACATCGCCAAATAATCATTCACAAATGCAACACTAATGCAACTGTACTCAACAATTGATTCAACATGCACATGGTACCAATATAAACACTTAGGTTCATCTCTCTCCCGATTCCCTTTATAGAACTAGATCACACAAAAATTGTTACCATCACCTAGGTAACACTTCATCGATTCCACCAGAACCAGCCACTCGCTCCCAATCCCCACCATAGGACCAGAGCACAATAAAACTGAACTGAAGTCCATACACCATGAATGCATGACACAATGACATGCACTTAAACTCATGCACACATGACCTCTCTTCTGACCGTGCACAGAACCAATAATACCAACAACATAATCATGATATGCAATATATCAACATACAACAACATTTAATCACAACAAATATTGCCATAACATTCACCGTTTGCACCACACAACATAATCCATCATTTAAATCATGTCAATATTAATGAAGCATTACTCGTAATTAATCATAGACATCGAACAGTACCCAACAACATCTCGATTCATCATACAACAGAAAAATTGGAATATCGAATCAATTCCATGCACCAGAGCTTATTACGCTCATTCTGGGTGCATGACGAGTAACCCGCCATGGTGGTGGCACCCGTTGTAAAGACCATATAATAATACATGCATCAAATCATATATTATACATGAGTTTCACTTTTGGTACTGAAACATAATAAGTTCCTAGTTAACACATTATATATATAAATGCCTCTAATACAAAAGAACTAAACGTCTAAGGCATTACATATACAAGATGTTCCAAAATGATAAAAACTAAGAACTAGATCAAAACAATGATCTCAAAACATAACGCCATAGCGGAAGCCATGCCATTACAAAACCACGATCCGTAAGGAAAGTCAAATAACCTTGTCCTTACCCTTCGCCAAACCTGCAGAACCTGTGATGTAAACAACAACAGTGGGGTGAGATACATCAAATCTCAGTGAGTTCCCTATCTTAAAGTCCTCTCGGCTTTACAAGGTTCTAACAAAGTCCTAACTCATGTCCAAGGGGAAAGGGGAAAGACCATGAGTACACACACACAAGTAACCGCCACGGTGAGCCTGTAAACTCACACTAGTACCGAAGTACCTCTTGAGCCTGTAAACTCAAGGATTCACAAAGTACCGAAGTACGTTCTGAGTCCGTACACTCAAGAACTCACATATCAATAACCAATACCAAGGTATCCCGTTTTCCCGTACCCTTCTACGTCTAGAAGGCGATCCGAGTCATGGATCCTTGTAGCTACTTGGCATACGATTGGATTCGGGATCACCGGTCCGTACACCGTGATCCGTCACTTCTCACGGCCCGTACACCGTCACAAGTCTCTTTACCCGTAGGCTCCAACCGTACTTAACACGGGACTCAAACCTGCCAAGTAGTTGTGTATAACGTTCAGAGGAGGTGCTCGAGTCTCATGAACTACACCGCACAACTGTGGTTATTGATAAACAGAAATGCATACGCCTCGGCCTTTCATGCACGAGCGTTGCCACACATGGAACATTCACACTTCCGACACAGTTTTGGTAATAATCCTCACCCTGCCTAGTCCATATTTTAACATGCATACATTGCCAATAATAGTTACACACAATTAACAAATAAAAGTCGATAAAACGACACAATTTCAGAAATCCCGACTTAATTAAATCGGCCGACAATCTTAAAGCCAAAGTAATAAGAAAGTACATTTTATTATCTTTCCAACGATATCAAAATTGTTCCAATCCGAGTTACGTACAAAAAGTTACGGCATTGTAAACAATCGATCGGAAAAATAAATCACAACAGCAGGATTCTGTAACTCTCCTGGCCGTACGCGTATTGGCACTCTCCGTACGCGTATTGCCCAAATGCTCGCCCAACCATACGCGTATTGCCCCAGGCGATACGCGTATTGCTCAAAATCCCCGGCCATCCATACGCGTATTGCCCTTGCCGTACGCGTATTGACAAGCCCCATACGCGTATCACCTCGACCAATACGCGTATGAGCAGAGGAAAATTCTGCAGAATTTTCTGCAGAATTTTTCTGCTACGGGATCAACCCATTTCAACCCAAAAATCCATTTTTGATCAATCATCAAGCCATAAAACATGTTATAATACAACAACCAGTATAGCATATAATCACACATTGAGTTTTAACAGTTAGATTCAAGATTTTATACCAAAAAGATTCAATTTTCACAATTTCAACCTAACTCTAAACTCAACAAAACTCTACTCTAAAGAGTCTAACTAGAACCCACCTGGATTACTAGACGAGGAGGTTGATACTGAGACGATTAAACGAAGAACAGATGAATTGATGATGATTCTTGAGCCTCTTGAGAATTTCTCTTCTTCCTCTTTCTTTTCCTTTCCTTTCTTCCCTTTTTCCTTTTCTTTCTTTCTCTTTTAGCTTTTGTTTGATTTTCCAAGGGAAATGAAAAGAAAATAGATAGTATAGAAACTATCATTTTTAGTAACACTACTAAATGTCCAAAATTAGCTCAATTACATCAAATTATAAAAACTCAACATTAAATACTATTAATTTAATCGACTATGAGTTCGTCAGTTTACTCTAATTATTTTATCAAATAATTACTCAGAATACCCCGGAACCCAGTTGATCATAATAATATTAACCAGATCGTTTATAAATTTACGGGGTATTACATCCTCCCCCCTTAAATAGAAATTCATCCTCGAATTTAGAATATTACCTGAACAGATGTGGATAAGAATCTCGCATTTCCGATTCTAGTTCCCAAGTAGCATCGCCCGGATGCGTCATATCCCATTGCACCTTAACAAGTGGAATATCTTTGTTCCTTAACACTTTTGTTTCCCTTCCCACAATACTACTCGGTTGTGGTTCAAAAGTCAAATCCGCTTCAATTTCCACTGATTCGGGTAGAATTGGCTGAAGAGGATCAGGAATAAACTTACGGAGCTGAGATACGTGAAAAACGTCATGCATCTCGGATAAAGAGGGTGGTAAGGCTAATCTATAAGCAACTGCACCAATCCTTTCTAAAATCTGATACGGTCCCACGTATCTAGGACTTAACTTACGCGACTTAAACGGTCCTTTCAATCTCAATCTCGGAGTAACTTTCAGAAATACATGGTCACCTTCCTCAAATTCCAAAGGTCTCCTACGATTGTCCGCATAACTCTTTTGACGATCTTGTGCTTATTTAACCTTCTCGCGGATCATTCGAATCTTTTCCGTAGTCTCTTGAATAATCTCGGGTCCCAAAATTCTATCTTCGCCAATTTCAGCCTAACACAAAGGTGTCCTACACTTCCTCCCATACAATGCTTCATACGGAGCCATACCGATGCTCGCATGGTAACTATTGTTATAGGAAAACTCAATTAACGGCAAAAGTTCCTTCCAATTCCCTCTACTCTCTAACACACAAGCTCTTAACATATCCTCCATCGTTTGTATTGTTCGTTCAGTCTGACCATCCGTTTGAGGATGATTCGACGTGCTCAAACACAAATTCGTACCCATCGCTTGTTGGAACACTTTCCAAAATCTCGAAGTAAACTTCGGATCTCTATCGGACACAATACTAGAAGGAATACCATGCAATCTCACAATCTCAGCAATAAACAACCTTGCAAGATGACTTGCCTTATGAGTAGTCTTTACGGCTAAGAAGTGTGCAGATTTCGTTAGTCGATCTACAATCACCCAAATAGAATCATACCCACCTCGGGTACGGGGCAAACCCACTGCAAAATCCATAGAAATACTATCCCACTTCCAAACTGGAATATCCAAAGGTTGTAACAAACCGCCCGGTCTTTGGTGTTCAATCTTCACCTGTTGGCACACCGCACATTCTGACACATATCCCGCTATATCCTTTTTCATCCCAGACCACCAATAATCCTTCTTTAAATCCTGATACATCTTTGAAGAACCAGGATGTATCGTAAAAGTACCTTTATGAGCTTCGTCTAAGATCTTCCTTTTCAATGCCTCATCCCTCGGAACACAAATCCTTTGATTAAACAGAACAATCCCATCTGTCGCTCGTATAAAACCCGGCTGAAGTAACAACTCTTGTAACTCTTCCTCTAACAATTGTGCCTGTTGAATCTCAACTCTCAAAGTAGAATTGACATTCAAATTTCCCATAATCACACCATTCGGAGTCCACACAAATTGGAGATTAAGATCTCTAAACTTTTCCAACAATGAATACTCTAAAATCATCAATTCCGCACTATGAACCATTTTCCGACTTAAAGCATCCGCTACTTTATTCGCCTTTCCTGGATGATACTTCAATTCTAAGTCATAATCCTTTAAGTACTCCATCCACCTTCTTTGTCGCATATTCAACTCCTTTTGATCAAACAAATACTTCAAACTTTTGTGGTCACTGAACATTTCAAAACGTACACCATATAAATAATGACGCCACACCTTCAGTGCAAAAACCACTGCAGCTAGTTCCAAATCATGAGTTGGATAATTCTTCTCATGAACTTTTAACTGTCGAGAAGCGTAAGCTACCACTTGACCACCTTGCATCAGAACACCCCCTAATCCCCTCTTAGAAGCATCACAGAATACTTCATAAGAGTTGTTAGGATCAGGAATAATTAATACTGGAGCACTCGTCAAACTTTCCTTCAAATGCATAAAACTTTGTTCGCAACCTGAATCCCACTCAAAAGTAACATCCTTCCGAGTAAGTTTCGTCATTGGTAAGGCC
This sequence comes from Lathyrus tuberosus, assembly GCA_022829125.1. Lineage (NCBI taxonomy): Eukaryota > Viridiplantae > Streptophyta > Magnoliopsida > Fabales > Fabaceae > Lathyrus > Lathyrus tuberosus. The sequence continues at coordinate 934,657 of JALAZF010000757.1, read as the reverse complement.
AATTGAGAAAAGCCCTTGATAAACCTTCTATAGTAACCGACCAATCCCAAGAAACTTCTAACTTCTGAAACATTTCTCGGTCTCTCCCAACTAATCACTGCTTCTACTTTCGATGGATCCACTGCCACACCGCCTCGAGATATCACATGTCCAAGAAAATTAACTTCCGACATCCAAAACTCACACTTGCTCAACTTAGCAAACAATTGCTTCTCTTGCAAGACCGATAAGACAATCCTCAGATGTTCCCCATGCTCTTGTGGAGTACGAGAATAAATAAGAATGTCGTCAATAAAGATTACCACAAATTGGTCCAAGTAAGCCTGAAATATTCGATTCATGTAATCCATGAAAACAGCTGGAGCATTAGTCACACCGAAAGGCATCACTAAGAATTCGTAATGACCGTAACGTGTCCTAAATGCAGTCTTTGGCACATCGGAACTCTTCACTCGAATCTGATGATAACCCGACCGTAAATTAATCTTCGAGAACACACAGGCTCCTTTCAATTGATCTAACAAGTCGTCTATCCTTGGTAAGGGATACTTATTCTTAATGGTAACTTTATTCAACTTACGATAATCAATGCACAAATGCATTCCCCCATCTTTCTTCTTTACCAATAACACTGGAGCTCCCCACGGTGAAACACTAGGCCTAACAAAATGCTTAGACATCAAGTCCTCCAATTGGTCCTTTAATTCTCTTAATTCAAGCGGTGCCATCCGATACGGAGAAACGGATATAGGAGCCGTTCCCGGTATCAGGTCAATAGAGAACTCAACTTCTCTCTCCGGAGGAAGAGAAGAAACATCCTCAGGAAACACTTCAGGAAATTCACACACTATTGGAATACTCAGATCTTGCTGTTCACTACTTCCTTCCTTAGTAAGAACCATTAAAATAGATTTCTCTTTCTCAAACAAGAAATTTACCATTCCCACCGTACCTTCTAAAATCGTTGATAATACATCTTTCGGAGTAGTCTCAGCAGATGGAATAATAATTAGCTTCTCCTCACAACCAATAAAAACCGAATTAGCTGAAAGCCAGTCCATTCCCAGAACAACATCCACTTTCTTAAGCGGCAGACAAATAAGATCAATCTGAAAGACTCTTTCGTTCACCGACAACACACAATTTTCACACATCAGTGGTGTTTCAACCATTTCGTCCATGGCAGTAGTAACCACCATAGGAGGAAACAAAGGAATAGTTTGCAACCCGAGTCGCTTCACGCATCTTAAAGACACAAAAGAATGTGTAGCCCCACAGTCAAATAAAACAAAACAAGGTTGACCATTAACAAAACACATACCCGCAATCAAGGAATTATCACCCTTGGCTTTCCTTGCATCCAGAGTATATACTCGACCCGTAGTCTTCCCTTGTGCCTGATTCCTACTCTGAGGACAATCTCTCGCTACATGACCTATCTTGTTACACTGATAACACCGTATCCCATCCGAATAGCACCTACCAAAATGACTCCTCCCACAAGTGCGACATACCGGAGGCACACTAGTTCTAGAGCCCTGTACTTGCTTCCCTTTGGAAGACTGTTGCCTTTGCCTAAACTGTTGATTCGACCTTCCACGGTCACCTTGAGTTACCCTGTTCGAATCCACCTCCATTTGTATCTTTTTCAAGCTATTTTCTGCCACATAACATTGTCTTAACATTTCAGCATAAGTAGCAAATTCCCGTTGAGACACGCTGTGTGAAATCTCAGCCCTTAACCCAAACAGAAACTGGTCTATCTTCCACCTCTCGTCAGGAGCATACATGGCCTGTCTAGAATAGTCAGCCATGATCTCAAATTGTTCCGCATAAGAAGCCACTGACAAATTTCCCTGTCTCAACTGTTGGAACTCAAACTCCTTTTGAGACCTTAAAGAACTCGGAAAATATTTCTCCATAAAGATTACCTTAAACTGTTCCCACACTTTCGGCACTTCCTGGGTTGTCATCAAGGCTGAAGCGCTCTCCCACCACCTCATGGCAGGACCCTTCAACCAGTGAGAAGCAAAGACCACCTTATTCTCCTCACTGCAATGAACTATCAGAAAAATCCGTTCCATTTCTGTTATCCATTCGTGTGCCTTCACCGGATCTAGCCCTCCTTGAAACTCCGGAGGATTCATACGAACAAATTCCCTGTAGGTTCCTCCCGTAACTTCCGGAACAACCACTGGAGGATGCAGACCATCAGCCATTTGTTGCATCATTCCTTGCATGAACTGATTCTGTTGCTGCTGCATCTGCTGCATAAATTGGTACAACGGGGCATTCCCTTCATCACCCTGTGGAACTGTCCCAGCTGGAGTAGTTCTTGGTCTTCCACGCTTGTTTCTGCGTCTATCAGCCATGTTCCTGAATTCCATATCAATAGGATTAAGTTGATCAGACTCAATACCATAAATATAATAGACAAGACCCATGGCGACACGCCGCATATGAAACGGAAAGAAACACTTATTCTATTTCATGGCTAGGTCGAGGATACAACCTGCTCTGATACCAACTGTAAAGACCATATAATAATACATGCATCAAATCATATATTATACATGAGTTTCACTTTTGGTACTGAAACATAATAAGTTCCTAGTTAACACATTATATATATAAATGCCTCTAATACAAAAGAACTAAACGTCTAAGGCATTACATATACAAGATGTTCCAAAATGATAAAAACTAAGAACTAGATCAAAACAATGATCTCAAAACATAACGCCATAGCGGAAGCCATGCCATCACAAAACCACGATCCGTAAGGAAAGTCAAATAACCTTGTCCTTACCCTTCGCCAAACCTGCAGAACCTGTGATGTAAACAACAACAGTGGGGTGAGATACATCAAATCTCAGTGAGTTCCCTATCTTAAAGTCCTCTCGGCTTTACAAGGTTCTAACAAAGTCCTAACTCATGTCCAAGGGGAAAGGGGAAAGACCATGAGTACACACACACAAGTAACCGCCACGGTGAGCCTGTAAACTCACACTAGTACCGAAGTACCTCTTGAGCCTGTAAACTCAAGGATTCACAAAGTACCGAAGTACGTTTTGAGTCCGTACACTCAAGAACTCACATATCAATAACCAATACCAAGGTATCCCCTTTTCCCGTACCCTTCTACGTCTAGAAGGCGATCCGAGTCATGGATCCTTGTAGCTACTTGGCATACGATTGGATTCGGGATCACCGGTCCGTACACCGTGATCCGTCACTTCTCACGGCCCGTACACCGTCACAAGTCTCTTTACCCGTAGGCTCCAACCGTACTTAACACGGGACTCAAACCTGCCAAGTAGTTGTGTATAACGTTCAGAGGAGGTGCTCGAGTCTCATGAACTACACCGCATAACTGTGGTTATTGATAAACAGAAATGCATACGCCTCGGCCTTTCATGCACGAGCGTTGCCACACATGGAACATTCACACTTCCGACACAGTTTTGGTAATAATCCTCACCCTGCCTAGTCCATATTTTAACATGCATACATTGCCAATAATAGTTACACACAATTAACAAATAAAAGTCGATAAAACGACACAATTTCAGAAATCCTGACTTAATTAAATCGGCCGACAATCTTAAAACCAAAGTAATAAGAAAGTACATTTTATTATCTTTCCAACGATATCAAAATTGTTCCAATCCGAGTTACGTACAAAAAGTTACGGCATTGTAAACAATCGATCGGAAAAATAAATCACAACAGCAGGATTCTGTAACTCTCCTGGCCGTACGCGTATTGGCACTCTCCGTACGCGTATTGCCCAAATGCTCGCCTAGCCATACGCGTATTGCCCCAGGCGATACGCGTATTGCTCAAAATCCCCGGCCATCCATACGCGTATTGCCCTTGCCGTACGCGTATTGACAAGCCCCATACGCGTATCACCTCGACCAATACGCGTATGAGCAGAGGAAAATTCTGCAGAATTTTCTGCAGAATTTTTCTGCTACGGGATCAACCCATTTCAACCCAAAAATCCATTTTTGATCAATCATCAAGCCATAAAACATGTTATAATACAACAACCAGTATAGCATATAATCACACATTGAGTTTTAACAGTTAGATTCAAGATTTTATACCAAAAAGATTCAATTTTCACAATTTCAACCTAACTCTAAACTCAACAAAACTCTACTCTAAAGAGTCTAACTAGAACCCACCTGGATTACTAGACGAGGAGGTTGATACTGAGACGATTAAATGAAGAACAGATGAATTGATGATGATTCTTGAGCCTCTTGAGAATTTCTCTTCTTCCTCTTTCTTTTCCTTTCCTTTCTTCCCTTTTTCCTTTTCTTTCTTTCTCTTTTAGCTTTTGTTTGATTTTCCAAGGGAAATGAAAAGAAAATAGATAGTATAGAAACTATCATTTTTAGTAACACTACTAAATGTCCAAAATTAGCTCAATTACATCAAATTATAAAAACTCAACGTTAAATACTATTAATTTAATCGACTCTGAGTTCGTCAGTTTACTCTAATTATTTTATCAAATAATTACTCAGAGTACCCCGGAACCCAGTTGATCATAATAATATTAACCAGAGCGTTTATAAATTTACGGGGTATTACACCCGTCATCGACTCTAAACCCATAACGACCTAGTCGCCATAACGATGGCACCATTCATTGATCCGCAACCTGCACAATTTTTTTCTGCACCGAGTTCAATTAATAACTCTAATTTTTTACTCCAAAATCCTAAATCAGTCCAGAAAATTAACCAAGTAGATCATACATCAATTACTACATGTTAATTCACCCATTTAAAATAATCAACATGATAATTCTTCATATCAAGATTATGCATAAACCATAAATCATCAACAATGACATATTTTCATCAACAACTCTAAAACAGAATTTACGCGCATGAAACTTATACCAAATTTATCCTACAACAACAAAATCAGAATCATGTATTAGAACAATCAATCCTATTGAGGTTAAGGATTCATCATTTTACCCTTCATGCTTAAACACCCATTAAAGAAGCAATCTCTCCCCTACCCTTATTTTCCTAGCAGCAATGGAATCTCAGACTTGAGTTCGTCTTCTTCTACTTTTATTCTTTTTGATCCCACTTTTGCCTCCTTGCCTCTTTTCCAAAGTTTCTACATATTGATTAGAACTAGGGCTCTCTAACATATATTAGGCTTAACCTAACTTTTCCACCTCCAATATTTATATTTTCCTCCCCGTATCTATTCGTCTTTTACTCACATCTATTCCTCTTTTACTCCTTGTTCCCTTATATTTCTCTTATTTTCCACTTTTTACCCAATTTATCTATTTCCTCATTTAATTAAATAAATAAAATAATTACTATTATTTTAATCATTAAAATAACTCTAAATTACTTCTATCAACCTCAAACTCTCCCTCTACACCCCATCAATACCTTCACGTCCCAAACAACACATATAAACACATAACTTATTTAATTAAAACACATAATAATTAAAAAAACCATGTAAAAGTTTCAAATAATTCAATTAAAATAATTTAATAAAAAATGGGGTGCTACACGCTCGTTTTGCATTTCTATTTTCATCTTCCCCATGTTTTCAATTTGGGGGTCTTAATCCCTTTTACAAAGTTTGAGGCCGAAATCTTATCAACCGTGAACATTGCCCCCATGAAATTACACCCATCACATAGAGTATTATTATGGCCTTTGAAAATATGTGTCGTTGGCTTGAGGCTACTCCCTTTGGGGGGGATATTATTCTCTTTCTATAGTGTCAGGTTGATGCCTGTCAATGGTTAGGCGACTCTATTCAGCCTTCTACTAAGAAAAATAACAGGGCCTTACTCCAACCCCTGCCCTGATTAGAAAGATAGGGATTTTAGAGTTAGGGGGCGAGATAATGCTTTGTTGGGTACTATTGAGGTGGTTGGTGTTTCCCGCTTTCCATTTTCCTGGACGAGTGATCCAAGGGTTTCCTCAGGATTCTCTCATGGTGGCTTTAACCACTTTGAGCGGGAGGTGGTTCGAGAATTGTCAGGCTTTTAGTATATATGCTCACATAGCTTGATCTTCTTAGATCTAAAGGGTGATGGGAGCATAGCAAATGACTATCTAAGTGATCTCATTATTGAAGAGTCTTTGGGATTGTTCCTCGAATATTTTACTAACTACTTTTTCCTTCTATATTTTGTGCAGGGGAAAAATCACTAGTCCCTCTAGCTGAGAGGAAGGAGTGGATGGCGAGGAAAGATGTTAAAAGTTGGCCATTCGTCACCCTTCCCTATTGCCCGACCATCAAAGAGTCAAAGGAGGCCTTAAAATGCCATTAGGGTCACCCACTCTTTGACGAACCTCCCTCCAAGATTCTCAAGAAAGGGGAAGGTTCTTCTTTGGTCCCTATGAATAGATCGTTAATAATCATTCCAGAGAGCAAAAATGGAGGAGAGTCTCGGATAGTTGGGGATGTTTGTATCCCTTTCTCATCCCTCTAAAGGGGCGCTCTTTTGATGTCGTTAAGTTCAATAAGATTCGCCTCCATTTTTGGGAGGATTTTTCCCTTGAATTACCAGAAAATTCATAATAGATCATCTGAGGAGTTGTACAATGTGGCTGAGGCGCATTTATTGAGGATTCTCCTAATATGGAGGGTTCAACAGGATAAACATGCCAATGCTATTGAGGACCTATACTACAAGTTATCTAAGGCTCAAGATATCATCAAGCAACACCAATAGATGGTAAAGGTCCTAACGCGAGAGAGAGATAATTTGAACACCCTACTTAAGATAGTGGCATTGGAGGTACGAACCCATGCTGCTACTGCCATCAGAATAAGAGGCTCTTTGAATGATGCCATTTATTATATCAAGAAAATTGAGGAATAAGTATCTACCTTCAAGGATGAGTTGGTAGAAACTTATGAGTTATACTTCAAGTGGGTGAAGGAACAAATGGAATTTCTTTATCCAGCTAGTCTAGTATGTCTCACCAGATGGAACCTAACAAGGCGACACCTTAAAACTTGGTGATCCCTAAGAGGATCAATGATTATAGGGTCCCATCCTGACATGTTTGTAATCAGTTTCCCTCATTTGGGCCTCTAATTTGTAATATTCTCATAATTTGTATATTTATATTACCTTGTAGTATATCTACCACTATTTATTTATTTTCCCTTTGGGTGAAGGCCTCATAATGAAGACACTTTTATTGCTGCATGGGTTCTAGGGCTTCCCTCAAATGGCTATGTAGGTCCCACTGTGGGTGTTCAATATACTTGTTAAGAAAGGAGACAAGAATTTCTTTATAAGGGTCTAACATGTAATCACCATAAAGGGCGACAAGGATTCCTACGTGAGAATCCAACATGTTATCGTCTCGAGAGGATGCAAGGATTCCGACGCGAGGAAGATCCAACATGCAATTGCCCCGAGGAGTGGTAAGTATTCCTACGTGAGGATCCAACATGTAATCACCTCGAGGGGCATAAATGATTCCTATGTGAATATCCAACATGTAATTGTCTTAAGGGGTGGCAAAGATTCTTACTTGAGGATCTAACATGTAATTTCCTTAATGGGATGCAAAGATTCTTATGTGAAGATTCAACATGTAATCTTCTTGAGAGGCGAAAAGGATTCCTACCTGAGGATCCAACATATAATCGTATGGAGGGGCGAAAAGGATTCCTACGTGAGAATCCAACATGTGATCCCCTATTGGAAAGGCGAGTTTTCATAAGTGAGTGTTAGGTTGTTTGTATTGTGATTGGTAGCATTTTGTTAAAACAAGTGAAATAGCAAGATGTTTGACAAGATGTCTTGACAAGGTTGTATGACATTGTGGCGTACTGTGATTTTACATTCTTGGAAGATTTTTCTTTTAGCGTGAGATTCTGAAGATTCATTGAAGATTTAATTCACGCATTATGAGGTCCAAGAAGTGTTTGTTTTAGAAGTGCAATGGACGGTTCCAGATTTTTCGTGTTTCCTAAGAATGGATGTCAAAACATTGATGGAAACATTTGATTCTGTTCCAAAAATTATGCAAAATTTTGTGCAGCAGTCCATTTTGGATCTGCTGTGTGTTTGTTTGTTTTGCCTGAAGCCCATGCTATTCTGAGGCTATTTAAAGGACAAATCTAAACCTAAGAAGAGAGCAGTTGTATTGTGTGAGAGAGTTTTTTAGGATTTCGTTTGTTCTTTGTTCTTTATAAGCCATTATCATTTCACCTTGATGCTAGAGTTGGACTGATAGTTGAGTTGTAATTGTTAATCACTCATAAGCTTTTAAGCAAGAGTGAATTTTAATTTATTGGAGTGTGTCTCCTCTTTGATTTTTTTTGTTTTCATCACTGTTGTGTGATTGACGGGGAGTGAGAGGGGTCTCATATCTAAAAGAGTCTTAGATAGAAATTCCACGAGTGGCGATTAGGTGTGATGTTTGTAAAACCTGAGGTTGTTTAGAACTTCAAACTAATACTATTATAGTGGATTTCCTTCCTGGCTTGGATACCCCCAGATGTAGGTGATGTTGCACCAAACTGGGTTAACAATTGATCTTTGTTATTTACTTCCAACGTGTTGTTTAAATTGTTCGTTGTTTTACTATGTTGTTACGATGTCTTGACTTTGCTTTCAACATCCTGTTATTCTGATATCATATACAACATTTGTATTCTTGTGCTAGAATTTCATTTGGCATCAGAGTAGGTACCCTGTTCTGTTTTGGGTGAGCTCCGGGGAGATATTTTCTGGTACTATGGACAAGGAAGGAGGATTTGTCAACAGACCACCTATTCTGGATGTCACTAACTATGATTACTGGAAGGCGCGTATGGTGGGTTTTCTAAAATCTATTGATAGAAAAACCTGGAAGGCAGTTATAAAAGGTTGGGAACATCCTGTGGTGCAGGACAAAGATGGGAAGGACATAACTAATTTGAAGCCTGAAGAGGACTGGTCTAAGGAAGAAGATGAACTTGCTCTTGGAAACTCCAAAGCCTTGAATGCATTGTTCAATGGAGTTGACAAAAATATATTCAGTTCAATAAATACTTGTATTGTGGCCAAAGATGCATGGGAAATCCTTAGAATCACTCATGAAGGCACATCAAAAGTAAAAATGTCAAGACTTCAACTTCTCACCACCAAATTTGAAAATCTCAGAATGAAAAATGATAAGTGTATTCATGATTTTCACATGAATATTCTTGATATTGCTAATTCATCTAGTGCTTTGGGAGAGAAGATGTCATAGGAGAAGCTTGTTAGAAAAATTCTCAGGTCTTTACCTAAGAAGTTTGACATGAAGGTCACATCTATTGAAGAAGCACAAGACATCTGCAACATGAAAGTGGAGGAGCTTATTGGGTCACTTCAAACTTTTGAATTGGCTATCAGTGATAGATCTGGAAAGAAGAACAAAATCATAACTTTTATCTCCAACACTAATGATGAAGAGGTTCAATGTGACATGGAGACTGATGAAGGAATTTCTAATGCTATTGTGCTTCTTGGGAGGCAATTCAATAAGGTGTTGAAGAAAATGGATAGGAAGCCAAAACCAAATGACAAGAACATGTCATTTGACATCAGTAAAAACAATGATTATCAGAGTAAAGCAAGAACAGAGGAGAACCCAAATTAAGGAAAAGGTATCCAGTGGCATGGATGTGAGGGTTTTGGTCACATTAGATCAGAATGTTCCATGTACCTCAAGAAACAAATGAAGGGCTTGTCGATTTCTTGGTCTGATGATTCTGAAAGTGAATCTGATGATGAAACTGCTAAGCATGTTACACTCTCACTGGCAGATGTGAATTTGATGAAGATTCAAGTGATGAGGATGTCTCTTATGAAGAATTGGATGCTTCCTACAAAGAGCTTTGTGCTAGAAGTGAAGAGATCTGTAAGATATGAGAAAAGCATAAGAGAATGATAGATCAATTGCAGGTTGAAAAAGAGAAACTTTTATCTACTATCTCTGGTCTTCAAGATAAGGTTACCCTATTGAATTCTAAACTTGAAAACATGACCAAATCCATAAGAATGTTGAACAATGGGTCTGATATGTTAGATGAAATTCTTCAAGTTGGGAAAGAGGTTGAAAACTTAATAGGTATAGGTTTTAATTACTAATCTATGAAAGGAAAAACCCCTGTGACAAAATTTATTTCTCCAGAAAGGAAGTGTGAGCCCATGATGTCCGACCAAATGTTACAACACCCTACCAGAAATCAGGAAACTCAAACTAAAGTCAATTTTTTGCCTTGGAAATGTCATTATTATGGTAAATATGGTCATATAAATCCTTTATGTTATAGACTGTACAGTTATCCAAAACATCCAACCGCATCCTAGGAAGAAGTTAAAACCTAAGGTTGTTAGTACTAGTCATATAGCCCATACTTCTTTTAGAGCTTCATCTAGAGAAGGCTGGTACTTTGACAGTGGGGGTTCTAGACATATGACAGGCGTCAAGAAGTATTTAATGGACATTAAGTCTTATTCCACCAGTTTTGTCACGTTTGGTGATGAAGCTAAAGGTGAAATTAAGGGAGTAGGAAAATTAGTGTGTACCAGACTTCCTAGACTAGATGATGTTCTTCTTGTGAAAGGATTGACTGCAAATCTGATCAGTATTAGTCAGTTATTTGATCAGGGTTTAAAAGTTAATTTCACCAAGTCAAAATGTCTGGTTGCCAATGAGAAGAATGATGTTCTGATAGGGGAGTTAGGTCTAAAGACAATTGTTATTTGTGGGTACCACAAGAAACTACTTATTCTTCCACATGTTTGATGTCCAAGGAATATGAAGTCAAGTTGTGGCACCAGTAGCTTGGACATATGAATATCAAAGGTATGAAGAAGATTATATCTGAAGAAGCTCTTAAAGGTTTGTCAAAGCTCAAAATTAAGGAGGGTAAAGTCAACGGTGAGTGTCAAATTGGGAAGCAAACCAATATGTCACACCCAAAGTCGCAACATAAGACTACTCCCAAAGTTCTAGAACTTCTTCATATGGACTTAATGGGGCCGATGTAAGTTGAAAGTCTTAGTGGAAAGAGGTATGTCTATGTGGTTGTTGATGACTTTTCAAGATTCACTTAGGTGAACTTTATCAAAGAAAAATCAGATACTTTTGAGGTATTCAAAGACCTTTGTCAATTTAAAGAGAGAAGGAAAATGTGATTGTCATAATCAGAAGTGACCATGGCAAGGAATTTGAAAATGCAAAATTTTCTAAATTTTGTTCTTCTGAAGGTATTGGTCATGAGTTCTCATCTCCCATCACTCCTCAGCAAAACGGAGTTGAAGAACACAAGAACAAAACATTACAAGAATCAGCTAGAGTCATGCTACATGCAAAAAATCTTCCTTATTTTTTTTGGGCTGAAGCAATGAACAATGCTTTCTATATCCACAATCGTGTTACTCTGAGAGCTCGTACATTATCTACTCTCTATGAATTTTGGAAAGGAAGGAAACCTTTTGTTATATATTTTCATGTGTTTGGGAGTAAATGCTACATTATGGATGATCGCGAACAAAGGAGAAAGATGGATCCCAAAAGTGATGAAGGGATATTTCTTGGTTACTCTATAAACAACAAAGCTTATAGGGTATTTAACTCCAAAACTAAGGTCATGATGGAATCCATTAAAGTTGTAGTTGATGATTCAACTTTTGTGAAAGAGACTGATGTCGATGAAGATGTTAGAACACCATATCAGTAGACTGATGCTTCAGAAAATGTGGAAGACATTGAGTCCAAGATTGAGTTAGCAAGGACTGAGCCAGATAACCCTCAAGCCAACAAAGATCCCTCTATCAGAATTCAGAAAGATCATCCAAAGGAACTTATTAATGGAAATCTTAATGAAGGGATCGCCACTATATCCAGAGATGTGATATCCAATGCTTGCTTTGTCTCAAAGTTTGAACCTAAAAATGTGAAGGAGGCCTTGAATGATGAATTTTGGATCAATGTTGTGCAAGAAGAACTAGGGCATTTCAAAAGGAATGAAGTGTGAGACCTAGTACTGTTAGGTGCAAATTTTACCTAGAAATGAACTATCTTTCCTTGCACTTTTTCCACTCTTTTCTCACGTTTTCATTAATTTTACTAATGAATTATTGTTGTTCTTCTAACCTTGAGAATATACCTTTGGTGCTTGTAATGTGTGTGCTATTGTGTAGGAAAAGGAATGAAATGATCAAAAGTGTAAGACACAAGAAATGGTGCAAGCTGCGAAAGAACAGAGGATGATATCAATTAGTTCGCTTTGCGAACATGAAAATGAGTGCCAATGAAGGTTCGCTTTATGAAATCTGGCGAGGATTCCGGCAAATGGTCCCAGAATTGGACAGAGGAAAAATGAGCTAAAATTTGCTTTGTGAGATTGAAAGCGAGTGTTCGCTTTGCGAACATTCCTTTGCATTGCAAACTCACGAGAATTTCTGGGGCAGTTTAACTATTCAGAGGCACCTGAAGTGCCTATTTTTTCCATTCGTTGTGCGAATGGAGTGGTTCGCTTAGCGAACATGAAAATTCCTGAATGTATTATAAATAGAATTTTCACACTTTTTAGGATAAAGATCATAACTTGTAATTTTCAGCATAGAAACTTGAGAGAAAGATCATAACTTGTAATTTTCAGCATAGAAACTCAAATCCCAAAGGGGAGAAGGTAATAACTTCAATCTCTTGTTGGATTTGGATGTAATCTCTTGATACCTATTGTATTTCATCTAATGTATGTTTGTGAATATGTTTCGATTCTCTATTTTTGTTGTCTTTGATTGATTATTTGTGGTCTTGACAAAACCTTTACAAATCCTTGATCTTATATTTTCATTTATCAATGAACCAAACTTTTGAAATGGTTTTGTGAGTTGATATTCATTTTATCTTTTGTTGTATTGTGTTGATTAAGTAGCATGGCTAGCATGAGTATGATCGATACAGTATTGCGAGGATGCGTGATAATAGTGAATAAGAACGATATTCACATTCATTTGGAAAATTAGTTGAATACATGTAAAAAGGGTTAAACGTATGTACGTATTCTGATCGTTGGCATTTTATATGAAGCAATCATTTATCTGATGTTGGTGTCATCTTTGTTTATCTGTTTATCTTTGATTTGAACCGCTATAGACATATACTCTTCATATCTGGATCTAAGATGATTATCTATTTTGTTCTGAACTCTAGAGATAGATTTAGGCTTAACACTTACGTGAGTATCAGCTCTTAATGCTCTGTGTTGGTTTTTGTTGTGTGAGACATCACCAATGAGGCAATACGGTCGATCTCTCGACTTTGCGTTAGACATAACCTCTGTCGTGGGTGATACGTGAGGATATTAGGCGAATGATTGATTTATGTATAATATGATTAGAAGAATGCATGTGTTATCAATTGATGAGATCCAATTCCAACAAGGCTCTGTTTATAATTCAGTCTTTATTTTATACTTTCCGCCTTTACATTTTTTGCATTTTACTTTGGTTCCTTCTTAAAACCAAAACTTTTGAACCATGAGCTTAGATACATAGAAACCGTCGAATGACATTCCTCCCCTCGCACTGATCCCTGTGGAGAACGACAAAACTGGGTTACTTATATATTTTTGCTTGCTGCTATTCTAGCTTCAACAAAAATGGCGTTGTTGCCGGGGATCAGTGTTTAGATATTGAATCGCATCGCGATAGTTTCTATATTTTTGTGCTTTTTACATTTGTTTATATTGTATGTATTTGTTTTCTTTTGTGTTTTCTCTAGTGTGATCAAGAATGATGAGAACTCTTTCTGGATTGGTTGCTATTTTTATAAAAGTATTCAATGAAGCTTCGACCGAGTTTGGATGGTGAGATTTGAATGTCTGCGAGGTAAATTGTACCGCTTCATAGAATGTTAGAATGATTTAAGAATTTTGTGCTTTGTGCAAATGTGTATTCTTGTTTCATTTTTCAACTTGTTGGAATGCTTGTTTCACTTAGGTCCAAAAGCCACAAATTGTGAGGAAACCTCCATTGTTTACTAAATGCTTGGATGACTGATAACTTTGTTTAATTCGTTTGATTCATGCTTTATCTTTTGATTATTGTGATTTTGTGGAAGCATTAGAAATGATCAAGGAATTTGATTATATTGAGTACAACCGTATCCAAAAGTACTTTACCATGTATAGTGAATGTTTCTTTTTGCATCGGAAATTTCGATTCAATGGCCTTTAGAAATGTCCCTTTGTTGTGAACCCGACCAAGCTACAATCTTTAAAGCCCTTAGTGATCTTGTTGCTTCCATGTTTTCATGTTTGATTGTTAGATGTTGTATGAATTGGATTGTTATTAGCATTGTTTGTCAGGTGAGTGAAATTTCCCCGCGGTTGCAAACACGTCAATTTCTTCATTCTTATTCTGAAGAGGAGTGTTAGAGTGATTCAAGTATGAAAATTTAGTTGTTCTTTGAACCATTCCATGATATTTTCTTAAGAACTTAATTCTTTGTCATTGTTCGATTCTATTGAGTGGTGAACGTTGCTTGTGCGCATTTTCATCTTTTCTTGGTTGAATCTTATGCTTGAGCAAATCCTGTTGTTTTCATGAGGGGCATACTTTGCTTGAGGACAAGGAAAAATCTAGTTGGGGAGAGTTGTTAGGTGCAAATTTTACCTAAAAATGAACTATCTTTCCTTGCACTTTTTCCACTCTTTTCTCATGTTTTCATTAGTTTTACTAGTGAATTGTTGTTGTTGTTCTAACCTTGAGAATATACCTTTGGTGCTTGTAATGTGTGTGCTATTGTGCAGGAAAAGGCATGAAATGATCAAAAGTGTAAGACACAAGAAATGGTGCAAGCTGCGAAAGAACAGAGGATGATATCAGTTAGTTCGCTTTGCGAACATGAAAGCGAGTGCCAGCGAAGGTTCGCTTTGCCAACTCTGGCAAGGGTTCCAGCGAATGGTCCCAGAATTGGACAGAGGAAAAAGGAGCTAAAAGTCGCTTTGTGAGCTTGAAAGCGAGTGTTTGCTTTGTAAACATTCCTTCGCATTGCGAACTCACGAGAATTTCTGGGGGGGTTTAACTATTCAGAGGCACCTGAAGTGCCTATTTTTGGCATTCACTGTGAGAATGAAGTGGTTCGCTTAGGGAACATGAAAATTCCTAAATGTATTATAAATAGAATTTTCACACTTTTTAGGATAAAATGAAGATAGGAACTTGAGAGAAAGATCATAACTTGTAATTTTCAGCATAGAAACTCAAATCCCAAGGGGGAGAAGGTAAGAACTTCAATCTCTTGTTAGATTTGGATGTAATCTCTTGATACCTATTGTATTTCATCTAATGTATGTTTGTGAATATGTTTCGATTCTCTATTGTTGTTGTCTTTGATTGATTATTCGTGGTCTTGACAAAACCTTTACAAACCCTTGATCTTAGATTTTCATCTATCAATGAACCAAACTTTTGAAATGGTTTTGTGAGTTGATATTCATTTTATCTTTTGTTGTATTGGGTTGATTAAGTAGCATGGCTAGCATGAGTAGGATCGATACGGTATTGCGAGGATGCGTGATAATAGTGATGAAGAACGATATTCACATTCATTTTGAAAATTAGTTGAATACATGTAAAAAGGGTTAAACGTATGTACATATTATGATCGTTGGCATTTTATATGAAGCAATCATTTATCTGATGTTGGTGTCATCTTTGTTTACCTGTTTATCTTTGATTTGAACCGCTATAGACATATACTTTTCAGATCTGGATCTAAGATGATTATCTGTTTTGTTCTAAACTTTAGAGATAGATTTAGGCTTAACACTTGCATGAGTATCAACTCTTAATGCTCTGTGTTGGTTTTTGTTGTGTGAGACATCACCAATGAGGAAATACGGTCGATCTCTCGACGTTACGTTAGACATAACCTCTGTCGTGGGTGATACGTGGGGATATTAGGCGAATGATTGATTTATGTATACTATGATTAGAAGAATGCATGTGTTATCAATTGATGAGATCCAATTCCAACAAGGCTCCGTTTATAATCCAGTCTTTATTTTATACTTTCCGCCTTTACATTTTTCGCATTTTACTTTGGTTCCTTCTTAAAACCAAAACTTTTGAACCATGAGCTTAGAAACATAGAAACCGTCGAATGGCATTCCTTCCCTCGCACTAATCCCTATGGAGAACGACAAAACTGGGTTACTTATATATTTTTGCTAGCTCCTATTCTAGCTTCAACGAGTACCTAGGGCTGAAGGGATGAATGTTATTGGCACAAAATGGTTTTACAATAACAAATCTTATGAAAATGGAATTGTAACCAGAAATAAGGCTATGCTTGTTGCTCAAGGATACACTCAAATTAAAGGGGTTGATTTTGATGAGAGTTTTACACTTGTTGCTCGTCTTGAATCCATAAGATTGTTCTTAGGAGTGGCATGTATGCTAAAATTCAAGCTATTTCAGATGGATGTGAAAAGTGCCTTCTTGAATGGGTACTTGAATGAAGAAGTGTATGTTGAACAACCTAAGGGGTTCATAGATCATAGTTTTCTAGATCATGTTTAAAAACTAAGGAAAGCTCTCTATGGATTGAATCAAGCACCTAGAGCTTGGTATGAAATGTTAACTGAGTTTCATGTCAACAATGGCTACAGGAAAGGGGGAATAGACAAGACCTTGTTTGTTAAAGAAGAGCATGGTAAACTCATGATAACTCAAATATATGTTGATTAAATTATGTTTAGAGGGATGTCGAATCAGATGGTCCAACATTTTGTCAAGCAGATGCAATCTAAATTTGAGACGAGTCTTGTTGGTGAATCAACATATTTCCTTGGTCTTCAAGTCAAACAAATGGATAATACTATCTTCATTTCTCAAAGCAAGTATGCTAAGAATATACTGAAGAAGTTTGGTCTAGAATGTGCTAGCCACAAAAGGACACCTGCTGTAACACACTTGAGACTAACCAAGGATTAAAAGGGTGTTGATGCGGATCAAAGTTTGTACAGAAATATGATTGGCAGTATGTTGTATCTTAAAACTAGCATACCAAACATCACTTTTGCTATAGGAGTTTGTGTTAGATATCAGGCTAAGCATGAAATGAGCCACATTACTCAAGTGAAGAGGATCTTGAAATACATCAATGGTACTAGTGATTATGGAATTATGTATTCTCACATTCCAAATTCCATGCTTGTAGGGTATTGCGTTGCAGACTGGGCAGTTAGTGCTGATGATAGAAAAAGTACTTATGGAGAATGTTTCTTCTTGGGAAATAATCTTATCTCTTGGTTTAGTAAGAAGCAAAATTGTGTGTCCTTGTCAACAGTTAAGGATGAGTATATGGCATTAGGAAACAGTTACTAAATTGTTTTGGATGAAACAAGTGCTAAAGGAATATAATGTTAAACAGGATGTCATGATATTGTATTATGACAATCTGAGTACAATCAATACATCTAAGAATCTCATTCAACATAGCAGGACAAAACATATTGATATTCATCAGCATTTTATTAGGGATCTTGTTGAGGATAAATTTTTTACTCTTGAGCATGTGGCCACTGACTGGCAGACGTATTTACTAAAGATTTGGATGCAAATCATTTTGAGAAGTTAAGGGGCGAATTAGGAATTTGCATGTTTGAGGAGTTATAACAGTTACAGGTGTGGAGGAGTGCAACAAATACTTTCTCTTCCCACTATTCGGGGGTGGATCTTATTGAGGAGACATGTACCATACATTATTGTGGCATTTGGTAATAAAGATGAGGAAACAGATAACAGTGCTGACATTTTTTGTGCCCTATTTTTATTATTACTTCTGTATCTGCTACAGAGGTTGTTTTTGTTCCTGGTGAATGTATAGTTGTTTTGTCGAAATTATGGCTAAAAAGTGGGAGTAGTTTGGTAGATTTTATTATATGCCTTATTTACCCTTAAGGGGGAGTAGTATTTGTTTTTGATCTACTAGTTAGGGGGAGCACGGTTCTCCTTACTAGCTTGATGATGCCATGATAATATAGTGCTAGTTTAGGTGCTTGATGTATGTTTGCATGTGGGGTCATTCCTGATGTCTTGACATCCTGACCGTGAGAATTTATTTTCCTTTGAAGAAGGTTCTTTAGTGAAAGTTTATTTCTCTCTGATGTTGTGCTCTGTGAGGCTGGGTGTATCTTATTCTTCAGCGTATGCCTCTGATGTGTCTTGGTGAGGTTCCAATTGTTATTGTGTTTGTTTTTGAGGTATTACTAAATTTTTATATTCTTTCAAGAGGAGTCTTTAAGTTAAAATGATAAAGAGTTGGGTAGTATATCCCTCCAGTTCTTGGTTGGTTGTGCAAGTTTATTCGTATATGCAAGATGAGTTATGCAAAGGTTGTTTTAGCCAAAATTTGCCAAAGGGAGAGATTGTTAGGTTGTTTGTATTGTGATTGACAACATTTTGTTAAAACAAGTGAAATAGCAAGATGTTGGACAGATGTCTTGACAAGATTGTATGACATCGTGGCGTGCTGTGGTTTTACATTCTTGTAGGATTTGTTTTTTAGCGTGAGATTCTGAAGATTCGTTGAAGATTTGATTCATGCATTCTGAGGTCAATGAAGTGTTTGTTTTAGAAGCGCAATGGACGGTTATGGATTTGTCATGTTTCCTAAGAATGGATGTCAAAACATTTAAGGAAACATTTGATTATGTTCCAAAAATTATGCAGAACTTTGTGCGGCAGTCTGTTTTGTACCTGTTGTGTGTTTGTTTATTTAGCCCGAGACTCATGTTATTCGGAGGATATTTAAAGGGTGACTTTAAACCTAAGAAGAGAATAACCTGTTAGTTCTGTTATTGGCAGCAATTTTGGTAAAACAATGTGGTTGTTCAAGATGTCATGTTTGATGTCTTAACATGTGCTTCTAACATTCTGCATGTGGTGTGTTGTTTGGTATTGCAGTTTTTGTGCATGATGTCAAGAGTGATGTCTTAACATCTGTTGACAGAACATCATGTTCAATCTGTTATTTGTTTTAGGGCTGCGTGTTAATTGTTATGTTTTGATATATTCTGTTTGAGAGATTGCAGGCGAAATTCTTGGAGAAGATTTATTCAGATGCAATCGTTTATTTCTATATTTAGGGCGAAAAGATTTGAAGATAAAATCTGTTTTTATTGTGCATCAAATCTGAGTTTTTCACAGAGCCCAAGCCCAAGAATCTGTTTCTATTTAAAGGAGTCTCAACCCTACTTGGATGTTACGAAGACTAGAGATTAAAGACTGAGTGTCAAGTGTTAGGGTTTGTGTTTTCATCTGTTATTTGTGAGCCATTCATTCATCTTTCAGATGCTTGAATTGGACTGATTGTTTGAGTTGTATGTTGTCCACTCTAAGCTTTTAACCACGAGTGTTTGTTCTTGATTGAAGCTTTTAAGCAAGATTAAGTATTGTCATTGAAGTGTGATCTTCTAATATTTGTAATTTTTCTATTGTCATCACTGCTGTGATTGAGGGGGAGCGAGAGGTGTCTCATATCTAAGAGTGTCTTAGGTAGAAGTGTCATTGGGTAGTGATTAAGTGAATAGATTGTCAACTTGTATGTTGATTGTAGAGTCTATGAATTAATACTACTGATAGTGAATTTCCTCCCTGGCTTGGTAGCCCCCAGACGTAGGTTATTAGACCGAACTGGGTGAACAATTCTCTGCGTTCCTTTTTGCTTTTAAGTGATGTTATCTCTATTGTCTTGTTCATATAGCAGATATTGATGTTGTGACATCTCACTCGACATCACATATCTGATACCAGAATTTCACAACCGTATTGTGTGAGAGAATTTTTTAGGGTTTAGTCTGTTCTATATTCTTTGTGAGCCACTCTCGTATCACCTTGATGCTAGAGCTGGACTGATAATTCAGTTGTAATTGTGAATCACTCATAAGCTTTTAAGCAAGAGTGGATTCTGTTTATTGGAGTGTGTCTCCTTTTTGATTTTTTTTGTTGTCATCACAGTTCTGTGATTGAGGGGGAGTGAGAGGGGTCTCATATCTAGGAAATTCTTAGATAGAAATTCCATGGGTAGTGATTAGGTGCGATGTTTGTAAAACCAGGGGTTGTTTAAAACTTCAAACTAATACTATTATAATGGATTTCCTTCCTGGCTTGGATGCCCCCAGATGTAGGTGACGTTGCACCGAACTGGGTTAACAATTGATATGTGTTATTTACTTCCAGCGTGTTATTTAAATTGTTCATTATTTTATTGTGTAGTTACGACATCTTGACTTTTCTTTCAACATCCTGTTGTTCTGACATCATATATAACATCCATATTCTTGTGCCAAAATTTCAGTGAGGATCCAACATATAATCACCTCGAGGGAGGATCATAATATTTCTTAAGTATTTTATGTCATCTGAGATGTTTTAAATCACCAGTGAACATAATCCCTAAGTCTTCACATGAGAGTCGTAGGACTAAAGTGTTGACTTTAAGCAAGAGTATTTAGCTTGATTCTAAAGGATAGATTGATCTTGATCAACCGCCTTATGCATCTTTAACCGCTTGAGATAACTTTAGTAGTTGCTCGACTTCAAGTGTTGTTATCATCAGAACAACTTCAAATGTTGTTATTACTTTAGATGTTGTCATCATCAAAGCTAAGCAGTTGCTTCTTGAATTTTGCTATCAACGAGCTTCGTCATCTTGGATAACTTCTTAATTATATCTACAATCACATATATCTACATTTTCCCCCCTTTTGATGATGGCAACACATCACTCGTGGAGGTGGTAAAAGAAAAAATAGCTAGATAAAAATAGGAGGGGTTAAACTCCCTTTCACATGAGTAGAGAGTTAACTTTACTTGCCCAGAGAGTATACTTCTCTCCCTTTGTAATAATAAAAATATATGGAAAGATGCTAAACAAAATTGTAAATTGTCATACCCCAAATTTTGACCACCAAGATTTCCCATCATTGTGAAAATCATCATCACAATATGGATGTACCTATATGTCTCCTCAATCTCCTCAGGAATTGTTAGGCATTCTCTACCATCAAAGATTAGGGTTTTGAGCCCTCTTAGGGAACTTAGACAAAGGATCAATCAAGAAATGACATGATCTTGAACTTGTCTAGCCTCTTAAACACCCAAAATGGATCAAGAGGACTCCCACATCAAGAATCAAGCACAAGATTGCAACATTCCAAGTGGATCAAGCCTCAAGATCGCCAGTGTCACCAAATTAGGGTTTTGGTCGACCAAGGCCTCCAGGTGGAAATTTTCCTCTGGGCATGAGCCAATGCTTCAAAGCACAACCCAAGATACTATAAGGGACCTCATGAACCCAATCATCAAGTCAATTTTACCTAAGGGGATGCATCCACAAAAAAATCAGGCATTAGGGTTTCTTGACCTAATTCACCCCTAAGTTGACTTTTGGGACAAAACATGAACCAAGACCTCAAGGCATGATTTGAGGGTCTCTAACACACTACATTTATCCATTTGCAACAATGGATTAATTCAAGAAACTTGATGCACAAGTTTCATTTTCATCTGGACCACAATTAGGGTTTTGAGGAAAAAGTCAACTGTACCTTTGACTTTTGACCAAGAGATGCTCCCAAACCTTGGGACATGATTCAATACACCCTATAACACCTATGGAATATACCCATTAGGTTTGATTTAGGTCAATGACTTGATTTCACAAAGGATCGTACAGTTTGGATTTCATCCGATAAAAAGTCAACTGTGCACAAAACCAAGTTTGACTTTTTGAGATTTTTCACAATTATGGTTCTTTGACCCTAAAACAATGTTAATATGTATTTGGAATCATCATTCATCAATAAAAATCAAAGAAAGTGAGTTAACTTGTAAAAAGGGTAACCATAAAAAACTTAGAATTTTTCTAAGTTGTGGAACAAAGTGGCTAGGGTACCAACTTCCAAGGACTATAACTTGAGATCCAAGCAACCATTTTGGATGATCCAAAGCTGGATTTGTAGATCTTATGGCATACTTTAAAAGTGTCAACTACAACTCATTCCATTTCCTCATGGATTTTTAGTTATGGAGTGATCAAAATGGTTGAAAACACAAAAGTGACATTTTTCCAACACTTAGTGAAATTTGCACTAAGTCAGAATCTGCCTTATTTTTTCCCAAATGTAGAGGAATTTTTCATTATAATTTAGGTTGACTCAAAACCAAAGTTGGACATCATGTTGAAATAGGATATGTCAGCTTTCCAAAATGCCCAAGAACTCCATCAAATTCCATCTAAGCTAGGAGTTATGACAGCTGCAACATGCCTTACTGCAAACTGTCTTGGCAAGGAAGATTTGTGCATTAGTGCTCGAATTGGCCAATTTGTGCAACTTCAAGCATGGTTATCCATCTGCACACCTCAAGGGGGAACAACCAAGGGACAAGAACTGATCCATAAGCCTCCCAAGTCTTTGGAACTACATATAGGTTTGGCACCCCTAAAAGCTAAAGATACCTCAAGACTCCAATTTTGTTTTGAGGCATTCAATGGATGCTTAGAGGTGGCATGTATCAGAGCAAAGATGAACACTTCAGTCAAGCCTTATCCTTGAATCAGAGAACCATAGGCCTGTGCTCTAATCTCAAGTCAATTGCTAGAGGAGACTTGAGATTCCATTTGATCCACATTGGCCAAAGGCCTGTTGCAGTTGCCATTCCCTATTCCTTGTAAAACAAACTTGACACACTATAAATAGACCTCATTTCTGATCAGTTTGAGTACACCAAAGGCCTATAACACTTGCCTTTCTCAAAATCACACTCTCACTTCCAAAAATGCCTTATAATGCAAGCTACTATCGGGTTTTGAATTAGAAAGTGTTTCCAACCAAACCAATCACACACGTACCTCATAAACATCATATGTGAGCTGATGAAACACTAAACCAACAACTGGAACACCAATTTCACAAAATCCCCAGCCATATGCACAAGCTTTTAACAGATTTGCAGTTGAGATGCCAAATCAAGTTCCAGCTCAATTCAATCCACTCCAAGCATTCAGACACACTCCATAGCACCTAGGGAAGCTGTCTACATCATTGGAACCAAGCTGTAACACCTCCAACCTAGAACTCGATCACCAGCTGCAAGAGGTAAGCCTCAACTTGGTCATCTCATGATTCATGCATATTTCCTCACACAATAATTTTGCCATATGTTCATAATCATGTATAAGGTGTTTCCCCTCCATTAATTGCTTTGTATGAGTCGTGTATCAAATTTCTCAGCCTTCATGCAGAAATTGGGGTTCTTGAGGTTTCTCTTTGATTTCTTATTCCATGCTTAAAATAAATGAAATTAAAGACCATAGACATGATCGTGAGGTGAAAACGAGTAGATTGATATGTGGATTGTGTGATTTCATCAAGTATTCAGTGAGATTGATGAGAAAATGCAAATCTGGACAAAACAGAGCACACGGGCAAAACCAAGATGTTCTTGGCGCCCTTTTTCAAACTTTCAAATATTCGAATTTTTGTGATTTTATTTAATTGATTCAAAAATTAATTTCTCTCTGAATTTTAATGATTTTGGGTTGATTCTTTTTTTTATAATTCACAAAAATGTTAAAATAGTTTATTTTACAAAAATTTCCCAAAAATATTATTTATTTCATATACTTGATATTTTTGCAAAGAATTAATTTTTATTTATTTTTTAACATTTAAAATATTTTTTCCTTCTTGATTTTTCAAACTTGAATGGTTTTTAATCATTTTATGGATAAAAACATGATTTTTGAAACATTGATCCAAGATCACCACTCATTTTTCACATGTTTTCAATAATTTTTATTTATTTTTAAACAAAATTAATTCCATTTTTAAACAAAATTAGGGTTTTGATTAATTCCACCCTCATCAATCTTTTTCAAACACTCATAGGCCTCTAATAGAGTGTAAGACCCAACCCTTTTGTAAATAGACAATTTTGGGCCTTACACATTATATAAGTCGCTCTGTATATTTTCAAAAGTTCGGCGCAATCGTCGCCTTTTTAACAAAATCAACTGGGCTTCTCCTTGAGCTATAAGACCCATCTTTATTCATTTTCAAACCTTTTGGGCCTCTAATAGAGTGTAAGACCCAACCCTTTTGTAAACAAACCTTTTTGGGCCTCAGTCATTGTATAAGTCCCGAGACGATATTCAAAATAACGGTGCGATCACTGTTAAAACCTCGGGCCTCTCTTTGAGTATAAGCCCCAATAATCTTTTCAAACAAACTTCTCTTTTGATTTAGATTCAATATACAGTTGTTATCAAAACTTTCTTTAATTTCTTTGGACAACTAATAATACAACATGGAAGCTTGCTCGCCTGTAAGTTTTAAACAACTTTCATTTACTCGCTTTGATATATATAATTGTATTATGGGAAGCTGCGCATGGTTAGTCTTCTTTCATACCCTTTTAAATACTTGTCATATATCAACTGTATATATATACTAGTATAGTTATTTAGAGTTTTCCCTGGCAACTAGGTCGAGAACTAGGTAAAGCCCTGTTGGTCACTCTTAAATACAAACAAAACTAGATCCCCATAGGATTACCGGATACAGTCTTGCCTTCTCTTGGGCTTAAACAATATGGAACAAAGAGAAAGGCAGTATTCTTCGTGAACCTTTTCTCAGGCTGTCACCTCTAGAAATTGTCAAAGAAATTCTACCCCCCTGAGTTGATCTATTCTCGATGAATAGCATCTCTTGAGTTTCTTCAAATCACATAACTTTCACTAAATGATCTATTCTCGGTGAATAAAATTTCTTAAAATTTTCTTGGCTTGGGACCCACGGGCTCCCTACAAGCATCCCCGCCTCCTCTTGGGCTTTGTACAAGGACTCCCCGACTTCTTAAAAGTTCTCATGCCTACTCTTGGGCTTAATACAAGGACCCTAAAGACCTCTTAAAGGTATAAGACAGAACTTAGTCATCCTTTGCTAGAGAAGTCTTTCCAGTGTCAAATATCAGATTTTAGGGTTGATCCTTATCCCTTAATACCCGTGCCTCCTCTTGGACATCAAACAAAAGATAAAACTTTTTCCACACCAGTAGACTTGGACAGTCTAATCCCCTTGAGTCTCAAAGACATTCTCAAGTTCCTTACAAATATAGGAATAAACCCCGGGCTCTCTGGATCAATCTCCAACAGAAACCCAGCCTCTCTCTTAAGAGTTCCCCAACCAGGGTCAGCTTATCCCAAATCAGAACCTCAAGGTCCCTGATATCTCAACTCTTCTGTAATCCTCAACAAGAGTTGATTCCCCATTTTGACCTGCCTCGGGATCTTAACAATCCCCGATAAAAGTTATCCTCCTCTTAGGCTTTGTATAATGATCTTTCCTTAGTACAGTCAGCCTCCTCTTGGGCTTTGTACAAAGATTCTCCCCAGCGGAGCTAACCTTTTCAGGCTCTCTTGTTGAGTCCATCACTTTTCCAGACTCTCTTGTTGAGTTAATCGACTTTCAGACTCTATTGTTGAGTCAATCACTTTTCAGACTCTCTTGTTGAGTCAATCAACTTTTTAGACTCTCTTGTTAAGTCAATCACCTTTTCAGACTCTCTTGTTGAGTCAGTCACCTTTTAGCACTCTCTTGTTGAGTCAACCTTTTTAGCCTCAATCTCGGGCTTTGTACGAGACAGATAAAATACTCTCTTGTTGAGTCAATCTTTTTTCAGCCTCCTCGTAGGTTTGGTATATAGATTTCCCCTAACAGGAGCTAGCCTCCTCTCAAGTTGTGTAGAATAAATTCTCCAGCTTGTTTAGCCTCAATCTGGGCTTTGTACAAGACAGATAAAAACACTCTCGTGTTGAGTCAAACGCTTTTAGCCTCAATCTTGGGCTTTGTACAAGACATAAATCTCTCTCTCTCTCTCTTGAGCTTGGGACAAATATCTTCCCTAGCCGAGTCATTTCCTCCCAGTCTTCCTCTAGGCTTTGAGGAATGATTTTCCCCAAGAAGAGTCAAACTCATTTCAACCTCAATCTTGGGCTTTGTACAAGACACATACAAACCTCCCCGGCGGAGTCAAAATCCCTTTTAGCCTCAATCTTGGGCTTTGTACAAGACAGATAGAACATTTTTCCCCAGAAAAGTCAAACTTCTAGCCTCCTCTTAGGCTTTGTATAATGATATCCCCATAGAGTCAGTCTCTTTTTTGCCTCAATCTTGGGCTTTGTACAAGACACCAATATATACACTCTCTTGTTGAGTCGGTCTTATCCTACCTCCTTTTAGGCTTCGTATAAAGACTTCCCCTAGTGGAGTCAATCAACCTCTTAGCTTCAACCTTGGGCTTTGATCAAGGCACACAAAAATCAACAATCCCCTCAGAGGAAGTCCAATCCCTCTTTAGAGATGACAAATTCTCTCTCAGTCAAACCTTTTTAGCCTCAATCTTGGGCTTTGAACAAGATACAAATAAACCCTTTAGCTTCAATCTTGGGTTTTGAACAAGACACCAAAACATCTTTTTCCTCCCTTAGAATAGGGGGAACTACGATTGCTCGGATTTCCCTATTTCGTTTAAATGGGAATACGTATGCATAAGATTGCGAAATCTTAGCGAGCATACTAATAAAAAACCCTAGGTCCAGTACCTTCACGCATCAACCAAAACTTAGGTCTAGTACCTTACCAAAAGCATCGGGAACACCCGAACATCAACATCAACTCACTCACTCATACTTCCCAAGAAACTTCCCCAACCCATTAACAGATAAACACCATCAATTACAAAGCAAAACCTAAAGCTAATATCCTATGGATAACCATATATAGGATGGGTAATTGACAACTTTCCATTGTATAACCTGACCCCGACTCCCCAAATCTCTTTTAAGTGTTTGTTAAGTTAAACATTCGTGTGCAAGGTTAGTTTTAGATAACTTCCCTTTCCCTTCCATCTTCATGGGATAAATAAGAAATCAGAAAGTAGTACCCCCTCCTACCATTGCGGTGAGGAAAACCAGCGATAAGGTGGTCGCGTCACCGACAAAAATCGCTCGCTACAGAAAAATAGAGACTCTGCTTGGGAGTCATTATCTGTATAGGACTAGTATTATAGTTATTAAGAGGTCTAGGATGTTACTTTTAGGATAAATATATATATATCGCTTTTCCTAATTGATATCCGTGTTTATTTTTCTGCTAATGGGATTACAGGTGATACCGCATCTGGAAAGTTTGAGTGACACCTAAAATAAGTGATGGAACTAGACGGGTAATCTTACAGGGAGTGACTCCCAAATAAGAGACCCGGGTCAACCATAATCAGTGGAGAGGCCCTTTACGAATTCAATGCCTATACAAATTTGGTTATTGAAAGCAGATTGTTCGATTATGGCATTCTATGAAATTGAGGATTTAGTAGGCTGAAACCATGTTACTATTTTGTAGTGCGGAAGCTATCGGAAATAGTTGTCACGCGACACTACCCTCATTTGAGATTACTCTAAGATACTGCAGCTCGCTCGGGTGAACCAACCTGCTGTTGTTATCCCAATAGGGGTCAATGATTTTGAGGACAGGTACAAAAAATCACCAGTACAACCTTTGGGGATGGGTAGAGCCGTGACTTCATGACACTGAACCTCTGACCCCATGTTTTTTCTATGTTTTTGTGTGCTGCATTCATGCATTCATTTCATTAAAAAACTTTAAACAAAGAAAATTTTCTCTTCTAGTCTCTCTTTTTCAAATTAAACTAAGATAATGATTGTAAATGTCAGAGAAAAAAGATTGTGTTATGGATTTCGATAGAAGGAGGACTCACAAGTACACCTTCAAGGTTCCAAAACTAGAGGATTTGAGAGGGTTGGCAAGGATGATCACCAACCCTAATGCTTTCAGAGCTAAGTATAGAGGATTGCTGTCTCTGTTAAGGGTCCATGTAATTGAAGGAATCCTGGCTACACTCATTCAGTTCTACGATTTGGTTTATCACTGTTTTACATTCCCGGATTATCAGCTCGCACCAACGCTGGAGGAATACTCTCACTTGACAGATTTACCCATCACTGACCAAGCTCCCTTTTCTGGACTAGAAGAAATTCCAATGGATCAAACCATTGCAAGGGAAATCTATTTGGACGAGTCAGAAGTCAAGACTCACATGACCACTAAGGGTGGAATCCAGGGTTTGCCAGCCAAGTTTTTGATAAAGAAAGATCTGTACTTTTCTAGTATAGGGAACGTGACTGCTTTCGAGAGCGTCTTTGTTCTGCTCACCTACTGGTTATTTCTGTTTCCCAACATTGATAACTTCGTGGATATCAATGCCATTAAGATTTTTCTAATTGGAAACCCTGTACCGACCTTGCTCGCAAATGCTTATCATTTAGTACACTTAAGGAATTTGTACAACGGAGGAATGATCACCTGCTATGTACCCCTGCTGTACAAATGGTTTACTTCTCATTTACCCAAGTCTGCTGCATTTTGGGATCATAAAAGTACTTTAGGTTGGTCGCAGAGAATCATGTCTCTTACCAACTCTGACATAGACTGGTACAATCGAATCTATGATGGGATAAGAATCATTGACCATTGTGGAAACTTCCCTAATGTACCCCTCATAGGAATTAAAGGAGGAATCAAGTATCATCCAGTTTTAGTTCGTCGTCAATTTGGATACCCGATGAGGCATATCCCGTGTAATGCTCATCTGGAAGGTCTTTTCTTCAAGGAAGGAGAAAATGACAGGGCACTAAAGACGGAAATAATGCATGCCTAGAAACATGTTCACAAGAAAGGAAGAGAGTCTCTAGGAAAACCAGACTGTGTCTCGGTGGAACCTTATCTCCACTGGGTACAAACTAGAGCTCTCAAGCTGAGGATGCCTTAACCTCGTCAAGAAGTTCTTCCGTTAAAGGAGTCTGTCCTTTATTTTATGTCCGATACGGAAAAACTTTAGGTTACTCCCAACAAAGTTCAACAGGAGAAGAGGTCTTGGAAGAACAAGTATCGTATTCTCAATGTGGAGTGTAAGAAAATACAACAACTGTTAAAAGAAAAAGATGCTCTGATCGAGATTTTAGAGCAACAGGTTGTAGAAAATCAAGAAGACCAAAGGAATTTGCTCCCTCCTTTCACTTGGAAAAGGAATGATAACCCGACAACGGCTCGAGATCCCCGGTCAAAGAAAAGGAAAGTACCAGAACCAACACCTGAGCTCTCCTCAGAGAGGACTCAGGATCCATTAGCTTAGACATTTCCTTTTACTGCACTATGTAAATTACTGTATTTCCATTTCCGCAATCTTTGAATTCAATAAAACGGGGTTTCCATTGTATGATATTTGCAATCCAATTGTTGAAGTTTCTTTTGATTAAACAAAAAATAATTAATATAATCATTGCATATCATTCATCATTCTCACATAACGCATTCTTCTTACCTACAAATCTCACGTTTGTGTCTCGATTCTAGAGTCAAACTGTCTCATTCGTACAATATTCAGGCCAGTCAACACAAGAAAATGGATAATCTCGAGGAAGAGAACAGAGAGTTGAGAGAAGAACTCGATGCTGTGAAAGAAGATCTGAGGAAACTTCACAATGACATGCAAGCTCTGGCAGCAGCCCAAATGCAACAACAAAGGACTGTGATCTCAGAGATCACATCGACACCCATAGTGGAGAAGTATGATCCTCGGTATAACATGCCTAAAGATTGTCCCTGGGGCATGCCTATTAACTATATCCCGGAAGGATATATTCCGCCGATCACTGAAGATTCGAAAACTGCAGTAGGAACCGTTGGGCCTGAAGGTTACAAACTTCGGGAAAACGAAGATGCCAGGGGCATGACAACAACTCCTAAAGGTTACAAACTTTGGGAAGCACCAAGAGTCACTGTCGTAATGACTGTACCACCACCCGTGATACACATTGTCCCAAAAGGGCAGATTCCACAGATACCTTCTGTTGGAAATGAAAGTATGGATGATAAAATGAGGGAATTCCAGGAACAGTTCCTGGAGATGTAGAAAGAACTGCAAGCCATTCGCGGTCAGGATTTATTTGGAAAGGACGCCGCAGACCTTTGTTTGGTCCCCAATGTGAGTTCTGCACAAATTCAAGGTGCCCGAATTTGAAAAGTACAAGGGTAACTCTTACCCTCAAAGTCATTTGGTGATGTACGCTCGGAGGATGTCAACTCAGACAGAGAACCAATAGCTACTGATCCACTATTTCCAAGATAGTTTAACCGGTGCCGCACTCAAATGGTACATGGGTTTGAAATGCACTAAGATCGTCACTTTCAGAGATCTTGGCGCTGCCTTTGTTCAACAGTATAAGTATAACCTGGACATGGCACCGGACATAGATCAACTCAGAGCCATGACGCAGAAGGACAAGGAAACCTTCAAGGAATATGCTCAGAGATGGCGTGAAATTGCCGCCCAGATTTTTCCACCTCTTGAGGAAAAAGAGATGACAAAGATATTCTTGAAAACCTTGAGCTCATTTTACTACGACAGAATGGTCGCCAGTGCGCCCAGCGATTTCACTGAGATGGTAGGCATGGGAGTTCGTCTTAAAGAAGCAGTTCGAGAAGGACGTCTGGTCAAAGATGTCGGACCATCAAGCAGTACCAAAAGATACGGTAGTGCCTTCCCTAAGAAAAAAGAGCAAGATATTGATAATATCTCTCTCGGAAAGCAAAGGCGATGATACCAACCAGTAGCAGTTGTAACTCCTGCTATTAACCCTGCGTCTGTTCAAACGTATCAACCTTAGGTTGCTCAGAGCCAACCAATTCAACAACAATATCAACAAAGGACACAACAACCTCTTCAACAGGCTCGTCCTCAATACAACAAAAACCATACAACGCGACCACCAGGGTTTGACCCTATACCAATGTTGTATGCAGAACTGTTCCCACTACTACTGGTCAAGGGGCACGTCCAAACCAGGTCTCCTCTTACAGTACCAGAAAATCTGCCTTTTTGGTTCAAAGCGGATCAGACTTGCCCTTATCATCAAGGAGGACCAGGGCATAACACAGAAAACTGTCTCAGTTTCAAATCTGACGTGCAGAAGCTTGTTATGAGCGGGGTCTTATCCTTCAAGGATACAAATCCAAATATTCAGACAAACCCGTTGCCTCAACATGAGAAAGCTGCGGTAAATTTGATAGAAAGAGAGTTTAAGCACAACTATCAAATTCATGATGTACTCTTATTGGGGACCAACCTGGTCAATATGCATCGCAGACAAAGCGGGTACGGTCACGTACCGAATCATAACTATCACCAGTGTGACATCTGCTCTAAAAACAATCAAGGATGTTCTATGGTGCAATCAGCTCTACAGGAACAGATGGATCTCGGATGGATCCAAGATCACCGAATTCGTGAGGTCAACATGACTTATACAAATTCCAACATCATTTAGAACCACAACATTCTGGTAATGAATGTCAACTTGGTGGCAATGCACTCAAGGCAAAGCCAACATCATGATCTGCCACGACACGATTACAATTTCTGTCTGATCTGCTCGGTAAACAAGCGGGGATGCTCTTTTGTACAAGAGACCCTCCAGCGTCAGATGGATCTTGGATGGATTCAGGATTACCGCGATAGAAGTCATTATCAAGTGAATATGATTCAAATCTTTGATATTTGTTTGATGAATACCAGCTTGGTGGAGTTACACGCTATACAAGTCCAACTCGGTTTTCTGACTTCGCATAATTATCAGAACTGTACAGTATGTCGTGAGAGCGACCAAAGATGTGCTCTCTTTCAAAGAACACTGCAACACTTGTTAAACCACAGGCGGCTTCCGATCTATATGGATGAAGACACATAACAAGTCAGTATGACTAATGGGAACCCTACTAGGCATCAAAATTAGGATGTTCGATCAATGGAAATAGGTCTAGTAAGGTTACACTACATATAAAGCAGACGTGGCCAGGTGCCACCACACAACAATAAGCGCTGTAGAGTTTGCTATAAAGATAATCAAGGATGTTACCTCGTGCAAGCAACCCTTCAAAGTCAGTTGGACCACAAAGAGATTCGACCGTGTCCAAGTTCTGGGTCAATCAACTTGACGCCCAACTATTTCGCTGATCAGATCAAAGATGTTGTTATAATCTCTAATCATAAGAGGACCAAAGATGTTTGTACCATAATCCCTCTACTTGACGAATCAAGAATTCCTTTGAATAGTAGAAAAGTTCCCAACCAGGAACTGATTGAAATTACTTACAATGGTCAGAAAAATCAGAAGGCTCCTGTAGTTATCTATCTGCCGGGACTGGTACTGTATGAATCAACTAAGGTTATCCCTTACAAATACGGTGCAACGACAATTGAGAATGGAAAGGAAACTCCATTACCCTCCATCGTGAATATTGCAGAAATCAGTCGAGTAACACGGAGCGGTCGAATCTTCAACCGAGGAGTTGAAGAACCCATCAGAGAAAAGGAACCTCAGGCAGAAGTTCCTGATCAACCACTCGGTCAATCTTGTGATCCAGACCTTTCAAAGAACAATGATGAGATGCTGAAGCTCATCCAGAAGAGTGAATACAACATTGTTGATCAATTGTTGCAAACTCCTTCAAAAATCTCAGTATTATCTCTTTTACTCAGTTCTGAAGCTCACAGGGAGGCTCTAGAGAAAGTCTTAGTGCAAGCCTTTGTGGAACAAGATGTAACAATAAGATAATTCGAGAACATCATCTCCAACATCACTTCCTGCAACAACTTGGGATTCAGTGATGAGGAACTACTGGAAAAGGGCCCAAATCATAATATGGCACTCAATATTACAGTCAACTGCCAGGATGATGCTTTAGCCAGCGTACTCGTAGACACCGGATCAGCTATAAACGTGATGCCAAAGTCCACTCTAATGCGACTATCATTCAAAGGATCTCCGATGAGAGGTAGTGAGGTCATCGTCAAAGCATTTGACGGATCCCGAAAAATAGTTATCGGCGAAGTCGACCTTCCCATAACTATCGGTCCTCACACTTTCCTAGTCACTTTCCAGGTCATGGACATCCGGGCAGCATATAGTTGTTTGTTAGGAAGACCTTGGATACACGAAGCTGGGGCAGTCACTTCGACACTTCACCAGAAGCTGAAGTTTGTCAAGAACGACCAACTAGTCACAGTCTGCGGAGAGCAAGCCTTGATCGTGAGTAACTTATCATCATCCACTTACGTGGAACCAAAGGAGGTAATCAGAACCTAGTTCCAGGCACTTTTGGTGAGTCACGACAACCTATCAGAAGGAGGAACGTCGATTTCCTCATACAAAGATGCTCTCGAAGCGATCAGAAGTAACAATACCAAAGAATAGGGACAACTTGTCATTCCTACTGACAATAAGAAAAAGAAAGGTCTTGGTTTTTCTTCAAACTGTGCCCAGACAGCTACTAACGATGAAAGTCTTCATCCCATTCAGAACTTCTTCCACAGTGGAGGTTTCCTTCACCCAGTGTCTCAAGAAGTACATACCATCAACGAGGATGATTCCTCCGATACAGATGAAGAGTGGAAGTCCTACCTTAAAAAGGACGGTTATATGTCTCAGGAAGAGGTGCCTACACCATTTTGCTATCACGCACAGAGTTCGAGATATATACCGAGAGCGGATGTCAAGATGATATACAGAGATTGTGATCCGGAAGGATGTCGTGCTCCACCAAACTCATTAGAGGAAGACACTCTAATGAAAGACAACTTTTACCACGACTATTATGGCCCGATGGACGACCTACCTATGTGGCAACCGTACCTAGGAGACTCAGGGCAATAAAGTCAGCCCAACGATGCATATCAACTGAGCATCATTGAAAAGAATACATGTGTTCCCACATAATCATGGGATCATTACTCAGGGCATTTAGAAAATATCCAGTACAACGATGAATTCGCAACAATTGCAGGACAAGAGTTCCTTAACTATGCTTTTCCTGAAGTCAACGTCATCGAGAGGGATGACTCCTCCAGCTCCAAAAAAGTGTGGGACACCTTAGGACAACCGAGTGGCAAGTACGACTACTTGGTCAAGTGCACCGCTCCCAAAAGCTCTCGTATCAGGTTCAAAGACATCCAGCCCACTGGATGGGGAGATTTACCTGAGAGTGCAAACACTGTGCAAGGTACAACAGAAGAGTTCGTCTACGATAACTCTGCCTGGGAGACAGATTCCAACGATCCTGCTCCACTAGAAATCAGCGTTATTTCTGAAGACAAATCAAGAAGGAAAGTGCCGGACTTTGTGATTCACCGAGGGGTTCGCCGCCAATGGGTTGCAGTCAACGTTCTTAAAGATGTTCATA
Organism: Lathyrus tuberosus; assembly: GCA_022829125.1. NCBI lineage: Eukaryota > Viridiplantae > Streptophyta > Magnoliopsida > Fabales > Fabaceae > Lathyrus > Lathyrus tuberosus. The sequence goes on along the minus strand of JALAZF010000757.1, from coordinate 900,256 downwards.
AGTCGAAGTAATTGCCGTCTTTACTTTAACCTTTCACCCTGCCGAGGTGAAACAGATGTTTTTATAGGGCTCAGTTTCTGTAAATGTCTCTCTTCGCTTCGCCCAAAATGACAAAGTTTTGTTTTATAGGGCTGTAGTTTCAAGAATCGACAAGACCATAAATAAAATAACGTCATTCTGTAATTTCCGCATTTATTGCTGTTTTCTCTTTTCGCTTTTTCAGAAAATGGTAATCCTAAAAAATAACTCGAATAATAAAAACAAGCAGTAAAAAAAAATACACTGCACACACTCTTGCATTCTCTCCATCTCTTCTAAAAACAAATCATCACGTCATGAAGATTGCTTGTTTTAAACCCCATTGAAACATACGATCCAATACCTTCTCCCAACTTTGAATTCCCGGTATTTGAGGCTGAAGAAGAAAATGACGAAGAAATTCCAGAAGAGATCTCCCGATTACTCAGACAAGAGGAAAGGTCCATTAAACCTTACAAAGAACCATTGGAAACGGTCAACTTGGGTTCAGAAGAAGAGAGAAAAAAGGTCAAGATTGGGGCACGGCTCAGTCCAACTGTCAAAGAAAATTTGATAAAACTTCTCAAAGAGTTTCCCGATGTATTCGCTTGGTCCTATCAGGATATGCCAGGGTTGGATACCAGCATCGTGGAACATCATCTACCATTAAGATCAGAATGTCCGCCAGTAAAACAAAGGTTGAGACGGACTCATCCAGACATGGCCATCAAAATCAAGGAGGAAGTACAGAAACAGATTGACGCGGGATTCCTCGCCACATCAGAATATCCTCAATGGTTAGCCAACATAGTACCCGTTCCAAAAAAGGACGGAAAGGTCAGAATATGTGTAGACTACAGGGATCTGAACAAAGCCAGTCCACATAATGACTTTCCCTTACGACACTGTAGCGAGCGATTTTGGACGCGATTCTTAAGCGCTGGTCGCTCTCTGCGGTTTGAGCTTACTACAGGTCGATTCATTTTTTATCCTATTAAAGCTGATGAAGGAAGGGAAATAGAAGTCTCCAATTAACCCTGCTTTGCATACTGAGTTTAAACAGTGGTCTGTTAGGTTACGGATGCGATCAATGTGGGGGGCCTTTGTACTGGTTATTTGTATTTTCGCCAATACTGATTTTTCTCTTTTTATTTCGACAGGAGGTTTCTGGCGGGGAACAGGGATTAGGATGTTAGGACTGATGCTTTTTGATAGATATGTGAGAGTATGGGATTTAGGTTTTTTGTTGATTGCGCTCGTTAAGATTTTTCTTTCAATCTTATGCCTACGTATTCCCGTTTACCGAAACAGGGAAATCAGAACGTTCGTAGTTCCTCCTATTCTATGGGAGAAAATGGTTGTTTTGGTGTCTTGTTCAAAGCCCAAGACATGAAGCGAAAGGGTGTTTGTATCTTGTTTAAAGCCCAAGATGTGAAGCTGAAAAGTCTATTTGTATCTTGATCAAAGCCCAAGATATGAAGCTAAAAGGTCTGACTTTAAAGAGAATTTGTCATCTCTAAAGAGGGGGTTATATGTCACAACTGTTTATAAAGGAGAATTACTTTAACCGGGATGTGTGAATCCGACAATGACATAATTACCTTTATATGGGATTTTAACCTGAAGGAGAAGACTTTAACTCAGTGTAGAGCAATGCTATCTTTCCTTAGGAATTTCTCATGCTAAAAGAGGGACAGTGGCATGGATATAGATGATCCAGAGGCTTGCCGCTTACAGCAATTAGATGAAGGGGAAGGAGTTGTTGATGTTTGTGTACTGTGAACGAGGCACATCTTTGATGCTAAAAGGTTGATTGGATCAACCAGTGGTTTTCTTATACAAAGCCTAAGAGGAGGCTAATCTGTGTCTCGTACAAAGCCCGAGAGAGAAGCTACAAGGTTTTTGACTCAACGATGGAGTCTTTTGGTATCTCGTATAAAGCCCGAGATGGAGGCTATTTGACTCAACAAGAGAGTTTTTGTATCTCGTACAAAGCCCAAGATGGAGGCTAAAATTTGTTTGGCTCAATAAGAACCTTTTTATATCTCGTATAAAGCCCGAGATGGAGGCGAAAGGGGTGATTGACTCAATGAGGGAGTCTCTTATGTGTCTCGTACAAAGCCCGAGAGAGAGGCTAAACGTTTGTTTGACTCAACGAGGGAGTCTTTTGTATCTCGTACGAAGCCCGAAAGAGAGGCTAAACGTTTGCTTCGCAGGGAAGAATCATTGTACAAAGCCCAAGAGGAGGCTAGTGTAACTGTTTCAGTTGAGTGACAGATCCAATATACTGATTTCAAAGAGAAAATCAGTTCTTATATGAGCAATACTGTACTCATGGATTTGATTCGAGGATCAGGGATATTTCCCTTTTCTTTGAGGAAGCGGGAAATCCAAAGGGTATTGAGACTGTCCGAGTCTGCGGGTTTCCTTCCTATTTAACAAAGGGGTCACTTGAGAATGTCTTTGAGACTCAAGGATATTAGACTGTCCAAGTCTAGAGTTTTACCTTTTGTACTATGCTTTGAGAAACAGTAGTAGACTCTATGAAAAGACTGTTCAACGGAGAAGATTAAGTTCTGTTCCTATACCTCTAGGAGGTCGTCGGGACAATTTGTACGAAGCCCAAGAGGAGGCTAGAAACTTTTAAGAAGCCGACGGATCCTTATACGAAGCCCAAGAGGAGGCTATCATTCCTGGAGGAAGAGATCATTATACGAAGCCTAAGAGGAGGCTGTGAATACTTCTAAGAAGCCATAGGGTCCTTGTACTAAGCCCAAGAGGAGGCGGGGTTGCTTTTAGGAAGCCGGTGGGTCCTTGTACGATGCCCAAGAGGAGGCCGATGCTTTTAAGAAGCACGTGGGTCCCCAAACCCCGAGAAATTCAAGGCAATGCTATTCACCGAGAATAGATCAAAGTCAGGAAAGTTAGAGAATTTGGAAGAAAATCAAAGATGCCATTCACGGAGAATACATTCATCTCTGGGAGTAGAGTTTCTTGACGATTCCTAATGAGGACAGCCTGAGAGAAGACTGTATCTGGTGATCCTATTGGGGATCTAGTTGTCTATTTCTACAAATAAACAAAACGGCATCACCTAGTTCTAGACGTAGTTGCCGGGGAAACTCTAAATATCTATACTATTATTACACAGTTGATATGAGTTTATGAAAGAAGACTTACAGTGAAACAGCCCCACAATACAGTTATATGTATATGAAATCGGTAAATGAAAGCGATAACCACTTACTCGGTTGTAGAGCTTCCATGCTGTTTGGTTAGTTGTTCAACAAAGAAAAATTGAAAATAACAGTATATTCAAAATCAAAGGAGAAAGTGCTTTGAAAAAGAAGGATTTGGGGCTTACAGCTAAAGGAGAGGCCCATGGTTTTACCAGTGAGCGCACTGTTTGAATTTATACAGAGGGACTTATACAAGTGACTGAGGCCCAAAAAGTTTTCTGTACAAAGGGATGGGTCTTACACTCTCTCAAGAGGCCCAAGAAGTTTTAAAGAAAAAGAGTGGGGCTTATAACACGAGGGTAAGCCCAATTGATTTTTTCGTTTAAAATGGCGATTGCGCTGAGGTTTCCTTTTAACGCAGAGGGACTTATACAATAAGTGAGGTCCAAAATTGTTTTGGTTAAAAGGGGGTTGGGTCTTACACTCTAATAGAGGCCCAAAAGTTTTGAATGGGTCTTATAACTCGAGGAGAGGCCCAATTGTTATTTTTCAAAAGGCGACGATCGCGCCGTTTGTTTTTGACTGTATCGGGACTTATACAATGCACTGAGGCCCAAAAATGATTTGGTAAAAAAAGATTGGGTCTTACACTCTATTAGAGGCCCAAGGTGTTTTGAAAATGATTTATGAGGGTTGAATTAATCCAAAACCCTAATTTGCTTTCAAAATGTATTTAATTGAATAAAAATTCAATTAAAAGGATCAAAATTGTTTAACACATGGAAAACAAATTGTGATCTTGGAATAATGCTTCAAAAATTAAGTATTGACCTACAAAATAATTAGAAAACATTAAAAGTTGCAAAATCAAGGTGGAAAAAAATATTTTAAATGTTAAAAACAATTAAAATATTAATTCTTTGCAAAAAAGAAAATGCAAATCAGGGCAAGGCAGAACACGCGCGTGTTTTTGGTCCATGTTGTTGGCGCCATTGACTAGAGGTTAGGGCACAGAGCTGTGGTTCCCTTGGTCTTGGATAAGTCTTGACTGAATTCAGTTGAGAATGGCTCAGTCCATGCCACCTTGATGCTTCCATTGAATGCTCCATTCCAAAATTGGAGTCTTGTCCCTATTTTGGCAATTCTAGGTTCAGGATGCTATTTCTTGTTCCAAAGACTTTGGAGGCTTGGCTCAGTGATTGTCCCCTTTAGATTCAATCCTCTAAGGTGTCCAAGTGGATAGGAGCATTTGGATTTGGCTGATTTTGGCAAATCGACCAAAAATGCAAAATCTGCCTTGCCTTGGCAGATTTCAGCAAGGCAACTTGCCAATGTCATATCTCATGGCTCAAATTGAATTTGGTAATGTTCTTGGCCATTTTGGAAAGCCCTCACATGATACAAAAACTGTTTGAACATGTTTGGTTTTGATCTCTTTTGAATCTAAGTGAAAACTGTCCCTACATTTGGCAAAAAGTAAGGCAAAATCTGACTTTGTGAAATTTTAACTAAGTGTTGGAACCAAGTGACTTTTCTTGATTTTGATCACTCCATAACTCAAAATCCATGAGGAATTTGGACATAGGTAAGTATGAAGCTTTTGTAGAGGGCAATGAGATCTACAAATCAAGCATTGGATGGAAAAAAATGGCTTTGTGGTTTAGGAGTTATGATCCTCCAAAGTTGGCACATTAGTGGTACTTTTTTTCATAACTTAGAAATTTTTCTAAGTTTTATGGTTACCCCTTTTACAAGTTATCCCACTTTCTTTGATTTTTCTTGATGAATGATGATTCAAATCATACATTAACATCATTTTAGGGTTAAAAACCATTTTGGTGAAAAATCTCAAAAAGTCAAAGTTGACTTTTGTGCGCAGTTGACTTTTTATCAGATGAATTCCAAACTGTGCAATTCTTCAGGAAATCATGTCCTTGACCTAAATCAAACTTGATGGACATGTTCCATGGGTGTCATAGGGTATATTGAATCATGTCTTAGGGTTTGGGAGCATGTCCTGGTCAAAAGTCAAAGTTACAGTTGACTTTCCTCGCGAAACCCTAATTGTGGTGCAGATGAAATTGAGACTTGTTGCTCAAGCTTCTTGGATTAATCCATTGTTCCAAATGGATCAATATAGTATATTAAAGACCCTCAAATCATGTCTTGAGGTCTTGGTTCATGATTTGTCCCAAAAGTCAACTTAGGGGTGAATTAGGTCAAGAAACCCTAATTCCTGATTTTTAGTGAATGCATCCCCTGAGGTAAAATTGACTTGATGGTTGGGTCCATGAGGCTCCATGGAGTATATTAGGTTATGTTTTGGATCTTTGGCTTGTGCCCAGATGAAATTTTTCATCTGGAGGCCCTGGTCGACCAAAACCCTAATTTGGTGACACTGGCGATCTTGAGACTTGATCCACCTAGAAGGGAGCAGCCTTGTGCTTAATCCTTGAAGTGAGAGTCCTTTTGATCCATTGTGGATATTTAGAGGCTTAGAAAAGTTGAAGATCATGTCATTTCTTGATTGATCCTTTGTCTAAGAACTGTGAGAGGGCTTGAAACCCTAATTCTGATTGCAGTGAATGCTCGCCCATCTTTGGGGAGACTGATGAGGTATGATGGTTCCCCTATATTGTGATGATGATTTGCACAATGATGGGAAACCTTAGTGGTCAAAATTTGGGGTATGACAGATGCCCCTATTTAATCTTCTTGGACCCGAAGGTGTGAATGACGAAGGTATTCGGGCATTCGGGGTGCAAGAGGATTAAATATCGGAATACCTGAAATTTTGATGGCTATGAATGGTAGCTTGCGCATTCATCTTCTTTTTGCTAAGCAATGATGCTTAGAAAAGGTAAACTTCCCCTTGATCCTAGTTTCCTACCAAGGAACTGGTCTCAGTTTCTGATTTAAACTTCCCCTCGATCCTGGTTTCCTACCAAAGAACTGGTCTCAGTTTATGATTTAAACTTCCCCTCGATCCTGGTTTCCTACCAAGGAACTGGTCTTAGTTTCGCTTGTCAACTTCCCCTCGATCCTGGTTTCCTACCAAGGAACTGGTCTCAGTTTCTGATTTAAACTTCCCCTCGATCCTGGTTTCCTACCAAGGAACTGGTCTCAGTTTCTGAATTAAACTTCCCCTCGATCCTGGTTTCCTACCAAGGAACTGGTCTAAGTTTCTTTTGTCAATAAACTTAATGGACAAGGGATGCTATGCATAGCGGTTTTCCTCAAACTTCTCGCCGAATTTTCCTGGAGAGATGCCATTTGAGTGGAAAAAGTTTTGATGTCAGACTTGCTTGGGAACCCATTCGTCTAAATTGTAGAGGTACACAAACTTCTCTGTTGGAGACGCCATTTGTTTCTACTAGGGGGAAAGCAGGTCTCTTGGGAGACTGCTGTCATTTGGGATCTTACATCATACTTTTCTCGGGATCTTCCCGGAGAAATGCCATATGATGGGGTCCAATTTTGAGGTGCCGATGACCTTTTCATCTGCGGTCCTTCGGAGAAAGGCAGCTGTACTGCCGAATCTTTGCTTAGGAGGCTTTCTCTGTGGATTTTCCTTAATCTGGGAAAGCAAGGATATCATCTTCGATGGCGAAGAGTGACATTTGTTGAAAGTTTTCCCTGGCTTTTCAGAGGTTCAAGTTATCAAAGTGGCCGAGTGCCGACTCTAATCCAGCAATACACTGGAGGCGAGATTGTTCAAATACACCATTTCCTGACGAGGCAAGAACTGACAACTCGATTGAGAAGACTGTTATTACTAGGGGATAAAACCGACTAGAGTGATAGCGATGCCATATGAATGCGAATGCAGATAAAATGCATGATGTATGTATGTTTATGCTAACAAAACTGACGCGACATATAGACTGACGAGTGAATACGACTGGATACTCGGCCATCGCGGGGCGAAGAAGTACCGTTGGTAAAAAAAGTAGCAATTCTACCTTGCTTAGGAGAGATAGTCCCTGCGGGGAATACCGTTGATCGGGCTTAGGAGATAAAAACTCGGCCGAAGAGGTCAGATGGAATAGTCGCATCCGACACTTTTGATCCTTCATTCAGGCGCACTGGCGTAGAAGGAGTACTTTGATTCTGCACTTTGAAATTCAAACGCCTTTGGAGACACAATCAACGTTCTTTCGATGTTCAACAGTCAAAAGAAATTGCAGACTTTATTTTAAAAGCAAAAAAAGTTTTAACAAGTAAATTCATTTTTGTTTCATTTCAAAAATCGTTAATTATGTTAACAACGTCGTTCTGTAAAGCTAAAACAAATAAGAATTACAAACAAAAGCACAAGGGCTTAAATTTTATTGATAAGATAGAGATCAGCCAAACGCGTGATTCCAAAGAGTATATACAAAGCTAGAAAATGGTAATTTACAGGGAAAAGGGCTACGTTGAAACATAACGACCACTATCCTTCTACCAACTTTGAATTCGGGGCATCCTGAGCTTCCGTCGAAGATGACCTTGACTGGAATTTTCCTCCGATGGATGATGTAACTGCTGCTGCTGAGGGACTTGCCTCTGTTGAACATAGTTACTTGCCATTATCCCTAATTTTTGCCTAGACTGTACTATGAGATTTCCAATCCATCGGGATGATTTTTTTTCATGTCTCTAACTTTTGCCTGGACCGCCCTTTCGGGTTTTTAATCCACCGAGACGTTTTTTTCTTCTTTTTTTTAGGCGAAGTATTTCTTGACTACATCAACATTCGTGGGGTAGGCAAATTCCTCTCCGTCCATGGTTGCAAGTCTCAAGGCACCACCGGAGAAAGCTTTTGTGACCACATAGGGGCCATCATAATTTGGGGTCCACTTGCCCCGAGAGTCAGTGAGAAACGATTGTATCTTCTTGAGCATGAGGTCTCCTTTTCTGAAGACACGAGGTCGGACCTTTTTGTCGAACGCCCTCTTCATTCTCTGTTGATACAATTGACCGTGGCATAGTGCCGTGATTCATTTCTCTTCGATCAGATTCAGTTCGTCGTGTAGGCTTTGACACCATTCAGCTTCTGAAAGCTTAGCTTCCATCAATACTCGGATTGATGGGATCTCTACTTCTATGGGGAGAAATGCCTCCATGCCATATACTAGAGAGAAATGGGTTGCCCCTGTTGAAGTGCGGACAGATGTGCGATAACCGTGAAGAGCAAAGGGTAACATGTCATTCCAATCTTTATAGGTTACAACCATCTTCTGAACAATCCTCTTGATGTTCTTGTTAGCCGCTTCTACCGCTCCGTTCATCTTGGGTCGGTAGGGAGATGAGTTATGGTGTTCGATCTTGAACTCAACGCACAACTCTTTCATCATCTTATTGTTCAAGTTAGATCCATTATCCGTAATGATCTGGCTCGAAACACCATAACGGCAGATGATATTGTTTTTGATAAATCGGACCACCACTTGTCGGGTTACATTAGCATATGACGCTGCTTCGACCCACTTGATGAAATAGTCAATGGCTACCAGGATATACCGATGTCCGTTTGAAGCCTTAGGTTCAATCATGTCAATCATGTCGATCCCCCATATGGACAATGGCCATGGGGAAGAGAGAACTTTGAGATGTGATGGCGGTACATGAATTTTGTCGGAGTATATCTGACACTTGTGACACCTCCTCATGTACTTGTAGCAGTCGGATTCCATGGTCAACCAGTAATACCCGGCTCTCAGAATTTTTCTCACAATTGTGAGTCTGTTGGCATGAGTGCCAAAGGATCCTTCATGAACTTCTTTCATAAGCATGTCTGCTTCTGGTCTGTCTACGCATCGGAGGAAGACCAAGTCAAAATTTATCTTATAAAGAGTGTCACCGCTCAGGAAAAAATTTCCAGCCAATCTTCTGAGGGTCTTTCTGTCTTTCCTGGATGCCCCAGGTGGGTACTCTTGTTTCTGAAGGAAGCATTTGATATCGTGATACCAAGGTTTGTCATCTATGACTGCTTCGATCGTGAAGATGTAAGCGGGCCGTTCAAGGCGCATTATGTCAATCTTAGGTAGGTCATTCCATTGACCTACACTAATCATGGAAGAGAGAGTGGCTAATGCATCAGCCATGTGATTCTCATTACGAGAGATATGATAAAACTCGACTCTGTTGAAGAAGGGTAGCAACCTTCTTGCATAGTCTTTGTAAGGAATCAATCCTGATTGGAATGTGTTCCAATCTCCTTTTATCTGATTGATAACCAAGGCTGAGTCGCCGTATACGTCCAAGTTTTTGATCCTTAAATCAATCGCTTCCTCGAGACCCATAATACAAGCTTCGTATTCGGCCTCGTTGTTCGTACATTTGAACGTAAGTCTGGCAGTGAAAGGAATGTGGGTACCCTAAGGCGTAACAATGATTGCCCCAATTCCGTTTCCATAATAATTAACTGCTCCGTCAAAGATAAGTCCCCATTGGGAACCTGGTTCTGGCCCTTCATTGGGTAGCGGTTCATAGCAGTCTTTCATCTTTAGATACATGACATCTTCGTCTGGGAAGTCGAACCCGATTGATTCTTGATCATCAATCGGTTGATGAGCCAAATAATCGGCTAAAATACTTCCCTTAACGGCTTTCTGAGCGTGGTACTCTATGTCATATTCTGACAATAACATCTGCCAACGGGCAATTCTTCCCGTGAGAGCAGGTTTTTCAAAGACATACTTGATTGGATCCATTTCTGAGATCAACCAAGTAGTATGACAAATCATGTATTGGCGAAGATGTTTGGCTGCCCAAGCCAAAGCACAACAATTTTTCTCGAGCATCGTGTACCGAGTCTCACAGTCGGTGAATTTCTTGCTCAAATAGTAAATGGCAGACTCTTTCCTTTTAGTTTTGTCTTGTTGGCCAAGTACACATCCCATCGAGTCCTCTAGGACTGTGAGGTAAATGATCAGTGGTCTTCCTTCCACTGGAGGTGATAGAATCGGCGGATTCAACAGGTATTCCTTAATACTGTTGAAGGCGATTTGGCAATCTTCTGACTAAATGCAATCCTGGTTCTTTTTAAGTAATTTGAAAATCGGCGCACACGTGGTGGTCGTAAGGAATATGAATCTGGAGATATAGTTTAAATGTCCCAGGAATCCTCTGACTTGTTTTTCAGTTTTCGGAGAAGGCATTTCTTGAATGGCCTTGACCTTGTCAGGATCAACCTCAATTCCTTTCTGGCTGATGATGAACCCTAATAGTTTCCCTGAACGGACACCGAAGGTGCACTTGTTGGGATTCAATCGGAGCTTGAACTTTCTTAAATGTTCGAACAATTTTGACAGATGTTCAACGTGCTCACTCTCTGTTTTTGATTTTACAATCATATCATCGAAATATACCTCGATTTCTTTGTGTATTATGTCATGAAACAGAGTAGTCATGGCCCTTTGATAGGTTGCCCCGGCGTTCTTCAAGCCGAACGGTATTACCTTGTAACAAAAGGTACCCCATGGGGTAATGAACGAAGTTTTCTCCATGTCTTTCGGTGCCATTTTGATCTGGTTATAGCCCGAGAATCCATCCATGAAGGAGAAAACTTTGAACTTTGCTGTACTGTCAACCAGCATGTCAATGTGTGGTAAAGGAAAGTCGTCCTTTGGACTTGCCTTGTTTAGATCCCTGTAATCAACACACATTCTGACCTTTCCATCCTTTTTGGGAACGGGTACGATGTTGGCTAACCATTGAGGATATTCAGATGTAGCGAGGAAACCCGCGTCAATCTGTTTCTGTACCTCCTCTTTGATTTTGATGGCCATGTCCGGGTGAGTCCGTCTCAACCTTTGCTTTACTGGCGGACATTCCGATCTTAACGGTAAGTGGTGTTCCACGATGCTGGTATCCAACCCTGGCATATCCTGATAGGACCAAGCGAATACATCGGGAAATTTTCTGAAAAGCTTTATCAAACCCTCTCTGGCAGTTGGACTGAGCAGTGCCCCAATCCTGATTTCTTTTCTCTCTTTTTCTGAACCCACATTGATCGTTTCCAACGGCTCCTTGTGAGGTTCAATGGACCTTTCCTCCTGTCTGAGTAGTCGAGAGATCTATTCTGGAATTTCGTTGTCAACTTCTTCTTCAGCCCCAAATATCGGGAACCCAAAGTCGGGAGAAGGCATTAGATCGTATGTTTCAACTGGGTTTAAAATAAGCAATCTGCATGACGTGATGATTCGTGTTTAGAAGAGATAGAGGAAAATGCAAGTGTGTGCAGTGTTTTATTTTTATTACTGCTTGTTTTTATTATTGAATTGTTTTTTAGGATTACCATTTTCTGAAAAAGCAAAAAGATAAAACAACAAATAGTGCGGGAATTACACAACGACGTTATTTTATTAATGAACAAGTCGATTCTTGAAACTACAACCCTATAAAATAAAAATATGTCGCTTCGGGCTCAGCGAAGAAGGAAAATTTACAGAAAGCGAGCCCTATCAAAACATTCGTTTCACCTGGGCAGGGTAAAAGGTTACAGATGGCAATTACTTTGACTGATGAGCGATCTTCGGAACATCAACAGCGACCCACTGGCGGCGAACTCCTCGGTGAATCATAAAGTCTGGCACCTTCCTTGATTTGTATTCAGAAATGACGCTGATTTCTAGTGGAGCAGGATCGTTGGAATCTGTCTCCCAGGCAGAGTTGTCGTAGAAGGATTCCTCTGTTGCATTTTGCCTAGCATTTGTGCTCTCAGGTGTATTTTCCCATCCAGTTGGTTGGATATCTTCGAGCCTGATACAAGAGCTTTTGGGAGCGGTGTACTTGACCATATAGTTAAACTTTCCACTTGGTTGTCCCAAGGTGTCCCACACTTCTTTCAAACTGGAGGAGTCATCCCTCTCGATGACGTTGACCTCGGGAAAAGCATAGTTGATGAATTCAAGTCCTGTAAATGTTGCAAATTCATCGTTATGTTGATTAGTTTCTGAATGACTCGAGTGTTGATCCCATGACATGGTGGGGATGCAGGTATTCTGTTCAATGACGGTCAGCTGATTTTCATTGTTCGGCTGACTCTCTTGCCCCAAGTCTCCTGGATAAGGTTGCCACATTGGCAGACCATCCATTGGGCCATAGTAGGTGTACTCAAAATTGTCTTTCATCAGAGTGTCTTCCTCTAACGAATTTGGCGGAGCACGACATCCTTCCGGATCACAATCCCCGTATATCATTTCGACGTCTGACCTGGGTATAAATCTCGGACTCTCTGTAGGAAAGCAAAAAGGAGTTTGCATTTCGTCCTGAGACATATAACCATCCTTATTGAGATAGGACTTCCACTCTTCCTCAGTGTCGGGGGGATCTTCCTCATTGATAGCATGGACTGCTTGAGGGACTGGGTGAAGAAAACCTCCACTGTGGAAGAAGTTTTGAATGGGATAAAGACCTCCATCGCTGGCAGCTGTCTGGGTACAGGTTGTAGAAAAACCTAGACCCTTCTTTGTTTTATTGTCAATAGGAATGACAAGTTGTCCCCATCCGGTTGTATCGATACTCTCGACCGCTTTAATAGCATCTTTGTATGAGGAAATCGAGGTTCCTCATCGGTATTGATCGTCCTTGCTCACCGACAGTGCATGGAACTGCGTCCCAATAACCTCCTCGGGTTCTACACAAGTAGATGATGATAAGTTACTCACGAGCAAGGCCTGTTCTCCACAGACTGTGATAAGTTGATCGTTCTGAACGAACTTTAGCTTTTGGTGGGGTCGAAGTGACCGCTCCAGCCAGGTGTATCCAAGGTCTTCCTAATAAACAACTGTATGTTGCCCGGATGTACATGACCTGGAAAGTGACTTGGAAAGTGTGAGGACCGATAGTTATGGGAAGATCAACTTCGCCGATAACTGTTTTTCTGGATCCGTCGAACGCCTTGACGACGACCTCACTGATTCTCATCGGAGGACCTTTGAATGATAATTGCATCAAAGTAGACTTCGGCATAACATTTAGGGCTGACCCTGTGTCTACTAGTACGCTGGCTAAAGCATCGTCCTGGCAGTTAACTGTGATGTTGAGCGCCATGTTATGACGGCGACCCTCTTCGGGTAATTCCTCATCACTAAATCCTAAGTGATTGCAGGAAGTGATGTTAGAGACAATGCTATCGAACTGTCTGATTGTTACATCCTGTTCCATAAAGGCTTGCTCCAAGACTTTCTGTAGAGCCTCCCTGTGGGCTTCTGAACTGAATAACAGTGATAACACCGAGATCTTTGAAGGAGTCTGTAACAGTTGATCAATAATGTTATATTCACTCCTTTGGATGAGCTTCAGCATCTCATCATTATTTTTCGAAAGGTCGGGATTACTGAATTGACCGACTGATGGATCGGGAGATTCTGTCTAAAGTTCCTTTTCCTTGTTAGGTTCTCCAACTCCTCGGTTGAAGATTCGACCGCTCCGTGTTACACAACTGATGTCTGCAATATTCAAGACGGAGGGTAATGGAATTTCCTTTCCATTCAATCATCGTTGCACCGTATTTGTAAGGGATATCCTTAGTTGATTCATACGGTGTTGGTCCCGGTAGATAGATGACTATGGGAACTTTCTGATTTTTCTGACCATCATAAGTAATCTCGATCCGTTCCCGGTTGGGAACTTTAGATTCATCAAGTAGAGGGATAATGGCAAAAACATCCCTGGTCTGGTGATGACCAGAGATTGTGACAACGTCCTCGACTTGATCGGCAAGGTAGCTCGGCGTCCAGTTGATGGGTCCAGAACCTGGATATGGGCGAATCTCTCCACGATCCACCTGACCCTGAAGAGCTGCTCTCACAAAGTAACACCCTTGGTTACTTTCCTAACAGACGTTACAACGATTATAATTGTGTGGTGGCACTTGGCCATCCCCACTTTGAATACAATGTAACCTCACTAGGTTAGCTTCCACAAATCGGACATCCTGACTTTGACGACGAGTGGGATTCCTGTTATTGATACTAATCTGCTGAGTATCTTCATCCATATAGATTGGCATCCACCAGTGATTTAACAAGTGCTGAAGTGCCTCCTGGACAAAGGTACAACCTCGATCGTTGTCGCAACCCGCTTTACAGCTTTGATAATCATGTGATATAAGAATCTGAGTCGGACCTGCTCAGCATGTAACTCTACCAGGTTGATATTCATCACGCGAATATCGAAGATCTGAACCATGTTGATCTGATAAGGGTTCCTATCATGGTAGTCTTGGATCCATCCAAGATCCATCTGACGCTGGAGGGCCTCTTGTATGAAAGAGCATCCCTGTTTGTTTACCGAGCAAGTCAGACAGGAACTATAATCGTGCCGTGGTATATTATGATACTGGCTTTGCCTTGAGTGTATTGCCACCAAGTTGACATTAATTGCACAGATGTCGTGGTTTTGAATGACGTTGGAGTTCGTATATTCCATGTTAACACCACGAACTCGGTGCTCTTGGATCCATCCGAGATCCATCTATTCCTGTAGAGCTGCTTGCACTACAGAACATCCTTGATTGTTTTTAGAGCAGACATCACATTGACGATAATTAGGAGGTGGCACATGGCCATATCCACTCTATCTACAATGCATCTTGACCAAATTAGTCCTCAATAAGAGTACATCGTGAATTTGATAGACATTGTTAGACTTTCTCTCTATCAAGTTGACTGCAGCCTTGTCATGTTGAGGCAGCGGGTTCGTAAGAACATTAGGATTTGTATCCTTGAAAGATAAGACCCCACTCCAAACAAGCTTTTGCACGTCGGACTTGAAATTGAGACAAGTCTCAATGTTATGCCCTGAACCTCCTTGATGATAAGGGCATGTTTGATCCACCTTAAACCAAAAAGGCGGATTTTCTGGTACTGTAAGAGGAGACTTAGTCTGGATGTGCCCCTTGGCCAGTAGTAATGGAAATAGTTCTGCGTACAACATGGGTATAGGATCAAACCCTGATGACCGTGTTGTACGGTTGTTGTTATATGGAGGACGAGCCTGCTGAAGAGGCTGTTATGTCCTTTGCTGATTAGGTTGGCTCTGCGCAACCTGAGGTTGATACGTAGGAATAGGCGCAGGCCTGATATCAGGAATTACAGCTGCTATCGGCTGATAACGTTGCCTTTGCTTTCCGAGAGAGATATTCCCGATAGCTTGCACTTTTTTCTTAGGGAGAGCATTACCGTATTTTTTAGTACCGCTCGTCAATCCAGTGTCTTTTACCAAACGTCTTTCTCGGACGGCTTCCTCAAGACGTACGCCCATGCCCACCATTTCGGTGAAATCACTGGGTGCACTGGCAACCATTCGGTCATAGTAAAATGAGCTTAAGGTCTTTAAGAAGATCTTTGTCATCTCTTTTTCCTCAAGAGGTGGACAAATTTGAGCGGCAATTTCACGCCACCTTTAAGCATACTCCTTAAAGGTTTCCTTGTCCTTTTGCGACATCGATCTGAGTTGATCTCTGTCGGGTGCCATGTCCAAGTTGTATTTATATTGTTGGACGAAGGCAGTACCAAGATCTCTGAAAGTGCTGATCGTGGCATGGTTTAAACCCATGTACCATTTGAGTGCGGCACCGGTTAAACTATCCTGAAAGTAGTGAATCAGTAGGTCCTGATTCTCCTTCTGAGCTGACATCCGCCGAGCATACATCACCAGATGGCTTTGAGGGCAAGAGTTACCCTTGTACTTTTCAAAGTCGGGCACTTGGAACTTGTGCGGGACTTTCTCATTGGGGACCAAGCAGAGGTCTACGGTGTCCTTTCCAAATAAATCCTGACCGCGAATGGCTTGTAGCTCCTTCTGCATTTCCAGGAACTGTTCCTGGAATTCATCCATTCTATCGAACATAGTTTCCTTTTGGTAAGAAGGTATTGGTGGAACCTGTCCTTCCGGGACAGTGTGCACCACAGGGGGTGGTACCGTGACTACGGCAGTGAATCTTGGCGTTTCCCAAAGTTTGTAACCTTCAGGAGTCTTCAATATGCCTCTGGCATCTTCGCTTTCCCGAAGTTTGTAACCTTCAGGCCCGACGGCATCTGTCGCGATTCCCTGATCTTCAGCGATCGGCGGAACATATCCTTCCGGGATATAGTTTGCAGGCATGCCCCAGGGACGATCTTTCGGCATCTGATACCTAGGATCATACTTCTCCACTATGGGCGTTGAGGTGATCTCTGAGATCACAGTCCTTTGTAGCTGAGCTTCTGCCATGGCTTGCATGTCGTTAAGAAGCTTTCTCATATCCTCTCTCAGAGCGTCGATCTCTTCTTTCAACTCTCTATTTTCTTCCTCAAGATCATCCATCTTTTTTTGACGATTGGCCCGAGTATTGTACGAATGAGACAGTTTGACTCTAGAATCGAGACACAAACGTGAGATTCGTAGGGAAGAAGAATACGCGATGTGAGAATGATGAATGCAATTATTATATTAATTATTTTATGGTTTAATCAAAATAAACTTCGACAATTAGATTGCAAATATCAAACAGTGGGGAAGCCCCTTTTTATTGAAATTCAAAGGATTATAGAAATGGAAATACAGTAGATTACAAAGTGCAGAAATAGAAACCTAAGCTAATGGGTCCCGAGAAGACTCGGGTGCTGACTCTGGTATTTTCCTTTTCTTTGACCGGGGCTCTTGGGCCGTTGTCGGGTTGCCATTCCTTTGCCAAGTGAAAGGAGCGAGCAAATTCCTTTGGTCATCCTGATTATCCACAGCATGTTGCTCTAAAATCTCGATCAGAGCATCTTTCTCTTTTAGTAATTGCTGTATTTTGATGCACTCTACGTCGAGGGTGCGGTACTTGTTCTTATAAGACCTTCTCTCCCGTTGAACTTTGTTGAGAGTAACCTGAAGCTTTTCAGTTTCCGTCATGAAGTACATGAGAGATTCCCTCGGCGAAAGAATTCCGTAACGAGGATAAGGCATCTTTAGCTTGAGAGCTCTAGTTTATACCCAATGGAGATAAGGCTCCACCGAGACACAGTCCGATTTTCCCAGAGACTCTCGTCCTTTCTTATGAACGTGCTTCCAAGCGTGCACTATTTCCATCTTCAGTGCTCCGTCACTTTCTCTTTCCTTGAAGAAAAGACCTTCCAGATGAACACCCCGTGGGATGTGTCTCATCGGGTATCCAAATTGACGAAGAACCAATACCGGATGGTAGTTGATTCCTCCCTTAGTTCCTATGAGGGGTACGTTGGGGAAGTTTCCACAACGATCAATGATCCTGATTCCATCATAAATCCTATTACACCAATCTATATCAGAGTTGGTAAGAGACATGATCTTCTGTGACCAACGTAAGGCACTCTTGCAATCCCAAAAAGCAGCAGACTTGGGCAAGTGGGAGATAAACCATTTGTAAAGCAGAGGTACACAACATGTGACCTCCCCTCCGCTGTATAAATTTCCCAAGTGTACAGAATGATACGCATCTGCGAGCAAAGTCGGCACATGGTTTCCAATGAGAAAAACCTTAATGGAGTTGATATCGACGAAGTTATTGATGTTGGGAAACAAAAATAACCCGTAGGTGAGCAAGACAAAGACGCTTTCAAAAGCAGTCACGTTCCTCATACTGGCAAAATACAGGGCTTTCTTCGTCAAGAACTGGGCTGGCAAACCTTGGATGCCACCCTTAGCGGTCATGTGAGTCCTGACCTCAGACTCGTCCAAATAAATTGCTCTTGCAATGGTCTGATTCTTTGGAATTTCTTTTAGTCCAGAAAATGGAGCTCGATCTGTAATGTGTAAATCAATCAGATGAGAATATTCCTCCAGCTTTGGTGCTAGCTGGTAATCCGGGAATGTGAAACAGTGATAAACCGGATCGTAGAATTGAATGAGCGCATCCATGATTCCCTCAATCACATGGACTCTTAACAGTGGTAGCAAACCTCCGTGCTTAGCTTTGAAAGCCTCGGGGTTAGTGATCATCCTTGCTAACCTTCTCAAATCCTCTAGTTTTGGAACCTTGAAGGTGTACGTATGAGTTCTCCTTCTACCGAAATCCATTAGCGTAATCCTCTTCTCTGATATTTGTAGTCACGATCTTAGTTTAATTTGAAAAACAGAGAGACTAGAAGAGAAGAATTTTTTTGAATGTTTTAATGTTTTTTTTAGATGAATGCATGAATGCAGCACACAAAAACATAGAAAAAACATGGGGTCAAAGGGTCGTTGTCATGAAGTCAAGGCTCTACCCATCCCCAAAGGTTTATACTAGGGTGATTTTTGTACCTGTACTCATTATCATCAGCTCCTCCCAGGAAAGCAAAACAACAAGCGGATCGCCAACGAGTTGTAGACCAATCTTAGAGTAAGTGTCATTCACCGAGAATAGATCACCAGCCTCAAATGAGGGTAGTATCGCGTAACAACTATTCCCGATAGTTTCCGCACTACGAAAGGGTTTGGCTCCTCAGCTTCTCAGACTTAACAATCGGCCCAATGTCTAGGTGAGAGAATGGGTTGTATTGGTCAGCCTCCACTGAGGTTGATGGTCGACCTCGTCGCCATCACTTATCTTAAGTGTATACTCAATCTTTCCACATGCGGCATCACACGCATTCCCATTAGCAGAAAAATAAACACGTATAGCAATTAGGAAAAGCAGTATATATATTTGTCCTAAACATCCTAGACCTTTAAAGCTATGAATCCTAAGTTCCTGACAGAAAATGGGTTCCCCGGCGGAAGCCCCAATCTGTGGTTTTCACACAAGTGAAGAGATTTGTCCAAGGTTTTCACCTTAAACGTTTAAGAGAATTTTATGCCCCACGATGGGCGCCACTTTTCTGTAGCGAGCGATTTTGGACGCGGTTCTTAAGCGTTGGTCGCTCTCTGCGGTTTGAGCTTACTACAGGTCGATTCATTTTTTATCCTATTAAAGCTGATGAAGGAAGGGAAATAGATGTCTCCAATTAACCCTGCTTTGCATACTGAGTTTAAACAGCGGTCTGTTAGGTTACGGATGCAATCAATGTGGGGGGCCTTTGTACTGGTTATTTGTATTTTCGCCAATACTGATTTCTCTCTTTTTATTTCGACAGAAGGTTTCTGGCTGGGAACAGGGATTAGGATGTTAGGACTGATGCTTTTTGATAGATATGTGAGAGTATGGGATTTAGGTTTTTTGTTGATTGCGCTCGCTAAGATTTTTCTTTCAATCTTATGCCTACGTATTCCCGTTTACCGAAACAGGGAAATCAGAAAGTTCGTAGTTCCTCCTATTCTATGGGAGGAAATGGTTGCTTTGGTGTCTTGTTCAAAGCCCAAGACGTGAAGCGAAAAGGTGTTTGTATCTTGTTCAAAGTCCAAGATGTGAAGCTGAAAAGTCTATTTGTATCCTGGTCAAAGCCCAAGATATGAAGCTAAAAGGTCTGACTTTAGAGAGAATTTGTCATCTCTAAAGAGAGGCTTGTATGTCACAACTGTTTATAAAGGAGAATTACTTTAACCGGGATGTGTGAATCTTGCAATGCCATAATTTCCTTTATAGGGGATTTTAACTTGAAGGAGAAGACTTTAACTAAGTGTAGAGCAATGCTATCTTTCCTTAGGAATTTCTCATGCTAAAAGAGGGACAGTGGCATGGATATAGATGATCCAGAGGCTTGCCGCTTACAGTAATTAGATGAAGGGGAAGGAGTCGTTGATGTTTGTGTACTGTGAACGAGGCACAGCTTTGATGCTAAAAGGTTGATTGGATCAACCAGTGGTTTTCTTATACAAAGCCTAAGACAAGGCTAATATGTGTCTCATACAAAGCCCGAGAGAGAAGCTAAAAGGTTTTTGACTCAACGATGGAGTCTTTTGGTATCTCGTATAAAGCCCGAGATGGAGGCTATTTGACTCAACAAGAGAGTTTTTGTATCTCGTACAAAGCCCGAGATGTAGGCTAAAATTTGTTTGGCTCAATAAGAACCTTTTTGTATCTCGTATAAAGCCCGAGATGGAGGCGAAAGGGGTGATTGACTCAACGAGGGAGTCTCTTATGTGTCTCGTACAAAGCCTGAGAGAGAGGCTAAACGTTTGTTTGACTTAACGAGGGAGTCTTTTGTATCTCGTACGAAGCCCGAGAGAGAGGCTAAATGTTTGCTTCGCAGGGAATAATCATTGTACAAAGCCCAAGAGGAGGCTAGTGTAACTGTTTCAGTTGAGTGACAGATCCAATATACTGATTTCAAAGAGAAAATCATTTCTTATATGAGCAATACTATACTCAGGGATTTGACTCGAGGATCAGGGATATTTCCCTTTCCTTTGAGGAAGCGGGAAATCCAAAGGGTATTGAGACTGTCTGAGTCTACGGGTTTTCTTCCTATTTAACGAAGGGGTCACTTGAGAATGTCTTTGAGACTCAAGGATATTAGACTGTCCAAGTCTAGAGTTTTATCTTTTGTACTATGCTTTGAGAAATAGTAGTAGGCTCTATAAAAGGACTATTCTACGGAGAAGATTAAGTTCTGTTCCTATACCTCTAGGAGGTCTTCGGGACAATTTGTACGAAGCCCAAGAGGAGGCTAGAAACTTTTAAGAAGCCGACGGGTCCTTGTACGAAGCCCAAGAGGAGGCTATCATTCCCGGAGGAAGAGATCATTATACGAAGCCTAAGAGGAGGTTGTGAATACTTCTAAGAAGTCGTATGGTCCTTGTACTAAGCCCAAGAGGAGGCGGGGTTGCTTTTAGGAAGCCGGTGGGTCCTTGTACGATGCCCAAGAGGAGGCCGATGCTTTTAAGAAGCCCGTGGTCCCCAAACTCCGAGAAATTCAAGGCAATGCTATTCACCGAGGATAGATCAAAGTCAGGAAAGTTCGAGAATTTGGAAGAAACTCAAAGATTCCATTCACGGAGAATACATTCATCTATGGGAGTAGAGTTTCTTGACGATTCCTAATGAGGACAGCCTGAGAGAAGACTGTATCTGGTGATCCTATTGGGGATCTAGTTGTCTATTTCTACAAATAAACGAAACGGCGTCACCTAGTTCTAGACGTAGTTGCCGGGGAAACTCTAAATATCTATACTATTATTACACAGTTGATATGAGTTTATGAAATAAGACTTACAGTGAAATAGCCCCACAATACAGTTATATGTATATGAAAGCGGTAAATGAAAGCGATAACCACTTACTCGGTTGTAGAGCTTCCATGCTGTTTGGTTAGTTGTTCAACAAAGAAAAATTGAAAACAACAGTATATTCAAAATCAAAGGAGAAAGTACTTTGAAAAAGAAAGATTTGGGGCTTACAGCTCAAGGAGAGGCCCAGGGTTTTATCAGTGAGCACACTATTTGAATTTCTACAGAGGGACTTATACAAGTGACTGAGGCCCAAAAAGTTTTCTGTACAAAGGGATGGGTCTTACACTCTCTCAAGAGGCCCAAGAAGTTTTAAAGAAAAAGAGTGGGGCTTATAACACGAGGGTAGGCCCAATTGATTTTTTCGTTTAAAATGGCGATCGTGCCGAGGTTTCCTTTTAACGTAGAGGGACTTATACAATAACTGAGGTCCAAAATTGTTTTGGTTAAAAGGGGGTTGGGTCTTACACTCTAATAGAGGCCCAAAAGTTTTGAATGGGTCTTATAGCTCGAGGAGAGGCCTAATTGTTATTTTTCAAAAGGAGACGATCGCGCCGTTTGTTTTTGATGGTATCGGGACTTATACAATGCACTGAGGCCCAAAAATTATTTGGTCAAAAAAAGATTGGGTCTTACACTCTATTAGAGGCCCAAGGTGTTTTGAAAATGATTTATGAGGGTTGAATTAATCCAAAACCCTAATTTGCTTTCAAAATGTATTTAATTGGATAAAAATTCAATTAAAAGGATCAAAATTGTTTAACACATGGAAAACAAATTGTGATCTTGGATTAATGCTTCAAAAATTAAGTATTGACCTACAAAATAATTGGAAAGCATTAAAAGTTGCAAAATCAAGGTGGAAAAAAATATTTTAAATGTTAAAAACAATTAAAACATTAATTCTTTGCAAAAATATCAATTATATGAAATAAATAATATTTTTGGGATTTTTTGGGAAAATAAAATATTTTAACATTTTTGTGAATTATTAAAAAAAGAATCAACTCAAAATCATTAAAACTCGGAGAGAAATTAATTTTTGAATCAATTAAATAAAATCACAAAATTTAAATATTTGAATTTATGAAAATGGCGCCAAGAACATGGACCAAGAACACGCGCGTGTTCTGCCTTGCCCAGATTTGCATTTTCTATGCAATTTCACAGAATACTTGATCATATCATGTAATCCACATACCAATCAACTCGTTTCAACCTCACGATCATGTCTATGGTATTTAATTTCATTTAAATTAAACATACAACAAGAAATTATGATAAATCCTCAAGAACCCTAATTTCTGCATGAAGGCTAGGATTTTTGATACACGATTCAAACAATGAAATTAATTGAGGGGAAACATTCCATGCATGATTATGAACATATGTCCAAATTATTGTGCGAGGAAATATGCATAGATTGAGAGATGACCAAGTTTAGGCTTACCTCTAGGTCGTGACAGCAAGTTCAAAGTGATTTCTGAGTTGGAGGTGTTACAGATGAGTTGTGATGATCTGAACAACTTCCCTACACCCTATGGAGTGTGTTTGAATGCTTGGACTTGATGGAAATTGGCTGGATCACTTCATGGCATCTCAACTGCACTTTGGTTAAAACCTTGAGCAATTGACTGGTGATTCTGAGAAATCAGTGTTCCAGATGTTGTTTAAGTGTTTGATAAACTCATATATGATGTATGTGAGGTGTGTGTGTGATTGGTTTGAGTGGAATTGCTCTCTAGCTCAAAAACTCAAAGTTGCCTTGCTAAAGAAGGCATTTTTGCCAAGAGAAAGAGATTTTGAGGAAAGCATCTGTTTGATGGCTTTGGTGTACAAAAACTGATCACAATTAAGCTCTATTTATAGTAGAGCAAGTTTGTTTTGGGATCCACAGTGAATGGCAACTGCAGCAGAGGTTTGGCCAATGTTGTCCAATGGAAATCCAAGTCTCCTCTAGCCATTGACTAGAGGTTAGGCAACAGAGATGTGGTTCCCTTTGTCTTGGATAAGTCTTGACTGAATTCAGTTGAGAATGGCTCAGCCCATGCCACCTTGATGCTTCCATTGAATGCTCCATTCCAAAATTGGAGTCTTGTCCCTATTTTGGCAATTCTAGGTTCAACATGTTATTTCTTGTTCCAAAGAATTTGGAGACTTGGCTCAGTGATTGTCCCCTTTAGATTCAATCCTCTGAGGTGTCCAAGTGGATAGGAGCATTTGGATTTGGCTGATTTTGGCAAATCGACCAAAAATGCAAAATCTGCCTTGCCTTGACAGATTTCAGCAAGGCAACTTGTCAATGTCATATCTCATGGCTCAAATTGAATTTGGTAATGTTCTTGGCCATTTTGGAAAGCCCTCACATGATACAACAACTGTTTGAACATGTTTGGTTTTGATCTCTTTTGAATCCAAGTGAAAAATATCCCTACATTTGGCAAAAAGTAAGGCAAAATCTGACTTAGTGAAATTTTCACTAAGTGTTGGAACCAAGTGACTTTTCTTGATTTTGATCACTCCATAACTCAAAATCCATGAGGAATTTGGACATAGGTCAGTATGAAGCTTTTGTAGAGGGCAATGGGATCTACAAATTAAGCCTTGGATGGAAAAAAATGGCTTTGTGGTTTAGGAGTTATGATCCTCCAAAGTTGGCACATTAGTGGTACTTTTTTTCATAACTTAGAAATTTTTCTAAGTTTTATGGTTACCCCTTTTACAAGTTATCCCACTTTCTTTGATTTTTCTTGATGAATGATGATTCAAATCATACATTAACATCATTTTAGGGTTAAAAAACCATTTTCGTGAAAAATCTCAAAAAGTCAAAGTTGACTTTTGTGCGCAGTTGACTTTTTATCAGATGAATTTCAAACTGTGCAATTCTTCAGGAAATCATGTCCTTGACCTAAATCAAACTTGATGGACATGTTCCATGGGTGTCATAGGGTATATTGAATCATGTCTTAGGTTTTGGGAGCATGTCCTGGTCAAAAGTCAAAGTTACAGTTGACTTTCCTCGCGAAACCCTAATTATGGTGCAGATGAAATTGAGACTTGTTGCTCAACCTTCTTGGATTAATCCATTGTTCCAAACTGATCAATATAGTATATTAAAGACCCTCAAATCATGTCTTGAGGTCTTGGTTCATGATTTGTCCCAAAAGTCAACTTAGGGGTGAATTAGGTCAAGAAACCCTAATTCCTGATTTTTAGTGAATGCATCCCCTGAGGCAAAATTGACTTGATGGTTGGGTCCATGAGGCTCCATGGAGTATATTAGGTTATGTTTTGGATGTTTGGCTTGTGCCCAGATGAAATTTTTCATCTGGAGGCCCTGGTCGACCAAAACCTTAATTTGGTGACGCTGGCGATCTTGAGACTTGATCCACCTAGAAGGGAGCAGCCTTGTGCTTAATCCTTGAAGTGAGAGTCCTTTTGATCCATTGTGGATATTTTAAAGGCTTAGACAAGTTGAAGATCATGTCATTTCTTGATTGATCCTTTGTCTAAGAACACTGAGAGGGCTTGAAACCCTAATTCTGATTGCAGTGAATGCTCGCCCATCTTTGGGGAGACTGATGAGGTATGATGGTTCCCCCATATTGTGATGATGATTTTCACAATGATGGGAAACCTTATTGATAAAAATTTGGGGTTTGACACATACATAGACATGTTGGTAGACAGTACAACAAAATTCAAAGTATTCTCCTTCATGGATGGATTCTCGGGCTATAATCAGATAAAAATGGCATCGAAAGACATGGAGAAAACTTCGTTCATTACCCATGGGGTACCTTTTGTTACAAGGCAATACCGTTCGATTTGAAGAACACCGAGGCAACCTATCAAAGGGCCATGACTACTCTGTTTCACAACATAATACACAAAGAAATCGAAGTGTATGTCGATGATATGATTGCCAAATCTAAAACAGAAGAGGAGCATGTGACCCACCTGTTAAACCTATTCGAGCGTCTGAGAAAGTACAAACTCAGCTTGAATCCCAACAAGTGCATATTCGGTGTCCGTTCAGGGAAAATTTTAGGGTTCATTGTCAGCCAGAAAGGAATTGAGGTTGATCCTGACAAAGTCAAGGCCATTCAAGAAATGCCTTCTCCAAAGACTGAAAAACAAGTCAGGGGATTCCTGGGACGTTTGAATTACATTTCCAGATTTATATTCCTCATGACCGCGACATGCGCGCCAATCTTCAAACTACTCAAGAAGATACAATCATTTCTCACTGATTCCCGGGGCAAATGGACTCCGAATTATGACGGCCCTTATGTGGTCAAGAAAGCTTTCTCAGGCGGCGCCTTGAGACTCGCAACCATGGACAGAGAGGAATTTGCCTACCCCACAAATGTTGACTTAGTCAAGAAATACTTCGCCTAAATAAAAAAAAACGTCTCAGTGGATTAAAAACCCGAGAGGGCGGTCCAGGCAAAAATTAGAGACATAATCAAAATCATCCCGATGGATTGGAAATCTCAAAGTACAATCCAGGCAAAAGTTAGGGATAATGGCAAGTAACTACGTCCAAAATAGGGGCAAATCCCCTAGCAGCAGTAATGCCATTCGTCAGGAAAACTCCAGTCAAGGTCATCTTTGACAGAAGCTCAGGATGTCCATAATTCAAAGTTGGTAGAAGGATAGCAGTCGTTATGTTTCAATGTAGCCCTTTTCCCGTAAATTACCATTTTCTAACTTTGTAAATACTCTATGGAATCATGCGCTTGGCTGATTTCCATCCTATCAATAAAATTTGAGCCCTAGTGCTTTTGTTTGTAATTCTTATTTATTTTAGCTTTACAGAACGACATTTTAAAATGATCAACGATTCGTGAAATAAAACAAAAATGAATTTACTTGTCAAATTTTTTCTGTTTTTAAAGTAGAAATGGCAATTTCTTTTGACTGTTGAACATCAAAAGAACATCGATTGCTTCTCCAAAGGCGAGTAAAGTTCAAAGTGCAGAATCAAAGTACTCCTTCTAAACCAGTACACTTGAACGAAGGATCAACTGTATCAGATGTGATTTTCCCATCTGATATCCCCGACAGAGTTCTTATCTCCTAAGCCCTACCAACGGTTTTCCTCGCATGGACTATCTCTCCTAAAGCAAGGTAGAATTGCTATCTGGAATAAAGGGTACTTTTCATCCCCTGCAGTGGCCGAGTATCCAGTCATGTTCATCCACTAGTCTGTATATCGCATCAGTTTTGTCAGCATATACATACATACATCATGCATTATTGATTCATACTCATATTCATATCATTATCACTATCACTCTAGTCGGTCTTGTTCCCAAGTGATAAAAATCCTCTCAGTCGAGTTATCAGTTCTTTCCTCGTCAGGAAATGTCGCATCTAAACAATCTCTTCCCCGGTTTATTTCTGGAATGGGGATGATCCTCGACCACTTTGATAACTTGAACCTCTGAAAAGCACGAAAACTTTCGACGAACGGTACTCTTCGCCATTGAAGATGATATCTTCGCTTTCCTGGATTAAGGAAAATCCCCAGAGAAAACCTCTTAATCAAAGATTTAGCAGTACAACAGTTTTTCTCCAAAAAATTCGCTGATGAAAAGGTCATCAGCACCTCAAAATTGGATTACATCGCATGGCATTTCTCCGAGAATATCTCGAGAAAAAGTATGATGTAATATCCCCAAACAAGAAGCAGTCTCGCAAGAGACTCGTTTTCCCCAGTAGAGTTGACAAATGGCGTCTCCAGCGGAGAAGTTTATCCACCTCTACAACTCAGACTAATGGGTTCCCCAGCAAGTCTGACATCAAAACTTTTTCCATCAAATGGCATCTCCCCAGGAAAATTCGGCGAGAAGTTTGAGGAAAACTGCTACAAATAGCGTCCCTTGTCAAGAAAGTTTATTAACAAAAGAAACTGAGATCAGTTCCTTGGTAGGAAACCAGGATCGAGGGGAAGTTTATATCAGAAACTGAGACCAGTTCCTTGGTAGGAAACTAGGATCGAAGGGATGTTTATATCAGAAACTGAGACCAGTTCCTTGGTAGGAAACTAGGATCGAGGGGAAGTTTATTTCAAAAGAAACTAAGACCAGTTCCTTGGCTAAAGAACAGGATCGAGGGGAAGTTTTTACCCTTTTCTAAAGCATCATTGCTTAGCGAAAAAAGATGGATGAGCAAGCTGCCATTCCTAACCACCATCAAAATTTTAGGTATTCCGATATTTAATCCTCTTGCACCCCGAATGTCCGAATACTTTTGCCATTCACACCTTCGGGTCCAAGAAGATTAAATAGGGGCATCTGTCATACCCCAAATTTTGACCACCAATATTTCCTATCATTGTGAAAATCATCATCACAATATGGATGTACCTATATGTTTCCTCAATCTCCTCAGGAATTGTTAGGCATTCTCTGCCATCAAAGATTAGGGTTTTGAGCCCTCTTAGGGCACTTAGACAAAGGAGCAATCAAGAAATGACATGATCTTTAACTTGTCTAGCCTCTCAAACACCGAAAATGGATCAAGAGGACTCCCACATCAAGAATCAAGCACAAGGTTGCAACATTCCAAGTGGATCAAGCCTCAAGATCGCCAGTGTCACCAAATTAGGGTTTTGGTCGACCAAGGCCTCCAGGTGGAAATTTTCCTCTGGGCATGAGCCAATGCTTCAAAGCACAACCCAAGATACTACAAGGGACCTCATGGAGCCAATCATCAAGTCAATTTTACCTCAGGGGATGCATCCACAAAAAAAAATTAGGAATCAGGGTTTCTTGACCTAATTCACCCCTAAGTTGACTTTTGGGACAAAACATGAGCCAAGACCTCAAGGCATGATTTGAGGGTCTCTAACAAACTACATTGATCCATTTGCAACAATGGATTAATCCAAGAAGCTTGATGCACAAGTTTCATTTTCATCTGGACCACAATTAGGGTTTTGAGGAAAAAGTCAACTGTACCTTTGACTTTTGACCAAGACATGCTCCCAAACCTTGGGACATGATTCAATACACCCTATAACACCTATGGAATATACCCATTAGGTTTGATTTAGGTCAAGGACTTGATTTCACAAAGGATCGTACAATTTGGATTTCATCCGATAAAAAGTCAACTGTGCACAAAACCAAGTTTGACTTTTTGAGATTTTTCACAATTATGGTTCTTTGACCCTAAAATAATGTTAATATGTATTTGGAATCATCATTCATCAAGAAAAATCAAAGAAAGTGAGTTAACTTGTAAAAGGGGTAACCATAAAAAACTTAGAATTTTTCTAAGTTGTGGAACAAAGTGGCTAGGGTATTAACTTCCAAGGACCATAAATTGAGATCCAAGCTGGATTTGTAGATCTCATGGCATACTTTAAAAGTGTCAACTACAACTCATTCCAATTCCTCATGGATTTTTAGTTATGGAGTGATCAAAATGGCTGAAAACACAAAAGTGACATTTTTCCAACACTTAGTGAAATTTCCACTAAGTCAGAATCTGCCTTATTTTTTCCCAAATGTAGAGGCATTTTTCATTATAATTCAGGTTGACTCAAAACTAGAGTTGGACATCATGTTGAAAAAGGATATGTCAGCTTTCCAAAATGCCCAAGAACTCCATCAAATTCCATCTAAGTTAGGAGTTATGACAGCTGCAACATGCCTTGCTGCAAACTGTCTTGGCAAGGCAGATTTGTGCATTAGTGCTCGAATTGCCCAAATTGTGCAACTTCAAGCATGGTTATCTATCTGCACACCTCAAGGGGGAACAACCAAGGGATAAGCACTGATCTATAAGCCTCCCAAGTCTTTGGAACTACATATAGGTTTGGCACCCCTAAAAGCTAAAGATGCCTCAAGACTCCAATTTTGTTTTGAGGCATTCAATGGATGCTTAGAGGTGGCATGTATCAGAGCAAAGATGAACACTTCAGTCAAGCCTTATCCTTGAATCAGAGAACCATAGGCATGTGCTCTAATCTCAAGTCAATGGCTAGAGGAGACTTGAGATTCCATTTGATCCACATTGGCCAAAGGCCTGCTGCAGTTGCCATTCCCTATTCCTTGCAAAACAGACTTGACACACTATAAATAGACCTCATTTCTAATCAGTTTGAGTACACCAAAGGCCTATAACATTTTCCTTTCTCAAAATCACACTCTCACTTCCAAAAATGCCTTCAAATGCAAGCTACTATTGGGTTTTGAATTAGAAAGTGTTTCCAACCAAACCAATCACACACACACACCTCATAAACATCATATGTGAGCTGATCAAACACAAAACCAACAACTAGAACACCAATTTCAAAAAATCCCCAGCCATCTGCACAAGCTTTTGACAGATTTGAAGTTGAGATGCCAAATCAAGTTCCAGCTCATTCAATCCACTCCAAGCATTCAGACACAATCCATAGCACCTAGGGAAACTGTCCACATCATTGGAACCAAGCTGTAACCCCTCTAACCTAGAACTCGATCACCAGCTGCAAGAGGTAAGCCTCAACTTGTTCATCTCATGATTAATGCATATTTTCTTGCACAATAATTTTGCCATATGTTCATAATCATGTATAGGGTGTTTCCCCTCCATTAATTACTTTGTATGAGTCGTGTATCAAATTT
The DNA here is from genome assembly GCA_022829125.1 of Lathyrus tuberosus. Classification (NCBI taxonomy): domain Eukaryota; kingdom Viridiplantae; phylum Streptophyta; class Magnoliopsida; order Fabales; family Fabaceae; genus Lathyrus; species Lathyrus tuberosus. The sequence goes on along the minus strand of JALAZF010000757.1, from coordinate 870,345 downwards.
CTCAGCCTTCATGCAGAAATTAGGGTTCTTGAGGTTTCTCTTTGATTTCTTATTCCATGCTTAAAATAAATGAAATTAAAGACCATAGACATGATCGTGAGGTGAAAACAAGTAGATTGATATGTGGATTGTGTGATTTCATCAAGTATTCAGTGAGATTGATGAGAAAACGTAAATCTGGGCAAAACAGAGCACGCGGGCAAAACCAAGATGTTCTTGGTGCCCTTTTTCAAACTTTCAAATATTTGAATTTTTGTGATTTTATTTAATTGATTCAAAAATTAATTTCTCTCTGAATTTTAATGATTTTGGGTTGATTCTTTTTTTTATAATTCACAAAATGTTAAAATATTTTATTTTACAAAAATTTCCCAAAAATATTATTTATTTCATATACTAGAATATTTTTGCAAAGAATTAATTTTTATTTGTTTTTTAACATTTAAAATATTTTTTCCTTTTTGATTTTCCAAACTTGAATGGTTTTTAATCATTTTGTGGATAAAAACATGATTTTTGAAACATTGATCCAAGATCACCACTCATTTTTCATATGTTTTCAATAATTTTTATTAATTTTTAAACAAAATTAATTCCATTTTTAAACAAAATTAGGGTTTTGATTAATTCCACCCTCATCAATCTTTTTCAAACACTCATGGGCCTCTAATAGAGTGTAAGACCCAACCCCTTTGTAAATAGACAATTTTGGGCCTCACACATTGTATAAGTCCCTCTGTATATTTTCAAAAGTTCGGCACAATCGTCGCCTTTTTAACAAAATCAACTGGGTTTCTCCTTGAGCTATAAGACCCATCTTTATTCATTTTCAAACCTTTTAGGCCTCTAATAGAGTGTAAGACCCAACCCTTTTGTAAATAAACCTTTTTGGGCCTCAGTCATTGTATAAGTCCCGAGACGATATTCAAAATAATGGTGCGATCACTGTTAAAACCATGGGCCTCTCTTTGAGTATAAGCCCCAATAATCTTTTCAAACAAACTTCTCTTTTGATTTAGATTCAATATACATTTGTTATCAAAACTTTCTTTAATTTCTTTGGACAACTAATAATACAGCATGGAAGCTTGCTCGCATGTAAATTTTAAACAACTTTCATTTACTCGCTTTGATATATATAACTGTATTATGGGAAGCTGCGCATGGTTAGTCTTCTTTCATACCCTTTTGAATACTTGTCATATATCAACTGTATATATACTAGTATAGTTATTTAGAGTTTTCCCCGGCAACTAGGTCTAGAACTAGGTAAAACCTTGTTGGTCACTCTTAAATACAAACAAAACTAGATCCCCATAGAATTACCGAATACAGTCTTGCCTTATCTTGGGATTAAACAATATGGAACAAAGAGAAAGGCAGTATTCTTCGTGAACCTTTTCTCAGGCTGTCACCTTTAGAAATTGTCAAAGAAATTCTACTCCCCAGAGTTGATCTATTCTCGGTGAATAACATCTCTTGAGTTTCTTCAAATCACAGAACTTTCACTAAATGATCTATTCTCGGTGAATAGCCTTTATTGAACTTTTCTTGGTTTGGGACCTACGGGCTTCCTACAAGCATCCCCGCCTCCTCTTGGGCTTTGTACAAGGACCCTCCGGCTTCTTAAAAGTTCTCATGCCTACTCTTGGGCTTAATACAAGGACCCTAAAGACCTCCTAAAGGTATAAGACAGAACTTAGTCATCCTTTGCTAGAGCAGTCTTTCCAGTGTCAAATATTGGATTTTAGGGTTGATCCTCATCCCTTAATACCCGTGCCTCCTCTTGGACATCATACAAAAGATAAAACTCTTTCCACACCAGTAGAGTTGGACAGTTTAATCCCTTTAAGTCTCAAAGACATTCTCAAGTTCCTTACAAATATAGGAAGAAACCCCGGGCTCTCTGGATCACTCTCCAACAGAAACCCAGCCTCTCTTTTAAGAGTTCCCCAACCAGGGTTAACTTATCCCAAATCAGAACCTCAAGGTCTCTGATATATCAACTCTTCTATAATCCTCAGCAAGAGTTGATTCCCCATTTGGACCTGCCTCGGGATCTTAACAATCCCCGACAAAAGTTATCCTCCTCTTAGGCTTTGTATAATGGTCTTTCCTCAGTAAAGCCAACCTCCTCTTGGGCTTTGTACAAAGATTCTCCCCAGCGGAGCTAACCTTTTCAGACTCTTTTGTTGAGTCCATCACTTTTCCAGACTCTCTTGTTGAGTCAATCAACTTTCAGACTCTCTTATTGAGTCAATCACTTTTCAGACTCTCTTGTTGAGTCAATCAACTTTTTAGACTCTCTTGTTGAGTCAATCACCTTTTCAGACTCTCTTGTTGAGTCAGTCACCTTTTAACACTCTCTTGTTGAGTCAACCTTTTTAGCCTCAATCTCGGACTTTGTACGAGACAGATAAAAATACTCTCTTGTTGAGTCAATCTTTTTTCAGCCTCCTAGTAGGTTTGGTATAAAGATTTCCCATTACAGGAGCTAGCCTCCTCTCAAGTTGTGTAGAATAAATTCTCCAGCTTGTTTAGCCTCAATCTTGGGCTTTGTACAAGACAGATAAAAACACTCTCGTGTTGAGTCAAACGCTTTTAGCCTCAATCTTGGGCTTTGTACAAGACATAAATCTCTCTCTCTCTCTTGAGCTTGGGACAAATATCTTCCCTAGTAGAGTCATTTCCTCCCAGTCTTCCTCTAGGCTTTGAGGAATAATTTTCCCCAAGAAGAGTCAAACTCATTTCAACCTCAATCTTGGGCTTTGTACAAGACACATACAAACCTCCCCGGCGGAGTCAAAATCCCTTTTAGCCTCAATCTTGGGCTTTGTACAAGACAGATAGAACATTTTTCCCCAGAAAAGTCAAACTTCTAGCCTCCTCTTAGGCTTTGTATAATGATATCCCCACAGAGTCAGTCTCTTTTTTGTCTCAATCTTGGGCTTTGTACAAGACACCAATATATACACTCTCTTTGTTGAGTCGTCTTATCCACCTCCTTTTAGGCTTCGTATAAAGACTTCCCCTAGTGGAGTCAATCAACCTCTTAGCTTCAACCTTGGGCTTTGATCAAGGCACACAAAAATCAACAATCCCCTCAGAGGAAGTCCAATCCCTCTTTAGAGATGACAAGTTCTCTCTCAGTCAAACCTTTTTAGCCTCAATCTTGGGCTTTGAACAAGATACAAATAAACCCTTTAGCTTCAATCTTGGGCTTTGAACAAGACACCAAAACATATTTGTCCTCCCTTAGAATAGGGGGAACTACGATTGCTCTGATTTCCCTATTTCGTTTAAACGGGAATACATAGGCATAAGATTGCGAAATCTTAGCGAGCATACTAATCAAAAACCCTAGGTCCAGTACCTTCACACATCAACCAAAACTTAGGTCTAGTACCTTACCAAAAGCATCGAGAAAACCCAAACATCAACATCAACTCACTCACTCATACTTCCCAAGAAACTTTCCCAACCCATTAACAGATAAACACCATCAATTACAAAGCAAAACCTAAAGCTAATATCCTGTGGATAACCACATATATGATGGGTAATTGACAACTCCCCATTGTATAACCTGACCCCGACTCCCCAAATCTCTTTTAAGCATTTGTTTAGTTAAACATTCGCGTGCAAGGTTAGTTTTAGATAGCTTCCCTTTCCTTTCCAGCTTCATGGGATAAATAAGAAATCATAAAGTAGCACCCCCTCCTACCATTGTGGTGAGGAAAACCCAGCGATAAGGTGGTCGCGTCACCGATAAAAATCGCTCGCTACATAAATATGCAAACACATATTTCACATTATTCAAACATATTACTAAGGAATGAAAACATTATTTAATTGATTCAAAAGACTAGAATTAAAATTACAGAAAAAAGGAAATTGCGAGAGTTTAAAAAATACGAGGAAGTTGGAATTTTAAACACACTTAAAAGCTACGAGACACATAAGTGAGGCCACTTATTTCCATTTATATTATCATCCCTCGAGGGGTTTCTCTTGATGTTAGCCACACCATTTTCTAAATTCTCAATGGTTAGAGCATTTTGTTGAGCGATCTCAAGAAGGATGTTGAAAGTTGTGTCATTTGTTGTGGCTAGTTGGACCATCACTTCATATTCATCAATTTATTCATTCCTTAGTTGTCATTGAAAGATTCAAACCTTCATGCTACTGAGTGAGAAATGGTTAATCCTTGAGCGGGCTGTATCCATTTATTCTCTTATAGCGTCAACCCTAACAATGATAAGTGGTTTTTATATCACTTTTATTAGTTTTTTTATATTGTTTTTACATCACTTTTGTTTGCTTTCCTTTTGTTTTACTATGTTTTACACTTTTGTATGGTGTTTCCCTTGCTTTTAGGTCAAGATATGTATTTCAAGTGAAAGAGGGACGAAAAGTGGGCAAAACACGGAAAAAGATGGTGATCGAAAAATCCAAGTACAAAATCCAGAAGCCTGTTATGGGTGCCCGTAATGTCTATTACGGCCCGTAACAGGAGTGGCCCTCTAACCCTGATGATAATGCGCCTAGTACAAGATCCAGAGACTTATTAGAGGTGCCCGTAACAACTGTTATGACCTGTAATAGGAGGGCGAGTTTTCCCGATTTGTTTCCTTTCAGGCCTGATTCCCTCCACTTCAAGGCTCTTTATTTGCTTGAATTTGATCTTAATCACTTGTAATTGGCATTGAATACTAGGAAATTCTTACCATGTTTAGGATAGTTGCGGGAATTCCACCCTTTTTATTTTAAGAGTATGAGTTTTATTCAAAACTTTCTACGAAAGTAGGAGTGTTGCTTTTAGGTTTTTGACTTGCACCGAAAGGGTAGAGGCAATACCGAAAAGAAGATTTTTAAACGGTTAAGTTCGAAGTCACGAAAGTGATCAGATGAAATTCAGAAAGGCCCCATCTTTAATAGTTGTGAAAAGGTAAAGACCACTAACAAAAATTTATGCGCGAGCGAAAGCTGACGAGTGTCCCGTTCGTTAGAGGTAGAGCAATAGGCTAGCAAAAGCAGGTGTTACTATTTTAACTATTTTTCTATAAAGTGAGTCGGAATTCCTGTAATATAAATACTTAGGTCATCTGGAGAAGTCTAGGATAGGAGTCATAATCCTAGGTCCTTCTTGTTTTATATATTCTTTACACGTTTTAAGTTATTCTTCTAAAAGTGTTTTTCTATTTTACTCATTAAAAACCCAAATTTCGATCGCTCTAGCATTACACCGATAGTATAGAAATTGATACATAACCATTGGTATCTCAGATTGTATACTTTTTACTACTATGACATTAGCCGTGCACTTGCGGCATGTCAAACAACCCCAAAAATCTTGGTGATCAAAGCCCTATACAGTAGTCCTACTGATTGGTTTTACTTGCAATAAGTCATTTGGAGAAATATTTCATCAACCCAATAGGTTTGATTATTCAGAGTTATAAGCCATAAGGGGACCACATCTTCCCTAATAATTGCCCCAAGATTATCTTGTTTTGGAAGGAGTATCCTTGTGATTAGATAGTCAGCTACATAAATCTTTGCCTTCAACTAGCATACTATGATGGGAAGCTTCTTATCTTCCATGGGTTTCATGACAAAGGAGAGGATGGCAGTGGAAACTTTGAACTTTTTGAACATTGAAGGTTCATCGTAGGTATAGGATACCCCGTAGAAGTGTAGTTCAAACATCCTCCAGAATTGATCTCTATGATTATCAATTTATATTCCTATTATAGTTGACTTCAAGGATAAATCTTAAATATTTAGATTGGAGTAGAATTCTCTGACAATATTTGGTAATACTCGATTTTCAGATGGAAGGATTATTTTTAATGACTTCTAGAGGTTGACCCTTCCAAAAATAATATTTTTAATGAATAATTTCTAGATTGAAGGCTTCTTTTTAGATCCATGGATGAGGATAATTATGGCGCATGAGCATAGTAGAACTCGCACAAAAATAAGAAGAAGAGAGAAAAGAATGAGATGCAAAAGAATGGAATATATTTACCTATTTATAGTGTTCCTTATAACAGTTTGGGCATGCAAATACCTCACAAAATCCTTGATATTTTGCCCAAAAAATATGAGAACAAAATCTTACTAAAATAGGCCATTCAATTGATTAGATTTATGCTCTAATCTATTAGACGATAGACTTTGATCCAGAGGGGTAAATAGATCACAAATTTAAAACCAAACACTCTTGGCAAAAATTTGTTTTAAAAAAGTATGGCACAATGGAAACAACCTGAATCGAATCTTCTAACTAAACCTACTAAAGCTCGGATATGCATAATGAAAACCGATGGAATGATATTGAACACAAATTATTCAATCAATAATTAATTCACTGATCAATCAAATGCAACTCTATTCATAATGCTTATTTCCAATGAACACAAAACGATAAAAATACTCAAAGACAATTTATTTAACACTTTGTGTGCGATTGATCACGTTTAGAAATTCGATTTATTTTGTTGATTAAAAAGCCAATCATAATCAAAGTGATTGTGATTATATCAACAACAACAATTTAAAATATAGTTTAAAACAATTTCCAATCGAATTAATCGAAACAACAACAAAAATGATAATTTACAAGAACATCAGTTAAAGAAAAATAAAGCGATAAAGAGACACAAAGATTTGTTTAGGCAGTTCCCCAGTCGGCCTAGATATGAGTACGTCTGCCCTCAATCCAAAATCAAATTGTGATACTTGCAATTAACCATATCTTTGCAAAAATATTTATACAAGAGGTGAAGAATTATAACCCCGCATGTCATACCATGATTTTGACCGGACATTTTAAAACTTTCATTCATCAGAATTTATTTTCACTTTGCATCATCTGCATAGTATAACATGTCTTTCACCATGCATACTGTCTAAAATGTCAGCCAGAATAAATTTATCGGATTTACAGAAAAATTGGTCAAACTGAAAGTCAACTGTGGTTAAGATCGGTGGACGAAAAGTTTCAAAATTAAGCTTGCAATCGTCAATTATATTAATCCACGTTTCGCGTAGTTTAACCTGGCGTGTTCGTTTTAATTTTTGACGACTTTTTGACCACGTTTTGATCAGCATGAGCCTTTTTAACGATCCGAATTTATTTCAAAATCTGACAAAATGCTATATTTTTCTGAGTGGTTTATTCTGAGCTGATAATTTTGGTGCAACCACTTTTATTTTTCGAGCACTTTGATACGACTTTTTATTCGTTTTTTATTGTTTAATTTTTAATTTTTAGTTAAATATTATCTAGTTTATTTAGTTAATAGGATTTTAATTTACAATAACTTTAATTTAATTTTTCTTTTCCCTTAAAAATAATTCAATTTTTTTTTTGTTTTATATCTCCTTTTAGTTAGACTTGCATATTAAATTTAGAAAGGTATCTTTGTATGTTTCTCCAAAAAAGCAAACCCTGGATAATAGGATATATGTGTGTTATGTTGTTGAGAGAGGGAACAAAAAATAGGACCATACATGATTAACAACACCTCCCTCAAAAAATCTGAGATCTCTCTCATTGAAAAAAAAACCTCATCTGCTTCTCTCCAAACTTATCCTCACCACAAAACTTCTATCAATTTTTCCTTCCTCTCCTACCATACTCCCTCATCTCCATTTGTTTTTCTGCAAATCACCATACTCCATATAAACACAAGACCAAACTCTTTCCAAACATCAAATCCATTCACAACAAATTCACCATATTTCATAACCATAAACACTGTTACGGACTCCACCCTTTTCATTTTCAAATAAACCGCATTGGACTTTAAACATCACTAAACCATATTCAACTCCACCCACCAAAATAGCCCAAACCTCAATGACTCTTCACGATTGACACTCAAAAGAAATTGATGGAAGGAGGCTGACCATAAAAAAACACCAAGAAAAATAAAATAAAATTACAGCAACAACCTCTTCCCTACATTGGCCTCGTTCAGTGTCTTAATCTTACATCTATCAAGCAATTCTCAGACAACAAATGGATGTAGCAAAACAAAAGTAGAAAAGAAGAAGAACAATAGATCCCCAAAAATGAAATCGTGAGCTAAAACAGAGACGTGCTCGAGCAGCTTCAAAATCGGTCAAACAATTCTCACGCTGACAACGCAGATGCCATTCAAACACAAACGAAGTAATCACAACAATTCCATCATCAACTCATGGTTCAAGCAGTATCATTGACTCCTTTAAGCACCTCACAACCAATAACGATAGTGCGACGTCACACACACGATACAACAACACCATATTCGTGCTCCTTCTATTCGATAAATCCCACCTTCATTTTTTTTACTTCATCATTGCTCCACTCACTACACCACCTGGTATTCGCCATTAAACTCCCTCCTTCTTTCCATCCTTTTTTTCAACCATAACCAAACAACCAGATACTACAACCGCGAAACAAAACACACACAAACCACCATCATGTGAACTACTTCATTATCTTCACACTTTGTTCATCGCCAAAACACTTATACCCCTAACCTTCCACTGCGAAGCCGCCACTCCCAACTTCACAGTGAAACCGTCAACAACAATCGAAAAAACCAACTCATCATCAGCCTCACTATGAAAGGATTCTAACATCACCGTTGAACACAACACTTTCAACTCTTCCACATCAGCGATGTATCCCTATTTCTCCCACCATTAAATTTCCATCACCACTCACTCCACAACAACAAAACTGCGCCGCTCACAACTCACGCAAATGAACTTTTCTTCATTAGAACAACAAATCCCACCACCTTCTAATGCCTCAACCGTCGTCGTAACGTGAGATACGAGATCGAAAGTGAAAGAGGAAATGACAATGGAACGAGGGAGCACGCAATCGAGATAAAGAACAGAGGAAGCCATACGAGGATCCGCCGCAAGCGCAAAGAAGATCTGAGAGAGTGGCGTGAAAGAAGAAAGTCGTGAGAAGAAGATGACGAAATCTAAGTGAATGTGTGAAAGGTGCGGAAGGTTTTTTTTTCTTTTTTAAATTTTTTTTCATTATTATTTAAAACCTTTTACCATTATAAATTGGTTGGGCCAACTCATCTTTAGGCCTACCTGAATGATGTTCTACACCTCTACTGTGTATTACATACTCCCATGACCTTGGTTTTGGTTTGTCTATGGGCTTTGTTCCTCATTCAGCCCAATCCGATTTTCTAATCCATCCCACCATTATTAGTATTCACCCCCTTTCTTGTTAATCAATTATTTATCTTGTTAATTAGTGGATTAGGAACTTATATTAGTTTTTAGATTAGAATAATTTTGGTTGTTAGATTTTTTTATATAATAATTTATTTTTCTTTGTTTGACTTTAGAATTAGGTTTTAGAATGGAAAGGATAATAATAAAGCTTTATTTGTAATTTTTAGATTTCTTTGAATAAAAATTTAATTTTAGAATTTTAGAACATCACCTTTTATTAAATCTTTAGAATATTGGGACTTTTTTAGAATTTAGAAAGGTGTTAGAATTAGGATTAAATTCCCCTTTTTAGTACTAAGAAAAAAATGGATTATAGAATTAGATGTTTTAGAATAAAAATAATCAAGACCATTTTAAATCAATTCAAAACTTTCCACATTTCACCGTCATTTCAAAACCAATCCAAAATATTTGCACAAATTAATTGAACTAACAAAGAGAGTCTAGAGCCTTCTATTCTCTCTCCCGATTACTTGGACTGGAGCTTTCGAGTCTTTTCTTCGATTGTTTGGGTATAAGGAGCATTCCTTACACTCGAAATTTAGACTTCTCTAAAACCTTTTAACCGCTTCGCACGCAAATAAGAATCTCAATCCATATCGAGTATTTTCTTCAAATCAAATCAAAACACTTAATAACTATGAAACACTTTTCAATAAAAGATGAAAAGAGAGATGGACTGGAGCCTTCGAGTTCTCTCTTCGATTGTTTAAGTATAAGGAGTCTTCCTTACACTCGAACAATCGTCTTTTCTAAAAAGTCATAATCCGTTTCACATCAAACTATTTTCATAATAAACCAAATCAAATCTATTTTTCTTAAATCAATTAGGGTTGAAAAAGAGAGAGAGTCGAGTCTTCGATTCACTTTCCCAAATACTTGGATATGAGGAGGCTTCCTTGGCGTCTAAGTACTCATCATTCGTTTAAAAAACTTTAACTATATCAAACCTTTTCATAATTAAGGGTGAAAAAGAGAGAGATTCGAGGCTTCGATTCACTTTCCCGATTATTTGGATACGAGGAGTCTTTCTTGGCATCCAAATGATAGTCATCCAAATAAAACATCAACAATAGTCCAACTTCTCGCCTCCGCGCGATTAAAAATTTTTCTCAAAAAGGACATGTTACTTCCATTCTACTGCAATACAAACAACGCTTAAGACTCCCATGCGCGAGCATACAAGCTATGTTTAACTTCTATAATGCGATCCAAGCGCATCTGTTTTACCGAAAACAAACAAATACTTAAGTCTCCCATGCACGAGCATACAAGTAACGTTTAACTGCTAGAACATAAACGTTAACATTGTTTAATAAAACGAACCAACCAACCGTAGCACGAATTACAAACGCTCTGATTCTTCACTTCTTTCAAGTGAAGATACGTAGGCACAAGGGCTCAAATCTTTGGCGAGCACCCTAATAAAAAAATCGATTTCTCCTTAGAAAACAAAACCTTTTTCTCATACTTTTTTGATTTATTCCCTTTGAAGAAAACAAATAATCTTAGCTAACTTTACCACGAATCGAATTAAGAGGTTCCCGTTGAGTACAACGGACATGAGGGGGGTGTTAATACCTTCCCCTCACGTAACCGACTCCCGAACCCAGAGTGTGGTTGCGATTACCATGTTCTTTCCCTAAAGGTTTTATCAATATTTTCCTACTCTTTCTTGGAGTGAATAAATTCAGTGGAGAATCTGTTTTTCCGCGTCCATTCGCGAAGGTCGTACATTTTTTCGAGGTGCGACAGCTGGCGACTCTGCTGGGGACTTATTGCCCTATGCAAGAGAGAGTCAAGCCTAACTTGATATGATTTATAAGCGTTAGTTTGGTTTGTTTTTTTTCTTCTTGTTTGTCTTCTCTTTTTGATTGCTTGCCTGTGTGATTGTTTATTATCTATTTGCTTTCTTATCTTTATTGTATCCTATTATTATCTTCTTGTGGTATTGTTGGGATCCTCTGGTTATTGGCTTTGTGAGATAGGCTCCCTACACGAGTCTGAGAAAAAACATAGGATTAGGATGATGGCTGTGTAGTAGAGGCCACGAGGAGCCTTCCTCGTTGGGACGATACAAAAACCTCGCTTAGAGTAAATTCCCTTGGAAATGTTATTGTTGTGATGATCCTTCATCATGGCGATAATGTTTACAGGCCTGAATCGATAACTTTAAGGACCTTTTAACCATTTCCATGGTGGTTGGTAGTGTTAACTCATGAGGGTCGCTCCAATTAGATAAGATCCCTTGAACGTATCATTATTTTGACAATGATATTTTCAACCTCGATATATGACTCTGAGATACTTTTTAGAAACCTTGGACTCAATGGTTGTGTAGTAGAGACTCGCGAGGGGCCTGCCTCATTGAGACAATACGAAAACCTCAACTAGAAGAGATCATTTCAAAGAACTAGAAGAGATCATTTCAAAGATGTTATTGTTTGATGAGCCTTCTTCATGGCAATGATATCTTTGAGAAGATCCATGACTCTAGGCACCCACCTATTTTAGGGCCTACCCATGGGGTTCCTATAATCAGAGATACCTGTTGCCATTGCTTCAACTTCAGAGTTATACCTTTGATCCTGAGCATTGCACTTTATTTCCTTGCATATAGAAAATTACAAAAAAAAACTCATTGCATCCATTCCATTGCATTTGCATCTCATCAGCATGCATGCATACCATCTTCCAAAATCCAACAAGAAACTCATTCCATATTTTTCCCATTGTCAACCAGTTGATTTCCCGACACTCACATTAAACCTGTGGTAGCTGTAAAGCATTTGAAGAAGGATCAAGCAGAGATAAGAGGAGATAGACACCTTGAAAGACCGATCAAACAAGTCATGTTGGAAGCTGTGGTAGCTCTGTTAGATAATAACCTTTAGCATATTATGATGGAGAATGTTGATACCCCACCAGGCTTTACTGTGACAACTAATTGTAGCTCTGGTTTTTTGTGACGTGACCACTACCGCTTTTAGTGCTACTTTCTGATTTATATATTTATCCTATGAAGCTTAAAAGGAAGGGGAAGATATCTTAAACTAACTCTGTGCGCAAGTGTTTTCCTTTACAGATGAGAAGAAATCTGGAATCGGGGGTTGGTTTTTCAAAGGGAAACTGTTAACACCCTAAGTATCTATAGTAATCTATAGGAACCTTTATTTGCATATGTTTCTATTGTTGAATTGCTCGGTTGCTTAAGTTCATTTGCTGTTGAATAGGGAATGTTTCTCCTTTGTGAAAGTTGAGGAGATGTTTTTGTTGTTTTAGGGTTTCTATTGTTTTTGGGAAGGTACTTGACCTAAGATTTTTTATTAGTGCGCTCTCTAAGATTTCGCAATCTTATGCCTACGTATTCCTGTAAAGAGATTTGGGGAAATTAGAGCATTCGTAGTTCCTCATATTCTATGGGAGGAAAAATGTTTGGTGTCATGTTCAAAGCCCAAGATTGAAGCTAAAAGTGTATTTGTGTCTTGTTTAAAGCCCAAGATTGAAGCTAAACGAGTATTTGTGTCTTGTTTAAAGCCCAAGATTGAAGCTAAAAGAGTATGCGTGTCTTGTTTAAAACCCAAGATTGAAGCTAAAAGAGCATTTGTGTCTTGTTTAAAACCCAAGATTGAAGCTAAAAGAGTATTTGTGTATTGTTTAAAGCCTAAGATTGAAGCTAAAGGAGTGACAGAGAGAGAATTTGTCATGTCTAAAGGGAGATATCTCACATATTCATCACAAACATTAAAGAATTGATTAATAAGGGAAGTTGCTATAACTGGGATGTGTGGAATCCAACAATGCCACATCTTTCTTTATAGGAGAATTGAAATGTCATGAAGGAAGAAGCTTTAACTCAGTGTAGATCAATGCCACTTTTTCCTTTATGAATGTTTTCATACTAAGAGAGGGACATTGACTTGGATGTGTAGAATCCAGAGGTTTGCCACTTATATCACTTAGATGTAAGAGAACTTTAGCCATGATAAGGGAAGGACTCCATCTTGGATTTTGAATCAACATGTGTGCCATTTACATCAATTATTTGGAAAAAAAGGTTTTATTTGTTTGTTTTGAAATGTGATATATAGAGGAAATATCCTCCTACAGAGAGGACTTGGAGTCTCATCTGTGGGGATGTTAAATTTTGTACCTTGATCAAAGCCCAAGGTTGAAGCTAAAAAAAGTTGAAAACAGACTCAACTAGGGGAGTATTATATCTGTCTTGACAAAGCCCAAGATTGAGGCTGGGGAAATCATTATATGAAGCCTAAGAGGAGGTTGAGGGAATTTAAGTGAAGATTGACTCTTGCTGAGGAAATTTAAATCCAAGAGAAGGTCTAAACTGTTTTGAGGAATAAAAAAGGGAACTAACTATTGCTTAAGAGAATTGAATTATTAAGTGCCACATAGGCTTTGATTCTTTCGGGGATTTATTGATTGTAACCTGACCCTGGCTGGGGATTTTAAAATGAAAACCAAAACTTGTTGAGGATTAGAAGAGACTTAAAGGATGAGATTGAATGTCCTAGAGGGTTTTTTACTCTCCTGGGGATTGGTGTATTGATAAAGATGACTAGGATCTATCCTATGCTTTTAGGAAGCTTGGAGGTCCTTGTATGAATCCCAAGAGGAAGTGAGGGATGCTTCTTTGAAGCCTGTGGGTCCTTGTATGAAGCCCAAGAGGAGGTTGGGGATTGAGACTTTCCAAGTCTAAGAAGAGTTCAAGAAAGGTTTCACCGGGAAATAGTCGTTTCTTTGTTGAACTGTTCCAGGGTTAAATGGATTAAAGAAGAGGTTTCACCGGGAAATAATCCTCTCTTTATTAAACTGTTTCAAGGTTGAATAAATTGAATAAAGCCCAAGATAAGGTTGACTGTATTAGGGAGAAAAACTCCTTTGTACAAGAGGGAATTATTTCTTTGAACTAAGTTATACTGATTGAAAGGATTCTATTGTTTGAACTAGTCTAAACAAGATTTGCACAAGTATATATACATATATATGAACAAGTATATAAACAAGTATGAATTGAATTGAATTGAGAAAGGTGGTGGGTCTTATTCTCTAGATAGAGGCCTAAGTGTAAGAGAGAAGCAAAGGTGTTGGGTCTTACACTCTAAATAGAGGCCCAAATGATTGTTTGTATCCTGTACAAAGCCCAGGATGAATAAGGCTAAAAGATTTTCTATTTACAAAAGGGGGTGTTAGGTCTTACACTCTATCAGAGGCCCAAATGTTTATTTAAAACAAAGTTTATGTACAAAGGGATGGGACTTACACTCTTAACAGAGACCCAGAGATTGTTGTGAAAACAGTGATCGCACCATGATTTTGGAAAGCGCAATGAGACTTATACTATAGCAGAGGCCTATGAAGTGGTTTATTTACAAAAAGGGTTGGGTCTTACACTCTAATAAAGGCCCAAAGATTGTAATGAAGTTTGAAAGATTGAATCAAAGTAAAACCCTAATTTCATTTTTTAAGATATTTTCAAAGAAAAATCAATAAAAAATGTATAATTTATCAAATGAATCCATTAATCATGTCATAAACAATGATTAAGGTTTATGAAAAAGATATTTTATCCACATGAATATTTAAAATCATTTTGGTTTTAAAAAAATCAAGAAAAGAAATCATTTTAAAATATTTAAAACAATTTAAAATAATATTTTTAATATATTAAAAATAGATCAAATAAAAATTATTTTTGTGATTTTTTTGTGGATTAAAATAATAAGGTATTTAAATGATATGTGTGAAAAAAATTGGGATTAAAAATAATTAATTTGATAGAAAAATATTAAAAATTGAAATTATTTTTAAAACAATTAAAAATAATATATTATATATATTAAAAATATATCAAATACAAAATATTTTTTTGATGTTTTTGGTGAATAAATTATTTAAACATGTGAATGATATTTGTGCAAAAATTCATTTTAAAATAATTAAAATTGAATATAGAAAATAATTTTTGAAAATAATATGAAAATATTAAAAATATTTAAAAATTAAAAAATTTGAATTATGGCGCCAAGGCCATCTTCTTCTTCCTCGCGCATACCACCATCATCAGATTTGCAAAACCTATCTTATCTCTCTCAATACGCAATGATTTTAAAAGATGTAAACATGAAAGTTTCTCGTTTTTTAACACAGAATTCAATGGTGGTAATTAATTTCTCTTTTAAGTGTGGAGTGAGTTATCAAGTGATTAACAGATGAACCATAATTTTTGCAAGAACAATATGAAATCCTATACACGATTGATACATAGCAATTGATTGAGGGAAAACATTCTATATATGTGCAGAAACATGTTGGTAACTTGAAATATCAAAGATGATGCATGTTTCATGGAGTTTGGGAAGTTTAGGCTTACCTTACAAGAGGAAATCGAATCCTCAGTTGTAGGTGTTACAAATGTGAAATGATGACCTGGACAACTTCCGTAGACCTCAAGGAATGTGTTGATGTGCTTGGAATGGATTGAAACCTTTTGGATTGATGGATTCGATTCTAACTGCAACTTGCTTGGGATGAACTATGAACTTGATGAATTTGATGTTACAGATGATGTTTAAGTGTTCGGATCACTCACATATGATGTATGTGAGGTGTATGAATCATTGGTTTGGATGGAATTGCTCTGGTTTGAGAAATTCGATTTCTCTCTCACTTGAAAGTTTGAAACTAGGAACAAAACTGAATTTTCAGAAAACAAGGATTGAAGTTGTTTTGGTGTGTTTGAAATGAGGTAATGTGGCCTCTATTTATAGATAAATGGATTTGTCTTGGCTGAATAGTGATAGCTTGAAGGATAAGAGCTCATTCAATGTTTTTGGCAAGATACCATTACTTCCATGCCAGGTACATTGTTACTTCTAAGTAGCATAGCTAACTTTTGACCAATTCCACATTCCTCAGATGTTTTTATTGTTGTTTATGCATAAATCTTGAATGAAAAGAGTACCTTTGTTGAATGTGCACTATTGCACATAAATGCACTTTGAATTCAAGGCATATGTGACAAAGCTTCATCATTCCAAATGTGATTCTTCTTGACTCATCACTTGATCTTCCAGGTTTGTGGTGACTCATTCTGATCCATGTTGAATTGGTATGATCATTATCATTGCACTTGACTTCAAAATTGTGTAGTGCAAGAAATGACCAAAACTGATTTTGCAAAATAGTTTGCAGCAAGGTGTATTGAGACCTCCATAACCCTTTGCTCAAGTGGAGTTATCTCATGCTTTTGGGATCTTTGGAAAGCTGGGATGATGTACTTCAAATATAATGTTCACCATTGGACTTGATTCATCTTGGATCATTGTGAAAAATCCCTCCATATTTTGATGTTTTGACTGATCTTACCTTAGGCAGAATTTCACTAAGTGTTGAAGTTCATTTCATACTTTTCTTGATTTTGAACACTTCATAACTTAAAATCTAAGCATTTTTTTACCATGGATCAGTTTTGTACTTTTGTAGTATGTGATGAGATCTATCATTTGAGCTTTGGAATGCAAAAAATGGTTGCTTGGATCATAAGTTATGGCTTTGGAAGTTGGGTACTTAAACACTTTTTTCCATAACTTAGTGAAATTTTCACTTTCTCAACATTGCCCATTTTACAAGTTACCTTGATTTCTTGATCAAATCTAGTTCAAATGCAAAAATAGATCATATTTTCTTGTATAATGGTTCATGATGAACATTTTTGGCCAAAAAGTCAAACTTTGACTTTGGGTCTCAGATGAATTTTGTGCAGAGAAACCCTAATTCCGGATTTTCAATTAATGGATATCCCAAGGTGATTTTAAACTTATGAATGGACTGCAAGGGTACATTTGAGTGTCTTGAATCATATCCCAAGGTTTGAGACGATGTCTTGGCCAAAATTCAAAGGTATGGTTGAATTTTTATCAAAAACCTAGTTTGTGGCTCAGATGGATTTGAATTCTTGCATTGTTTCTGAATCAAGTTCTTTGAATCAATCCAATCACATGAATGGACTAATATGATACATTTGAGGTCCTTGAAACATGTTTTGAGGTCTTGGCTTGTGCCCAGATGAAAATTTCCCTCTGGAAGTCTTGGTCGACCAAAACCCTAATTTGGTGACATTGATGATCTTGAGGCTTGATCAACTTGAAATGATGCAATCTTGTGCTTGATTCTTGATGTTGAGGATCTCTTGACCTCCATGGATGATTGAGAGGCTTGATAAGTTGAAGAGCATGTCAGTTCTTGATTGATCCTTTGTCTGAATCCTCTGTATGGCTTAAAAAACCTAATTCTTGGTCAAGGTGAACACTCAACAATCTTTGAAAGGATTAATGAGTGTGAAAGTACATCCATATTGTGGTGATGATTTGCACAATGATGTGAAGTCTTAGGGTCAATATTTTGGGTATGAAAATAATCCACTGTAAGGTCTTCTTCCTGATGATGATCCTCCACAAGTGAACATTCCTACTCAACCCCAGAGGATTCCATTAGCTGGCCCTATAAAGGAAAAGCATTGTGCCATTGAGGAGAAACTCAAAGCTATGAAAGTTCATGATACACATGGGCTTGATGCTGCTGATATATTCCTAGTGCCAAACCTGGTGATTCCTCTGAAATCCAGAGTACCCAACTTCGAGAAGTACACTTGCCTTAGTTGCCCGAAGCGTCATTTGGTGATGTTCTGCCGAAAAATGACCTCCTACACCCATGAAGATAAGTTAATGATTCACTATTTTCAAGACAGTTTGGGTGGAGCATCTTTGAGTTGGTACATGGATTTAGAAATAAGTTGTATCTAGTCATGGAGGGACTTAGCCAGTGCCTTTCTAGAGCAATACCAATATAATTTGGATGTGGCTCCCAGTCACACACAGTTGCAGTCACACACAGTTGCAAAGCTTATCCCAGAAGAATAGTGAATCCTTTAAGGAGTATTCACAGCGGCAGAGGGAATTGGTAGCTAGGGTGGAACCACCACTCTTGGACAGAGAATTGATCGACATGTTCATGGACAGTCTGCATGGCTCCTATCTTGAAAGAATGGCAGGTAATGCATTTTCAAGCTTCTTTGACCTTGTGATAGTAGGAAACGCATCGAGAGCTACCTCAAAGATAAAAAAATCCAAGATGCCTCGAGTAGCCAAGCTGGTGAGACTGAATCCGTCACTGATTCCTAAGAGGAAAAGGAGAATGAAACCAATGCAATTATAGTAAGTATTGAGTATTCTCATGGTGCACCAACAAGATCTTGTGGTCCCTCATCTTCCTAGCGGTCATTTTCAGTGCCACGCTATCCATACCAGAAATCGTGGATCACTCCTCATTCAAGTCATCAAGCTCATGGCCGAGGATTTTATAATCAGCGTCAGAGCCAACACAACCTCGCAATAATCTGGAAAGAAGGAATACTCCCCTTGATCCGATTCCTATGTCACACAGACATCTCTTGCCACATCTGATTCAAAACTCACTGGTAGAGCCCAAGTATCTCAAGCCTGTGCCAGAGCCATACCCTCCTGGGTACAATCCCTATGTGCAGTGTGGATATCATGGAGGATCAATGGGGCACTCAACTGAAGATTGCAAAGCCTTCCAAGCCAAAGTGCAACAGTTGATAGACAAGAAGTACATATCCTTTCCAGAAGGAAACTTGGTTGTGCACGTCAACCTCTCTTCTGATTAAGTTTAAAGACTTTAGGGTCATCTACTAAAGCCAGTGGTTCAGACAGGAAGACCTCCTTAGCATTGGCAACTATTGGGCATTTATCATTTGCATTTGTAGTTTCTTTCCTGTTAGATTCTACTTGTTTTAAACATTGTTGTTTTGAATGGTAATATTAATGAAGTGATTATGCATTTTCTGAATTAATCATGTCACACTCGCTCATTTTTCTTCACTTATATCAAAAAGCAAAAAATATACATCCATATACCTCTCGTCCATTTTCTTTATCAAACTGATGTTTTAGCACAAATTGGAGGGAGGATGATGAAAGCGAAATACCCACAATTGCAACTATATGTTTTTGGATACATTAATGTTGATGATGTATAGGCATTGTTTCAAATTCCCCAAACACCGGAGAGATAAGGAGTTAGTCTCCAGCTAATCAAATTTTGAGCCTAGAAGTAGGAGTTTCCTTCAGATCTACAAACCCATACGCTTAACCTGGGGTATGTGTAGTTTTTAGTTAATCTGACTACATATTCAAATTACAAGATGAAACATCCCATCTGAGGATCAACCACATGCTATTCTTCACACACATCCTGAAGTGTCGAATGAACCATGCAAAATCCAAAGGTTGTGTCGGTTGTTCCTCAATGACCAATGACTTGGCAAGCACAAGCCTTTCCAAAATAAAGAGAGAAAAAAAGAAGTCTGCTAAGTCAAACACCCAAAGATCAGACTTAGGCAAAAATTAGGGCAATCCCGGTGGACTTGAAAAACAAAATCAGTCCATGCAAAAGTTAGGGATCAAAAGAGGTCCTCAAATCCTCAAGCAAGAAAAACGGGATTCAGTGACCACCATGTCAAAATTCAGAAGGTCACTACATCCACAAAAACAAAATAAGGTGGCTGCCATTTCAAGAAAATCTTGAATCCTTATCTTCACTCTTACACTATCAAACTCTCTCCGGAGATGAATGTGTGTATCAATTTAACTGAACGTAGAACTGGAAATCATCACGAAGAAAGGGTGGGTTAAAATCAAATTTTGAGCCTTATGTCCTTTGTTTCTATAACCATGAACCAGACCACGTTACAACCCTCAAAAGATCTAATTGAAACAAGGTTTATTCTGAAAGCATACTATAGCAAGGTTACGTAAACTGACTCATACAGATTTTCTAATCTTTTTCTTGCTATATCTTTCACATTAGCTAAATCAGCACTACGTTTGAACTAATGGTCCATTCGTCACACACTATCACACCATCCTAATAATGATTAATTTTTTCAAAACTTGCATAAGCATCGCATTAAAATTACCATTTATGAATGAACAATTTTCATTGCAAGTCAGTACTTGACAACAGGGAAATCCCAACAAAGAGTAATCAAAGATGAACTTGATCATTTAACAAAGTGGACTAGAATCAAGACCACCTCATAACCCTGCGGATCAGGGGTATTGACATCCAATGATTATGGAATCAGTCAATTTGAAGTCAGTCCCCAAGCATCATTTTATTTAGGGGAAAATCATTCAAGAATCGGTTGATTATAAGTGAATCATCACAAGACTCTACCAACCAGGGGCAGTCCACCTAGAGGTTCTTTTGATTAAGGAAAAGTTTCCCAGTGCTCAATCAACATAAGTTAAGTCACTTTAACGCTCATTCTAGGGCAAGTTACCTCAAGAGTACACTGAAGCCAACCACTTCAAAAGTCTGTTAATCAAGGAAAAATTCTTTCATGACTCAAAATTCTGGGGTAAGCCATCTAGAGGCCATCTCCTGGTTCAATTGCTTCCAATCTCCCTTTCAAGGAAAAATTCTTCAAAGACCCAGACTGGGGCAAGATGAGCTACAGAGGAGAAAATCATCTCCATGCTTTCAAGATGCTCAATCAAGCAAATTTCGTCAATAACCATCGAGTTCAAGAAGAGTGTCAGGGAATCATGTTATCCCCCATCAAATAACCTTTTGCCTTCTAACAACACAAGAAGCCTTGCTGCCAAGAAACCATTCAATCCACTATCCAAACAGGGGCACCTTGGAAACCTTCATATCATTACATAAATCATTCACATGTATTAGTCATGTCGCTTTGCTCATGCATAGAGCCATGCATATAATCTCATTCATCGGGCATAATCCAACGCCATGAATCAGACACCAAAAAGCTTTATAACCTAAATCATTTACAAAACACCAGTTCTCGTCTGGTAAACACCATTTCAAAGTCCAGGTCTCGTCTGGAAAGCACTTTAAAAGTCAGTTCCCGTCAGACAAATAAAACAAGAAGTCAGTTCTCTTCTAACAACTTAATCCTTCCCATCAGTTCTTGTCTGGTAATCTATCCTTAAAAACCAGTTCTCATCTGGTAGTTCACCTTCAAAGTCCAATTTCGTTGGAACCAAAAAATAAAATCCCTAAAAAATCTAATCACCATCAATCAGGTCCCACGCCTAACCAAAAGCCCAACCTTACTTGGCACCCCAAACCGAAAACCCAACCTTACTTGGCACCATCATTACTCAAAAGTCACATATGCTCATATCCCTAGCAACCTGAGTATACATCGGCATTCTGCATACATTCCTGCATCATTACATGCATACTTAGCCAGTTCTTCTGGAAGGTGAGAATCTCCCATGGGCATTATCCATCTCCTCAATTATCTGTCAAATAAACATACACCAAGAATTATTATCTCATTTTTCTCCTATCCTTTTGTTCAGGAGTCCTCTCTACCTTTTGTTGAAGGAATTACCAATCACATTTCTCCTAACCGTTTATTCAGGAGTCCTCCCTACCTTTTGTAGAAGGTGTAAACAATCTCATTTTCTCCTAACCTTTTGTTCAGGAGTCCTCTCTGCCTTTTGTAGAAGGAAATCACCTATCTCTCCTAAACTTTTGTTCAGGAGTCCTCTCTACCTTTTGTAGAAGGAATTACGATCATTTTCTCCTAAGGGAGTCCTATCTACCTTTTGTAGAAGGAATTACGATCATTTTCTCCTAAGGGAGGTCTCTCTACCTTTTGTAGAAGGAATCATATCTCTCATAACCTTTAGTTCAGGAGTCCTCTCTACCTTTTGTAGAAGGAAACATCATCTATTTTCTCTTAAACTTTTATCCAGGAGTCTTCATTGCCTTTTGCAAGAGGAAAACTATATCTATTTTCTCCTAACCTTTTGTTCATGAGTCCTCTCTACCTTTTGTAGAAGGAAATATCTACTTTCTCCTAACCTTTTGTTCAGGAGTCCTCTCTACCTTTTGTAGAAGGAAATATCTTTCTCCTAACCTTTTTTTCAGGAGTTCTCTCCACCTTTTGTAGAAGGAAATATCTTTCTCCTAACCTTTTGTTCAGGAGTCCTCCTTGCCTTTTGCAAGAGGAAAACCAATACATTTCTCCTAACTTTTTGTTCAGAAGTCCTCCTTGATTTTTGCAAGAGGAATTTATTCTCTTCCTTGCCTTTTGCAAGTATCCTATACCTTTTGTGCGGAAAACCTTATCATCCCCAACCAAGTCACACTTGCCTTTTGCAGAAGAAGTTTCAGATTATACCACTCTACCACATTTTCTCTTGGAATCCTGCGAGGATGTCTCCCCTTCCAAGATTGGCAAAGCACTCATTCGAGCATATCATTTGCATCTCAAGCATATCACTACATCCATCCTTTTTTCCACGGCCAAAATTCTGGGTATTCTAGTATTTAATCCTCTTCTACCTCAAATGCCTGAAAGCTGTCACTATTGATACTTTCAGGTCTAAGAAGATTAGATAGGGGCAACTGTCATACCCCAATTTTGACCGGGCATTTTAAAACTTTCATTCATCGGACTTTATTTTCACTTTGCATCATCTGCATAGCATAACATGTCTTTCACCATGCATACTACCTAAAATGTCAGCCAGAATAAAATTATCGGATTTACAAAAAATTAAGCTTGCAGTCGTCAATTATATTAATCTATGTTTCACGTTGTGCAACCTGGCGTGCTCATTTTAATTTTTGACGACTTTTTTTTACCATGTTTTGATCAGTTTGAGCCTTTTTACCGGTCCAAATTTATTTCAAAATCTGACAAAACGTTGTATTTTTCCTAGTGGTTTATTACGCGCTGATAATTTTGGTGCAGTCATTTTTATTTTTCGAGCACTTTGACACTTGACTTTTTATTCGTTTTTTATCATTTTATTTTTAATTTTTAGTTAAATATTATTTAGTTTATTTAGTTAATTAGGATTTTAATTTATGATAAGTTTAATTTACTTTTTCTTTTTCTTCTAAAAAATTATTCAAAATTTTTTGTTTTCTATCTCATTTTAGTTAGACTTGCATATTAAGTTTAGAAAAGTATCTTTATTTGTTTCTCCAAAAAAGCAAACCCTAGATAATAGGCTATATGTGTGTTATGTTGTTGAGAGAGGGAACAAAAAAAAAGACCCTACACAATTAACAACACCTCCCTCAAAAAATCTGAGATCTCTCATTGAAAAAAAACCTCATAGGCCTTTCTCCAAACTTATCCTCACCGCCAAACTTCTATCAATTTTTCCTTCCTCTCCTACCATACTCCCTCATCTCCATTTTTTTTTTGTTGCAAATTACCATACTCCATATAAACACAAAACCAAACTCTTTCCAAACATCAAATCCATTCACAACAAATTCACCATATTTCATAACCATGAACACTGTTACGGACTCCACCCTTTTCATTTTCAAATTAACCGCATTGGAATTTAAACATCACTAACCATATTCAACTCCACCCACCAAAACAACCCAAACCTCAATGACTCTTCAAGAGTGACACTCAAAAGAAACTGAAGGAAAGAGGCTGACCATAAGAAAACACCAAGAAAAATATAAAAAATTGCAGGAAACAACCTTTTCCCTACAAATTCATCCATCCCGCAATAAATCTCCTTCTCATGAGCAGCTAGAGTTTCTAATCGAAACTCTAATTTTTGCTTGAGCTTGACCTCAGTCAGTGTCTTAACCTTACATCTATCAAACAAATCTCAGACAACAAATGGACGCAGCAAAACAAAATAAAAAAAGAAGAACAACAATAGATCCCCAAAAATGAAATCGTGAGCTGAAACGGAGACGTGCTCGAGTAGCTTCTAAATCGGTCAAACAATTCTCGCGCCGACACCGCCGACGCCATTCAAACACAAACGAAGTAATCACAACAATTCCATCATCAACTAATGGTTTAAGCATCATCATTTACTCATTTACGCACCTCACAGCCAACAACGATAGTGCGACGTCACACACGCGATACAACAACACCATATTCGCGTTCATTCCATTCGACAAACCCCGCCTTCGTTTTTTTACTTCATCACTGCTCCACTCACTACACCACCTAGTATCCGCCATTAAACTCCCTCCTTCTCTCCACCGTTTTTATCAACCATAACCAAACAACTAGCAACTAGAACCGCGACAACGAAACACACACAAACCACTATCATGTGAACTACTTCATTATCTTCACACTTTCTTCATCGCCAAAATACTCATACACCTAACATTCCATTACGAAGCCGCCACCCCCAACTTCACAGTGAACCCGTCAATAACAATCGAAAAAACCAACTCATCATCACCCTCACTATAAAACAAATCTAGCATCACCATTGAACACAACAATTTCAACTCTTCCACATCAGCAATGTATCCCTCTTTCTCCCACCATGAAATTTCCATCACCACTTACTCCACAACAACAAAATCGCGTCGTTCGCAACTCCAAAACGAACTTCTCTTCTTTAAAACAACAACACCCGCCACCTTTTGATGCCTCAACGGTCATCATAACGTGAGATACGAGATCGAAAATGAAAGAGAAAATGACGCGAGATCGAGATAAAGAACAGAGAAAGCCATACGAGGAGTTGCCGCAAGCGCAAAGAAGATCTGAGAGAGCGGCGTGAAAGAAGAAAGT
Source organism: Lathyrus tuberosus (assembly GCA_022829125.1). NCBI lineage: Eukaryota > Viridiplantae > Streptophyta > Magnoliopsida > Fabales > Fabaceae > Lathyrus > Lathyrus tuberosus. The sequence goes on along the minus strand of JALAZF010000757.1, from coordinate 845,426 downwards.
CGCGAGAAGAAAAGGACAAAATCTAAGTGAATGCGTGAAAGATGCGGAAGGTTTCTTTTTTTTTCTTCTTTTTTAATTTGTTTTCATTATTATTTAAAACCTTTTACCCTTATAAATTGGTTGGGCCAACTCATCTTTAGGTCCATCTGAATGCTATTCTACACCTCTACTGTGCATTACATACTCCCATGACCTTGGTTTTGGTTTGTGTATGGGCTTTGTTCCTCATTTAGCCCAATCCTATTTGCTAATTCATCCTATTATTATTAGTATTCACCCCCTTTCTTGTTAATCAATTATTTATCTTGTTAATTAGTGGATTAGGAACTTAGATTAGTTTTTAGATTAGAATAATTTTGATTGTTAGATTTTTTTATATTATAATTTATTTTTCTTTGTTAGACTTTAGAATTAGGTTTTAGAATGGAAAGGATAATAATAGAGTTTTATTCGTAATTTTTAGATTTCTTTGAATTAAAACTTAATTTTAGTATTTTAGAACATCACCTTTTTTTAAATCTTTAGAATATTAGGACCTTTTTTAGAATTTAGAAAGGTGTTAGAATTAGGATTAAATTCCCCTTTTTAGTACTAAGAATAAAAAATGGATTATAGAATTAGATGTTTTAGAATAAAAATAATAAGACCATTTTAAATCAATTCAAAACGTTCCACATTTCACCATCATTTCAAAACCAATCCAAAATATTTTCAAAAATTACTTGAACTAAAAAAGAGAGTCTAGAGCCTTCTATTCTCTCTCTCAATTACTTGGACTAGAGCTTTCGAGTCCTCTCTTCGATTGTTTGGGTATAAGGAGCCTTTCTTACACTCGAGCAATCGACTCCTCTAAAACCCTTTAACCGTTTCGCACGCAAATAAAAAGCTCGATCCATATCGAGAATTTCATTCAAATCAAATCAAAACACTTAATAACTATGAAACACTTTTCAATAAAAGATGAAAAAAGAGTTGGACTGGAGCCTTAGAGTTCCCTCTTCGGTTGTTTAAGTATAAGGAGCCATCCTTACACTCGAACAATCGTCTTCTCTAAAAAACTCATAATTCGTTTCACATCAAACTATTATCATAATAAACCAAATCAAATCTATTTTTCTCAAATCAATTAGGGTTGAAAAAGAGAGAGAAAGAGAGAGAGAGAGAGAGAGTGAGAGAGAGAGAGAGAAAAAAAGAGAGAGAGAGAGAGAGAGAGAGAGTCTTCAATTCACTTTCCCGAATACTTGGATACGAGGAGCCTTCCTTGGCGTCTAAGTACTCGTCATCCGTTTAAAACACTTTAACTATATCAAACCTTTTCATAATTAAGGGTGTAAAAGAGAGAGAGAGTCGAGCCTTCGATTCACTTTCCCGATTATTTGGATACGAGGAGTCTTTCTTGGCGTCCAAATGATCCTCATCCAAATAAAATATCAACATTAGTCCAACTTCTCGCCTCCACGCGATTAAAACTTTTTTCTCAAAAATGACATGTTACTTCCGTTCTACCGCAATACAAACAACGCTTAAGCCTCCCATGCACGAGCATACAAGCTATGTTTAACTGCTAGAATACGATCCAAGCGCATTTATTCTACCGCAAACAAACAGATGCTTAAGTCTCCTATGCGCGAGCATACAAGCAACATTTAACTGCTAGAATACAAACGTTAACATTGTTCAATAAAACGAACCAACAAACCGTAGCACGAACTACAGACGCTCTGATTCTTTACTTCTTTCAAGTGAAGATACGTAGGCACAAGGGCCCAAATCCTTGGTGAGCAACCTAATAAAAAACCACCCATTTCTCCTTAGAAAACAAAACCCTTTTCTCATACCTTTTTTGTTTTATTCCCTTAGAAGAAAACAAACAACCTTAGCTAACTTTATCACGAATCGAATTAAGACGTTCCCGTTGCGTACAACGGACGTGAGGGGGTGCTATTACCTTTCCCTCATGTAACTGACTCCCGAACCCAGAGTGTGGTTGCGATGACCATGTTCTTTCCCTAAAGGTTTTATCGATATTTTCCTACTTCTTTTTGGAGTGAATAAAATTTGGTGGCGACTCTGTTTTTCTGCGTCCATTCGCGAAAATCATACATTTTTTCGAGGTGAGACACCACAAGCCCTATTTTTTTTTGTTGATTCAACCACCTCTAAACCATTGATTAAAACTTGATCAAGTCACCAACAATGCGTCTAAAATCCTCCGATTATTTCGAGCACACACTTGTTGAACCCAAGATTCCCAAACACAATTCACCGACTCACGCTACTCCCTTGCAAGGAAACCAAACCACCTTGTCCCAAGGCATGTACTCGGTCGAATCCATGTTGACATGATCTTGTCCAAAACCTTCAAATCACACCGATCTTGAAGGAAAACCCCACATTGGTTTTATTATTTGAAACACACAAAGATACTAACCCAATATTCTCGGTTACACCTACCTAATTGAATGTTATCAACCCTAATCTAGATGTTCACCCAATCGAAAAATGGTTATGTGTAGTTCAATTGTGTGTATGCATAGAAGATAGGTTGAAGATGATGGGAATGTTTTGTAATCTGGTTTCGTATTGGTAATTCATTAGTACCTTGTTAAATGAAGGTGCGTGTGTGAGTATATACATGTATATGTTGAAAAATGAACAAAAGGAATGCAATAAGTTGGAGTAAGAAAGAAAATTTTAAGTTGGGAAATCGTATAGGTCGGCCTGTCAAAGCAATAGGTCGACCTGTCAATGCAATTAGGTCGGCCTATCAAGGTCTCAGGTTGGCCTATGGAGGTTTTGTGTTGCGTACAGGCCGGCCTATGTGAGGCAACCTATGGACAGAAGCTACTGGCTTCAATACTGAACCATGGGAGCCGGTCTGAAATGTTATAGATCGGCCTATACTGGATCTGAAAGTCATATAGGTCGGCCTGAAAAGTTTTGACCACCCAAAAACATGTTTTTCAATGCAATTTTCATGCAAGCTTCTTTTTCAACTTACTTGAATGATTTTTAACACTAATATGCATATCTAGAATGAGATGATACCGTCCAATATACATAACGCTACACTATCCTAGTTTTGACATCACTCAAAATCCAAAAGCACTCATATAATCTATTAAATTATAATGTTTTTGAAGATATCACACATTTTTCATCAATGTACTAATTTAATTTACTTTGAGGCGAAGATTAAATTTGATTTTGTATAAAATTTGAAATGTGTAGGTTATTTAAATGATTATATAATCAATTAGTTTCTTGTTTTTTAGCCTCCTTTGTGTTTTTGGGCCTTGGGTTGAATTTTGACTTTGGCACACTATTTTTTGCACCCTTATCCATTCTATTTGCACTCATTTCTTCAAAAGTGCTTAAACCTTAACCATTTTATTAGTAATAATAAATTTAAATTGAGAAGCACATAATAAATCACTTATTTAGAGGGTTAATAAGAATTTTTTTGATTACCCAACCTCTAAAAAATCGTACTACCTTAAATATCAAATAATCTTGATAAAACCTCCCATTTTAGAGGAAACGAAAACATACTGTCATATGTTATTCTCTATGAATTGTTGATAACAAGAGTTAGTTAAACACCTGAGATAGATAGATTCACTACAAACTTATCTTCTCAACCTACTCAGAGTTCAGCTAACCATCATAATTCGTAAATATTGAGATCATCCTCAACGAACATTTGCTTTGATCATGACCAATAATATACACGATCAACAGACATTCTTGGATCACAAGCATCAATATAAACACTACTGTATACTAAAATAGAAACACCTTACTTTGCACAACTTCATTTAATACACACTATGATTTTATTGAAGTTGCAAAGCATCTCTGCAAAGTACACTAAGTTATCCCCGTTAGTACCCAAATTTCTTGGGTCCTGGTGAATTAGTAGTTCTAAGAGGTATAAGGTTACCACCATTATAACCTTTTAACTTATCATAACAAAATGGCTCTAGGCGGCTAAGTCTATTACAGTAAGAGCATTTGTAAATAGAGAAATTCAATTTCTTCCTATTAAGCTCTTTACTATGTTATCTATTGGATTAAAACCCTAACCCACTTTTATTCAAAGAAGACCTTTGATTTGATAAAACTAGATCAAGGTTTTCTTTTCCCTTAGTAAACTTACTTAGAGTTTCATGCAAATATTTTACTTCCTTTTTCATTGAGACACAAGTCTCACATGTTCTAGCTTGGTTTCTAATATTAGCTATTTCATACTTAAGCGTTTCATTTCTACTTTTTAGAGACTCAATATAGTCTTTAATATCTAGGTTGTCCTCTTTAATTTTATCATTTTCTTTAATTAGTTTAACACTTAATTTAATTAATTGCTTGTATGATAACTTTGTTACCTCATAATCATCTTCTTTGTAAGACACTTTTAAGCAAATTTATTCTTTGTTGGAGGAAGATTCTTCGAAGGCTCTACCAGAGGTTGATTCTTTAAAATTTCTCCTTGATGTTAAATTTATGAATGTATTGTTTGATGAAATTTTCTTCTTCTTTCTTCTATCAAAGTTTCCAGTACTATATGAGACTTCTTCTTCATATTCTCTTCTCGATGAAGTTTCTCTATTTGATGTCGAATCTTCATAAGATCGTTCAACCACCGAGATTGTTCTTTCGAAGGATTACGGGAGTTGATTTTTTTCTTCATAGTAGTTTTTTTGATGAAGTCTCTAGAGATGCTTCTATATTTGATCCCATGCCTTCACCCTTTAATAGTGGAATAAACTCATTCAACTATTTGATGATTTCTTCCTTCTTGGACTCTTCCTAAAAATCGTAAACATTTACATCTCTTGATTTAAGAATTGGACCAGGTTTCTGATTCCAATTCTTAATTCTTAGATTTTTTAGTCACGAAGGTGCTAAGATTATTTTCAAAATTTCTAAGGATTGAAAAACCTGTGTGAAAGCATTCATCTTCTTTGCATCGAGTGTTCATTCTCTCTTGTTCAATACAAGGAGAGATTCCATAAATCATTTCAAAAGTGTCCTACATTTCCTTGGCAGATTTACTATTATAGACATAGAAAAATTGATTTTCATCTAAATACATGATTAAGAGATTTTTAGTCTTAAAATCAATTTCAAAGTTTCACTTTTCTTCTTCGGTCCAAAAACTGTTTGATTTATCTACTATTTCACCATTAATATTGTGAGTAGGGATAAAAGGATCATTTAGTATAATTTCTCACAATCAAGATCAAAACTTTGAAAAAATATTTTAAATCTAGCTTTCCCCAATTCAAATCTATCGCCATTAAAGGATGGAGGTGTGTTTAGAATAATCTTCTTATTAAGTGTTGTATACTCTATCATATTTTAATATGAACCAAGAGTGACTTACATTTAAAAATAGTGTAATTAACATTTCTTTTCTCTCATTTATATTATTGAAAAAATCTTGCAAAAATATATAAATAATTTTTATAAAATTTATAAAATCATATATATCAAATTTAGTAAATAGTTGTTTGTTTAATATATAGTTGTTAGGTTTGAATTTTGAACTCATGACCTCGGATAGAGAATATATATGATTTTTGTCCATGTGAGAAATAAAGAAGAGTTTTGAGATATGCCACTTAGAATTGTGAGTGATGCCAAACAAAATTAGTAAATGGTTAATTTAATGTACTTTTGTCTTTGTGGGGGTTCAGACATATGATCTCCAATAGATAATACATATAATTTTTGTTCATATGAGAAATAAAGAAGAGTTTTGAGATATACACATAGAATTATGGGTGATGTGACAAAAAGAGAGACAATTTATAATATATTAAATCTAAAACGCGCAACATCATGTGAAATATTATTGATTGTCTTTATTTTATTTGTTTGACATAATACAAAGAAATAATATGAAGAATATAGTAATGAAATATATCAATATAGTAAAAGAGTGTTGTATACTCTATCATATTTTAATATGAACTAAGAGTGACTTACATTTAAATTAGTATAATCGACATTTCTTTTCTCTAATTTATATTATTGAAAAAATCTTGAAAAAAAATATATAAATAGTGTTTATAAAGTTTACAAAATAATATATATTAAAGTTAGTAAATAGTTGTTAGTTTAATATATAGTTGTTACGTTTGAATTTTAAACTCATGACCTCTGACAGATAATACATATGATTTTTGTCCATGTGAAAAATAAAGAAAAGTTTTGTCTTTATGAAAGAAAATTATTAAATTGTTAATTTAATATATTTTTGTCTTTATGGAGTATCGAACTCATGGCCTCTAATAGATAGTACATATAATTTTTTGTTCATATGAAATAAAAAAGAATTTTGATACATTTCACATAAAATTATGAGTAATGTGGCACAAAGAGTGATGAATTGTTCATATGAAATTGTACGTTTCAGATTTAATATATTATAAATAAATAAATTTATAAATAAATGTCATGTATACAAGATACTATTGCTGGAAGCAGTAGTGAGTTGTGATAATTTGACTTTGACCACATCAAAAATGGACGATGGCTAACCTTCCATAAATACTAGATCTAACAAGAATTTATTAAATAAATTATTCAAGATCAATATTAAATAATCAATTCTAAAATAACACAAATTAATAATTAGAGATGCTAATTATTTAACTAACACTTGTACGAAAATAATATTCTCTTACGGCTAGAGAGAGAAATTTTCAGAGAAAAAAAATAAGTTGAAAACAACAAAAAGAACATATATTTGTTTAAATATTGACCTAATTTGTTTTGTTTTGCTTATAATACTGATGTACATTTTTGTCTGATAAGAAGCTGCGGTGATTAACCCCTGAATCGCTGATCGACAAGACGGCATCTCAACAAATATTCTTAATAGGAACATAGTGTATTCTCGATCACATGTTTTTATCAACTTGCACAATGTTATTTCTAAAAACACATGCACAGTGTATTAATGTTTTTGTTTTATCATGCTATTGTCAATTTAACTTAATTTGATAAATAAGAGTATATATATTAAGACCATTTTTTATTACACTCTAAAGGTTTCTTAGGCACCACGCGAATTTCTGTTTTTGTCTTTAATTTTCAGATATACATATTCGGACACACTATTTTTTTTAAAAACTGTGATTTGTTTCGGATGTCCATATCAGAAATAATTTCTGATCTGCAGATCAAGAAAAATAGCCGAATTTTATTTTTTGGAATGTAAAAAGCTAAAGAATGAGGGTGGAGAAGCTCTGACGCGAAGTTATAAGAAATAGTTCTGGATTTGCACATCAGAAATTATTCCTGATATGCACATCCGAAACAAATTAACATTTTTAAAAATAATGGTGTTTCCGGATGTACATATCCAAAAGCAAAGAGTATGCAAGGAATTTCGCGTGGTGTCTAAAAATTTTATTGAGTGTATTAAGAAATCCTCTGTATTAACAAGTGAGTACATTACTCTCCAGCTAAGGTTCACGTTATATATAATTGGGTTAATACCTATTTTCCCCCCTGCCATATGGGCATGTTTTGAAAAACACCCCTGCGAAAAAAAAAGTTGCATAACTAACCTTAACAAATTTTAAAAGTTTTGATTTAAACCTTTGTCAGGCCACATCATCAAAAATGCTTATGTGGCAAGCATTTTTTTAATTTTTATTTGTAACATATTTCCACATCAGTTAATGAGGACATGCAATGACCATTTTGCCCTCACCCAATTTTCTTAAAAAAAAACCCAGAATTTTGGACATTTGGGAAAGGTCTCGTTTCAAACCCTAACTAATACCGTTCGTCATCTTCATCTTCCTTCCTTAAGCTTCTTCAAGTTCGTTCGTAAGTCAACTGCATAAGCACTATCGTTTGCATTCCAACATCCGAAAGAGTTCTCGAAACAAAACCTCCAGAAGTTTGATTTGGAAAGGTACGTACTATTCTCAAAGTTTCTATTCTCATCCAAGTACAATAATGTGGTCCCAAGTGAGTATCTTTCTAACAATATGTAGGGTTTATTCTTTGTATTCTGCAGACATGGCCGTGTTTAGTTTAATATTTCACCATGGGGGAAATTTTGTTCAAGACAGTCATACGTATTATAGAGGGGGTAGGGAGACAATTGTTGATGGGCTGGACGAAGATAAATGGAGCTTTTTTGAAGCTGTTAGTCTGGTTAAAGATTGGGGATATGAAGGTTTTAGGCTTTGGAGAAAGATTCCTCATATGGACGAAGGTTTTACAAATGTTGTTGATGATGCACAAGCTGTAGAAATTGCAAAGCATTGCATGTCTTGTAAGGTTGATGGCCATCTATGGGTAGAGCATGGTGTAAAAGACATGATGACCAAGGTGCTTCATCCTGATGTGGATGCCTTCATAACTTCTAGTGAAGATGATAGCACTGATTCTGATGTTGGACAATGTTTTGATGACAGTGAAGAGGAAAGAGCATGTGAAGTAGAAGAGGAAGAATTTGAACAAGTGGAGGTAGATTATCCAGCTAGTGGGAATAGGGTGGATGTCAATGGAAAATCACTGAGAGTCAAGCTTTGTGCATCCAAGGATCCAAAGAAGATGAAATCAAGGAGCAAGGTAAAGAAGCTGAATCTTTTGGTGCCCAAAAGGGTCTTAGGATCCTGTTCACAGAGGAATGCAACAAACTGTGAGGATGTGGAGTATGCTAGTGAGGAACTTGATAGTTCAGATCCTGATGAAAGTGACATGGATGACAAACCTACTAAGCCAAAGTATGAGAAGTTCAGATCAGAGCTACTTAACAAAGACTTTCAATTCAAATTAGGTATAGAGTTCAAATCTCTTTCTGAATTTAAAGATGCTATTAGAGAATGACCAGTTTTAAATGGTAGGGAGTTAACTTTTGTTAAGAATGAGAGTTATAGGGTTAGGGCTGAGTGCAAGGGCAAATGCGGTTTTTTAGCCTTGTGTAGCAAAGTGGGGGATAGGCACACTTATCAGATAAAGACTTGGGTGGGGACCCACACATGTGCTAGGGTATTAAATAACAAGTCTGCCAATTCCAAGTGGGTCTCTAAGTTAGTGGTTGAAAAGAGGAAATCACAAGGGAAAGTAAAAGTTTCTGAGATAATGTTTGAACTAAGACAGAAATATTCAATAGGCATAACCAAAGGGAAAGCTTGGAGAGCTAGATGTATGGCAGAGGAAATAATTGAAGGAGATGCAAAGGAACAATATAATATGTTATGGAGTTATGCAGCTGAGTTGAGAAACCACTGTGCTGGGAATACAGTCAAGATAAGTACTGAGAGGCCACATCCAACGCTACCACCAAGATTTGGGAGATTTTATTTCTGTTTGGATGGCTGCAAGAAAGGGTTTACCAAGGCTTGTAGACCCTTTATAGGGGTAGATGGATGCCATCTTAAGACACATTTTGGAGGACAGTTATTAATTGCTGTAGCAAGGGACCCAAATGACCAATATTATCCTTTGGCATTTGGTGTGGTGGAGACAGAGACAAAGGAAAGTTGGAGATGGTTTCTGCAATTGCTTATGGAAGACATTGGAGAGGAGAGAAAGTATGTTTTTATTTCAGACCAACAAAAGGTACATAGTGTGATATGTTATGCATTTTTATGAATTTATATGTTTATAGATTCAAACTAATGTTATATTGTTTTATTGTTTGTGTGCTTCTGGTTTTAGGGTCTTGTTAGTGTCTTTGAGGAGATGTTTGAGCAAATTGAACACAGGGTTTGCCTTAGACACTTGTATGCAAACTTCAAGAAGAAGTTTGGTGGTGGAGCTGCCATTAGGGACCTTTTAATGGGGGCTGCAAAAGCAACATACTTCCAGGCTTGGGAGAAGAAGATGAATGAGCTTAAACAACTTGATAAGAAGGCATGGGATTGGTTAATGGGAGTGCCAACAAAACTGTGGTGTAAGCATTCCTTTTCATTCTACCCTAAGTGTGATGTTTTGATGAATAACTTGAGTGAATCTTTTAATAGTACCATTTTACAAGCTAGGGATAAGCCAATACTCACTATGGTAGAATGGATTAGAAACTATTTGATGAATAGGATTGCTAATAGTATAGTCAAGCTTGATAAGTGGAAGCACAATGTGATGCCTAATCCTAGGAAAAGGCTAGATAAGGAAACACTATTAAGTGGAGAATGGCTGCCTACATGGAGTATGGGTGATTTGTGGCAAGTCCACCACCCTTATAATGGGCTGCAGTTTGTTGTTGATGTAGGGAAAAAAACTTGCACTTGTTGCTTTTGGGATCTTGTAGGTATACCTTGTAGGCATGCTGTTTCTGCATTGCAATATCAGAATTTAGATCCTGAGAAATATGTTGACCCTTGCTATATGAGGGAAGCTTATAAGACATGCTATGAAAACAATGTCAGTCCAATCAATGGTATGGACATGTGGCCTACTGTGGATGCTGAAAACTTGTTGCCACCACAATACAAGAAGGGCCCTGGAAGGCCTAAGAAACTGAGGTTTAGAGAGCTGGATGAGACTGGTTCAAGGATGAGGAGGGTAGGTGTATCATATAGATGCACAAAGTGTGACAAATTTGGCCACAATTCAAGGAAGTGTCAAGCTAAGGAACAAGATCCTAATGCACTGAAGAGAAAGGTAAGGTGTATCATTTAATGTTTCTGATTTATATGTTGATGTAATATGTGTTCTTATATATGTTTCTGCATTATGCAGAGAAAGACACCAAGGACCAAAGCCTCTACAAAGCCTGATGCACCAGAAACATCTACTGCACAAGCTGATGGAAATGTTGATGGAAATGTTGATGACCCAGAGTTAGATGCATTTCTGAATGAAATGATGAGTCTTTATGAGGAACAACAATCACAACTTGTTAATCCCACACCTGCTACACAAGTTTCACAAACACAGGATGCAGAACTTGCTACACAAGATGCTACACAAGATGCTACACAAGCTGCTACACAAGATGCAGAACCTCCTACTACACAAGTTTCACAAACACAGCCTGCTACTAGTCATGATACACTACCTGCTGCTATCAATGTCAAAAAACCTTCTGCCAAGAAAAAAGCTGCAAGTAAGAAGCCAGCAAGAAAGAGGTGCAGTGAAAGGTTGAAAGAAGTAAGGAATGCCAAAAGACATGGTGGACCTGGATCAACACCTGATGTGCCATTAGTTTTTGATGATGCAAGTAATGCACAAAGTGGGAGTACATCAAAGAATAAGTGGAAGGATATTGCTAGGCGCATGACTCAGTAGTTAAGCACATAATGTGCCATTTTGTAACTTGGATTTGAAACCTTTGTTTGTCATTTTGTTAAGCACATAATGTGCCATTTTGTAACTTGGATTTGAAACTTTTCTGTTAGTTATTTTGTTATTTTGTTAAGCACATAATGTGCCATTTTGTAACTTTGACTTATTTTGTGAACCATATCAGTTATGTGAACATCTCAGTTATTTTGCAGTGAACATCTTTTATGTATTTATGTGATAATTGTTATCTATCCAACTTATTAGTTATGTTTTTGTTCTTTTATATTCTTGTTATCTTAACATATAACAGTGCAATATTCCAATAAAAGCAATACAATCATATAACAGAAACAACAACTAAATTTATTCACTTAGGTATGTACACAAACAAGTTACATAAACAACAACTAAAAGCAATACAATCTGATAAGTTACAACAAAGTTTCATTCACTTCAGTTACAACATGACCTAACAAAGAAATGAACACAGATACAAATTAAAGCAACTAAAACATAATTCATCTTCTTTGTTAACCCATCAAGCTTTTTCTTCATTTCTTCCATCTTGCTTGTAATATCACTCAGTTGAACTATTCCTTCATCAGAGTAGCTGAAAAACTCATCATCCCAGTGAAATGCGTTGCAATCGTCACCTTTACCCCAAAACTTACATTTCCAATATTTTCTCCCAGGGTTTGAAACCGATTTCGATACAAACATCTTCATGGAGACATTGTGGCCACATTTAGGAGTTACTCTTCCATTGGAAGATAAGCTTGAGTTAGACGAAAATGTTTGACTATCGTAGCTGGATTTCATTGACGACAACGAAAAAATAAAGACTTAGAAGATAACGAGAAGAAGAAAAAAGAAATAAGAAGAAAAAAGAAGAAGACGAGAAGAAGACTTGGAAGAAATCGAAGGAGAAGAAAACAAGGAAGATGAAAACGTAGAAGATGATGGGTTAGGGTTTTTTTTTAAGAAAATTGGGTGAGGGCAAAATGGTCATTGCATGTCCTCATTAACTGATGTGGAAATATGTTACAATTAAAAATTAAAAAAATGCTTGCCACATAAGCATTTTTGATGATGTGGCCTGACAAAGGTTTAAATCAAAACTTTTAAAATTTGTTAAGGTTAGTTATGCAACTTTTTTTTTCGCAGGGGTGTTTTTCAAAACATGCCCATATGGCAGGGGGGAAAATAGGTATTAACCCTATATAATTTTCCACGCGTGATAGTGACTGATGACAAGCATGTTCTAAGCAAGAAGCATGTACGATATATGTTAACGGCTCTCATTAACTTTAGATATAGGATAAATGAGTAAATTTTATACCTAACATGTTTAAACAAATAGATGTCTAGAAAATTAAACTTGTGAAGTTATATGACATAATGTGTACATGTGAATAATTTTAGGCTTAATACCCTTTTTGGTCCTCTAACTATAGGCGTGGGTCCAATTTGGTCCTCTTTTTTTTAAAAGTTTCAAATTGGTCCCTTACGTTATCTAACTGAATCAAATTGGTCTTTTCCGTCAAATATTTGTAACGCCGTTAGAAATAAATGATGTGGCATCTGAGGTGGCGATTTTTGATGACGTGGCATAGGATTTATTAATTTTTTTATTATTTATAATTTTTTTTCATTATCCATGTCATTTTTTATTTATTTCAATTTATTTATTTTGAAAATCAATTTAAATTAATTGTTGTAAATTGTAATATAAAATTTTTGGGCCCAGATTCTTTATATTAGGAGCCCAATAGTGAAGATTTGTTATTATATTGTGAACAAATTTGTTATATAAACACTTAATTTTATTATTCCATTTCCAATGTGGGACTTGAGTTATTGGAAGCCTCAAACCACAAGCAGTAAAATACTCCCTCTATTCTTCCCTTTTTCATAAACCATCACCACCCACACATAACCAAAATAAGCTTCAAAGACAAGCCGCCGGGAAAGTTCGTCGCTCTGTTCGTGAATAGAAGAAGAAGATCGGTGGAGGAACTTAAATCACCTGAGAGGCTTGAAGATAACGTTGACGTGTGCGTAGGTAAGAAAGTTTTATCCACTCCTCTGAGAAAGTGCTTCTTCGATCCGAGAGGTGTTGGTGTAGAACTCTTTTTGTTGAACGTTAATGTTACGTTCTTGATCTTCAGCAGGTCATGGTGGTTCGCAGGAGAACCAGAGTTTGTTACAGAATCAGAGAAGAATTCATGTCGATGGAAATTCGCAGGTTTTGAAGATCGACATGAGAGTTGCGAAAAAATTGAAGATGATAAAGTTCTAGGAAGGTTTTGAAGATGATGAAGTTCTCTGAAAATAACCGGATCCTCCCTGTTGTGGTATTTATTTTGGATTTTGTTATGAACTTTGTTGCTATGCATGAGCTGAATCTTGTAATACACTTAATTTGCCCTGCACTGATATAATTAATTTGGTTGTGTATTCTTTTCACCTGATAAACCTTGAATGATGCCTCTTCTCTCCAGCAGCAGCATAATAACAGTTATTTATTGGATTTCATTAGCAAACTACACTAGATACATTCATGAACAAGCCAGATCTAAGCACTTACAGTAGATCATAGGAACAACTTACATGCAACAAATTGATGGGTTTGTTTTTTGACAGCGAATTAAGTGTTTCAATGATTAACTTGGCTTAATCTCGTAATGTTATTTCCTGCGGCATTTTTTTATTTTGAAAAGCTTGTGAAGGTTGTGCATAAGAAACTGATTTGGTTTAACCATGTTCTGTTGTGACATACTCTTTTGTTTTTTTTCAAAGCATGATTTCCCTTGAATTCGCTGTGTTAAAGTAGTTGGTTCATGTAGTTAACTCTTTGGATTGAATTTATCTATAATTAGAGTAGCTTTTGTGCTTGGTTAATATGAGTTGGTTGATTTGTGGGAATGTACTGATACTTTATGATGGATTTGGTCTTGAATAGAAATAAGCCATTTTTTCTCTTTGGATGCAAATTTTAAGAGATACATCACATCTGTTATGATAAACCAGTGAAGAAGAAATAGGACTCGTTCCTTTTGTTTTTCCTGCCTCTGTTTGTTACTTTCATGGTGTCATACTCTGTATCATCATTTCAATCCTGCTTCAATATAGGATTGTGCTGGATTTTGTTTCAGTTCAAATCGATGACGTGAACATGTTTGAACTGTGGCTGTTTTGGTTTATTCCTGATCTAACTCTTGTGATCAAATGTCATGGTGTTATGATATTGATGTTGTGGACATAATTCTGCAGTTAGAGGTAGAAGAGTTTCAATGGTGAGGAGTTTGAAATCAGAAAGTTTATTCCTTTTCCTTGTTCGTGTTTTTGTTACTACTGAAGCTTATTTTGGTTATGTGTGGGTGGTGATGGTTTATGAAAAAGGGAAGAATAGAGGGAGTATTTTACTGCTTGTGGTTTGAGGTTTCCAATAACTCAAGTCCCACATTGGAAATGGAATAATAAAATTAAGTGTTTATATAACAGATTTGTTCACAATATAATAACAAATCTTCACTATTGGGCTCCTAATATAAAGAATCTGGGCCCAAAAATTTTATATTACAATTTACAACAATTAATTTAAATTGGTTTTCAAAATAAATAAATTGAAATAAATAAAAAATGACATGGATAATGAAAAAAAATTATAAATAATAAAAAAATTAATAAATCATATGCCACGTCATCAAAAATCGCCACCTCAGATGCCACATCATTTATTTCTAACGGCGTTACAAATATTTGACGGAAAAGACCAATTTGATTCAGTTAGATAACGTAAGGGACCAATTTGAAACTTTTAAAAGAAAGAGGACCAAATTGGACTCAGGCCTATAGTTAGAGGACCAAAAAGGGTATTAAACCATAATTTTATAAGGAAAATTGTCAATTTATTTAGGTGTTAATATCATATGACCAATGTAGATTGGATCTAACACATAGTTAGAATGCTGCATTCTAATCGGAGTGGCTCATATTTAATGTTTGACACATTTTAGATTTTATTTATGAATGGCAAATAGAAAATAGTATAAACAGATTTAAAAAAATGATTATAAGAAATATTCACTGAATTGTAAGATAGAGAGTTAGTACAACTAGGAGTCCAACACTTCACAACATGAAGAAAAGATTAAAAGGAAAGAAAACAAAAAGGATATTATAAAACTCAAATCCAATAATCACTTTACATCGGAAGATTTGATAAACAGATAGAGTTGATTTATCTATACTATTTATAAAGGAAAAATATGGCTTTTAGTGTAGTATATATATTTTTTTTCAATTATACTTTTTTTTATTTTTTGTTTTAAATCTCAACTTTTATTTAATTAGTTTTTATTTTAAAATTTAACTTCTCTTCTATTAACCGCTATAGGGTGATTTGAATATCTTTTTTATTCTATAATTTTTTTATTATTTTATAAATGATTTAATTAAAATAAAAAGAAAGACACAAAAAATACCGTTTATATTTTGACCTGCCTATACATTAATAAAAGTGGACCCGTGTCCGTCTAGACGCTAGTAAGGTATAAATCAATTACATATTGAACTTGTATTTGTGTTTGTTGAAGTTGTGTTGGATTTTCACTTTGTTTAGTTTTTTTTTAGCGGCCGAATATATAAATGTATGAGTTAAACCTTAAACCATTTGAACTAATATTTAAGGATGAGATTCAAGCACATTTAATATGATATTAGAATTAGGACCGACCCAACACATCTTGAAGTTTAAGGAAAAAATTTAAATTAATATTTTAATATAATAAAAATATTTCTATTTTAAATTAATGAATTTTAGTTTTAGGTTTTTTTAAATTCAATTAATTGTATTTAATATTTTATTTTCAATTGATAATAAAATCAAAACATCTAAATACTCTGCTAATTATTTAAAAAAATCATAATTGAAAAAATATCATCAAATTTCTTAAAAAAAAACTTAAGTTTCAAGTATTTTTTTATATAAAAGAATTTAAAAGTTTATTATTTATAAGTATGATTTTTAACATGGCGTGCAAGAAGGATTATCGGATAAAATTCAAAAAATTTCACGGATAAGTTGTAGGTAAAACAAAGCCTAAAAAATTTCAATTATATTTAAACAATAACAAAATAAAGCCCTTCTTTATTGTTCGCAATTAAACCTTGATTACTCCAAAAATTTAAGATGATTTTAATTTTTTAAATTAATCAATTATACAACATACTATCTTAAATGGTTGTTATTATGATAAATTCTTAATAGATGTTATTATATAATTTGTACATAAAATAATTTAAAAAATGTTTTTTTAAGTCAATTAATTAGAACTATACAAGGACGGATCCAGAAATCTTGATTAGTGGGGGCAAAACATATATACTATTCTCTCCGATCTAATTTATAAATTCATTCAACAATCAATGTATTTGGCCTAATATTAAATAAGATACATTAATTATTCAATTAATCTAAAAAATAAATTATCAATTATAAATAGAACCAAAAGGAGTATTATAAATATTTATATCAATATAAAAGTAATAAATTATTAAGTAAAAAAGTTTAAAATATTTATATCAATATAAAAGTAATAAATTATTGTGTAAAAAAGTTTAAAATATTTATATCAATATAAAAGTAATAAATTATTGTGTAAAAAAGTTTAAACTATCTAAACATTGTTATTCTATATCCACAAAAGAATCAAAATACTTAAATATATTAAAATAAACATTGTTATTCTATATCCACAAAAGAATCAAAATACTTAAATATATTAAAATAAAATCTACATGTCATTGAAAGTTTGAAACTATTGAATTTTTTTTTAATATGCAACAAAACAACAATTCTCTTACTTATATATACTTAATTCATCAAGCATACAAATGCTATTTTTTATGCCGGGCAATGATTTTGTTTCATCGGGTGAAAAACAAACTTTATTAAATAATTTATAGTATCATACGCATCCTAGTGGGGGCAGCTTCCCCCAATGCTATATACGTAGATCCGTTCCTGGAACTATATAAATATTTTTAAAAAAGTGAGGTTTTATGCGGCAGTGTTGGTGATCTATCCCTAGGACCGACCTTGATTAGAGTTAAGTTAAGGACATTAATGCAAAATTGAATTCAAACCCATACTAGGCGTGAAGGTGAATATTAAAGTTGTATAAACTTAAGGGAGAATGCAGTGAGATCTTTTATCAAAGAAGAAGAAGACTGATTATCAAAGTGGTTCGAAGACATCAGACAATGGTCACCTGTTGAGGTTGACAAGGAACGACTAACTTAGATAAAATGCTTTGGAATCCCTTGTCATGCCTGGAGAGACGATTTTTTCAGATACATAGTTAGCAGAGTGGGGGATTATGTGTCATGTGATGAGGAAACTGAAACTCATTCCAAATTCGATGTGGCAAGAATCTTGGTCAAAACAAAATACACGAGCAACCTAAATGAGGTCATCAATGTTGAGATCAACGACGTGCTGTTTTGTATTAAGCTGGTGGAAGACAATCATGGTCCAAAAAGGATTGTTTTTTCAAACAGTAAAAGAAATGATAGTTCAGATGAATCCTTTGTTGACAAATCAGACGAGGAATCGGACGAGGAGGATGAAGGTGATGAAGAGTTTGACAATGGAGATGAGATAAGTGGAGAAGATGATTCAGACAAACTTGGTAATAAAAACATCGGAAAGAGTGAAGAAAGTAAAGGGTCAGACTTAGGAAACAACAATAATACTGTGACAGAACAGGCCACAAGTCATTATGATCGTGCGGCTTCGGGTTTGACAAGAAAGTACGCTAAAAAGGAAAATTTTGGAGGGGGTAGTGAGAAATGTCAGAAGATGAGGAAGTCAAAAGAAGCTTTAACATTTAATGTTAATTCAGCAGATGCAGAGCAGATGGGACCTGATAAGGCGCATAGGTCTGCAAAAGGAAAGAACTTTGGGAAAATAGAAAAAGAACTTGATACAGGGAATAAATAAATGGAGAAAAATAGAGATACTCAAATAGTTAGCAGCTTGGAGTTGGGCCGTTAGGTTGGGTCGGACAATGAAGAAAGGCTTAGGCCCAATCCAATCAACATATCAGATAATAATTTTCTTGGGCTTTGACCATCTGCCACCCCTTCATCGAGGAAAAAGAAACCTTTGGCTGAAATATATGACAACATCCAAATCCCTTATGCTCCATCATATTATTCTGCCTTGTTACATTCAGCTGTAATTATCAAACTAGTCAGCTCATTAGATGGTCTATCTGAAGCACACAGAGTTATTTCTCCCCTGAGTGAAGATAATGAATCTAGATATTCGGGGGGATTCATCCTATGTTGTGATTCCATCTCTGATAAAGATATGGAGATTAGAAATGTGAGAGTCAAGAGAAAACTTGAAGATGTACCTGGCAAGGTGTGGAAAATTTTAAAGGAATTGGGTATGGAAGGAGAAGAAGATGATGAAGTACTTGAAGGTATAATAAGAAGTTTAGAAAAGAAGGATAGAATTAGACATGAGAACCAGAAGGAGGCGCACACAAAGGTTCAATGAATATCATGTTTATTAATATCAATGGGTGCAACTCTTCCATCAAAGAAGAAGAGTGAAATGTATGGTTGAGAAGGAGAAAATTGAAGTTTGCTTAATACAAGAGACAAAAAGACAAGTGACAGATGATTGTTTTGTCAAAACCATATGGAATAGAGAGGAATTTGAATGGCCAGCATCTGGTTCCATAGGTTAGTCAGGAGGTATGTTATCTATATGGAATAATAAATCTTTTCAATGTATTTTTAGCTTTTCTGGTGCTGGGTATCTGGGTGTATATGGAGTTCACAAGGGCAGGGCGATATACATAGTAAACATTTACTCATCTTGTGCATTGAATGAAAAAAGGAAACTATGGGTGAGACTTATAAAATTGAAATCAGATTTGCCAGATGGGGAGTGGATTGTGTGTTGGGGGGGGGTTTAATGCAATTAAATCCAAGAGATAAAGAAAGGGTAGAGGGAGTGGAAACAATTCTGAGATGGAGGAATTTCGGTTGTTTATTGAAGATATGAACCTTGTGGATCCACCGGTAGTAGGCAATAGATTTACTTGGTACAAATCTAATGGCTCTTGCAAGAGTATATTAGATCGATTTCTGATATCTGAGGCATTATGTCGGGTATGGAAAGTTGTTAATCAGAAGGTAGGCGATAGAGATGTTTCAGATCACAGGCCAATATCATTGGTTTTAAACGATAGGAATTGGGGGCCTAAACTTTCTAAACTTTGTAAAGGAAGTGTGGGAATCATGCCATGTATCAGGAAATGCGAGTCATATTCTCATTCAAAAATTACAGTATCTCAAAACTAGGTTGAAATGGTGGAATGTAAATGTGTTTGGAATACTTGATCTTCAAGTAGAAGAGGGAATTGAGAAACTTAATAGTTTGGAAAGTGAAATGGCTGAATGGGAAGATGATTATCCAGTGAGTAAATTGAAAGAAAGAAGTGAGGCTATTGAGGAAATTTGGAGAAAGCTATAACTCAAGGAAAGCTTGCTATTCCAAAAATCAGGAACTAGGTGGATGTTGGAAGGTGACAACAACTCAAAATTTTATCATTCAGTGATCAATTCCAGGAGAAGGGATAATTCAATTTGTGCCTTGAGCATTGGCTTAAATGAGGAAGAAAATGTGGAGAAAGTAAAGCTAAAAATTCATGATCATTATGCTGAGAAATTCAAAAACAACCTATTTGAGGGATTTAACTTGGAGTTAGGTATCATGAAAAAACTTTCTGAGGAGAACAATATCATGCTGGCAGAGCCTTTCTCTTCAGAGGATATTCTTGAGGCAATTAAATCTTGTGATGGGAACAAAAGCCCAGGCCCAGATGGCTTCAATTTGAAGTTTATAAAGAATACTTGGGAGATCATAGGTGAAGACATCATAAGTTGTATCACAGAATTTCATGAAAAAGCAACCTTGCCTAAAACATTCTGCTCATCATTTCTAGTTCTCATTCCTAAGTCTGATAATCCCCAAGATTTGAAGGAGTTTAGGCCTATTGCACTGATTGGTTGTATTCACAAAATAATAGCTAAAATTATGGCAGCAAGATTGAGTCGTGTGATAGGAAAATTGGTGTCTAATTCTTAGACAACATTTATACTAGGGAGGCAGTTGCTTGATGGGGTCTTGGTGGCCAATGAAGTTTATGATTATGTCTTGAAAAAGAAGAAAAGAGGTTATATGTTCAAGGTGGATTTTTCTCAAGCCTATGATTGTGTAAACTGGAGTTTTATGTTTAAAATGTTAGAAGCAATGCAGTTCTGTCCGTAATGGCAAAGTTGGATCAAAGGGTTATTGTGCAATAGTTATGGTTCAGTTCTGGTCAATGGAAGTTCATCTAAAGATTTTAAAATACACAGGGGTCTTAAACAAGGAGACCCATTATCTCTGTTTCTATTTGTCCTAGTCAAGGAATGCTTAGCAGTACTAATTAAAAAGGCAGAAGATTGCAACTTGTTAAGAGGTTTAAAAATTGAAGGGGATACATCCATTAGTTTACTACAATTCGCTGATGACACATTGATTATGTGTGATGATTCATGATCTAACTTTTGGGCGATAAAAGCTGTGCTTAGAGGCCTAGAAGTTGCATTTGGTTTGAAGGTGAACCACACTAAAAGCAAACTAATGGGAATGGGAGTAGAGGACAACAAGACTGAAGCGGCAGCAACCTTCCTGACTTGCAAAACTGGAACATTTCCTTTTAAATATCTAGGGCTATCAGTAGGAGGGAGACACAAAACCGCTGCTTTTTGGAAACCTGTCTTGACATCAATAAAAGCTAGACTATCTTCTTGGAGGGGAAAGATGTTATCCATTGGAGGGAGGGTTACTTTGATTAACTCAGTCATTACAAATTTACCAATCCACTTCTTATCACACTTTTTGGCACCAGATAATGTTGTGAGAGAGATCAAAGCAATTCAAAGAAGATTTTTATGGGTAGGTGGAGGAGATAAGAAATACATAGCTTGGGTGAAATGGTCACAGGTATGTAAGCCAAGAAAATAAGGTGGACTTGGCATAAAAGATGTGACAACTTTCAACAGAGCTCTTGTGGAAAAATGGATCTGGCGAGTGTATAATGAACCTAATGCAATTTGGAGTAACATTCTCAAGGTAAAGTATGGAGAGGAATTCCATAACTTATTTCAATTACGGGATTCCAGAAACACAAGATTATGTTCAAGGTGGTGGAATGATATTATTTGGCTGGCAAAACCAGTAAATGAACAAGGATTATTCAATATACTAAAGTGGAAAGTGGGGAATGGGACGAGGACATCTTTTTGGCAGGCACGATGGATTGGAGGAACAACTCTCAAAAATCAATATCCTGATCTTTATAATTCGTCTCCTTCTCAGCAAACATTAATTAGTGAATGTGGTGATTGGATTGATAATAAATGGAAATAGGATTTAGAAGGTAAGAATGTGCTACTGAATGAGGATGTCAATGGACCTGCTGCAGAACTCAAGATGATCTTACAGGAAGTGTCATTGAAATTTTATGATGAGGATGAGATTCTATGGCCCAGGGACTGTGATATCAAATTCACTATGAAAACATGCTATGAGGGGTTGAATCAAAAGGAGGAGGATGTATTAGATGATAAGTTGATAGAAGCTTTGAAAGAGTTGTGGAATGCAAAGATACCTCTTAAAATTAAGATATTTGGATGGAGACTATTTTTAAATAGACTTCCTACCCGTGATAATCTTACAAAGAGAGGTATTATTATTGACCCTCATTAGAAGCCTTGCGTTTTCTGTTTTCAGGAGGAAGAAGATATAACTCATATTTTCTTAACCTGTCCTAAGACCATGTTAGTTTGGAAGGAAATTGAGTCATGGTTAGGGGTTACTTATCATAGAGGACCCAATTGCATTGAAGATTTCCTTAGTTGGGGAAAAGCATCTGAATTTGAATTGCTGATGAGATACATATGGTTGGTAACAAGCTGGTGCATATGGAGATTTAGGAATCAAGTAATTTATAAGGATTATATTGCCATTCCTAAAGATATGTTCCAAGGGATAGTGTGGTCTACATGGAAATTGAGGGTCTTGAATTCAAAGAAGAAATGTCCAGGAAACTTATATGATTGGCATAAATGGCCATCAGATTTGTATTGAAAAGGTTTGGAATACTGTGGTTGGTGTGGCAATAGCATTTGTGATCATCAATGATTCTGCTATAAATGACAGTAGATCTCTTAATAATAGGAGTAATGCAGGGAGTAATTAGGCTTTTAAATTTTCCTTTTGTTTTTGTTTACTTCATAATTGCAGGAGTTTTATGACATTAATTGTATTTATTTGGGGTCATTACTTTGACCATATTAATGAAGATTGAGTATTAAAAAAAAGTTGTATTTATATCTTTGTTGAAGTTTATTTAGAGTTTGTCATTTTTTATATTTTCGAATTGTTGGATGTATAAATTGGACTCAACCTCACATTAGGCATGAGGGTATATATTAAAATTATATTTGCGTAAATGAAGTTTGTTTGAAATTCAACGTTACTTGAATTTTCAAATGATTGAATGTATAAAATGTATAACAACAACCACTTTATTTGAGATGCATATATCAATATCAATTTTGTGGTGTTATTATCACTTCATCTATAAATATAAAAAATATCTCTTCGTCTGCAACCTAAGAAAAATAATTAGTTTATTATCAATGGCTAACCAATTACATGCATATCGTGTGTAAATTATTTATAAAAACAATAATTACATTTTTAAGTTATATTAGTATAATTATTTATTTTTAATGTGTTATTTTAATTTTCCAGGCTTAGACAATCCTTTATAAATAACTTGATCCCAGAATAGGGAAGGGAATCACAAATTTTCAATAGACACAAACACTTAAAAAAGTCTCTCAAAGGTTGTTGAGTGAATCGGCTTTACAACTTCCTTTCACCCTAATCACACCAAAATTAGTCAAAGGTGTGATTGTGATCCTTATTGCACTTTAGAAAACACAGGGACCATTGGTCATTCGCTGAAGTCACATAACAAAGGCTATTGCTTCATCTAAGCGAGCATGGTTTTTAACTATTGTACTTTTAGCAAATACAATTGGTATCCATGATGCTGCAGTAGCTATTAAGGGAAAATATTTGTTTTTATCGTATCCACAAGGACTGATGCAATATCAATGTCATTCAACAGTTACTGTGATTTTAAGCATAAGTTTGCAAGATATTTGATGGTTTAAAGCTACAAAATATAACACGGATGAATGATAATAAAGTTTCAGAGAGAGGAAAGCTTGGCAGGATTGAATTTATCCACCGGTAGAATATGTAATTTACCAATCAGTTATACACAATCTAAACATTTATCAATATTATCATGTATCGCTCGCCGACAGTGTTAATGTCTAAACTCCTGACGATAGCTCAATCTTATTGTTGATCGACGATCTCTCAGCCTATTAAATAATATGGTAACATTAAGACTCGATACTCAAGTGAATGTTAAATCTAAACCTATGTCTAGGGTTTAACATCTAATAGATGATTATCCTATATCGAGATTCGAAGAGTATTTCTCAATAACAGTTCAAATCCATATGTAAAACAACTAAACAAGAATAACATCAATACTAATGCATGAATAGATTATACATAACGCCATGATCAATAAAAATACATAATGTGACAATGAATTACATCCAATCTCAACAAGAAAGGAATTTAGCTACTCACGGTAGCTTGATAGAAAGAGAATAATGAAGATGAACATGCATCAATCGTGATATCCCAATGATTGATGTGAACCCAGCTTCTGATCTTCAAGAAGCACCCTCTTCTGTTGTTCTCTTTCTCTCTCTCTCTCTCTCTCTCTCTCTCTCTCTCTCTCTCTCTCTCTCTTTCTCAAAAATGTAATATATTTAAAAATGTGAAGTGCAAAGGTATTTATACATAGTTGAAAAAATGAATGGCGTTAAGCCCCCGATTTGGCGCTAAGCACAACTAGCAAACAAATAAATTAAACCGCCATAAATGGCATTAAGCCCCAAATTTGCCGCTAAGTGCAGAAGTCCCTGACTTGATGTGCCACAATGGCGCTAAACCCCATCTGCAAAATTGCTTTGATCCAAAAAATGCATGTTGAAGTGGTATCTTTGTCTTTTGATGACCAAAGTTCCTCCTAAGCATAAATACCTACAAAATGGGTTGAAATTAAGCAAACTATAACTAATTACATGATAAAATACTATAGTTAGATATTTTAATTTTAACAAAATTTGAGGTTTTACTACAAGAATCTAATGAAATAAGTTAATAATTGTCATATTTTAATGTACAAAGTAACTATAATGTGGCACATATTAACTCTCCTCAACTTATAACTTTGTTTGTCCTGAAACAAGAGTCTCACAAACCTAAAGAAACAAGAGCAACTACCAATATTTCACATGATCACATAAGTTTTGAGAAAATAAGACAAATACATGGTTCAAAATTTCAAAAGCACAAGCAAAGTGATGCTTACCATTATACTACAACCAAACCATGATCATGAAACAAATTCTAAACACAAAACTCATGTCATAAATTCTAAAACAACACGTGCTCAATTATGAATCACACCTAGCACACATCTTCAAATTTGGATGAAGAACAAAAATGAGGGACTTGACTCACACCGATCAATCTTGCTAAGATCTTGATCAACTTATGCACTCATCTAAGCAAATCACAATGAAAGCATAAAAGCACAACATAAAGGACTTTCAAGAGTTGTAATGAGGTTTGGCTATCAAAGAAGGGTTATATCTAAAGGTATTGAAACGAAGTTGCCAAAATATAGAAGAACATTCACTTATCTAACTCTTAATAATTCACAACTTCATTTACCACTTTTCTTTGTTTAAATGATACACCCTTGAATTCATTTGTTGGCACCATTCAATTCTTTTTCACAATTTTTTTTCTTTTTTAACTTCTTAGAAATCCACCTTTTTCTCCCCAACTTTAATACAATCAACATTTTAGTATGATTGCTCCCCTATTTTATATGGCAAGGGACAAAATTACACCATCAAATGAAGGTTTAAGGTTTAAGAAAAAAATTCAGAATCCATTCTAAAATCAATGATGAACTACTCTTTGCATGCAAAGGAAAAATCCCACAATTCAAAATTGATATAGATCCAGACACTAAGGCTCAAAGGAGTTAGTAAATTCTCTCTCACTCACAAGGTAGGTCACTTTTGGTTAAGTGGTTGTGCTCAAATTCAAAAAAAATAAAATTTCCTTGATCACTTTCATGCTTTCATTCGATTCAACATAATTGCAAGATTAAACATAAATCAACCGAGTTAAAACAAAGATTGTTGGTCTCCTGTATATAGTAATCAATGGAAATTATCCTCACACTTAGGCCTTGATCGAAAGTGATTCAATCATGAACATGTAGGGCAAAAAAATGAATAACATGATGTTTGTACAAATCACTAGTTTCATATTCATGCTATGATCTAGAAAGCAATAAATATGTACCTTGACATTGTACCATCCTTAAAGCTTTTATCATTATCAAAGCATTTGCTAGTTTAAACATTTAAACTTGGAATAATCACTCAATGCTTTTTCAAGCCATTCATAAACAAACTTTGAGAACAAACTAATTTTTTTTTTTGCTAAAACTCTTGAAATTAAACTAAACTAATATACTATCTACATGAAACAGATTAAACAAAACAAAACATAATTAACAAAAATCACAACAAAGATGGGGTAATAGGCATCAGTGAAAGTGGATAAGTGGCCTGAGTAAAAAGAATTTTTATTGGTATGGCAGGGCGCGCTCAACGCCAGTTCTACTACCCAAAATTTTCAAAATATAAATTTTTAAAATGCTTTCCATCCACTTACACTCTTTAAGGTTTAAACTATTAAATGCAAAGCTATTAAATACTTATAAATTTGGGTTGCCTATCAACAAGAGCTTGATTAACGTTGTTAGCTCGAAGCCTTTTTTCAATTATACGCTCCCTCTTGTTGCTTCTTTTGCTTGACTAATTGTTTGCGCTTCCTGATTTTGATGTTGTTCCTTCACCAGCAGTTACCCCTAACCAACACTTGAGCAAACATGATGGGAAACATGTGTGTATATATATATATATATATATAATATAGACAAATGCACAAAGCTTAAAAAGATAGATACTATTGCTATTCTTTTAATATCTAAACGCCAGTCACCGACAATAGCGCCATTTTGATACTGCAGTAGCTATCAAGGGTAAATGTTTGTTTTATTGTATCCACAAGGGGGTGGAGCGATATCAATACCGTTTAACAATTACTATGATTTTAAGGATAAGTTTGCAGTATGCTTGATGGTTTAAAGCTACAAAATGTAAAGCGGGTGAATGATAAATAAAGTTTCAGAGAGATGAGAGCTTGCTAGGATTGAATTTCATCCACCGGTAGAATATGTAATTTACCAATCAATTATACACAATCTAAAAATTTATCAATATCATCACGTATCGCTCGCCGACAGTGTTTATGTCTAAACTCTTGACGAGAGTTTAATCATATTGTTGAATCGACGATCTCTAAGCCTATTAAACAATACCGTAGCATTAAGACTCGATACTCAAGTGAATGTTAATTCTAAATCTATGTCTAGAGTTTAGCATCTAACAGATGATTATCCTAGATCGATATTCGAAGAGTATTTCTCAATAACAGTTCAAATAAATATGTAACACAAGTAAACAACGATAACATCGATATTATGACAGTGAACTACATCCAATCCCAACAAGAAAGGGATTTAGCTACTCATGGTAGCTTGATGCAAAGAGAAGAATAAAGATGAACATACATCAATCATGATTTCCCAACGATTGATGCGAACCCAGCTTCTGATCTTCAAGAAGCATCATCTCCCATTGTTTTCTAAGTTTCTTTCTCTCTAAAATGTAATATATTTAAAATTTGAAGTGCAAAACTATTTATACAAAGCTGAAAAAGTGAATGGTGTTAAGCCCCAGATTTGGTGCTAAGCATAACTTGCAGACAAATAACTTAAACAGCCATAAATATCGCTAAGCCCCATATTCGACACTAAGCGCGAAAGACCCAGACTTGCTGTGCTACAATGGCGCTAACCTCATTTGCAGGATTGCTTTGATCTAAATAATGCATGTTGAAGCCATATATTTGTCTTTTGATGACCAATGTTCCTCCTAAGCATATTTTCCTACAAAATGGGTTGAAATTAAGCAAATTAGAACTAATTACATGATAAACTAATATAGTTAGGTATTTAAACAAAAGTTGAGGTTTTGCTACAAGAATCTAATGAAACAAGATAATAAAGGCTATGTTTTCATGTACAAATTAACCATAATTTGGCACTTATCAATCCACCATGTGTCCTGGAAAAAAATATGGGTCACACCCATCTTAAGCTCACAAGTTGCGTCATTCATCCCCTGAGCATGGTGATAAGGCATTGTTGGTGTAAGCCCTAGAGGCTAATACTTTTGGTACTTGTATCGAATTATTTATTAATAATAAAAGGAATTTATTTATTATGTTTGTTTTTCTAAAATAATAAAGTCCCTAGAATAGCAAGTCTGTTTAATGAAATATTAAGTGTGACTTAATCATGAGATCCCATTAAACATAAGGACATTATTCTTAAAGTATCAGTAGTTGAGCTTTACCGTGAAGTGGGATAACCTTAAAGCATTAAGACTATTATGTAGATAGACTGATGATCACATCTCATGGATCATGGATAAGGAGTTATTAAGTCTTAACATAGGTATGAATATTAGGAATAATATTTATACTGGATTGACCCGCTATGAGAGTACTACTGAGAATGTTATGCAAAATTTCATAAGTTATTCTCATGGTGATAATGGTGCATACCACCCTTCGAACTGAAACCACTATGGACCCTAGATGTAGAGTCGAGTACTTTATTGCTGATCTAACAATGTTCGTAACTGAATGACCATAAAGACAGTTGATGAATACTCCACAAAGCATGTTGAGGGACATGAGTGACCTAGATGAAATTTGCCCATCCTGCATAATAGGATAAATGTATAAGGGACCAATATTGAACTGGACAAGGATGACATTGTATATGCCTTGTGTTCAATATAGACATAAGGGCAAAAAGGTAATTGTACACATAAGTATTATCACAAAAGGTTTTGTCAGTTCACATGACAATTTAGTGACTTGGGTAGCAGTGATGTGTTGCTAGATACCACTCACTATTTATTATGTCAAATGCGTGACTTAATACAATTGCCAATGTCGCAAAAACCTACAGGGTCACACACATAAGGACAGATTGATAAGAGGTAGAGTAAATAAGGAACACCGTAAGGTACGATGCACTTAAGTAAATGTAGAACACCGTAAGGTACGATGCTCTTAAGTAGAATACAGAATGTGATAAGGTACCATGCTCTTAAGTGATATATGGTACACCATAAGATATGGTACACGTGCACTTAAGTGGGATTTTTAGCTTGCATCCCACACAAGTGATTCTATAAATAGAACCCTTGAGCAGAAGCATTCACACTTGATGAAAATTCGGACTGTGAAACCCTAACTTTATTTTCCTTATATCTCTTTCTCTCTCACTCAAAGGCTTCAATCGTAAAAGCTAGCACTGAGATTGAAGGAATCTGTTATTGTGGACTGAGTAGAGGCGTTGTTCATCATTCAACGCTCATGATCACACCTTTGATTCAGCATCAAAGGTTTTATCGTCACAAGAAGTAACTATTTCTATCACTGATCATGCCCATTCGTAAGGATTACTAAAGGGAAAATTATAATTTCTACTGCATTTTGTATCATGATTTCCCTTCAGGAATGACATTGTAAATCCTGCCTAAGTAGTCACATCTGCGCACACCATAACACAGGGATTTGTTAGAGGTGGGGAATTTATCTCTTATTGTAAGAGATATGCTCGACAAGTCCTATCATTGGATAACACACCATTCAACCCCACACCAAGGGAAAGAAAGAAGTCAAAACCTGAAATCGTTTTCTCTATAAAGTAAACTAAATGCATGCACTATAATGACAACGATTCCATAGTCGTCACAGTGCAGTGTAACAGTTGGGATATAAAACGGGTATTGATTTACCCAAAGAGCTCAACAAATATTATATTCTAGGACTATTTGATCTGATTGGATCTAAATGACATCCTGGAATTTTAAGGTTCATTGATTGTCCCCTTTCAGACAAGCTCGTGCATGTAAAAGGCAACATAACCCTCAATAACTTATTTAGGATGGAGGAGAATGCGAAGAAGATCAAGGTCAAATATCTCATGGTATACGCCTATTCTTCGTATAATGTTATCATTTGGCACTTTGCCCTCAAAATTTTGGGCACCACCTTGTTGACCTTTACATAATTATAAATATTCTCTCCTTGACATACGAGTCAGGGTAATTCGAGGTGCTCAAGAGATATTCCGATAATGCTACCCAGGTAACCTCATGATAAGGAGGGTGAAATTGGCTGCAACCACCATTCTGCTGCTAGATGCACAAGAAGAGGATTTTATGAACTTTGATACTAGGATAGACATCAAGAAAGAATGAAGGACTCACACAAAGGATATGAAGAAAGTCCATATCGGTCACTAAGATTTCAAGACCACTGAGTTAGGTACCTCCCTGATTAAAACTGAAGAGGAAGAGATGGCCTCCCTACTTAGAAGAAACATTGATTTTTTGATGTGGGCCTCTTTTGACATGCCTAACATAAATGTCATGGTAGTCTTCCATTGTCTCACTATATATTTTATTTTGAAGCCCGTGGTGAGGCAAAGAGGGCGGCAATTGATAAGGAAGTTAAGGAGTTGAAAAATGTAGGTTTCATAACTAATATCAAATACCTAACTTGGATAGATAAATCTTTCCTAATTCGGAAGGCATTAACTAAATGGCAGATGTGCATCGATTTCATTAGTCTGAACGTAACGTGCCCTAAAGATATGTATACAATGCCTAACATTGGTAGAGCTGTCGACGAGTCCTCCGATTACAAAACTCTAAGCTTCATGGTCGCCTACTCCGGTTATAACCAAAGAAATATAAAACCTTTGAACGCACCAAAGATGGCGGCATGTCTAACCATGGAAATTACTACTACAATGTCATGTCGTTTGGATTGAAAAATGTAGCCACCTATCAAAGGCTAATGGATTTAGTATTCTCAAACCAAATAGGGTGTGATCTAGAGATCTACACTGATAACATGATTTTGAAAACCCATGAAGAAAGAAGCCATTATAAAGACTTGGAAGACATCTTGAAATAAGTTCGAAGATGAAACATGCGCACGAATCCCGCAAAGTGATCCTTTAGGTTCAGGCAAGTAAATTTTTGGGATTTATGCTAGCAAGAAGATGGATTTAGGCAAATCTTAAAAAATGCTAGGTGGTCATTGACATGAGAAGCCCTTTCAGGGTCAAGGAGGTTCAAAACTAATTGGGTGCTTGGTCGCACTAGAACATTTTTTCATGTGCATGTGACAAGCATTTTGTAACACCCTTTTCTACCCAACAAACGTCACGAATAAATACAACAATTTAATCAGATTAAAGTCCCAAAAGGGCGCCACATTTCGTCATAATACATCAAATAACCACTTGCTCCGTAATACGGGTTTTACCATCATGAATTTATTTAAACATCACGCAGCGGAAATCAAAATTTTTAAATAATTTTATAATCCAAAACTTCTAAAACAAGACATCATAAAACATCCTCATGCCAACAAATAAAAGAACGTAAATCGTTCGACTCAAACGTCCCGACCCGATGTTACATATCAGAGCAAGACCCTTAAATCAATGGAGAAATAAAAATACTTCAAAGTACTAAATCTTCATGCGCCAAGAAAGCTAAGCCTGATCACCTGCACGTTACCCACGTGGAGGCAAAATTCAAACAGGCAGGGTGAGTAATCACGAATTAATATATAAGATATAAGCAAAGATAAAGTAGAAGCACAACATCATCAATTTAGTCACAACATCATTAATACATCAATTACGTCAATAGAATGCAATGACACCCAATATGCAAATGCAACATCATAGACTCATGCATGTGGTACCAATTCATCATAATTGATGGACACTGGGCCATCTCCCTCCAAAGATCCCCACTAATAGGATCGATTCTACACAAGAACCGGAGCACGTCACAAAACACCTCAATCCACACAATGGGATTGAAGCCTCCAAATGGACCGGAGTCCTAACTATGCCATGAATGCATGATGCAAATCGTCATAATAATCATCGTCATAAAATTGTCATAGTTACATCATCATCCATGACTCATTATCAAACATCATTATACAACACCAATTCGCACTCATCACAATTCGTCACTATACCACACAATTCTTTATATTATACTCGTCACATAAAATTCCCGATTTTGTCCCATTCATCTTCATTACTAGTTTACTCACGTTTAATTACCCCATCATAGCCTTATGTCTCAAGGAAACCGCATCTCAAGCGAAATCGGGACAGAAATCGCAAAAATGGACAATTCTGCCAACAACCCTGTCCATATGCGTATGGCCATGCCCCATACGCGTATGGCTCAACTCCTCGCCCACTGGCCTGCGTATCATATGCGTAGGGCCACCTGCCCAGGCCTCTCTTACGCGTATCACCATCCGTGTTACGCGTACGAACAAAGAGGATTCTCCTCTCAAAAATCCTTGCATTTTTCCCCTACGCGTAATGGCTAGCCCATACGCGTAGGACCCCTTCCCAAGAACCCCATACGCGTATGGCCCTTCATTCCCAGCTTCACATACGCGTAATGGCTTCCCATATGCGTATTGCCACCATTCCCTTACGCGTACCCTACGCGTACTGGCAGAGGGCCGTGTTGGCCCTGGGGACGGGTGCGTATGCTATGCGTATCACCCTGGATGTGTCCCTCTTGCGCGTAATACTTCCCCCGTTACGCGTATTGCCAGAAAACCCTCCAAAACTTAGATTTCGCATCTGAACGAACACACCCCATTCCATCACCTTTGATCTTGCAAAATTGGACCCAAAACTATTTCAATTTATCACAGATCTACGTTTTTATCCTACTTCATTATTTACATCAATTTATTTCTAATTATTAAGTCCTAATTCGTTAATCCCATCATCAATTTCAGACCTGTTGTCGTTCACATATTCATCACAGCAACAATAATCATCCACACGAATTTCACAGAATTTACAGCACGCATATCAGATTCATAACAGAAATCGATCAATACAGATCTACGAAAATTCATCACAGATTCATCATACGAATATTCATCATAAAACACAGAACACACAAACTACTCTACCTTAAACCCTTATCAAACATATGAACCCGGATTAACCCCTCATACCTCGAATTTTTCCAGCAACAGATCCTTCTTTCGAGTTCTACGGTTGATTATCTCGTTCTCTGTGCCCTAACTTCCTTTCCTCAGTTTCTCTTCACTTCTTAGATTGCACAGAATAACTCTCCTAATTCCCTCTTTTCTTTTTGTTAACCCTACCTCTTGGACCTTAATCATGAATTACCCATATTATCCTCATTAACCCTTCTCAATATTACCGTCTCACCCTTAATGGTTCTCTTAATTATTTTAAATAATAATAATAATAATCATAATAATAATAATAATAATAATCTAATTATTCAAATTATTCTACTATTATTATTACTAATAAAATAATCTAAATTAATTACTAATTCTAAGATACCTCAATATTCCCTTAACTCAAACTACCCCGCAACACTACCCAATTCACCATGCGTCACAATATCCATCAAAATTCACCAAAACACCGAATAATCATAATAATTCAATTAAATAAATATTATAATTATTTTGGGGTGTTACTACTCTCCCCCACTTAAAGAATTTTTGCCATCGAAAATTACCTGGAGGAAACAGAGTCGAATACGACTCCTTCATCTGATCTTCACGCTCCCAAATCCAACTTTCACCAGCTGGTCCACCCCATAACATCTTCACCAAAGCTATGTCTTTACCTCGCAGTTGCTTCATTTCATGACCATCAATCCGCACAGGTAATGCTTCCACAGTCAGATTATCCCTCACTTGTACATCATCCATCTGAATCACATTCGATGGATCCGGAATATACTTCCTCAACTGAGACACATGGAACACATCATGCAAATTCGCAAACGACAGCGGTAAAGCGATCTGATAGGATACCTCTCCTATCCTCTGCAAGATTTGATATGGACCAACAAAATGTGGAGTAAGCTTCCTAGACTTCAAAGCTCGACCCACACCAGTCACTGGCGTCACCCTAAAAAACACATGATCTCCCTCTTGGAACTCGAGTGCTTTCCTTCTCTTATCATGATAACTCTTCTAACGACTCTGTGAAGCTCTCATCCTTTCTTGGATCATCTTAATTTTCTCAGTCGTCTCCTGCACAATCTTAGGTCCGAGTACAACACTTTCGCCTGACTCATACCAACACAATGGAGTTCTACACCTTCTCCCATACAAAGCTTCGTACGGTGCCATTCCAATACTAGC
The DNA here is from genome assembly GCA_022829125.1 of Lathyrus tuberosus. Taxonomy (NCBI): domain Eukaryota; kingdom Viridiplantae; phylum Streptophyta; class Magnoliopsida; order Fabales; family Fabaceae; genus Lathyrus; species Lathyrus tuberosus. The sequence continues at coordinate 811,456 of JALAZF010000757.1, read as the reverse complement.
ATGAAAACTATTGTTGTACGTGAACTCAATCAACAGTAAATGGCTATCCCAAGATCCTCCGTGCTCCAGCACACAACCCTCAACAAATCCTCTAAGGATTGGATAGTCCTTTCCGTCTGGCCGTCCGTCTGCGGATGATATGCATAACTTATCCTCAACTTAGTATCCAAAGCATCTTGCAAACTCTTCCAGAACCTCGATGTAAATCTCGGGTCTCTATTCGACACAAATCTCGAAGGTATCACATACAACTTCACAATCTCCTCAATATACATCTCAGCTAACTTCTGCATAGAATGATTAATCTTTATTGGCAAGAAATGAGCCAATTTAGTTAATCTATTCACAATCACCCAAATCGAATCATTTCCCTTTGCAGTCCTCGGCAACCCCGACACAAAATCCATGGAAATGCTATCACATTTCCACTCTGGGATATTCAACTGTTGCATCATACCTAAAGGCTTCTTATGCTCCATCTTTGACTTCTGACAAGTCAAGCACGCGTAAACAAACTCCACAATATCCTTCTTCATACCTGACCACCAAAACAACTTTTTCAAATCCTGGTACATCTTCGTAGCACCTGGATGAATACTCAATCCACTTCGATGTCCCTCTTCAAGAATGTTTTTCTTAATATCTGGAACATCTGGGACACACACCATATCTCTGAACCTCATCACACCATTCTCATCAATCCGGAATTCACCCCCGTTACCTTGGTTGATCAATGTTAACTGGTCAACCAACTTTAAGTCATATTGATGTCCCACTCTGATCTCTTCCAGAATACCACTAGTCAACTTCAATATCCCCAACCTCACACAATCAGGATTCTCTTCACATACCAAACTCAAATCTCAGAATTCCTCAATAAATTCCAACTCTTTCACCATAAGCATTGACATATGCAATGACTTCCTGCTCAATGCATCAGCCACTACATTTGGTTTACCAGGATGGTAATTCAAATCAAAGTCATAATCCTTCAACAACTCTAACCACATTCTCAACCTCATATTCAACTCTTTCTGATCAAATAAGTACTTCAAACTCTTATGATCGCTGAACACTTCGAATTTAGAGCCAAATAAGTAATGTCTGCAAATTTTCAACACAAACACCACAGCTGCCAACTCTAAGTCATGGGTTGGGTAATTCACTTCATGTACCCTAAACTGCCTAGAAGCATAAGCAACAACTTGACCATTCTACATCAACACTCCTCCAAGACCCATCTTCGATGCATCACAATACACTACAAAAGATTCATTCGGATTAGGCAAAATCAACACTGGAGAGGTCGTCGACCTCTTCTTCAATTTCACAAAACTCTCTTCACAAGCTACATCCCACACAAAAGCTTGTCCATTTCAAGTCAGCTGAGTCAAAGGTAATGCCAACTTAGAAAAGCCCTCGATTAACTTGCGGTAATAACCCGCCAATCCCAAAAAACTTTGTATCTCAGTAGCATACTTTGGAGTCTCCCACTGTAACACCACGTCAATCTTATAAGGATCAACAACAATTACACCACTTGAAATCACATGGCCGAGAAAACTCACTTCCTTCAACCAAAACTCATACTTTGACAGTTTTGCATACAACTTCTTCTCCTTTAATACTTGCAACATAGTTCTCAAATGCTTAGGATGCTCTTCTTCAGATTTAGAGTATATCAAAATATCATCAATGAAAACCACAACAAACTTATCCAGATACTCATGGAAAATCTGATTCATATACTCCATGAAGACACTAGGTGCATTGGACACTTCAAACGGCATCACAGTGTATTCATAGTGACCATACCTCGTCCTGAAAGCTGTCTTCGGAATATCATTAGGCTTAACACGACTCTGATGGTAACCCGACCTTAAATCAATATTGCTAAACACACAGGCACCTGCTAATTGATCCATCAAGTCTTCGATCCTTGGAAGTGGATATTTATTCTTGATAGTCACTTTATTCAACTGCCGATAATTAACACACAACCTCACACTTCCGTCATTCTTCTTCACTAACAACACAAGAGCACCCCACAGAGAAACACTCGGCCGGACAAACCTCTTCTCAAGCAATTCTTCCAATTGTTTCTTCAATTCACTTAACTCAGAAGTGGACATCCAGTAAGGAGCCATTGACACTGGACTCGTATCTGGTATTAAGTCCACTGCAAACTCTACTTCACATTCTTGAGGCAAATCACTTATATCGTCTAGAAACACATCTGGAAATTCACGGACAACAGGTAATTTGACACTCGCCGCTTCACGATCAACCTGCAACGATGTAAACAGTGCGAACACGAATGCTTCGTCTTCCAGAAGTTTGGCTACATGCTTAGCAGACAAGAACATCAACTCGCCATCATCACCAAACTCAGGAAACTCTACGGTCTTATTATAACAATTGATGTGATCATGGTTGAACTCCAACCAGTTTATTCCAAGGATTACATTGATTTGGTGTAAGGGTAAACACACAAAATCCATCGCAAAACTCTTCCCAAAAATCGTCAAAGGACATCTCAAACACACAAAAGTAGTAGTAACAGAACCATTAGCTGGAGTTTCTATTACCATATTACCATTCATATCAGACAATTTCAAACCCAATCTAGTAGCACAATCAAATGAAATAAACGAATGAGTAGCACCAGTATCAATAATAGCGACCAACTCAACACTATTAATAAAAAAAGTACCTCAAATTAGGCTGTCCTTCTCTGGAACTTTTGCACCACTCAAAGCAAACACTCTGCCATTGGTCTGAGCAGCAGTAACAGTCTTCTTCAGTTTATGCACTGGGTACTGATGTGACCCTTTTCACCAAAGTTGAAACAGGTTGGACCATCATCCTTGCAATCAGTAGCTCTATGACCCTTCTTGCCACATCTGTAACATCTCAACACATTATTGGTGCAAGCCTCAGCACAATGGCCTTATTCGCCACACCTGTAACACTTCCCAAAAGCAGGAGCTGCTCCCCCACTTGTCTTCTTCCCATCTGAAGCCTTCTGCTTCCCTTTGTCAACTGAAGTCGTATAAGGCTTCCCACTATATTGCCCCTTCTCTTTCTTCTCACTAAGATGCTTGTAGTGAGCAGATCGAGCTCGGTTATCCTCATCATAAATCCTACTCTTATCCACCGGCTCAGCATACCTGCGAATTTGTTGGTACCCAATACCCTGCTTGATTTCCAGCCTTAGCCCATTATCAAACTTGAGACACTTGGACACCTCAGCATCAGCACAGTTATACTCTGCCACAGTCATGTTTCCTTGCTTCAGCTCAAGGAATTCCACCTCTCTCTTGCCACGAGCATCCTCTGGAAAATACTTTCCCAAAAATTCCTGCTTGAACACAGCCCAGGTTATCACACTACCAACTTCTTCTAGTCTCTGGCGGGTGTTATCCCACCAATCCTCAGCCTCTTTTGACAACATGTGAGTTCCAAACTCCACCTGTTGAGCGTCAGTACACCCCATCACCAGGAAGAACTTCTCAATCACCTTCAGCTACTTCTGTGCACTCTCTGGATCATGAGTACCCACAAAAGTCGGCGGATTGTTCCTCTGGAACTTCCCCAAAGCGCGAAACTCGTCCGGAGCTCCACCATTCTGATTATTCTGAGCCATTGCTTGAGCAAGTGACTCCAACGCATCAACGATAGCACGATCATTTCTTCCAGCCATCCTGCATTCCACTAACAAGATTAGAAGAAACAAAACATCGACAGTGTACACACACTCGTCGACTGACAGGGGACTGACATCATGTAAAACCTGGCTGGACAGACTGACCAGCTCTGTTACCACTAATGTAACACCCTTTTCTACCAAACAAACGTCCCGAATAAATACAACAATTTAATTAGAGTAAAGTCCCAAAAGGGCGCCACATTTCGTCACAATACATCAAATAACCACTTGCTCCGTAATAAGGGTTTTACCATCATGAATTTATTTAAACATCACGCAGCAGAAATCAAAATTTTTAAACAATTTTATAATCCAAAACTTTTAAAACACGACATCATAAAACATCCTCATGCCAACAAATAAAAAAACGTAAATAGTTCGACTCAAACGTCCAGACCCGATGTTACATATCAGAGCAAGACCCTCTAATCGACAGAGAAATCAAAATACTTCAAAGTACTAAATCTTCATGCGCCAAGAAAGCTAAGCCTGATCACCTGCACGTTACCCACGTGGAGGCAACATTCAAATAGGCTGGGTGAGTAATCACGAATCAATATATAAGATATAAGCAAAGATAAAGTAGAAGCATAACATCATCAATTTACTCACTACATCATTAATACATCAATTACGTCAATAGAATGTAATGCCACCCAATATGCAAATGTAACATCATAGACTCATGCATGTGGTACCAATTTGTCATAATTGATGGACACTGGGCCATCACCCTCCAAAGATCCCCACCAATAGGATCGATTCTACAAAAGAACCGGAGTACATCACAAAACATCTCAATCCACACAATGGTATTGAAGCCACCAAATGGACCGGAGTCCTAACTATGCCATGAATGCATGATGCAAATCGTTATAATAATCGTCATAAAATCATCATAGTTGCATCATCATCCATGAATCATCATCAAACATCATTATAGGACACCAATTCGCACTCGTCACAATTCGTCACTATACCACACAATTTTTCATATTATACTCGTCACATAAAATTCCCGATTTTGTCCCATTCATCTTCATTACTAGTTTACTCACGTTTAATTATCCCATCATAGCCTTACGTCTCAAGGAAACCGCATCACAAGTGAAATCGGGACAGAAATCGCAAAAACGGACAATTCTGCCAACATCCATGTCCATACGCGTATGGCCATGCCCCATACACGTATGGCTCAACTCCTCGCCCACTGGCCTGCGTATCATACGCGTAGGGCCACCTGCCCAGGCCTCTCTTACGCGTATCACCATCCCTGTTACACGTACGAGCAGAGAGGATTCTCCTCTCAAAACTCCTTGCATTCTTCCCCTACGCGTAATGGTTAGCTCATACGCGTATGACCAATTCCCAAGAACCCCATACACGTAATGGCTTCCCATATGCATATTCCCCTTCATTCCCAGCTTCCCATACACGTAATGGCTTCCCATACGCGTATTTCCACTATTCCCTTATGCGTACCCTACGCGTACTGGCAGAGGGCCGTGGTGGCCCTGGGGACGGGTGCGTATGCTACGCGTATCACCCTGGGTGTGTCCCCTCTTACGCGTAATACTCCCCACGTTACGCGTATTTCCAGAAAACCCTCCAAAATTTAGATTTCGCATCTGAACGAACACCTCCCATTCCAGCATCTTCGATCTTCCAAAATTGGACCCAAAACTGTTTCGATTCATCACCGATCTACGTTTTTATCCTACTTCATTGTTTACATCAATTTCTTTCTAATTATTAAGTCCTAATTCTTTAATCCCACCTTCAATTTCAGACTTGTTTTCGTTCACATATTCATCATAGCAAGAATAATCATCCACACGAGTTTCACAGAATTTACAGCACACATATCAGATTCATAACAGAAATCGATCAATAGAGATCTACGAAAATTCATCACAGATTCATCATACGAAAATTCATCATAAAACACAGAACACATAAACTATTCTACCTTAAACCCATATCAAACATATGATCCCAGATTAACCACCCCCTATACCTCAAATTTTTCCAGCAATAGATCCTTCTTTGGAGTTCTACGGTTGATTCTCTTGTTCTCTGTGCCCTAGCTTCCTTTCCCCAGTTTCTCTTCACTTCTTAGGTTGCACAGAATAGCTCTCCTAATTCTCTATTTTATTTTTGTTAAACCTACCTCTTGGACCCTAATCATGATTTACCCATATTATTCTCACTAACCCTTCTCAATATTACCGTCTCACCCTTAATGGTTCTCTTAATTATTTTAAATAATAATAGTAATAATAATAATAATAATAATAATAATAATCTAAATAACAATCTAATTATTCAAATTATTCTACTATTATTATTACTAATAATATAATCTAAATTAATTACTAATTCTAAGATACCTCAATATCCCCTTAACTCAGTCTACCCCACAACACCGCCCAATTCACCATGCGTCACAATATCCATCAAAATTTACCAAAACACCGAATAATCATAATAATTCAATTAAATAAATATTATAATTATTTTGGGGTGTTACACATTCCACTTTTTTACCACACTAAAGAAGAAAGAGATGTTTGAGGGATCAAACGAGTGTGAGGAAGCGTTCACAACATTAAAGATCTTCTTGGAGAGATGATAACGTGAAAATACATCGTTTATTTGACTTGATTAATGCGTGTTTTCTAGTTGTTTTGATTTGTATTTGTACTATTATGTTGGTATTTTGTTTGTTTTTAAGTATTTATCCATTTAAGAGTCACATGCGAAGAAATGAAGTAATTCAGATGAAAAACAGAAGAAATGCAGCAATTTGCATGCAAGGCATTGTCTGGCGATTTTGGCCATAACTTTTTATCAGTAAATCAGAATGATGCCCCGTTCAAAGCGTTGGAAATCTAACAAAGAGATATACAACATGGAAAAAATTACCAACACTCGGCAGACGCGGAGAGGGGGCCGGCGGGTGCCGACCGTTGTAACGGGAGATAGGTCAGAAACGTTAGAAGCAGTTACACACGTTTGGAAATTATTACTTAGCCGTTTTCCATAATGTTGTGCGGATGTTACAGCCTCATTAGCACTATAAATAGGCCTTGTATTTTCACTTTTTTATCATCCAATCTTAGTTTTCAACCTTAGGCATAAAGTTTATTCTGTAAAGCAAGAATCTGTCATATCGAGGGATTGTTGCACTATAGTTGTTAGTGAGATTGGAGCAATCATAGTTAGAAGTTATTTAATTTCCCGCAATTTACTTTCCAGCTCTGTACCAGATTCAGTCTCCACTTTGGAGCAGGTTTCTTTTATAAATTGCATTTTATTATATTCTGCATCGCTTTTATATTCATTTATTTTCCTGCACTGCTTTACATTCATTTATTTTCTGTCTCTGCCCTTACTTAGTTATTTTAAGTTTCTGTGTGATCTGTTTATCTTTCAGAACTAAACTCAAGCGTGATACTTGTATTCATTCTCTCAAAGTATACTCTCACACTTTGCAAGTTTTTATCTTACAAATGCATTACTTTGCAAACCAATTTATTGTTATGTTTTTAGTTACCATGTCCAGCTAAATCCCTTGTGCTGGGATATGAGGATCGTCGTTCCGACGGTACTCCACATGTCATCTCTTTAGAAATACTTTAGGGGCTATTTTTTATTTTAATTAAACTCTTCTGAACTTCAATTGATCGGTCATTACGTAAATTTGACCGTGTTTTTGTTTGCGTAATGACTGTGACTAGATCGGGTAAGATCGAAAGCCGTCTGACATTTTAGAAAAGAGTTTGTTAGTTGTTAATTGATAAATACAGCAGAAGCACTTTATTGATTAACTAGGAAAGTTTTATATTATTAGAAAGAGGTTTTAAACTACTTTCGGACGTGTTTATAGATTTAGGATTTGGTTGGCCGAGCATATGCCGGAAATCCTTTGGAATAAAATATTTTCAATCGAAAGCATTTTTTAACTAAGTCTTAGAGGTAATTACATAAAAAAGGACTTTATCACTTTAATGCCGAGAGCGACCGGTGCAGCGTGAGAGGTTGGTATAGATTAAAGGTTAGGTCTGGTTCCGATCACGCTAACATGGCGAATCCTTTTTAATTAACTCTTTTTCAAAGAAGAAAACATTGCCCAATAAGTGTTACTATTTAGATGATAGGAGTATTGTTTGATCGACGTGAATTACATTCCAGTATAGTATTTATCTGATTTAATTCTATTTTCATTCTATAGAAAACTTTTACCCTGATATTTATTAGCCTTAGATAAACAACGTAACAATAGTAATCAATAGATTGACATTGGTCTCTGTGGGATCGATAAATCTTTTATATTACTCTGACGTAATCCGTATACTTGCGGATAACACGCATCAAGTTTTTGGCGCCGTTTCTGGGGACCAATTATGTCAAAATTTCGTACCCTGTTTTTACACCGTCTAGACTAAGGCATCCCTTAGCCGGTAAATACGAAGATCTCGTAGTACCAGAAACTTAGTTGATCCATTAGAAGAACCTGAACGTTATGCCCGAGCTCGTCTTCTATTTTGAAAACTCAAAAGAGCAATGGCAGACGAAGAAAACGCTAAACCTCTTAAGGATTTTGCCCTACCCTCTAACGAAGAACCTCATTCTAGTATAGTTAAACCAGCTATACCTGCCAATAACTTTGAATTAAAACCATCTCTGTTACAATTAGTACAACAGAACCAGTTCGCAAGTCTTCCTACAGAAAACCTGAACCAACACCTTAAAGTCTTTATTCAGCTAGCCGATACCTTAAAAGCGAACGGAGCTCCTCCTAAGGCAATACGTCTAAGACTATTCCCATTTTCCCTCAGAGATAGAGCCCAATCATGGTTAGATTCCCTTCCAGCCAAATCTATAACCACTTAGAATGACCTAAAGAAGGTATTCCTTGCTAGATATTTTCCACCAAGTAAAACGGCTGTCTTACGAAACCAAATAACCCGATTTACCCAAAGCGAGGGAGAATCACTTTTCGACGCTTGGGAGAGATATGAGGAACTATTAAGAGCATGTCCACCTCATGTCTTAGAACAATGGCTCATAATCCATACCTTTTATAATGGACTCATGTACAACACTAAGATGACCATAGACGCTGTCGATGGTGGCGCTCTAATGAACAAACCCTACCCCGAGGCTAGCGCTCTCATTGAGGATATGGCACAAAACCATTACCAATGGGGAACCGAACGAGCACCGGTGGAGAAGAAATAGACCAAAGGAGGTGTGTATGAAGTTAGTTGTTTTGACCATATGAACGCAAAGATGGATGCTATAGCTCAAAAGGTAGAAAACCTGACTATAAACCCCACAACAACCATAGCAGTTATACAACCCAGATGTGAAATCTGTGGAACCTCAGGACATACTGTAGCTGAATGCAACCTTTTAGCCGAGAGTACCACAGATCAGGTTAATTACGCCCACGGAAACCCTTATTCAAACACATACAACCCTGGATGGAGGAATCACCCAAATTTTTCCTATAAGAACAATAACCCTACTCAAAATCCAACACCTCAAAGACCACCCGGTTTCCAAACTCAAAGACCTGATCAATCTGCACCATATGCCCCTCAGAAATCAAATTTTGAGAAAAAGATGGACGAATTCATCTCAGCTCAATTACAGCAGAACAAGGATTTCATGAACCAAAACATTCACATGAATGGACTAATTACTCAGTTGGGTACTAAACTCGATTCTGTAATTACCCATAACAAAATGCTTGAAACCCAAATCTCTCAAGTAGAACAACAACAATCTACTCATGCTACACCAGGAGGACAATTCCCTGGACAACCTCAACCTAACCCTAAAGGGCACGCGAACGCTATAGCCCTAAGGAGTGGGACCACTTACAATGGGCCTATAAACCCTAGGTTGAATAATCCAGAACCTCCTAGGAAAGAAGTTATGAACACACCTGAGAAAGAATTTGAGAAATCAGTGGAACCTGAGAAGTCTAAGGATATGGAAGTTAAGGAGAAGGAAAGAGAAGAGGATGAAAAAGTTTATGTACCACCTCCGCCTTACAAACCTTCGATTCCATACCCACAAAGACTTAAACAAACCAAATTAGATAACCAATATAAGAAATTCATAAAAGTGATTGAGAAACTCCACGTAGAGATTCCATTCACAGAAGCTATTACCCAAATACCATCTTATGCCAAATTCCTTAAAGACATTCTAACCAACAAATAAAGATTAGATGATCCTAAACCTTTAGAATGTAATTTAATTGCTGAGAATAAGCTTGCTAAGAAAGAGAAAGACCCTGGAAGTTTTTCTATACCTTGTGTTTTGGGAAACCAAGTTATTGATAAAGCAATTCTGGACTTAGGAGCAAGTGTAAGTTTAATGCCTTTAGCCGTTTGTAAAAGGTTAAACCTAGGAGAAATGCAACCGACTAGAATGTCTCTCCAATTAGCCGACAGATCAGTTAAGTATCCAATTGGTATTTTGGAAGACTTCCCAGTTAGACTTGGTCAACTTTATATTCCAACAGATTTTGTCATAATGGACATTAAGGAAGACGATGAGATCCCAATCCTTTTAGGTAGACATTTCTTATCAACAGCTGGAGCTATAATAAATGTCAAAAAAGGAAAAATGACATTCGAGGTAGGTAATGAAAAAGTAGAATTTATACTATCCCAATTTTTAAATGCACCAGCCATAGATGACTCATGTTATGCCATCAATATAATTGATGAATGCATAAGAGAACTGGATAAAGAAGATATAGTAGAAACCATCAAACTATCTTCGATCCCCATAATGGAGGACGGCAGATTCGAATGCTTATCTGAACCTTACATAGATAACAGTCTTTACGAATGCTTGGCACTTATCCCAGATCATATGCCATGTCTGAAAAAACCATCTATAGAGCTTAAGGAGCTTCCTAAGAATTTAAGATACAAATTCTTAGACAAAGAATTAAACTGCCCAGTCATAGTCAGTGCCACGTTAGATGGCTCTGAAACCAATCAATTGTTAGATGTTTTAAGAAAATATCCCTCAGCTCTAGCTTATAATATCTCTGATCCCAAAGGAATAGGTCCTTCCGTGTGTATGCACCGAATTATGCTGAAGGAAGACTCAAAACCCTCTATAGAACATCAACGAAGGATAAATCCTATAATGAGTGACGTAGTAAAAAGGGAAGTGTTAAAGTTGTTAGAGGCTGGAATAAAATACCAAATATCCGACAGTAAATGGGTAAGCCCCGTACATGTGGTACCTAAGAAAGGAGGTGAAACTGCTGTACAAAACGAAAAAGAAGAACAAATCAAAAATCCTAAGGAGAGTGGTAATAAGGTTGAGGAGAGTTTTGGTAAGAAAAGAGTAGAGATCGAGAAAAATCCACCGAGACCACCTGAAAGAGAGGTTGTCGAAGAGGTAGAAAAGGAATCACCTATTGTTGTTCCTTCTCCCTATAACCCACCGATTCTTTTCCCGTAAAGGTTTGTGGAAGCTAAGAAAAATTCCCAGTCCAAAAGGTATGTGGAGGTATTGGAAACTATCCATACCAATGCACATATGTTTGAGGTCCTGCGTAAAAAGAGAAAATTAGAAGACCATGAAACTAGGGTAATCATTAGTGTTAAAAGGGGAAGGTTAGCCTTTGAGGTAGTGGATGAAAGAACTAAGCCCAAACTTGAAAAGCTAATACTTAGGATAGATCCAGAACCATCACCGCAAGTTGAAAAGAATGAACCACCCCACAGAAGGAAGAAAAGAAAAGGTGAGGGATATGTGAGATGGCTTGATAAGTGGCCATGAAAACCTAAGATTATTAAAATTTTGATCGAGGAATCATCCTCAAGAGAACCACCATGAGTGCTTGCACTCCCGAGCCGTCGAGCTATCGGTGTTAAACAAAGCGCTGCGTGGGAGGCAACCCACGAGTATTTAATTTAATGTTTTCCTTTTACTATTTAAATTTGCAGAAAATAAAAAGATGAATTACTTGCTACGTCTCAGTCACATCTAAGCGAAAAGAGGATTTGGCATGAAGTTGCATTCATCAGGTTCTTCCATTCCTTTACCCATTTTATCAAAACATTGAGGACAATGCTTGGTTTAAGTGTGGGAGGGATTTTACTCGCTTTCTAGTTAGATTTTTTGCTTTCTTTATTTTTCTTTGTTTGTTATTGAGTCATTGCATGTGCTGTCAAGTCATTTACGTGTGTTTCCTATCGTTTATCCCGCTTTCCCTCTTTCTTGAGCCATACCAAATTTTGGAGAAAAGTGAATAAATTTTGAAATTTTTGAAATTTTTGGAACAAACAGTGGATAGGTTATAAAGACTTGGGAAAATTCCTAAAAGATCGGTATCGTCTTAACACCGTAGTTCTCTTGAATATAAGAATCAATTTGCATAATTATTATTTGAAAGCCTTGAATTCTCATTTCTGAAGTAGCCTTTAGTAGTTTATTTTAGTAGTCAGCACCATCTTAGTTATCGCTAAGCGAATGAACCAATGCAAATAAGTGAATGATCCCGTAAAAGAAAGAAAAAAGAAGAAAAATAAGTAATGACAAGAAAACGATTTGGAAAGAGAATCCGCCTTCTAAGTGAGGTAACCATCACCAGGTTATTTAGCCCAAACGGCGGAGGAACCTTTGAAATTAAGTTTGTGCGTCTGTATTGAAAAAGATAGAAAAAAAAGTGTTGAAATTAGGCATAAATATCGGGATCATAATCACCAACAGGTTTGTTCACCATGCGAGTACAAGATAACGGGCTTAATGCGATTGCGCCTGAATGAAAAAGATGAAAGGTGAGATGAGTAAGTTTGGCTTGAGCATAATAATGTGATACGGATCGGTAAGTATAGGAAATTGACCTATGATCGCAAAAATGCGATATGTGTTGTTACGATATCCTTAGTTTTTGAGTTAGTACCTATCAGTGTGACCTTGTCCAAAGTAAAGTCCATAAGCTTAGTCACTATAAGAATCACTGTTTTTTTCTGTATACACGAGTTTTGCTTGAGGACAAGCAAAGGTTCAAGTGTGGGAGAGTTTGATAACGTGAAAATACTTCATTGATTAATGCGTGTTTTCTAGTTGTTTTGATTTGCATTTGTACTATTATGTTGGTATTTTTTTGTTTTAGGTATTTATCCATTTAAGAGTCACATGCGAAGAAATGAAGTAATTCAGATGAAAAACGGAAGAAATGCAGCAATTTGCATGCAAGGCATTGTCTGACGATTTTGGCCATAACTTTTTATCAGTAAATCAGAATGATGTCCCGTTCGAAGCGTTGGAAAGCTAAAGAAGAGATCTACAACATGGAAAAAAACCACCAACACTCGGCGGACGCGGAGAGGGGGTCGGCGGGTGCCGACCGTTGTAATGGGAGATAGGTCAGAAACGTTAGAAGCAGTTACACACGTTTAGAAATTATTACTTAGCTGTTTTCCATAAAGTTGTGCGGACGTTACAGCCTCATTAGCACTATAAATAGGCCTTGTATTTTCACTTTTTTATCATGCAATCTTAGTTTTCAACCTTAGGCATAAAGTTCATTCTGTAAAGCAAGAATCCGTCATATCGAGGGATTGTTGCACTATAGTTGTTAGTGAGATTGGAGCAATCATAGTTAGAAGTTATTTACTTTCCCGCAATTTACTTTCCAGCTCTGTACCAGATTCAGTCTCCGCTTTGGAGCAGGTTTCTTTTATAAATTACATTTTATTATATTCCACATCGCTTTTATATTCGTTTATTTTCCTACACTGCTTTACATTCATTTATTTTCTGTCTCTGCCCTTACTTTGTTATTTTATGTTTCTGTGTGATCTGTTTATCTTTCAGAACTGAACTCAAGCGTGACACTTGTATTCATTCTCTTAAAGTATACTCTCACACTTTGCACGTTTTTATCTTACAAATGCATTACTTTGCAAACCAATTTATTGTTATGTTTTTAGTTACCATGTCTAGCTAAATCCCTAGTGCTGGGATGTGAGGATCGTCGTTCCGATGGTACTCCACATGTCATCTCTTTAGAAATACTTTAGGGACTGTTTTTTATTTTAATTAAACTCTTCTGAACTTCAATTGATCGGTCATTACATAAATGATACCGTGTTTTTGTTTGCGTAATGACTGTGACTAGATCGGGTAAGATCGAAAGTCGTCCGACATTTTAGAAAAGAGTTTGTTAGTTGTTAATTGGTAAATACAGCGGAAGCACTTTATTGATTAACTAGGAAAGTTTTATATTATTAGAAAGAGGTTTTAAACTATTTTCGGACGCGTTTATAGATTTAAGATCCGGTTGGCCGAGCATATGCCGGAAACCCTTTGGTATAAAATATTTTCAATCGAAAGCACTTTTTAACTAAGTCTTAGAGGTAATTACATAAAAAAGGACTTTATCACTTTAACGCAGAGAGCGACCGGTGCAGCATGAGCGGCTGGTATAGATTAAAGGTTAGGTCTGGTTCCGATCACGCTAACGCGACAGATCCTTTTTAATTAACTTTTTTTCAAAGAAGAAAACATTGCCCCATAAGTGTTACTATTTAGAAGATAGGAGTATTATTTGATTGACGTGAATTACATTCCAGTATAGTATTTATCTGATTTAATTCTATTTTCGTTCTATAGAAAACTTTTACCCTAATATTTATTAGCCTTAGATAAACAACGTAACAATAGTAATCGATAGATTAACATTGGTCTCTGTGGGATCGATAAATCTTTTATATTACTCTGACGTAATCCGTATACTTGCGGATAACACGCATCAAGACACTGCCCATTCTAACGAGCCTTAAAGAGGGCACACCCTTATACTTATATTTACCACACTACTATAAAAAGTACTTTTAACATCGGACGCGAAATGTATTTTACCTCGGCTGCAGTAGCGAGGTAACGAAGGATGTCATGAAAAGTAACGACTTATCACCTAGGTTTTTTAAACACTGAGGGGTATATTAATTTTCACATGGGTTCAAACCCCAATATCAACATTTTTATTATTTACAAAAGTAGTGCTTCATACATCTCAGTTTACAATAAAACCGAGGGGTAATATAAATTTTTTTATTGAAATTTGTTACATTATTTACACAGAAAATAAATAAAAATAATTTTTTTACAAACTACAATATTTACCCAGAATAATACACCCTCCATCCCATATTATAAACAAAAGTTACTTTTTAGATACATTAAATAATTAATGTATCTGACCTATATATAGACCATATACATTAATTATTCAATGTATCTAAAAAATAACATTTGCTTATAATATGAGACGGAGTAGTACATTATTTACAGAGAATCTTAAAATAAAAATTAATTTATCTCTGAAGATCATATGTTGGATCTTCGACTCCTTGATATTTGGGCAAGATCAAATGCTTCACCTTGCAAGTATTTGTTTATGATATAAAACAAAAAAAGGTTAGTAAAATAAATGATTTTCTGCTCAAATGAATATTTAAAAACACAAACTTTAAACCCAGATAATTTTTTGCACTTGCAATTCATCATAGAGAACTTCTAATGGCAAAAGTTAAAGTGGAGGATGTAGATATTTTCAAATGCTTCATGACAATTTTTTATCAATTATAGATATCAAAAGGCCTTTATAATAAAAAATTTGTAGGTTTCACGCGGATTACTAGTGGTAGTGTCTTCAACATTGATAATCATAAAATGTGTGACAAATATTTGCTTAAGGACAGTGACCAATATCTAAAATTACCACACTAAGTTATCCCCTCAATTTTGTTAAAAACAAGGTGAACATGATTTTTTTTAAATTACATTGTTTACATAGAATATTGAAAAACAATAATACAAAAAAACTAGAATTTTTGTGTTAGCAGTTATCTGGTCTAAATATTGCACGCATCCAATTTCTAGGAGTTATCTGTTCCTAGCATTGAATGCATCCAACTTCTAAAGGAATTATCTGTTCCAACATTGAAAAAATGTTTTTCTGCAATTGCAATCCATCATAGAGAACTCTTACAAACTTCTAAATATAACAACAACAACCACAAGAACAATATCAACACCATTTTGTGAGATGGATCCCAAAAGAATGATGCGTTCGAGTTTGGAGCGACTACATATAAGTTAGGATTAGGGTCAAATATGTTTAACAAGTACTTTTATAGTAAAATCTAATTATCTTATCCCTCGATTATTAAGGAAACCGACATGATATATCATTTAGTTTACAAAAAAAGTATTCTATAATAAAAAAATTCCTGAAATGTTTTTCTCTTCAGATTTTTTGAATAACTAAGATAATAAATTGATTGTCCCCTTGGGTTTTGTTAAAAACCGAGGTAATATGTGGTTTCTATTTCTAAAAAAATAATCATGGCGTGCATTGGAATCATATCACTAGAATAGAAATGATCATCCATAGTAAAAAATGTAACGTATATTTTGGATTTTCAAGCAGGCGTTGAACTTTTGTAATTGTTTCATTTTCTATTCTCCACTTAATTTAAACACTATTCCTAGTTTCAACGTCTCATTTCCAACTCTTTGTGTCTTCAAACCTAGTTTTAAAGTCTTTTCTTTTCTTCAAAAATACCTTCAACAACCTTAGATAAAAATCTTTTGTTCGTTATCAATGAAAAGTTGCCTTCGATGATTTAAAAGACAAAGATTTTGATCTAAGAAAAACTATTCGCAAACAAAAGTTGAATGATTACTTTGACATTCTTCATGGATCCATCTACATTAATCTCGTTAAAGAGTTCTAGTTATATGCCTCCGTTAGGCCATCTGGTCATGATGTTGAGTCAATCCAGTCCTATGTCAATGGTTCTCCTATCATAATTACTCAGTCACTTATTGCTCAGACAATAAACTGTGAATAGGAAGTTTGTTGTGTTGAACATTATAGATTCAACAATGTCTACTCAAATCACCACCTCCTAATTTATGCCAACATCGATAATCTCAGTAGTCATGTTACTCTACGACCAATTGGAATAGTTTTGTATCAACTTCTAGTGTCAAATCTCTGTCCAAGAGAGACAAGCATCTCTTGTTATTCCTTACCAAAAACATCAGAGTTAGTCTTCCTCTTACCATTTTTAACTTCTTAAAGGAAATGATAATCATCTCTGGTGAGGAAATGACTTTCCTCATACCATATGGAAGAGTTCTTTTTGAACTTTTCTCTCAGTTAAAGATAGTTAATAGTGATACTAGTGAAGTTAAGTGGAGTCAGAAATTTGAATATGTGCAATAATTATTTGTTGCCCTATTTTTAATTAATGAAATATTTCCTTTCATATTATTGCCTATTCGTTTTTATCAATAACAAAAAAATTTAAGAATTACTAATTAGCAAGAAAAAAATGAAAAAAAACTAAGAAAAAAAGGGAAGATTGGAATGCGTTAAGTAAGAAATCATTGAAAAAAAGCCTTAAATGCAGTTATAGGGATTCGAAGTGTGCTCCCTTATAGTTATATTCCCGATTTTCAAAAACAGTGAGGTAATAGGTTTATTATTTTTTTATGGAGAAAATCCAGCGCTCACTTATAATTATATTAGCTTGAGTTTTTATAAAATCGTGGGAAGAATTTGTTTTTTCTTTAAAAATAATAAAAAATTTCGCTCCCAGGACCTATACGCTCAGTTTTAGCATGTTCAGGTGAAAGCTTTGTCATAAAAGTATTATTTGTCATAGTGCTAGTCACTAACAAGGTGATGATCTATTTACTTGTCAAGGAGAAAGATAAAGGGGAACAACCCGTTTATTTCGTGATCAAGGTATTCAAAGGAATTGAGAAGAGATATTAGAAAATTGAGAAGTTGGTGTTGGTTGTCATGACCATTACAAGGAAACTTATACCAATTTCCAAGGGCAACTTATGATGGTCAAAACCAAATATTCCATTCAATAAATCTTGAAAAAACTGGACCTAGGGGGAAGGATGGTGACCTGTTTGGTTGACTTATCTGAGTATGACATCCATTTCGTGCCCAAAGGAAGTATAAAATCTAAGGTGTTATCAAATTTTTTGTGAAGTTAATCTCACACATGGGAGATGAGGTCCCCTATACATGGACATTATCTTGGGATGGAGCCTTGAATCTAAAGGGAAGTGGCACATGTATAATGTTTTTTAAAGCAATCTCTCGGGTTCAAGCTCAAACCTAACAACAATCAAGCTAAGTGTGAGGCTTTAATTGTAGGGTTAAACTTTGCCATAGAAATGCGTGCTTCGAGTCTCAGATCCAAGAGTGACTAGAAGTTGATTGCAAACCAGGTAGCTAGAGTATACTAGGCGAAAGAGGTCCAAGTGATCAGATATCTCCAAAGGTACGAGAGTTATCTAATCATTTTAAATTATTTAAAGTGATATATGTGCCTAGAGAACAAAAATCTTGAGTGAATCTCCTCACAAAGCTCGCTAGCACAAAAAAAAATAGTCATAATCGGATGCTTATACAAGAGACTTTAGTTGCACTCAGTATTGACGCATAAGAAATAAACGCCATCGAATCACTTAATCCTCAGGTTAGATGGCACCCATTGTACAATACCTAACTATAAATGAGCTACCCTATAAGGAATTAGAAGCCAAAAAGATTTGAAAGCTAGAAAAAAAATACACCACGGCGCTCGAGAAACTCTATAAAATGGGAAGATTCGCCCTCATGCTAATATTTTTGGAAGAGAACGAGACTGCCCCATGTAACACCCAAGGCAAAAGAGGGTGAGAAGTAGTTGTAACATCCGAGGCCAAAGGGGGCAGGGAGTGGTCGCCTAAATTCACATCAAAATGAGAGGATCTTGAGGTTGTACAAATATGAGACTGCATGGTTGAAGGAAGGATTATAAGGATTAATTGACACTACCTATACCAACAAGATGCAACTTCTTTTCGGTAGCTTAACAAATAAGAACTCCATAGTTAATAAGGTTTAACTTGGAGTGGTATTTGGATGGGTGACCTTTTGGGAAGTTTCCTGAAAAACGTGTGAGTGAGGACAAAACATGCTGAAAAGACCTCTGTTGATTTGTGGGGTTAATCGGTAATCCTGAAAGCAATATTGGGAATTAAAAATGGTATAAGATCATACCTCTCCCAATACAATGTGGTTCAGGGATGAACCAAGCAGAAGCTGGTGGGCATGTAACACCCAAGGCGGAAGAGAGCTATGAGTGATTGTAAAATCCAAGGCCGAAGAGGGCATGGAGTGGTTGCCCGAATTCACATTGGAATGAGAGTATCCTGAGGTTGTGCAGGTATGAGACTATATGGTTGAAGGAAGGCTTATAAGAATTAATTAGTACTACCTAAACCAATAAGATGCATCTTCTTTTTGGTGGCCTAAGAAATCCATAGTTAAGGAAGTTTGACTTGAAGTAGTATTTGGATGGGTGATCTTTTGGGAAGTTTTGTGGAAAGCGTGTGAGTAAGGATAAAGCATGCTGGAAAAGACTTGTGTTTGTTTGTGGGGTCAGTCGGTAATCCTGAAAGCAGTATGGGGCGTTACACCCAAATCTTTGTAAAGCTCCACTTAGGAACATGCATCATATACATTAACGCGCGATCCTTTGACCACAAACTCTTGAGGATGGGCTATTATTGGCATACCATAATGAAAGATAATGAAGAATTTGTCAGGAAATGTTAGTAGTGTCATATGCATTCCAATCTACATCATGCGCTAGTTGCGACTCTTAATTCTTTCACATTACCCTACTCATTATGTCAATAGGGCATGGGCATCATAGGTCCTTTTCCATTTACGCTAGGGCAGCTGAAATTCCTATTCATTGGAGTAGAAAACTTTTCGAAGTGGATAGAGGCGGAAGGAATCTCCAAAATCACAGCAGAAAGAGCTCAGCATTTTAATTGGAAGCATATTATATGTAGGTTTGGCCTACCCAGAGTCATCATATCAAATAACGACATGCAGTTTTCTAGCTCAGTTGTGGTAGATTTTTTTCATGACTTGAGGATACGAACAAAGTTCATATTAGTCGCTTACCTGTAGGCCAAGGGGAGAGCAAAACCAACAAATAAGGTTATACGAAGTAGGATAAAGAAAAGCTAGACAATGACAAAGGCATGTGGGACAAACAGGTTCATGAAGTGTTTTTCTCATATATTACCACCCTCACTCCACCATCAAGACACCATCTACTATGATTTATGGCATTGATAGAACTTAGATGTGCAACTTACGTGGTTCACAAAACTAGAGAGATTCCCATATTAGAGAGTTTTCCCCCAAATAGAGGGGTGTCAGTGATATAATTCAATGGTAGTACCAAGGGAGATGAAAGAAGGTGACTTATTACTCAGAAAAGTGGTAACACCTACCAAGTTAAGAAAGTTTCTACCTAACTGGGAATATCCATATTGAATATACCAAAAGCAGACACATAATGCTTATAAACTCGAAGAATTAGACAAAAGACTAATCCCTAAAACATGGAACTTTGTTAATCTTAAATGTTATTACAACTAGTGATTTATATGTTTTTTATTGAATAAGGTGAAGGAGTTGGTCCGATAGTGTATTTTCTTAAGAGATTTCGAAAAAGTATTAAAGGCTGGGTCTCACTCTTTTCCTCGTAAGGGCAGAGTTTTTAATGAGGTGCCCTGCTCTATTGACTATGTGATTTATACAAGTGGGAGCTTTACTTTGGACATTCAATGAATGATACTTGCCTTTGTACAAGTTAATTAAACATTGGAACTTCACCAAATGATCTTTTCCATCCTATGAGGTAATTAAATGTTAGACTTTCATGGAAGAATCCTATCCGCCCTATGGGATAATTAAATTATGGACCTTCATTGAAGGATCATTGTCGCCTTACAAGTAATTAATTGTTGGGCCTTCACTGAACAATCCTTGCAATCATACAAGGTAATTAAATATTGGATCTTTATAGAATTATCATTGTAGCCCTAAGGGGTAATTAAATGTTGGACCTTCAGTGAAGGATCCTTGTCGCCCTAAGGGGTAATTAAACGTTGGACGTTCAGAAAAGGATCTTTGTTGCCATACGGGGAAACTAAACATTGAACCTTTACTAAAGGATCCTTGCCGCCCTACGGGGTAATTAAACGCTAGAAATTCTTTGAAGAATCCTTTCCACCCTACAAGGTAGTTAAATGTTCGACCTCCACGAATGGATCTTTGCCGCAATATGGGGTAATTAAATGTTGGACCTTCACTGAAGGATCTTTATAGCCTTACGGGATAATTAAATGATATACTTTTACTGAAAGATCAACGCCCATGAAACTCTACTCTTGAGGGAATCGCCTCAAGCAAGATCCTAGTATAGCAAATACAATATAAAACTTTGAAAATTAAGGCAAAACCACAAAAAATCCAAGCAACGTGAAATTAATGATCATAGAAGCTTAAAAACCCAAATATAATAATTGCCAACATGGGGTATGGGTCCAAAAAATGACCGAGGAACTTGCCTCCTAAAGTATTCCATGAGGAACTCACCCATGCAGTCACTTAAGGGACTCACCTTGTGTATCTTCTAGGGAACCATGATATCTTTAAGACGACAATATGCTCATGAAAAATCACTTTGCCTTTTCCAAGGCCTCACGCTTGAGGGATTGTAGAATGGGATAATTTATTAGGCCTAAGACAAAAATAATTCTCGATGAAATAGGGGTGGCGAGCTCCTGAAATAAGCGGTTCACCTATAACGTACAAAGTGAGGTGGCCGTCCAAAGAATGTAATAGGTCCCCTAGTTGGGCTCAAGTCTAAAACCAACGACCTTTCACATATAATACATATGGTATCTGAGGTGTTTGAGTAGAAACTGTCGGGGAATATGAAGAGGAGAAAAACCATTCTTCCCACGACTTAGTGGTGACTTGGTTTCCTCTATTCCACGTTTCCTCAGGAAAGGGTAACACCGACTCCTAGATTTCTGGTTCAGACCTAGACAATACTCTATAAATAACTTGATCCCAAAATAGGGAGGGGATCACAAATTATCAACACACACACACACACACAGAAAGAGTCTATCACAATTCTTGTATGAGTAGGCTTTACAACTTTCGTTCAACCTAAGCACACCATAATCAGTCAAATGTGTGATGGTTATTTTTATTGCACTCTAGTAAACACATGCACCATTGGCCATTTTTTGAAGTCACACAGCAAAACTTCTTGCTTCATCTAGGCGAGTAAGTTTTTTCACTATTATACTTTTAACAAGTACAATATTACATAACATTTTTAATTTAATCATGATTAATTTTTCTTATTAATTTTTTTATAATATATATAGCTTTTACATATAAGAAAAAAATCTACATTGACACAACCAAGGGTAAAAGGAGAATAGGTTGAGGGGTCCATTGAACCCACTGGATTTATTAAAAATGAACTAATATCCTTATCTGATTTATTTTTTGAACCCCTAAAATATTTTTACATCCTTATTTTAAAAATTTTGAATTAGTTTTATTTATTTATTTTTTAATTTATCATCTTTTTAAGTTCTCTCTAACCTTAAACTTTCTCATGAAATTGCAAAACTAATTTATTCCATAAAAAAGTGAGTTTAGTTGTATGTATTGGTAGTTGTTTAATTAACAAATATCATTTATTTATTTATGGCATTTAAGAATTACTCTATTTTTTAAGGCTAAATATCTTTTTAGGTCTTTTATTTATACCTTAGGATCCATATTTATCCCTTAACTTTAAAAAAAAAAAACAAATTGATCTCTTATTTCTTCAAACAGTGTCACATTTGTCCCTTTTGTTAATTTGTTAGTCAAAATCAAATACTTCTGTCATGTCATGTATACTTGACAATCAAATATCTCCATTTAATATAGTTCTTTTAATAGATGTCTCCCACGTAGTAAGTGATGATTTCAATGATTTAGATTTATTAAAATTAAAATAAACTCAATTTTTTTTACTTATAAAAAAATATAGAAAATAATTCTAACTCGTTTATCAACTCAAATTTATCTTCTCTCTTGGTAGTCTCTCAACAGATCTAGAAATATGAAATCAACTAAATCTTTTCTATTGATATTTCAAAATATGTAAAGAATCATAAAATCAACCAAATCTATAATGAAAAAAAAGGATAGAGAGAAGAATCAAGAATCAAAAACCAAATATTTTTTTAATGATATTCTAGAATCGATAAAGAATCAAGAAATCAATCAAATATGTAAAGAAGCTTGAAGGTGACTGGAAAGAAGGAGCTTTACAAAAATTATGAGTTGAAAAATGGGAGAAAGAGAGATGAGGAGAGCCATTGAAGAGAGAAAGAGTATGTCGAATTAAACAAGCCATGAGAATGACCGGAGTTGAGTCTGTGAGTTTGTTGTTGTGGATGATGATAGAGAATCAATAAGAAGCACAGTTGAATGCCAAATATGTCTTAATTTGAACCATTATTCTTGAACTTTTTCAACTCATTTCTTAAGTCTTAATTGATTTATCTCATGTTCTTGTGTGATTCTTCAATATAATTGATTTTACCTTTGAATTTCTTGATGTGTGCGTTATTGTGAAGGAACTAGGCTTGATTATCAAAGAACAAGGCACAAATGAATGGACAAGGGAGCCAAAGAAATGATTAAGAATCCAACAAGTTTGCAGTACGAGCCAGATGATAAGGCAAAGCGAGCTGGGAATTTTGGATGGCAGTGGCGAAACGCCTCACTGAACGCATTACGAAGAATAGCTTGCAGTGCGAGCTTAGATATTTTCTCAGGGGCGGTTTAACTGTTCAGAGGCACTTCATGTGCATAAAAGTAGACTTCGCAGTGCAAATGGGGAGTTTGAAGTGCGAACGAGGCAGATTTTGTAATGCTATTTATGTACATTTCTTGCTTTTTAGAAAGGGAACTTAGATGACTTAGATTTTCAGAGATAGAACTTTATCTCTCTTCATTCCAAATATATTTTAGAGAGAGAAACACATAACCCTAAGAGGGAGAAGTCCAAATATAAGCAAATCGGAGCTTGATCTTCGAGTAAGTACTTCGATCTCTTGTTGGGGTTGGATGTAATCTATTGATACCTTATGTATTTCTTCAAATCTATGTATTTTTGAACTAGTTTTGATTAAATATCGATGTCGTCTTTGATTTCATATTATTGGGTTTAAGATACTCATCTATCAATGAGAAAACTCCATACATAGATTTGTGAGTTGATATTCACTAGTAACAAGCTTTTATTGTGTTGATTGTTAGCATGAGACATCTTCTAGTGATTAATACATTAAAACCCACGATAATGCTTTAGACATAAATTGTATTGTGAGGATGCATGATAATAGAGATGAAGAACTATGTTCACATACATAAATTTGTTAAATACATGTTAAAAAGGGTTAATCGTATGTACGTATTCTGATCATGGCGTTTTATATGAATCAATCATTTATCTTATATGGATGTTATCCTTATTTACTTGTTTACTCATTGATTTAAATCGCTATATACATATACTCTTCAGATCTAGATCTAGGATAAATACCTGTTAGATTCTAAACTCTAAACATAGATTTAGATTTAACATTCTCGTGAGTATCAGTTCTTAATGCTCTATTTTGTTGAGTTGCGTGAGACATCACCAATGAGACAATACAGTTGTTCTCTCGACTTTGCGTTAGACATAACCTCTGTTGTGGGTGATATGTGAGGGTATTAGATGAATGATTGATTTATGTTTAACTGGTCAGAAGAATGCATGTGTTATCGATTGATGAAATTCCAATCCCAACAAGGCTTAGTTTATTTTAAGTCTTTACTTTATATTTTTCGTCTTTATATTTTTCGTTTTTATCGATTTTACCTTGAATCTTTCAACCAAAATTTTCACAACAAGCTTAAAAATATAGAGACCGTTGAAAGGCGTTCTTTCCCTCGCACTGATCCCCGTGGAGACGAAAAAATCGGGTACTCAATAATATTTTCTTGCCGCTTTACCACTGAAACAAAATGGCGCCGTTACCGGGGATTGACGTTTTGATATTGAATCGCATTGCAATAGTTTCTATATTTTTTAGCTTTGTACAATTGTTTATATTGTATATATATATTCTTGTTTCCTTTCACATTTTCCAAGTGTTGGTTAGGGATATATGTTGATGAGAACTTCTAGAATGGTTGCTCTTTTACAAAAAAAGTATCCAATGAAGATTCTACGAAGATTTGATGGTGATGATAGGATTTTTTAATGTGTTGAATGCATTCAAGGTACATGCTTATCGCTTTCTAGAATGTTAGAATGATTAGGAATTTTGTGCTTTGTACAAATGTGTATTCTTGTTTCATTTTACAACTTTTTTGAATGCTTGAGTCACTTAGGTTCAAAAGCCAGAAATTTTGAGAAACCTCCATTGTTTACTAAATGCTTGGATGACTGATAACTTTGTTTAATCCGTTCGATTCATGCTTAATCTTTTGACTATTGTGATTTTGTGGAAGCATTAGAAAGGATCAAGGCATTTATTTATATTGGGCACAACCATATCCAAAAGTAACTTACCCGTGAGTAGTGAGAATTCGTTAACCCCGTTGAGCCTAATATATTAGATCTCATTTTAGTGATGAACTTGGTTTATGTACATATTTTGAAAGTTTAGTCTTCATTGAATTTTGTGGGACTCTAAATTTTTTTCTTGAAACCTTTGAACATTGTTCTAAATTGATTTCCTTTCCATAAAAAGCAAGGAGCATTCACTTGAGGTTTGATTGTATTCAAATTGGGGAGAATGAAAGAAAAATGGTAGGTTGCTAAAAATTTTGAAAATTTTCAAACAAGCAAAGAAAAATTGTGAATATGAATTTGAAAAAGAAAAGAAAAAGAATGCTTGTTTGAAAGAAAAAAATAGAGAAAGAAAAATAAATGTGCAAAAGGAAGTTTGAAAGGTTAAGCAATAGAGAAAAGAGATTGGTGAATGAAGTTGTAATGTGTAAATACCTTGTATAGTGAATGTCTCTTTTAATTGGCAATTTTGATTCAATGGCCTTTAGAAATGACCCTTTGTTGTGAAACCCAACAAAACTACAACCTTACAAGCCCTTAGTGATCTTTTGCTTCCATAATTTCTGATATGATTGGTTGATGAATGTATGAATTGAAATGATGTTAGCATTGTTTTTCAGTTGAGTGTAATTGCCTCCTGGTTGCAAACACATAATTTCCTTCTTCCATTAATTAAAGAGGAGTGTTAGAGTGATTTAAGTATGAGAGTTTAGTTGTTATTTGAAACATTGCATAATATTTGTTTAAGAACTAAATTCTTTATCATTGTTTGATTCTAGGAAGTAGTGATCATTGATTGTGTGCATTCTTATGTTGAATTTGAACCATAAATCTTTTCTTGGTTGAAATCTATGCTTGAGAAAATCCTCTTGTTTTCATGAGGGGCATACTTTGATCGAGGACAAACAAAAATCTATCTGGGGAGAGTTTGTTAAATTCCAAATATGTCTTAATTTGAACCATTATTCTTGGAATTTTTCAACTCATTTTGTAAGTATTGATTTATCCCATGTTCTTGTGTAATTCTTCAATATAATTGATTTTACCTTTGGATTCCTTGATGTGTGTGTTATTGTGTAGGAACTAGGCTTGATTATCAAAGAACAAGACACAAATGAATGGACAAGGAAGCCAAAGAAATTATTAATAATCCAGCAAGTTCGCAGTGCGAGGCAGAAGTGAAGGCAAAGCGAGCTCGCAATGCGAGCTCAAAGCGAGGCCAAGTCGAGCTGGGAATTTTGGATGGAAGTGGCAAAACGTCTCACTAAACGCAATGTGAAGTCAAGGTGAAGAAGTTCACATTGGGAAGAATAGCTCGCAGTGCGAGCTTAGATATTTTCTCAGGGGCGGTTTAACTATTCAGAGGCACTTCATGTGCCTAAAAGTAGACTTCGTAGTGCAAAGAGGGAGTTTGTTGTGCGAACGAGGCAGATTTTGTAATGTTATTTATGTACTTTTCTTGCTTTTTAGAAAGGGAACTTAGATGACTTAGATTTTTAGAGATAGAACTTTATCTCTCTTCATTCCAAATATATTTTAGAGAGCGAAACACAAAACCCTATGAGGGAGAAGTCCAAATACAAGTAAATCGGAGTTTGATATTCGAGTAAGTACTTCGATCTCTTGTTGGGGTTAGATGTAATCTATTGATGCCTTATTTATTTCTTCTAATTTATGTATTTTTGAACTAGTTTTGATTCAATATTGATGTTGTCTTTGAGTTCATATTATTGGGTTTGAGATATTTATCTATCAATGAGTAAACTCTAGACATATATTTGTGAGTTGATATTCACTAGTATCAAGCTTTTATTGTGTTGATTGTTAGCATGAGACATAATCTAGTGATTAATACGGTAAAACCCACGATAACGCTTTAGACATAAACGGTATTGTGAGGATGCGTGATAATAGAGATGAAGAACTATGTTCACATACATAAATAGGTTGAGTACATGTTAAAAAGGGTTAATCGTATGTACGTATTCTGATCATGGCATTTTATATGATTCAATCATTTATCTGATATGGATGTTATCCTTGTTTACTTGTTTACACATTGATTTGAACCGATATAGACATATACTCTTTAGATCAAGATTTAGGATAAATACCCGTTAGGTTCTAAACTAGACATAGATGTAGATTTAACATTGGTGTGAGTATCAGTTCTTAATGCTATGTGTTGTTGAGTTGCGTGAGACATCATCAATGAGACAATACAGTTGTTCTCTTGACTTTGCGTTAGACATGACCTTTGTTATGGGTGATACGTGAGGGTATTAGCCGAATGATTGATTTGTGTTTAACTGGTCAGAAGAATGCATGTGTTATCGATTGATGAAATTTCAATCCCAACAAGGCTTTGTTTATTTTAAGTCTTTACTTTATATTTTCCATCTTTATATTTTCCGCTTTTATCTATTTTACCTTGAATCTTTCAACCAAAATTTTCACAACAAGATTAGAAACGTATAAATCGTTGAAAGGCGTTTTTCCCTCGCACTGATCCCTGTGGAGACGACAAAATCAGATACTCAATAATTTTTGCTTGCTGCTTTACCGCTCGAACAAGCACAAGAAATAATAGAATGAAAAAAATTAATGGATACCCAAACAAGACTTTACAATGTCTCCTTTCAAGTTAAGACTTATCTTCAAACGTGTGAAGAAACCAACAAACAATGTTATATGAAGAAGATTTACAAGAATTTTTCGTGGAATTTTCATACAAACAATACTTATCATTAGGGTTTGTTTCTGGGTAAAAAGGCAAAGAAGATGCAGTGAAGAAGAAAATGGTGATGAAGAAATGTCACCTTAGATACCTTGTGTGTAATATTTGACATTGTTTCTAAAAAAATTAACGGAAAAGACCGATATAACGTTGTTTAAGTACATAAATGATCAAATTGATCTTTTTAAAAGACCCTGAGGTATATTTAAGGTATATGTAAGGGATTAAAAAGAGTAATTAGTCATTTTTAACAACTCTAAATTTTGCTCATATTAAAAAGGTTGAGATTTTATTTACAAATAAAAAATAGATAAATGCTGATAAAATATGGTTTATTTAATTTTTCTCTGATACTCCGTATAATAAAATGAGAAGCAATCGAGTAAAAAAATTGTATTTTATAAAATTGATGAATTTAAATATTGATTAAAAATATTTAATATTCTTTTTGGTTACATATGTTAATTTGAGAGTTCATTTTAATTCCTGAACTTAAAAGAGATTTACTTTAGTCTTTTAATTGTTTAAAACGTATCATGTTAATAACTTTTGTCTAATTAGGAACAGAAAAATTCGAAAATTAATAATTAAATTTGTCGTTAATTAAACAAAAAAATTTAATATTATATGTTAACAAATCATTATGAGTATTTTAAAATTAAAAATTAAAATGAAGCTCCGTATTATCATATGAGACAAAAAAGTATTAAATCAATTAAAAATTATTATAAAATATTGATGAACTTATAATCAATTAAATACATATTATCACTTGAATACAAAAGAGCTTGAAGTTATTTTATTTGAGGGAAAACTTAATTTGTATTAGCTAATGTTTTTGTGTGAAGTTAAATATCGATGAAAAATGTGTTCAGCAAAATTGATAATAAATTAGCAAAATTGATAATAAACTTGACTTTTTTAAAATGTTGCAAATTCAAACTCGCACGTATATGTAATTAGATGTTCTTAGGTAAATTTCAGCTAAGGTAACTTAACATGAGATTATTCAATGTTTTCCTACCATAAAAGTACCTATAGACCATTGTAAAGTATATGTATTTTTTGAATAAAATATAACTTTTTAAATATATATTATTATAATTATTAATTAAAATTTAAAAATTTGTAGTTTTTGAATCAAAATTTTAAGTTCGTCATTGACAACAATACACTTGATAAGAGACATCAGATATGAGAATGCAAGATATAAAAATGCATATTCGAATCTGCAACATCCTCCTTTAAAAAAAAAAAACTATGTATGAAAAAATATTTAAAATAGAGAAATATTTAATATATGTAGTGAGTGAAGGAAAGTATAATGTCTAGATGTTAAAACAAAACGGGTAGAGAGGAAAAGGTGAAGAGATAGGCATAGGCGCACATGATTAAATGAGGAGGGAAAACGGTGGTGAAGCATCTATCTGCACATCGATGAGCT
The DNA here is from genome assembly GCA_022829125.1 of Lathyrus tuberosus. Taxonomy (NCBI): domain Eukaryota; kingdom Viridiplantae; phylum Streptophyta; class Magnoliopsida; order Fabales; family Fabaceae; genus Lathyrus; species Lathyrus tuberosus. Next base: position 781,997 of record JALAZF010000757.1, on the reverse strand, counting down.
GTGGTGATCCGTACATTTCACATGCAACATATAAGTACAAGGCAGTATCATACTTTTCAAAAAATATAATAAAAGAACCATGATAATGTTATACTACTTTCAAAAAATAAAATAAAAGAACCATGTTATCGTATCTGCGGGGTTGACTCATATGAAATGGTTCTTGTCTTTACCTCCGTTGTGTTCATCTTCACGTCTCTCATTCTGACAACCTCCATATTCGACTGCCCTTGTTGTGCTGCTTCCATTATCCTTTCATTCTTTCAACATTGTCACACAAATCTGCTAATAAATACTCCATCTACCCTTTAATTATAAATAAGCATTTGCTCTTAAAAATTAGTATATTTAAAAAGTTCATATTCAAAAAATTATTTTCATAATTAAAAAATTGAATACACAATTCTATACATAATTTTTTATATTAAATTTTAATATATAAAGAAATACCCTTAAACTATAAATTTTAAATCAATTTTTTAAAATAAGTTTAGCCGAGCTAAAATTCAAATTAAGAAAACCTTTAAAATTTAAGAAGCGCACCCAAACACAAACACTTCTTACATATTATCTAATTCTTACATCGATTCTAAAAGTCATAGTAAAATCTATAATTTTTTACTTAAATAACTCACTTTTTTTAAAAAAATTTCAAAATAATTCACATTTCAATTTTTTTTTCAAAGTACTCCAATTTGAGAACATGAGTAAGTGTTGTTGCCAAATCAATTAGCGACAACTCTCTAACTTTAAAAGGTGACGCCAATTAGGTTGGAGACACCATATAGTATTGTCAATCCAATTGTCGACAATGTGTAAAATCCTAAAGGTGGCGCCAATTGATTTAAAGAAAGCGTGTGTTGTGTTATTTTTACTATAAATAGGGGTGGTGTGATCCATTGTTTTCACATCTATTCTCATTATCTTGCAATATTGCTAACATCGTTCGTCGCCGTAAAGGGAAATTGATTTATTCGAAAGACAAGCCTCTAATGGAGATGTTATTCTAGAACATCTGTAGTTTCGAGCAACTACACAGGGAGTTGATTCGATGGTTAGACAGAGACATACCTGAAGGGAAAAAAGTATAAGTATTTAGAGACACGATGCCCCGCGTGGGTGGGTGCGAGTTAAAAATGATAAGGATGCGAGGGAAATGATGTTTGGACCAAATGATATCAGTTTGATTGTTGTAATTAGTTAGAAGTATTGTGTTTAAATGTTGTGGTTAAGTATTTTTATCTGATTTGATATATGTTGTATGTGTTGTTTAATTAGAGTTGTTGTTGTTCATTTTGTGATATCTGTTTATATATATATATATATATATATATATATATATATATATATATATATATATATATATATATATATATATAGAGAGAGAGAGAGAGAGAGAGAGAGAGAGAGAGAGAGTACACTAGAATTTGTTTAGGCAGTTCCCCAATCGGTCTTGCTATGGGTACGTATGTCGTCAATTCAAACTCGAATTAAGATAGTAAAATTTAACCTTACTATGCAAAAGTCGTCTACAAGAAAAATGTAGCAATGCAACGCTACAATCCATATGTTTGATGTTGGTTATAACACTTTCTCTTTCCTTCATTTGAGCTTGATCAAGTCACCACAAAATACCAATTTGATTCACCTTCTCACGCTACTCCTTTGCAAGAATCATCCATTTTTCAAAGCCTTCACTCGATCGAATCCAATATGTGAATTGTTATAACCTAAGATTTACCAAAATGATCCACTGTCTTACGCTACTCCTTTGTAAGAAACCCCCGTTCTTCAAAGCTTTCACTCAGTCGGATCCAAATTGTGCAATCTTGTCCAAAACCTTCAAATACCTAATTGATCTTGAAGGAAAACTCAAGCTTGGTTTTCTTATTTGAAACCCTCAAAGATTCTCAACCCAATTTACAATTCAACAACCTAAATTGGATGTTATCAACTCTAAATCTAGATGGCATCCAAACAAAAAATGATTATGCGTAGTTTGTTTGTGTGTATGCATAAAATAAAGGTTCAAGATGAAGTGAACTCTTTGAAATCCCGGTTTTGTATGTGATTTTCTCAAAATCACTAAAAAAAATGATGCATGTATGAAGTATATATATGTGTGCAAGATAGAAACAAAAAAAATGCTAGAGGTTTGAAAAACTCATGAATTTTTGGAAAAATACGTTGCATGTGTCGATCTATGTAAGTCATGTATCGACACATTCGATTCATGTATCGACTTGTATAGGCCATGAGTCGAACTGTACAGGTCGTGTGTCGACTTATGCAGTCAACACATCAAAAAGAGGCTACATGCTTTAAAAATGAGTTGCATGTGTCGACATGTAACTCGTATGTATCGACACATAGAAACATTTTTCTACTATGTGTCGAATCGTAGCATGTATGTGTTGATGCATAGACTTATTTTTCATATAAAAACCAGTTTTTAATGCATGAAACCTTTCATAATGCTAAGATTCACATTAAGACTCAGAGGATATCGTCCAATATACATTAATGCTAAAGTATCCTAGTTTTGACATCATAAAAAATACATCTAGCGGAAAGTTGTACTCACACAAGATAATAAACTTAGCTCACCACCAATGACCAAAGAAAAACCTAAAGACATATCCTAGAAGGAAACTTCAAATCTGTATAACTTAATAAGAATCAAAAAATTTAAAAGAAATCCTTCTATGGTTGCTCCAAAGTTCCTTCAAGATCATGTGCTTAAGTTCAAGCATTCGACATGACATTCTTCAGCTTATCTTTACTTCATCCAAGATGGAGCTCATGATTGAGTAGTTTTTCTCACCGGATCTTTTCTGTTTCACTATTGACTAATAAAGCACAAACAGGCTATGATACCAACTGAAGGTGAGAATAATACATAAGAAGCGGGGATGAATTGTGTATGTATTAATATCGAAACTCTTTTCATCTACTATTTTTGAACCTCAGATTCTGAACCACGTTTAGAGTCTGATATCAGAGTGAGAACAATAGTGAAAAGTTTACTTCCTTTTTCTTAACTCTGCTTCAGAACATGAGGTGTCAAGCTCAGATTTTGATGCAGGTAAGATATTAAATCAAATCAGAGTCTGACTTCAGAGTATGTTTGCACAACGCAAAATAAATGTAGAAGTAAATAAAGAGACACACAATATATCTTGGTTCCTCTCAATTGAGAGTAGTCCAGTCTTCTTGCAGCACAAGAGCTTTTACTATAATCAGACTGATTATAATTGCTTAAGCCATCAACTCAAGATTTCCTACTTAATCCCACAGAAAAAGACTTCTGCTCAACACCGCAAGCATGAGACTTCCTTGCTTAAAATCCCCGTTTAGGACTTCTTGTTCAATCACCCAGATCGAGAATTCCTTGGTTGAACTACCCATTCGGGACTTCCTGCTCAATCCACTGATCGAGACTTCCTTGCTCTACCCGCAAGCATGAGACTTCAATGCCTAAACATCCAGTTCAGGTTTTTTTGCTCAATAATCATAAAGAGACTTTACTTTGAGCACAGAAGCTAGAGTCTTCAAATTCTCAATCAGAGGAATCTGGTATTAACCATGTGTTCGTATAAGTTCTTCTTGGATAAGCAGATACATAAAGGTTTACACTCTTGAGAAGATTTGAGTTGATTGCTCCCGAGTCTAGAAGAATTAAGGTTTTATTCTTCTTCTCTCCTTGAACAAATTTTCATCTTGTTGTGCCTTCCTGTTTTGATGAACATATTCATATATTTTATCTTCAGAATTTATGTGAACATGTTTCACTCTGCTCTCACACACTTAACCCTTCTGGTTATATATTATTTTAAAGTGTATTTCTCTTAACTCATTTCAGTGAACTGGTATCACATCCATGTGAACACATTCATGAAATATTCGACTCATATTCATTCTCCTTGAGAGGTAGAGGTTCATCTTAGAGAGAGATGTTCCTATTTCTTCTTCGAACAACACTGGATGTTTTTAATCTTCATCCTTAAATAGGTACTAAGAATAGATCCGTTGAAGATTGAAACTACCATGGTACAGATAGCCGTTGAAAGCTACCATAATACAAGTAGTCGTTGAAATTATTTAGCTAATGGACAATAGAGTGAGCTAAAAACCCGTCTATCATAAAGACGTTGAAAGCAGCAGAGGAAAGTTTTGAACAGTTGGAGAGAGAAGATCCTAACAATGTCATCATCACCAGATTTAAAATAAATTAGTGTACCGTTGTCACATGATCTTCCTTGGATAAATTTTGACTAGAGACTTCTTGTAGACGTTTGTTGAAGCTTGCTTAGAGTCATTGTTATCCTTATACTTTGCTTTCTGATTCAGAGGCTTTTTATATAATTAGTTAAAGCATGATCAGAAGCTAAAGTATGTCTTCAGAACCTGGTTGGAATGAGACTTCAGAGCCTTGAGTACACAGGTTCTGAGTCTTGCCTTCATCATAGTCTTGATCAGAACTAGTCTGAATAATCAATTAAAGAGTTGATGAATTGATGTAGATAAATTCCTTTGAAGCAGTGTCTTCAAAATCGCTGATGCATTTTGTTCAAAAGATGCAGAGTTGTTCCTTATAATAGAGTATGGTTGCTTCAAAAGGTTCTAGTCTTCTGAGCTGAGCTGGCCTTTATATTTCTGATTAAGCTTAGGCTCATGTTGCGGTGAAAATCGGATAACAAGCTATTAATTAACTTGCATCATTTTCTTTTACAACCGACTTTGATTTATCTAAAGGAAAGGTTCAAGATCGTTTAAAAACCTAAAGGGGGAGATCTAAAGTTCGGGGGTTGGTTATACAAAGGGAAGGTATTAGCACCCTAAGTATCCGTAGTACTCTACGGGAACCTCTTGTTTAATGTTTGTGTTATTCTATGTTCGCTTGCTAAGATAAATCTGTACTAAGACTAAGGACCTAAGTATGTACACTAAGTTTGCTCGCCAAGACGTCGCATCTTGTGCCTACGTATCTGACTAAAGAATCAGAGCAACCGTAGTTCACCGGACGGGGTAAAAGGGGAAAGAGATTAATGGCTATCTCTTGAAAAGATTGCGAAAGTTTAAAAGTTGGTGAATGAGAGGAGATTAATGGCTATCTCTTATGTAGGTTAAAGGAGGGTTTAAAGGTTATAAGGGATTAATGGCTATCTCTTAGGAAGGCTAGTTTTAAAAGGGTAATGAATGGTTACCTATGACTATGGGTCAAAGAAGGGTAATGAGCTTTCTATGATCTTGAAATCAATAGAAAAACTTTTCCTTTGGAAGGAAGAGGGGAAATAACATTTTATAAATAAGAGTTATAGAAGAGTTGAAATATATGTAATATATAGGAGTTCAATAAAACAGTAAGCAAATAATCATGAAATGTACTAAAAAAAGAACATAGCAAACAGTGAGTGAGTAATCAGAAGTGAACATAAATGTGGACATAGCAAGTGGTAAGCAAGTGATCATAAATTGTAGCATGAATATGAACATAGCAAATGGTGAGCATTTAACCATAAGTGTAAACACATCAGACAGTGAGTGCAAGTGGTCATGCAGTGAACTAAAAAAGTGAACATAAATGGCAGAGAAGCATTTACACTTAAAAGCACAACATTTGAAATCATGTTGTTCATTTAACATATAGCAGAACAAATAAATTACATGGCAAGGCTCATGATAAAGTCAGAAACAAAACTTCACAAACCAAATACATTCATTGCAGGATCAATTCACAAACAGTAGTCACACGAGCATGGTGAGCATAGCGTGGAAAGCAAACAGAAACAAAAGAATCTACTCACGTGATGAAAAGCAACAGGAGCAAAGAATTAACTCATAGTATGAAAAGCAATAGAAGCAAAAGCAAATAATATTCTCATGGCAAGAGTTTCATGAATCACAACATATTTTTAAAAAAATAGTAGCACATTTTACAAACAGTGAGCACATGATTACATCAGGCATAGCAGAAAAAGATATTCTCACAGTTTGCAAAACCAAAGCATTGGACTCGTATAACTTATCAACCAGAAACCAAAAAGTACAGACAATAATTTTCATGATACAGCCAGTAAGCAATGTCCAACCAAACTTCACAAATTATAGCATGCTCCCAAAATAACTCATTTAACAATAGTATCACATTGATATGTCAAGCATAGCAGAAAGACATTCTCACAGTTTGAAAAATAAAACAATGGAATCATGCAATAACAAATAGAAGCAAAAAAGGTACAGACAAGAATTTACGGTAAAGTTCATGCAGCAATGTTCAAATATCATCATAAATTAAAGCATGCTTAAAGAAAAACTTCTAACACAGTTGAGAACACAGTTGCTTCTAAAAGAAATAAGAAGTCTGAAGAATTTTTATTGTTTTTTGCTTTGAAATTAATTAAAAAAAACATGGAAAGGAAATGGACATAAATAGTAAAAAATGACAAAATAAAAAAAGAAGATGGAAGCCACATGAATGGTGGCTTGCGCCACCTTTTCCCTTGAAGGGGGGGGGGGGGTGGCTTGCGCCATGTTGGGCAAGGGTGGTTGGTGCCCTGGTTGGAGAGGGTGGCTTGCGCCACATGCACCTCTTTTCCATTTTTTAATTATTGTTTGGTGTGTGTGAGTAGTGTTATATTAAATTATAAAACTATGTGGCGGGAGCCACCAAGACAAATGTGGCGAACGCCACCCAGTTCTCCTTCATTTTATTTTCATTTCATTTTACGAACACGAACAAAACAGACGAACCGAACATGATTAGATCAACACAAAAAAAAAAACCAGCATGATGATTATTCACAGTAATACAATAATCAAACAGAAAGCATATGATAGCAGGATAGTCAAACGTGTAGCAAGACAACCATAAAAATTAGACAGTAATGGAAAAAAGGATAACAGCATGGTATATGATCATCAACATAATGCATAAGAAAAGAAAAAAAGGTTAGATGATACCTAGTGGAGCAAGTTCACTGTTTCCTCGCTTTGTGATGAACTTCTCGAGCTTGCACCAGAAAGTCGAACCCACTCTTCCTCTCGCTTGCTCGTGCACCAGAAACTCTTGAACTTTGTGAGAAGTGTTGTTGTAATATTGATGTTGTCTTTTGAGAGCTGTAGACGACCCCTTTATATAGGCTGCTTGATGGGTCGGGTTACATTTCAAAACTTGGTGGGGCAAAGTAACGGGTAGGGTTTGTAATGTCTTTCTTCCCGTTGGTCCACTCAAGTACGCTTCTCATGCTGCACAAATCTTCAGAAGTGCAGTACAAATTTCACCAACTTGTGCATTATTTCAAACGCTCCTTATTGGATGTCATACATGCAGGTGTTGAAAGAGGTAATGATGGGGATAACACCAAAGCATCGTTTCAGGCAAGAGCAAGTGGCAACGGAGTGAATAGTGAAAATGGCAATGTCTCAGAAATGCCTTTGCTGAAGCAAGTAAGATGAAACTCAAAATAGGCAATGCTCTTTGGTGAATTCAAAAATATGATTCGCGCCAAGGATTAAATGGAAATGGATTTCAAATGAATAGCTTTCAAAAGTACTGAATTCCTTCTTTTCCAATCTGGCATATTTCCATTGGCTGATGCTTGGGTTGAAAAGTCAACATATTCATTCTTGCTTCTTATTGGCCATTTGGCAATGAAAATGATTCTGATAATTTGTAACACGTTTTCTCCTTTCCTTTTGGTCCCGATGGGTTATGAACATAGGCTTAGGAAATAAAAACGGTCTTGCACAAGCAAAGGTGATTAGGAAAAATAAATAATAATGGATTTGGCAATGATTAGGATTAAATGAGGTTTAGGAGAATTAAATTGAACAATTGGACAAAAGTTGATAAAATGAAAAGGTTGATGAAATAGGTTTAGAAAATAAGTAGAAATGAGGGTAGATAAAATGAGTAGAAATGAGGTCATGGTGGGTTTAGGGTTATGGAGACATCGCTTGCTTGATTTAATGCTCCATCCAAAAGACCTTGATCAATTACTCCTTGAATTCCCTCGAGGCAAACCTGATAAAAAAACAACAAAAGCAAGAACCCGATAAAACGGGTTAGCTATGCGGCATGATTGACCTAATGTGATATGCAAAAAATCAATAGATCTAAGGGAAAATTTTGGGGTACAACAGTTGCCCCTATTTAAATATCTTCACCGAATGGCACGGGGAACGGTGTTCCTCGGGACGTCCGGATGAAAGGTATTTAAATATAAAAAACCAAAAAATTTTGCCCTTAGATACAAATTCATGCAATGCTGCTAATATGATGATATGATACCATGCAAGATGCAGACAAAATCGGACACCAAAGAAGGACAGCCAAACATAGGATCACTGGGGAAATGAAAGAAACACTCTTTATCGGGCATGGAACCAGAAAGAAAACATGATCCCCACTGGGGATCAGTTTGAAATAAAGGATAGGCATCGCAAAAAGATTTTCTGGGGATTTCTTATACTGAAGAGTTCAAACGGGATCTTCAAGAAAAAACCAGAAAAGACAAAGAAAGACACATTGGAAAAACATCAGATGGCAGAAGAAACCAGTCATTCGATAATGGCTTTGAATGAAAGGTACAAGTCACAATATCTAATAACGGCTTTAGATAAAGTGAACACAGACTCGATCTGAAAAACATCAGAAAGAGAGACGCATCCGGATAGGCATCGGATGGTAGAAAAAACCGGACATCCAATAACGGCTTTGAATGAAAGGTACAAATCACAATATCTAATAACGGCTTTAGATAAAGTGAACAAAGACTCGATCTGAAAAAACATCAGAAGGAGAGACACATCCGGATAGACATCGGATGGTAGAGAAACCGGACATCCAATAACGGCTTTGAATGAAAGGTACAAATCACAATATCTAATAACGACTTTAGATAAAGTGAACAAAGACTCGATCAAAAAAAACATCAGAAGGAGAGACACATCCGGATAGGCATCGGATGGTAGAAAAACCGGACATCCAATAACGACTTTGAATGAAAGGTACAAATCACAATATCTAATAACGACTTTAGATAAAGTGAACAAAGACTCGATCTGAAAAAACATCAGAAGGAGAAACGTATCCAGATAGGCATCAGATGGTAGAAAAACCGGACATCCAATAACGGCTTTGAATGAAAGGTACAAATCACAATATCTAATAATGGATTTAGATAAAGTGAACAAAGACTCGATCTGAAAAAACATCAGAAGGAGAGACGCATCTGGATAGGCATCGGATGGTAGAAAAACCGGACATCCAATAACGGCTTTGAATGAAAGGTACAAATCACAATATCTAATAACGACTTTAGATAAAGTGAACAAAGACTCAATCTGAAAAAACATCAGAAGGAGAGACGCATCTGGATAGGCATCGGATGGTGGAAAAATCGGACATCCAATAACGGCTTTGAATGAAAGGTACAAATCACAATATCTAATAACGGCTTTAGATAAAGTGAACAAACAAGACTATATGGCGTTGAATAAAAGGACACCAGGCATTCAATAATGGCTTTGAATGGAAGGTACAAATGAGAATGGCATCGAATTATAGCGAGAAAGACATCCAGGAATGGCACCGAATGCAAAGGAGAAAACTTATCCAGGAATGACACTGAATGGACAAATAAGACTTCAGGAATGACACTGAACGAAAAGGATAGGTAACGTTTTGGTAAGGTAAGACGTGGACAACGACTCGACCTCGAGAGAAATGCAAATGAGGATGAAACACTCATGATATGCATATGGATAAATGAATTATGCAGATGATATATGATCAAATGCAAATGCAGATGTCAATGCTGACGACACAACACGACTCTTTTGTGGAGAAGACAAGACTGGAAGACTGATTCCTCAACACGGAGATCACTGTCACTCTGCTCGGGAACTAGATATGCTATTGCTGAACACATCTCCGCCACACTGGTAAACTGTATCCAAATTGATGATCCTTGTAGGAAGGATAAAGAGTTGCTTGGAGATCCTTCAAGTAAACTGCCCCAGACTAGCTGATTGTTGTAGATGAGCTGATCATTGTTTCAGCTTGATTAATTCTGGAAATGACCGTTTCATGGCGCTCTTAGAGAGCTTGGCCCAGTCTGAGTCTTGAAAGATGATTATTCTACTGTACACTGGGAAAGCTTGCCCCAGCCTGAGTCTTGCAAAATCTTCTGTATAAACCAATTCTAAGAAGTTGCCATTAAACCACAAATCTTGAACTGATTCTCCACAGGATATGGAAGGAACTTGCCCCTGATTGGATCACCGACCAAGTTCCTCAAATGTTTGAAAATCCCTTAAGAAGAAAGCTAGTTTGCAAACAAAAGTATTTGTACAAACATGGTAAATGTAAAGTTCACGCAACTTTTGAAATCAATCATTTTCAGAAATATGCAAAGCACAATGAGTCATCGGTCAGAACACGACGGTTCAAGACACTAAAGTGAAAAGTTTAAGCAAAAGGTGTAGTGCCAAAACGAATGATCCACAAAGATCTTTAGGAGTCAGTTTACGCAACCTCGCTGTAGTATGCCTTCAAAATAACCTTGCTTCAATTAGGTCTTTCGAGGGTTATAACGTGGCCTGGTTCACGGTTTGAGAAATAAAGGATAAAGGCTCAAAGTTTATTTGTGACCCACCCAATCTACGTGATGAACTCCAGTCCTATGCTCAGTTAACTCAAACTATGCACTCAAGTTCCCATAGGTTAGGAATTGTACTGATGATAGTAATGATGATGGTTCAAAATTCAATGGACTTGAGATGGCAGTCACTGCTTCTCACAACATTTTGTTGTTTTTTGGTGAGGACCTCAGTCAACTCGTTTTATCTTTGAGGATTTTGGTAATCTCTTGAATGATTTTTATTATCCCTAACTTTTGCCTGAACTGTGTCATTTGAGCTTACAGCCAGCGGGATGCCCCAATTTTTGCCTAAGTCTCCTTCATAGGTTTTGACTTAGCGGGCTTTCATTTTGATTCTTTTTTCACTCTCTCTTTTTTTTAGTGACTGCCTTGCTTAATGATTACAGTGAATCATTCATTGGCGTTAGACCTAAAAGACATCTTCGACACTTGCTGGCTGTGTGCGAAGGAAAACTGTGAGTGCAACATTTTGTTGAAAGTCGTCTTGCATGAAGCTCTTGTAATTGAATGCAAAATCAAGTTAACCGAGAACTATCCTGCCCCAGGTTAAAATTGCGGGTTTTTATTTGTAAATACAAGAAACTCCTACTTCAAGGCTCGAAGGGGTTAAAGAAGGGTTATCTTCCTTATGTCTCCGGTGTTTGGGGAGTTGAAACAATGCCTTACATCGTCAGCAAAGTTTTGATTTGAAAGCATACCAACAGCAATTATGGGTATAACGTTTTCATCATCCTCCCTCCAATCTTTGCATAATCAAAAGGAAAGTGGAAAAGAGATAAAGTATTTTGCAAAAGAAAGCATAAAGATATAACAAATAGCAAACACAAATGAATTGAATCAAAAAGTTACAATGCTCATTTCATTAATTTGAATGTACAAACATAGTTGAAAGCAAACAGCTATTACAAAAATAAAGAAAATGCAAACAACAAGAAACAAAGGCCTAGTGACTAATCAATACAAGGATGAGCTGTCCTGTCTGAAACACTGGCTTTTAGGAGGATAACATGCTGAAGTCGACTGAAGCTTCACTTGGCGTGCCCTGGCAGAGGATTACTCTGAACATTGGGATTGTCCTTGAAGGAGAGGATTTTGTTCCTCATCGGCTCTTGCACTCTAGCCTTCAATGCAAAGCAACTTTCCAAGTTATGGCATGCGCCACCTTGATGGTATTCACAATGAAGATCAGCCCTATAGCCGGCTGGAAGAGGATTTGGAGGAGGAGGCAAAGGCCTTGTGGTAATTAAACCTTGTTCAACCAAACCAGGATAAAGTTCAGTGTAAGTCATGGGAATAGGATCAAATTGACCCCTATTACGATACTGGCTCTGTCCTGCAGCCGGACGTTGGGGAGCTTGAGCTGGTCGTGGTGCAGCAACCACAGAAGTAACAGCAGCAATAGTAGGGTGAACCACATACTGAGGTTGAGGACGAGGCCTTCTCACTTCAACCATTATAGCATTAGTCTGATCTTCCTTCTTCTTCTGGAAATTACCATAAGATTTCTTCACAGCATTGGAAGATTCAACACCCTTGGATACTTTTCCTTTCTTAAGACCTTCCTCAAGTCTTTGGCCGATAGTAACCAAGTCAGTGAAATTGGAGGAAACACTTCCAACCATCTTCTCCCAATAGAAAGGGGACAAGGTATCCATGAACATTCCGGTTAACTCTTTCTCAGCCAAAGGAGGTTCAACCTGGGAAGCCAACTCTCTCCAGCGCTGAGCGTACTCCTTGAAAGACTCTTTATCATTCTGAGACATGTTTTGCAGTTGACGGCGATCAGGAGCTAGGTCGAGGTTATACTTGTATTGCTTCATGAAGGCATTGGTGAGGTCTTGGAAGCTGTGGATAGAGTTTTGCTCGAGACCCATGTACCATTTGAGTGATGCCCCACTTAAGCTATCCTGAAAACAATGGATAAGCAGCTTCTGATTTTTAGCATGAGCAGTCATCCTGCGAAGATACATGACCAAATGAGCTCTTAGGCAAGAGTGACCCTTGTACTTCACAAAATCTGGAGTTGTGAACTTAGGAGGTATAACAAGGTCTGATACTAAACACAGGTTATCTGCATCCACATTAAAGAAATCAGTACCCTCAACAGCTTTGAGTCTCTTCTCTATGCTCTAAAACTGCTCTCGGATAACTTCAGGTTCAACAAAGTCTTCATGGTCTTCACCTTGAGCACTGGCAGCATTGCACTCATAGTGGGGGTCTTCAAAAGGAGCTCGAGTTGTCTGAACTATAGGTTGAGGCTCGGTAAAAATAGGAGCTTGAAACACTGGCCTAGCAGCTTGACCAATCATAGCATTAGATGCAAGAGGCGGAGAATAGTTGTGTGGCAAACCAAACTCTGGCCAAGTTGAAGGCGGCACTTGAACCGATGGAGGATCAGCGCTTGAGACTTCCTGGATAACTGTCCTTTGGGGAGGCTCTCCTCTAGCAAGAAAAACTTGAAGCATCTCAGTGAGTTTAGTCATACTTGATTTGAGGTCATCGATCTCCATTCGGACCTCAACATTGTGTACCTCTTGCTCCGACATCCTTCGTCTGTAGTTAGCTCTAGTCCGGTATCGGTGTCGAGGAATCAGCTTGACGACTTACAGGTGATACTGGAGGATAGAGACAACAGGAGATGAGTAACTTGGACAGACAGACGCATGCAATGAATCATGCAAATGATATGCGGTGCGATGCAAACAGGATGCAAAAACACATGCAACAGGATCAAGGGTTTGAGATCACAGCATGGAGTCTGGGTAAAGAACCAAGCCAAGGGTGTGTACTAAGGTTCTTGTATCTGTAAAACAGGGTTCTAAAAGTTCCCAGAGTCTATGTAAATCCTTCGGATATTATCGGCCCATGTGACTACTAACACGGGTTAACAATATTCTCAAGATAAACTCGTCTGAGTGTAGTATCGTGTGACAACTACTCGGGACTGGCTCCCTTATAGTCACCGCACTACGCTATAAAGGCCAAGTGGGGTGAAGGTAACTACGGTCCTCAGAATCCCTGGCTCCCATTTGAAAAAGTAATATCAATATGACTGCTCACATCAGACATCAACAGTCCCAAAGGGCCTCATCTGAGTGTGGTCATCATATGCCATAAATTGTTGGTACTACTGCCAACAACCGACTATTGATTACACCACGATCATATCATATATGTGCTCTCAAGTCCGGGTTAGGACTTATCTCACCACTCAATAGTACCATGCCCACAAGAGATCTCAAACAAAGCATTATATACAAGGGATATGTACAAAATATAGCAAACAAGCATGAATAGCACAAACAAAAGCAAGGTGGGTTTAACCTTCAAAATTCATCCCTAGTGAAGTCGCCATTTCTGTTGCGGTGAAAATCGGATAACAAACTATTAATTAACTTGCATCATTTTCTTTTACAACCGACTTTGATTTATCCAAAGGAAAGGTTCAAGATCGTTTAAAAACCTAAAGGGGGAGATCTAAAGTTCGGGGGTTGGTTATACAAAGGGAAGGTATTAGCACCCTAAGTATCTGTAGTACTCTACGGGAACCTCTTGTTTAATGTTTGTGTTATTCTATGTTCGCTTGCTAAGATAAATCTGTACTAAGACTAAGGACCTAAGTATGTACACTAAGTTTGCTCACCAAGACGTCGCATCTTGTGCCTACTACGTATCTGACTAAAGAATCAGAGCAACCGTAGTTCACCAGACGGGGTAAACGGGGAAAGAGATTAATGGCTATCTCTTGAAAAGATTGCGAAAGTTTAAAAGTTGGTGAATGAGAGGAGATTAATGGCTATCTCTTATGTAGGTTAAAGAAGGGTTTAAAGGTTATAAGGGATTAATGGCTATCTCTTAGGAAGGCTAGTTTTAAAAGGGTAATGAATGGTTACCTATGACTATGGGTCAAAGAAGGGTAATGAGCTTTCTATGATCTTGAAATCAATAGAAAAACTTTTCCTTTGGAAGGAAGGGGGAAATAACATCTTATAAATAAGAGTTATAGAAGAGTTGAAATATATGTAATATATAGAAGTTCAATAAAACAGTAAGCAAATAATCATGAAATGTACTAAAAAAAGAACATAGCAAACAGTGAGTGAGTAATCAGAAGTGAACATAAATGTGGGCATAGCAAGTGGTAAGCAAGTGATCATAAATTGTAGCATGAATATGAACATAGCAAATGGTGAGCATTTAAACATAAGTGTAAACACATTAGACAGTGAGTGCAAGTGGTCATGCAGTGAACTAAAAGAGTGACCATAAATGGCAGGGAAGCATTTACACTTAAAAGCACAACATTTGAAATCATGTTGTTCATTTAACATATAGCAGAACAAATAAATTACATGGCAAGGCTCATGATAAAGTCAGAAACAAAACTTCACAAACCAAATACATTCATAGCAGGATCAATTCACAAACAGTAGTCACACGAGCATGGTGAGCATAGCGTGGAAAGCAAACAGAAACAAAAGAATCTACTCACGTGATGAAAAGCAACAGGAGCAAAGAATTAACTCATAGTATGAAAAGCAATAGGAGCAAAAGCAAACAATATTCTCATGGCAAGAGTTTCATGAATCACAACATATTTTTAAAAAAACAGTAGCACATTTTACAAATAGTGAGCACATGATTACATCAGGCATAGCAGAAAAATATATTATCACAGTTTGCAAAACCAAAGCATTGGACTCGTATAACTTATCAACCAGAAACCAAAAAGTACAGACAATAATTTTCATGATACAACCAGTAAGCAATGTCCAACCAAACTTCATAAATTATAGCATGCTCCCAAAATAACTCATTTAACAATAGTATCACATTGATATGTTAAGCATAGCAGAAAGACATTCTCACAGTTTGAAAAATAAAACAATGGAATCATGCAATAACAAACAGAAGTAAAAAAGGTACAGACAAGAATTTACGGTAAAGTTCATGCAGCAATGTTCAAATATCATCATAAATTAAAGCATGCTTAGAGAAAAACTTCTAACACAGTTGAGAACACAGTTGCTTCTAAAAGAAATAAGAAGTCTGAAGAATTTTTATTGTTTTTTGCTCTGAAATTAATTAAAAAAAACATGGAAAGGAAATGGAGATAAATAGTAAAAAATGACAAAATAAAAAAAGAAGATGGAAGCCACATGAATGGTGGCTTGCGCCACCTTTTCCCTTGAAGGGGGTGGCTTGCGCCATGTTGGGCAAGGGTGCCTGACGCCCTGGTTGGAGAGGGTGGCTTGTGCCACATGCACCTCTTTTCCATTTTTTAATTATTGTTTGGTGTGTGTGAGTGGTGTTATATTAAATTATAAAACTATGTGGCGGGAGCCACCAAAACAAATGTGGCGAACGCCACCTGGTTCTCCTTCATTTTATTTTCATTTCATTTTACGAACACGAACAAAACAGACGAACCGAACATGATTAGATCAACACAAAAAAAATAAAATAAAACCAGCATGATGATTATTCACAGTAATACAATAATCAAACAGAAAGCATATGATAGCAGGATAGTCAAACGTGTAGCAAGACAACCATAAAAATTAGACAGTAATGGAAAAAAGGATAACAACATGGTATATGATCATCAACATAATGCATAAGAAAAGAAAAAAATGTTAGGTGATACCTAGTGGAGCAAGTCCACTGTTTCCTCGCTTTGTGATGAACTTCTCGAGCTTGCACTAGAAATTCGAACCCACTCTTCCTCTCGCTTGCTCGTGCACCAGAAACTCTTGAAACTTTGTGAGAAGTGTTGTTGTAATATTGATGTTGTCTTTTGAGAGCTGTAGACGACCCCTTTATATAGGCTGCTTGATGGGCCGGGTTACATTTCAAAACTTGGTGGAGCAAAATAATGGGTAGGGTTTGTAACGTCTTTCTTCCCGTTGGTCCACTCAAGTACGCTTCTCATGCTGCACAAATCTTCAGAAGTGCAGTGCAAATTTCACCAACTTGTGCATTATTTCAAACGCTCCTTATTGGATGTCATACATGCAGGTGTTGAAAGAGGTAATGATGGGGATAGCACCAAAGCATCGTTTCAGGCAAGAGCAGGTGGCAACAGAGTGAATAGTGAAAATGGCAATGTCTCAGAAATGCCTTTGCTGAAGCAAGTAAGATGAAACTCAAAATAGGCAATGCTCTTTGGTGAATTCAAAAATATGATTCGCGCCAAGGATTAAATGGAAATGGATTTCAAATGAATAGCTTTCAAAAGTACTGAATTCCTTCTTTTCCAATCTGGCATATTTCCATTGGCTGATGCTTGGGTTGAAAAGTCAACATATTCATTCTTGCTTCCTATTGGCCATTTGGCAATGAAAATGATTCTGATAATTTGTAACACCTTTTCTCCTCTCCTTTTGGTCACGATGGGTTATGAACATAGGCTTAGGAAATAAAAACGGTCTTGCACAAGCAAAGGTGATTAGGAAAAATAAATAATAATGGATTTGGCAATGATTAGGATTAAATGAGGTTTAGGAGAATTAAATTGAACAATTGGACAAAAGTTGATAAAATGAAAAGGTTGATGAAATAGGTTTAGAAAATGAGTAGAAATGAGGGTAGATAAAATGAGTAGAAATGAGGTCATGGTGGGTTTAGGGTTATGGAGACATCTCTTGCTTGATTTAATGCTCTATCCAAAAGACCTTGATCAATTACTCCTTGAATTCCCTCGAGGCAAACCTGATAAAAAAACAACAAAAGCAAGAACCCGATAAAACGGGTTAGTTATGCGGCATGATTTACCTAATGTGATATGCAAAAAATCAATAGATCTAAGGGAAAAATTTGGGGTACAACAGCTCAACATCTGAAAGACTTGAGTCAGACTTCTTCAGAGTCTAAAAGCTTGGTTCTGATCCTTCAGATTCAGAACAACTTTGTTCTCTTTATTGGTTCTTCTGAGTGATTAAATTAATTCATATCAAGATTAATGTATCTTGATCCTGCATACTCCAATAACCATTAGTAAACCCTATTGTTCTATAAATACTTTGTTATCATCAAAACCTTTTAAGGGAATGAACAAATCTTGTTCTAACAATATAATCTCGTAATCAGAATCAAAATCAGAGACAACAACGACTATACTACTCAAGTCAACAACAACCATATCCAAGTCACTAGCAATGATATCCAAATTAGCACCATATTATCAACCATATCAACATGACCATAAGAATGACATTAGAACGATAATAAAAAAAATAATGCCACAAAGAGCACAATCAGAAACTACATCAGGTGAGAAAATCTTCTTAATGGTGAACACCTTGAACTAGTTCATATAGGTATCATAAGAAAATTTTAAAAATATGAAGTCGGGTCAAGAAAAAAGTAAAAAGAATATTGACACATCTATCAGGAATTTAGAAACAAAAATTTGGAAACTCTCAAAACAATTGGTAACCTAATCTACTAGCAACTATGAGGGGAATACAATGGAGAGCCCCAAAAAATGAAAGGTTTTATTCGATTACTTTGAGGAAATAGGTTTTCTTAGTTGTTGAACCTTAGAATTATTGAAAGTCTTCATCTGAATTGAACAAGATATGGAGCGATTATGAAGATAGAGAGAAATAAAAAAATGGTGAGTATATTGAAAAATATGAGAAAAAAATATGATTGGGGGAGAGAACAAAAGACGGTTTGCAACAAGTATATCATTATCATACCTACCTCTAAAGAAAAAGGATCCTGAAGAAGGATGTTCTGGACTAGGCCTAAGGCTGGCCTACCGTCGAGCACGACCTAACCCAAGTCTTCGTCGGGGAGGGCCCAAGTAATGTTCAGCCCATTTACACGACCGGGGAGCCCACACACGTCTCCCCCACGGACTCCACGTGCACCACACGCGGGGACACGTCATCAGGTAACTACCCACTTCTGGAAGAACTGGTCAGCCCACCTTCCGAAGATCACGGGGCTGTTGATCCAGGGTTAAGACCATGTGCTGGTCTTTCCTACACCATGTAAGCCTTGACAGTTACACGTATTGGGCCTTGAGATCCAACCCAATGCCAAGTAACTGTTGGCCCTGCGCTGGGGGCACATTATAAATACCCTCTTTCACTAGAGGGTCAGGTATTCCATTCTTTACACTCTTTCCCTGTACTTGCGTTGTTTACTCCATCCCTGACTTTGGCATCAGAGTATCTTGCAGGTACACCCTCACCTCTTCACCACCACCGACGAATAACAGAGCTCACGATGTGTTACTGGCTGCTGATCCATTTTTGATCAGGTAAGATCAGTGTCGCCGTCTGTGGGAACCCTTGCTTCCCCGTTCTTCCTCCAGTAGAAACTCGAGAACCAAAGGAACTTTCAATCTCCGACGATCATGGCCAGCTCACGAACTGACATCAATGCTCCGGACACTGCCTTTACTCCGTTCACCAACAATGACGGTCATGACCCCAACGTGACCGCTCACGTAGAAGAAGGCGGCCCCAAGGACGGGTACACCGCCTCTCCCTCCTCTGGTGACGCGGCCTTCAACACCGCCCAACATTTTGATAGCCTGACTGTCTACCAGCCAATCCCTATGCCACCTAATGCTATCCGACCATGGTGGCTCTATTCGCGGCGATCAATCAGACAAATCTGATGATCTTCCAACAGAATGAGCTGATAGGGGTGCTCGAGAGAGAATGACAATTATGCTCTCCCCCGCGGAGACATCGTCGCCCCGTCTCTCGCAGTCTCTCTCTTCCTCTGCGGAGGACACGACACGATGATTCTCGGAGCCCTTCTCCCCAAAATCCTGGGCATCGCCCGCGCTTGGTACGACCTCAGCCTGTGGTTTCCCATAAGCGCGACCGGTCTCCGCCCCGGAAGGAGCGACATTCCCCAGCTCATAAGAAGAATAAAGCTGACGGATACTCGGGGTGACCTATCCCCGTCGCGATCGCCCGTCAGGAGCGACGAGGATGACCATCGCACGCCACTGTCCAGGGACATCATGGAGGCCCCCTTGCCCGTCGGGATGGAAAAACCCTGCCCTTGGTGACATATGATGGTACGACCGACCCGGACGACCATATTGAGAGCATCGATGCTATGCTCGACTATCGAAACGTCTGGGGAGCCATCAAGTGCAGGCTCTTTCCCACTACCCTGAGGAAGGGTGCTATGGTGTGGTACACGAGCCTCGCGCCCGAGTCCATCACATCCTGGAAAAAATTGAAGAGGCAGTTCTCCAAACACTTCACTGCTTCCCGTCTCCACCCGAAGACAAAAGCATCCCTGGAAGCCATCATCAAGGGAAAAGGTGAATCTCTCCAGGATTACATAGAGAGGTTCAACCGAGAAGCTGTCTAGGTATCCACCTCGGACGACATACAGAGGTTTGTGATCGAGCGAGGACTATGACCTCGTACCGAGTTCGCCAAGGCAGTTGGCATTGAAAGGCCTAGCACCTTGGACGCGCTCCTCCACAATGCCCAAGCATACATCCAGTATGATAAGATAGTGGCCGCACACTCTGCCCGTAACTCGCGGAATCAAGAGGGAGCCAAGAGCTCCAGACACGAGGATTCCACCGTTTCCCGACGAGGCGGGGAGAGAAGAAGAGAAGACCGACCCCGAGACTCCCGAGAACAAAGGGGACCCGCATGCCATTTCATTGAGTACACACTACTCATAGCTCCCCGCGAGCGCATCCTTGCCGAGTGGATCAACTCAGAATTTCAGAGAGGAGGTGTCTGCTTCTCGAAGTCGACACCCCCTAAACCAAACATTGCCAAGTCCAAGTACTGCAGGTTCCACAGGAGCCATGGGCATGTCACGGAGGATTGCATCCACCTCAAGGATGCCATCGAAATCTTGATTAAAGAGGGGCACCTCAAGCAGTACACGAAGAGGAACGAGGCCCCCCGACAAGAGACCCGGGAGATGAAAAGGGTCGAGGAGGCGACCCCATCCCCCGGTGGGAACGGACTACAAGTCGCTCTGTGTGTCACCCAACCAGAGGACTTTTATTTCCCCTGCGAGCCCGACACGCCTGTAACCGCTCATAGCCCATGGGAAAGCTTCCCCGCCGCCATGGTCATATCTGGCGGAGAGTTCAGTAAGGTCTCGGTGGGATCGATCAAGCGGAAATTTGACGAGTTGATAGAGGCGTGCTCGATGCAGAACGCCACCTTCGAGAAGGTCCAGGGAAGGTTGAACCCCATCACCTTCTACCTCGAAGAATTGTCGGGTGGCGCCCCCAACTCTAACACCCCCCTCCTGATCAGGGCACAAATGGAAAACTTTGACGTCCGCTGCATCTTGGTCGACCAAGGGAGCTCGGTGGACATTATATATGCCCACCTATTCACTACCCTCTAGCTCGACGAGACACACCTGACCCCTTACGTAGGCTCAGACCTGAAGGGTTTCAACGGCACCACCACCAGACCATGGGGCTACATCGAGCTGATGTTCATGTTCGGGAACGATGACACTGCACGACAAGTTAAGGTCCGCTTCCTGGTAGTGGAGTGCCCCTCTCTATACCAGTGCATCCTGGGAAGGCCGACTTTGGCCAAGCTCACAACTGTACCATCTACAGTCCATCTGAAGATGAAGTACTACACGACCAGGGGCCGCGTCGTAACCCTCCACGGGGATATTGAGGCTGCCAGAAGATGCTTCGAGGCTGTAACCAAGGGCTTGAACTCGATCAACATTAAGTCCAAGACCGCAGGGAACTCAACCCTGGATGAAGAGCAAAATCCACTCCCGCGTGTCAACGTGGTCGACCTCGACAGCCGCTTCCCCAGCAAGCAGGAGCAGGACGAGGTGGCAGATCACACTACTCTAGCTGAAGGCAACGAGCAGCCTCTACACCCGATGCGCCCTATTTCAGATGGAGAATTTGAGCTCATCACCCTCGGAGATAACCCGGATAGGAGTGAGAAGATCGACACGGGCCTCCCTGACTGGCGAAGAAACAGCTCAAGGCCTGCCTCCAGGAGAATGCTGACCTATTTGCGTGGAGCGCTACAGAGATGCCTGGCCTCAACCCAGATGTGGCCTACCATTAACTCACAATAGATCCGGCCGCTAGGGCTGTAGTACAACATAGGCGTAGGCAGTCTCCCGAGAAAGTGGAGGCTGCTGAAAAGGCTGTAAAACACCTCTTAGAGGCGAACGTTATTTCGGAAGCCCAATACACAACCTGGCTATCCAATGTTGTACTAGTTAAAAGAATAATGGAAAATGGATAATGTGCGTTGATTACACTGATCTTAACCGAGCATGCCCGAAAGATGCATATACCCATTGCCTAATATCGACAAACTGGTCGACAATTCTGAAAGTTTTAAATTGCTGTCGTTCATTGACGCGTACTCGGGGTACAATCAGATCCCTATGGCAAAGGCTGACAAGCACTACACGACATTCATGACGGAGTCGGGCAACTATTACTACAATGTAATTCCCTTTGGTCTGAAGAATGTCAGCGCGATCTACCAACGGATGATGAACAAGGTCTTCCGCGGCGAGATCAGAGACATGCTCGAGGTCTACATGGACGATATGATCATAAAATCATGAGAAGAAGTGAACCACACTGCCCCTCTCAAAAGGGTATTTGACACGGCGAGGAGATGCAAGATGAGGTTCAACCCGTAGAAATGCACCTTCGGTGTCCGAGCAGGCAAGTTTCTCAGTTTCTACCACACAGAACGAGGAATCGAGGCAAACCCCGACAAGTATAGGGCGTTCTCCGAGTTCCCAACGCCGAACTCGAAGAAATTGATACAATCGCTAAACGGGATGGTCACCTCGTTGTCCCGCTTCGTGGCCAAATCGGTGCAACACGCACTTACATTTTTCAAGTTCCTACGCAAGAAGGCCACATTCGAGTGGACCGAGGAGTGCGTACAGGCGCTCCTCCACCTCAAACAAGTCCTCTCGCAGCCCCCGGTCCTCTCGCGACCAGAAGATGGGGAGACGTTGTACTTGTACCTCGCCGTCACGACCGAGGCGGTCAGCGCGGCTCTAATCAAGGAAACCCCCGAAGGGCAGAAGCTGATATACTTCACCAGTAAAGCCCTCCAAGGCCTCGAGCTTAGGTACCAGCAGATCGAAAAGGTTGCCCTGGCCCTCGTTAGACTGCGGCACTACTTCTTGGCCCATACGATTATTGTAAGGATGGACCAACCCGTAAGAAAGCTCCTCAGCCGACTCGACATGGTGGGCAGGATGCTCAAATGGTCACTCTAACTCTCTGAGTTGGACTTCCAGTACCAGGGTAGGAATGCCCTGAAGGCTCAAGTATTATCCGACTTCTTCGCATAGATGACCATCTCGGAACCCTCGACCGCCGGATCCCAGAGGTGGACGATCTACGTCGACGGGGCATCCAATTCAACGAAAAGAGGAGCGGGCATCATCCTAGAAAACGAGGAAGGCATCTTGATTGAGGTCTCTCTCACATTATCCTTCCCGACATCAAACAACCAGGCCGAATACGAGGCTTTCCTCGTCGAACTGCGCCTGGCCGAGGATCTCGGCGCGAAAGAGGTAAAAATATTTATCAACTCCCAGCTCGTGGCCTCCCAGGTGAGGGGGAGTACCAAGCCAAGAACGACAGCCTCGTTGAATACTTGGCCCTAGTAAAAGACAGGATGAAAAAATTCATCTCGGCGGAAGTAAGTCACGTCCCGCGCGAACACAATACTCGGGCAAACATTATGTCTAAGCTGGCAAGCACGAAGAAAAAAGGAGGGAACAAATCCGTCATCCAAGAAGTGGTTCCACGGTCGAGTATCTAGAAACCCACCTCGATCACCGACGTGAACGCCATCGGTGACGGCCACTGTTGGATGACTCTAGTATACAAATACCTCAGCACAGGGAAACTACCCGACGACCCCAAGGAGGCTAGCATAGTCAGGCAACGTACCTACTCGTATACTATCGTCGAGGATAAGTTATATCGGCGGGGTTTCTCATTCCCCTCCTCAAATGCGTCGAGGAGTCTAGGGTCCCCAGCATACTCCAGGAGATCTACGAAGGGATCAACGCGCAACACCTCGGCGGACGGTCCCTAGCCCGTAAAGCACTACGGGCGGGGTACTACTGGTCCACCATGCAGCAAGACGCCAAGGAGCACGTCAAGAAGTTCAAAAAGTTCCAGCGACACTGGGACATGCACCTGGCCCCACCCAGTGAGCTCAAAACGCTCTCATCCCCGTGGCCATTTGCCTGGTGGGGGATGGACATCCTCGGGCCCTTCACCATAAGGTCGTACCAAAACAAGTATTTGTTAGTCGGCATCGACAACTTGACTAAGTGGATAAAGGCCGAAGCCTTGGCCAAAATCACGGCCCACAACATACTCCGTTTCTACAAGAGGAATATACTTGCCCGGTTCGGCGTACCCCAAGAAATCGTCACCGACAACGGGACACAGTTAACCGACAAGAACTTCTAGGACTTTGTTACCAGGCTGGGCACAAAGCAACACTTCACGTCGGTCAAGCACCCGCAAACGAATGGGCAGGGCAAAGCCGCGAACAGGGTGATCTTGCGAGTCCTGAAACGAAGATTGGGCGACACCAAGAAAAGGTGGGTCGAGGAGTTGCACAGCATGCTATGGGCCTACAGAATGACCCCACACTCGACTACAAGGGAAACCCCGTTCTGACTGACCTACAAAATCGAGGCAATGATTCTAGTAGAAATAAGGGAACCCTCGAGGAGGACTGAGTCCTCCCTCGACGAAGAAGCCAACAACGAGGCCCTAAGGAGGGAGCTCAACCTGATCGAAGAGATTTAGTCAGGGGCATCCCTCCACGAAGCCTCACTCAAGGAACCAGAAAGATTCGGGCAAAGGCAAGCTCGCCGCGAACTGGGAGGGCCCCTATCGCGTTCGCGCGAAAACGGGGACTAGAGCTTACTATCTCGAAAACCTACACGGGGAGGAACTTGCTCGACCATGGAATGCTGAAAAGCTTACAGTACTACAGTTAAACACTGCCCGCGACCTATTCGCATCGCACCACAGGAGCGCACTAAGGTACAAGCGCGACTCCTAAAATTCGAAACAAGAAGACAAGGGCCCGCTCTTGTGTGTGTGAACGAACTCTTGATCCGACGAGGACACCTCCACCGAGCTCCACCGTTGTCTTACCAACTAGGCAGAACACCCAGCTCACGATGGGAAGTTCACGCCTCAGAGCAACGACCTCAATCGAGCTCTTAGCTTCGTCGAAGGTCAGAATCCGACTCCGACCACTCGACCAGTTCCCTACACTATCGAGGGCCAAAAACGTCGAGCAGAAGCCCTAAATACTTAACGATAACATGCAAATATCAAATACATATTCGACATATAAGCAACACACATGAAATACAAAAGACAGAAACAATGCATTAGAGCGGGAAAACCCCATTGTTCAAACATTACAAAAAATAGTACAAACCCATGGCACGCAGGCCGGGCAAAGCCAATCTACAAAATCATGGCACGCAGGCCATACAGAACAATAACCAAAAAATGGCATGCAGGCCGAACACAATAACTAAGCAGAAAATCAAACAGTTGCCTCCTCCTCAAGCCGGGGTTCCCCATCACCTCGACTAGCACCATCGTCAGTTTCCCCGGGGATGAGCACCCTGCCATCGACCACTTGGTGGAAGGGACTGACCCTCTCAAGAACAAGTTAGACCCCCGGGTTCTTGATCTGGACTTGCACCAAAGGCTGTTGAAGCCCACCTCGAGAGCCTCTAAGCAGTCTTGCTCGAGCTCCCAGACCCGGGCGACCAGAGCAACACAAGCTGTAAGAGCTTTCTCTTCTTCCGTCTCGTCCTCGATAGGTTTAGCAGCAGCTTCCAGCTCAGTGACTTTGATCCGAAGGCTATCCCGCTCCTCCTTGGTTTTCTTCAGCTCTTCCTACAGCTCGTTCATATCATGGAGGAGGCGCACTTGGGCCTCGTACCTCGTCTGAGCCTCTTGTAGATCGCTCTCCGCTTTGTTTTTCTCCGCCTCCAAGATGACGTTCTCATCTCGCAGTTTGTTCAGCTCAGAAGTCGGGCTGGTTTCATCGTTGAGGACCAAGGCAATCTCAAAGACCCTTATCATAGCGGCCATGTCCTCAGTCAACGCCTTTCTCCTGGAGGCCCTGTCTATCCCCATGATCATCTTGGCTTTAGCCTCGCCCACAGTTGGGGAATGGTTCCCATAGAAGAAATTCCACTGGAGGTGACATAGGGGCAGTACATACTTTTCTACGGGCACACTTTCCTCGAGGTCCACGAGAATGGGCTCCTCGGTCTGCAATTTCTTAGAAGGGGTCCCCTGCAGGGGAGGAAACTGGCTGCATTGAGGAGAGGTAGAGCCGCTTACCCCGTCACCGGGCTTCCCCGTCTCTTGGACCTGGACGACTCTGCTTTTGGTCTTCTTCGCGCCCTTGGTGGCCGCGAGCTTTATGATGCGTTTGTGCATGTTCGACATTTGGCCTGTGACAGTTAACAGAAAAAGTCAGTACAAAGAAAAAGAGAAAAAGGGCAAACGCCCGAACAAAACAAGAGATCACTACCTAAAAACCGCAAGGCCGCCTCGTGGGACTCGCATTCGAGGAGGGCCTTAGTGTTAATGAATCGGGGATCATGACAAACTTCCCCGCAATCGTCGAGGATGAAACTCCCATCCTTATTAATGCATTTGGCAGGGGTGAATGTTAGTAGAGTAATAGTGGGGGTGTTTTTAATCGTCTCCACAGGGATTGTTCGATATTTGATGCGTGTCGTTCAATAGTTGTGATATTTTAAGTTCAATGGTTTCAAAAGGTTCTCAATTATTGTTAACATTAATTTATAGCAAAGATTAATTGGTGACAAAGATTTTGTAAAAGTTTTGATAAAAGCATGTCAAGGTTAGGTTTCGCTAATCCTTTTCACGTATAAACAAATAATCAAGCATATGAACTCGGTTTCCGACCAATACAACCGCGTATCCTCCCGATTAAGTTTATGTCTAAAGAGAAGTCGTGAGTATCGTTGTTTAGATCGTTAGATGATGTCTCACACTAACAATCTAAACAACAATCGTTAAGATCAACACAATGCGAATAACAAATCCCAAATCTATGTCTAGAGTTTGGTTTTTAAGAGATAAAATTGTTAGGTCATGATTTGTAGAATCTATGTCTAGAGCAATACAAATCACACATGGAGCATTAAGAGAAAACAACATCATATATATTGATCAAAGACTTTGTTCATATACAAAAGATCAAATGCAATACATAAAATCAGGATCAACTACCTCTAACCTCAACATTGAGTGTTTAGCTACCACTTCTCATGGTAGTTTGGATAACAAGTAAAGAGAGGAGTGAATGAGCATCCATGTCGAATAATCGAGAATGGATGCGACTTTAGCTTCTCAAGGTGAAATTACAATCTTTGATGATCAAAATACTGAAAACTATGATTTCTATTGAAAATGAACAAGAGATCCTCTTTACAACAAATGAAAATCTATTTATACAATTAAAATCTCAGCACCTTTTGCCTAGCGAAGGCTTCATTCGCCTAGCGAATGAACTAAAACATGGCACTTTAAGTGCCTCAGACTTAAACCGCCCACAAGGATTATCGTGGGTTCGCTAGGCGAACCAAATCACTCGCGAAGCGAGCCTTCGCTAGCACATTCGCCCCTGCGAAGTTTGGGTGTTTTCAAAAGTGGAAGTTTCTGCCACCCTTCGCTGGCACCTTCGCCTAGCGAACACATCATCGAGCATTCGCTGGCTTCCTCGCCCAGCAAAATTACCCAGTTTTCCTACTGTAGGCTTTTGCATACTTTCTGCCACCCTTCGCTGGCACACTCGCTAACGTTCGCTAGGCGAACCTTCGCTGGCTGCTTCGCCAACACTCGCCTAGCGAATGTTATTGTTGATTTCTTCCTTCAATGGAAACTTGCTTCCAATCTTTGTGTATCATAATCTTGATCTTTTTATGCCTATTCCTGCACATTAGCACACAAATTACAAGCACCACAAGTATATTTCAATGAATGCACAACAACATCATTCCACACTAAAATCAACATATTCCACATGAAAATAAATGAAAAATGCCAAGTAATTCATACAAATATATATCATGTTTGACATCTAACAGTGAAGCCGGTGACAAAGTCAACTATCTTTTTGTATGACTCCTAGTTGTCAGCGTCCAGGTCGCCATGCTTCACGATGTAGCTTTCTGTGCCCCTCTTGAAGTGTTTCTCCACCCACTCGAGGGGACACTTCGACACCAATTTCTCCTCGCTGGCCTCGTCGACCACAAGGTTGTATAAGGAGTCGACGGCCGTGTGCGAGACATGCTTGACAATGTAAAACCTGTCCTTGAAGGTGCAGACATAATCTTGGTACGCTTTAAACAGTTTTCTCGGCTGCTTTAAGGATATCCAGCTATGCCGACCATTAACCGATGACCATTGTAGATGGAAACTATGGAAGAATAGGGGAAGCGTAGTCCCGACAGCAAGATGTTCGCACACCAGCTCAAATGCCCGCACAAACGCCAGTGCGTTGGGGTGAAGCTGGGAAGGCGCCAGACGCAACCAGTGGAATACCCCTCTCTGAAAATCGCTGAAGGGGAGACAGATTCCCGCATCTCAGAACGCGAACTCATACATCGGGAACCTCATCCCCCTGAATCTCGAGCAGATGCAATGTTGTTCCTTGAGTTTGTAGGTCATCCAGTTTAGAGGAGAGCCCGCGGCGATATCCTCGACTGTCACAAAGGCATCAGTGTCATCGACAGCAAAGCACGACTCGACATTAAGAGGCTCGTGCCCGACCCAGTCTTCAGGCATACAGACTCGCTCGACTCTGGCTTGCTGAACGAGTGCGTCGAGTTCGGGCTCGTCGTCTATATGGATTACTCATTCGAGCCGTACGCCCATTTTACCTGAAAAGCAAAGGAAAACGGTGAATTCAACTTCTGAAATCAAATCCACCCTTCCATCGCAAATCAAGTGAAAGGGCGAAGAGAGGGACGAAGAGCCCAGACAAATTATCCCCGACACAAGATCGCGAGCCCTCCTCGACGGAGAGACTCATCCACGGAGAAACCCCCGTTGACATGACGCGGCGAACCTCCTCGACAGGGAGGCTCCTCTCACGGGGGACTCTTCGACAGAGACCCCCTCGCAATACTTATACACTAGCGGGGAGCAAGGCTCCCCGAGACCGTCATCTCAACTCCCAATATCTTCATCTCAGCTCCCCGAGACCTTCATCTCAGCTCCTCGAAACCTTCATCACAGTTCCCTGTGACCTTCATCAGGAAATTCATGAAGTTCCCAGAATCCTCATGAACTTCTCGGCGACTTGGCCGAAAACTTCATGAGCACGGCCGAAAAACTCATAGTTCCGTCGGAAACTTCATGAAATTCACCGGGACATTCATACGCCCCCCTAAAGTCCTACGTCCTCCCCGGGAAATCAACGAAAAATTCATAATACTGGAAACACATGACGGAAACTTACTTGAAGAATGTAGATCTGGACGACGAGGAGCAGCTGACGACGGCGGTGACGGCGGAGACGGGCCGAAGAACTTGAAGGACTTGAAGAACTCTGATCAGTTTAAAGGAAAACGTGAAAATGAAAGGGGCTTCATCCCTATTTATAATTCAAGCACGGGATGCGAGGAAGCCCTAGGTACTCAAGTGCCCCTACACGTAGCCGCCCTAGGCATTAATTACATGTGACACATGGCGTTGAAGACGCCTTCTGCGTCCTCTCAGCTTCCCCTCGTGCCCGCAGGACGGGTATGCACGTTCCTTTCAGCCTCCCTCACATCGTCGAGCAACGCACCAAACGGAGACATGCCCAGAAGAGAGTGGCATGTTGAACGTCTGACGGACAAACATCCCCGCAAACTCCTGCCTCACCGAGCATCTCCTACTCTTGGTCACGCGCATTATCTCCCAGCTTGGTGTTTCGGGCACACTGACGCCCCAGTGGACGGGTCCCCGACGATTGGGCTGACTCTTAAGTCGTTACTCCTCTACTTCGGAGCAACGACTTAGGGGGATCTTGTTCTGGACTAGGCCTAAAGATGGCCCACCGTCGGGCACGACCCAACCCAAGTCTTCGTCGAGGAGGGCCCAAGTAATGTTCAGCCCATCTGCACGACCGGGGAGCCCACACACGTCTCCCCCATAGACTCCACGTGTCCCCCACGCGGGGACACGTCATCAGTCAACTACCCACTTCCGGAAGAACTGGTCAGACCACCTTCCAAAGATCACGAGGCAGTTGATCCAGGCCGAAGACCACGTGTTGGTCTTCCCTACGCCACGTAAGCCTGACAGTTACACGTATTGGGCCTTGCGATCCAATCCAATGCCAGGTAAACGTTGGCCCTGCGCTGTGAGCACATTATAAATACCCTCTTTCACTAGAGTGTCAGGTATTCCATTCTTTACACTATTTCCCTGTACTTGTGCGGTTTACTCCATCCCTGACTTTGGCATCGGAGTACCTTGCAGGCACACCCCCACCTCTTTACCACCACCGGCGAATAATGGAGCTTACGACATGTTACTGGCTGCTGATCCATTTCTGATTAGGTAAGATCAAAGGATAATACATAAATTTCTTGCAACTGTAAGGGCAGTGGAGAGCTCCAAAAAGAATAAAAGGT
The DNA here is from genome assembly GCA_022829125.1 of Lathyrus tuberosus. Classification (NCBI taxonomy): domain Eukaryota; kingdom Viridiplantae; phylum Streptophyta; class Magnoliopsida; order Fabales; family Fabaceae; genus Lathyrus; species Lathyrus tuberosus. Next base: position 751,644 of record JALAZF010000757.1, on the reverse strand, counting down.
TTTATTCTATTACTTCGAGGAAGAATGTTTTATAAGTTGTTAAAACCAAAGAATTATTGAAATTCGTCATAAAAAAGTGCAAGATTGAAAGTGATTGTGAAGAAAATGATATTAGAAAGAAAAAATGAGCGAGAGAGAAAAATTGAAGGAAATTGGCACAATTATATCATTATCATACCCTTCTCTAAAGAAAAAGGATCCTAAAGAAGGACAACATAAAAATTTATTCACATTATTTAACAATTTATGAGTGATGATATCCTTCTCAGATGCACATCCACAAATTGTGACATATGCTAAAATCTTGAAAGCGCTTTTAACAAAAAAGAGGAGACTTTCGAACAATGAGATAGTTAACATGTTAGAACAATGTGATATAATCATCCAAATGAAGGATAATTTACCTGTTAGAAAAGGTGTAGTGCAATCATCCAAATGAAGTTCTGGCCAAAGTTACCAGATCCAAGGAGTTTCAACATTCTTTCTGCCATAGGACAACTACAAATTCTAGGAGGTTTACGTTATTTAAGGGAACACATATGTTTGATGTCACTCTCACTAATGAGGAAACTAAGAGGAAAAACAAAATTCACTAACATGGCGCTAACAATAATTGATAATTCATTTGTAGTTTCTTACAGAATACTAGAAAATGTGTTTGTTAATGTTGAAAATTTTGTCTATCTAGTTAATCTTGTAGTCATTGATATTGAAGAAGAAGCATCTGTCTCTATTATTTTAGATAGGTTTTTTCTACAAACTTCTAAGGAAAATATTGATATAAAATAATGAGAACATATGCTCAATTTATTAAAGGAAAAGATGGTCATCAAAATGTATAACTACCTACAACTTTGAAAAGAAAATCCATAATATCTTCGTAATATCTTCGTGAAAAACTATTTCAACCAAATTTTTTATTTGATATTCTTTTAACTCTTTATAAATGAAAAATCTAACAAATATACATAATATTACAAAATTATTTAAAAAAAACTAAAACAAACTTACGCAATATTTATCCAGAATGAGTTTGTGTTGTATACATTGTATAAGCATTACTACAAAATACAGATTTCGTAACATGTTATTATCTTGAGAATTCAATCAACCGAAGTAATAGATGATATTTATGCACCTGTATTTTATTTTATTTTATTAAAAGACTTTCTACTACGGTCCATAATAACAACCGTGGTGAAAAGTAGGAAGATGTCATTTTTAACCATGGTTAGAATTCCAACCGTGGCGAAAAGTGACGTCTGGCCATGAGTTCAAATTCCAGCACCAACATTTTTTATTTTTAACTTATTTTTAAGTCACTTTTCACCAAGATTGAAATTCCAACCGTGGCGAAAAATGGCGACTGGTCATGAGTTTGAATACCAACACCAACATTTTTTTTTTACTTAAATTTACACCACTTTTCACTACATTTAGAATTTCAACCGTGGTGAAAAGTGGAACTTTCTTTTTTTAATGATATATAAAGCTCTTAGATAATTCACTTTTGGCCGAGACGTACTTAAACAAATTTCATATTCTGTCTCCAAACTTCTTCTATTTATGAAACTTTATTCCTCCACTAAACCAAACTTGAAAATCGTATTTCTTCCATAAATGAAACTCAAAAACATTTCTTCCATTAATGAGTTTCGAAACTCCATCATCTCTTCTTCAAATTGAATGAGGCATGAAAGGCATGGATTCAACTTAGCAACGTTAGTTTTTGTTGTGTCAGGTAAATGTTTTGGTTTAACGTTTCTATTTATTTATTTATTTATTTTGTTGTTGTTGTTGTCGTTATTGTTTTTGTTGTTGTTCTTATTGTTGTTATTGTTCTTGTTGTTTTTATTGCTTTTGTTTTTCATGTCGTTTTTTGTTGATGTTGTTGTTTTTATTGTTGTTATTGTTATTTTTTTTTGTTGTTGTGTTAAAAATATTTAATATTATATATTGTGATAAAAGTTATCAATGTAATCGAGCAAAATATGTAGCAAAAATAAAAAATACTGACAGACCTTTCACCACGCATATTTAAACAATTGTGGTTATAAGTAGCGTGATTTTCAGTTTTCTACTACAGACATTGGACTGTGATCGTAAGTAACTCACATATAATTAGACTTTATCTAACAACGATTTTTCAACCGCTATTATAAGTCTTTCACAATCGTGATTATATGTGATTTTCGTAGTAGTGAAGAAACTACGTAATAATGGTTCATTTAGAAATGAAAATGACATCCTTACCCTGAGATAAGATATCATATAAAACTCATTTAAGTACATTTCTTATAGAATAAATCCTAGAGTAATCATTTTTTATAGGTAAAGAAATATTTGCTACTATTAAATTACTACGACTAATCTCTATTAACAAATACGTTGAAGGCACAATTGATGAGTTTTTCTCATCTGACAACTAGGTTTTATATATAAGAATCAGGACCGTTTTTAAAAGTGTGCAAGACAAACTACCGTATACGATCTTAAAATTTTCAAATTTTTCAAAGTTAAACAATATTTAAATAGACTCATAAAACATTTGTCAAATTATATCATGATTAAATAGGATATTTATTTTTTTCCGTGATTAAATTGTGTTTTAGCTACACAGAACCTCTAAAAATTTAAGACAACTCTAATACCTCTAATAAGAATTGACGTGTTCTAGTAATGAGCTGTGATCATTTATTTCACTTTGACCAGACAAAAAATGGACAATGGCTAACCTTCCATCTGTTCCATCATTAGAAAGAAAGTACATGCAAAAAAAACCAGATCCGACATGAATTTATTAAATAAAATATCTATAATTAATAAACATTTGTTTTAAAACATTAACAGCAATTAATTATCAAAGCTTAACAAACACTTGCAGAATAATAATATCTTCTTATGGCTAAAGAGACAAATTATTAGAAAACATGGACAAAAAGAACCATACATTTGTTCGAATATTTATCTTAATTTATTTTGTTTTGTTTATAAAACTAATCTAGCTTTTTGTTTGATAAGGCGCTGGGGTGATTAACGGCTGATCGTATAATATTGTGCTCTGATCAACTTCCACAATATTTATGTCTTTTTCTCTCTAGAAAACACATGCACAGTACATTAATTGTCTCATGCTATTGTCAACTTGACGAATTGAATGAAAGACAACGTATATACATAGTAAATTGAATCGAATTGCCGTACTAATATTGTGAGGATTATGTAGGGAGACATTTCAAGTGAATAAGTCTGTGATTCTCATTTTGAAAGACACAAAAGTTATTTAGAGATGCAGAAAATATTTTAATTTGTTTGGTCATAAAAAGTTAATTATATTTTTAAATTGATTTTTAAAATTTATTAGTTTTTAAGATTAATGGAACAACTCTGATATTTTCTAATTTAGTTAAATAAGTGTATATAATAGATTAAAGTTCAATCATTGATTGTCGTATTTGTTAATATTTATATATTAATTGTAAATAATTATTATATTTATAAATTAATAAATTAAATAAATTTATAATATTTAAATTTAAACATTAAAATATTTTATAATAAAATGTATTATTTAATTTTTTTCACATAAATCTTTTTAAATGTAAATTACTTTACTTTTAAATCACTTTTAATCAAAATTAAACAAACGCTGACTTCAAAACCTAGAAGCGAATTTTAGTGGGAAAACAAGTTAAATAAAACCTATTCTTTAATAATTTTTAAAACACACACTCTTAACTTTTAATTTTAATGACAAATAAATTACTAAGTATATAATATATAAATGAGTATTAGTGGAACGCTAATATATTTTTCAATCAGAATTGACTATGTTATGCAACCAATTACAATGCTTTTATTAGAATAAAATTCGTAAGTGCATTAAAAAGGCATATGAATAAAAATTCAATAAATTTCACTTCAAAAATGTACATTTTGTCGTTCGATTATACAAAAGAGTTAAAACAAAAGTCTTCGTCTAAATCTATCGGAGCTTGACCTTTGGACTTTTCCGCATTTGATGCCTTTTCAATTTCGTTCAATCTATCGAATTCAACCATCCTTTCAACAAAAACTATCCGGCCACGACTCGACAATTGCGGTTGCATGTGTCGCCCATTGTGGTGAGTCCGGAAAGAGTTTGTCAACGTGCTCACAATATGAAGGAGACCGAGTTGTCGAGTTGTCATTCGGTGTAGGCTTCATCTTCTTCGGAGCACCTTTTGTCTTAACCGGTTGAGACGAGGTATCATTGCGGTTGTTTCGGGAAATGCAATCTTCCTCAATTCTTCTTTGATATGTAGCTTCATGTTGTCATCGGCCTTCGAAAATCTCGCTTGAATCGCTTCCAATTCGGAAAAAATAGAGATATTCGGTTTATCTCCTTCCTTGCAACCATCATCAACAAAACTAAGTCTCATCCAATGAGGGCAAACTTCGTCAATTTGTATTGGCTCACCTAGTTTCAACTTTGTAGCAATAGCACAAGCACACGAAAGACCGTAGGTTTTCACAATAGTGCAACCACACTTTGCGCTATCGGAACCTACCGTTTCGGCTTCGGTTGGCCTCGTGAAAAATATAGCCCAATCCCGCCCGAGACATGTTGCCGATTAATTGAGAGTAAAGAAAGTTACCTTTAAAACGATGTTCCAAAACCGTAATGTTGGTTTTATCTCGTTATGTTGGTTTTTAATCATGAGATCCACAGAGTCCCAATCTCGACATAAACTGCCCTTGCTATTGCCCAACCAATTCTTCAAAGTAGCATGTGCCGATTCAACTCGATTGGTTGTTGTATTTCCAAGGTGTTGGACATTATCCGTCCAGGCACATACTATCTTCTCCTTCACTTGATCAAGAATAATGCTTTCAACGTATTTCAACAACGCGGGGTACTTTTCACACATTTTCCGAAATTTCATGACCGAATCGGCATATAATTCTTTTGTGGAAGAATTTACAATACGATTCCATGCATCCATTATTTTTTCTACAATGACACCGGCCTTAACCAATTTTCCATCTTCCGACTCCACTTGTTTCACACCCACCGCGGGTTTAACCCGATTTCTCACATTCTTTGTTATGTGAAATCGACAAAGTAATGCATTAGAAGAATGAAAGACCTTTGCAACCGCATTCATCAAAGCGGTATCGCGGTCCGTAACAATCGCTTTAGGCATTTGAACATGTTTCTTCAAAAGTGACTGACATGTCTCCAATGTCCATGTAAAGAACGTGTTGAATCAGCACCGTCTTGTAGGTACAATCGAGAATAAGCAATGTCGAGAATGTGTTGAACAACTTTACGGAATCCGGATGAGTCTAAAAAATATCTCGGACTGTAACTCCATCATCGCGATATCTGTACCGAGACACGTAATTGTTATCATCCAATAATTTCAACAATTGTTGCATCTCACTTCTATCTCCCCTAATTGCTTTGTTCGTCTAATACTGAATGTTATACACTTGCTTTATATTTGCTACATTGTCGGGTTCCTTCCGTTTCAACGTGGCAAGTATATTTTTTGGTTGGACAAGATTCAAGGTCATGTCGGCAATACATGTCTTATCTTCCGACTTGAGCCGACATACACTAGGATGACCTTGAAACTTTAAGCACAATTCGTGTTTATGTATACCACAACGAACACTAAATCTCCATTTTTTTGAAGCTAAAATGTAACCACGAATCTTAAAAGGGCACTCACATTTTCTACTACCGGTGTCGTCTTTTTTTAACTTCCGTAGACGAACCTGATATTTACCGCTTCTTTCGCACACCAAAATTACAAATGCGTTTATTCTTTCCGAACCATTATCCGATCTTCCGATATTCACACCAAAACCAAGGCCAATAGTCGTCCTACGAATATATGCGAGCATGCTATCATGATCATCAAACTCTTGCTTGTTATTAAAGTCACCGTTGACATCAACGACTTTACGATCATCCCTTTAACTTTCAGAGAAATCGTCGAAACTAATTCTTTTTAGATGTTATTGGGGTGCACCATATCTATTTATAAACAATAATAGAACAATAAATATATATAACTAAAACCTATTAAAAATTGCTGAAAATTAAAATTAATAAGTTCTAGGTATTTTTCCGGATGTGCACATCCGGACAAGTTCATGCTGATCAATACGTACCGGATTTACACATCCGAAAGCCGCGTAACTTGTTTTTTCCAAAAAGTAGATTGATAATGTGAGCAATGTAGTGGATGAAGTTGAATATTCACCTGAAATTCAATCTTCTCTTGCTCCCTTTGATTTGTTGCACCAAAAAGTTGGAGTTTTGAGTGAGAAATGGTATTGATGAAGTAGGGTTTTTTAGGGAGGGTGAGTGTGGAAGAAGAAATGTTGAGAATGGGAAGAATGGGAGGAGTGATCATGCAGATTCAAATATATCAACAATTCTTCTGGATCTGCATATACGGAGACCTTTCGCATATGCACATCCGGGACAATTTTTTTTTACGCCATGGTGCGTCCTGATTTGCACATCCGAAATTAGGAGGCATAAGTAAAATTTCACGCGGTGTCTAAGAAATTTATGGGGTGTATTAAGAAATGCTCTTAACAAAATTGATAATAAACTTGACTTTTTAAAGATGTTGCAAATTCAAACTCGAACATATATGTAATTAGATGTTCTTAGGTAAATTTTAGCTAAAGTAACTTAACATGAGATTATTCAATGTTTTCCTACCATAAAAGTACCTAAAGACCATTGTAAAGTATATGTATTTTTTGAATAAAATATAATTTTTTAAATATACATTATTATAATCATTACTTAAAATTTAAAAATTTGTAGTTTTTGAATCAAAATCTTATGTTCGTTATTGACACCAATACACTTGATAAGAGACATCAGATATAAAGATATAAAATTATATATTTGAATCTGCAGCATCCTATTTAAAAAAAAAAAACTATGTATGAAAAAATATTTAAAATAGAGAAACATTTAATATATGTAGTGAGTGATGGAAAGTATAATGTCTAGATGTTAAAACAAAACGGGTAGAGAGGAAAAGGTGAAGAGATAGGCATAGGCGCACATGATTGAATGAGGAGGGAAAACGGTGGTGAAGCATCTATCTGCACATCGATGAGCTGTGGTGATCCGTACACTTCACATGCAACATATAACTACAAGCCAGTATCATACTTTCCAAACAAAATATAAGGTTTAAATGCATTTTTGGTCCCCTAGTTTGGGGTTTTTAAATTTTTGAAATTTTTGATCCCTCTATCACACATTTATAACTTGTGATGTATATATGACTTATATAAGAAAATTTTACCTGCCCCCCCCCCCCCCCCCCCCCCTTTGAAATTTTTGATCCCTCTATCACACATTTATAACTTGTGATGTATATATATGACTTATATAAGAAAATTTTACCTGCCACCCCCCCCCCCCCCCCCCCCCCCCCACCCCCCCCCACCACACACACACACACACACAAAATTAAACCTGTCACCCCCCCATTTGTAGCGAAATACCATATTTACCCTTTTGAAAATTATGAATTTTGGGGGATGGACCGGAGATTTTGAAAAATACCGGCAATTTCGAAATTACCAGTAAAAATTATCATGGATTTCGAAATTACCGGTAAAACTCCCGGATTTTTTCACACGATACCCGGGAATTTGAAATTACCGGTAGTGTAAAAATTTTCACTTTTTGTTTTTTGTTTTTTGAAAATTTTTATACTACCCGGAGATTTCAAATACCCCGAAATTTACAGAAAATTTCCGGGAATTTGAAATCCCCGGTAGTGTAAAAATTTTCAAAAAAAAAAGTGAAAATTTGTATACTACCGGTAATTTCAAATTCCCCAAAATTTCACTCAATACCGAAAATTTGAAAATTCCCGGTAGACAAAATTTTTTCACTTTCCGCCTAAATTTTTTAGGGGCAATGTTGGAATTTTGATAGTTTGGGGGGGGGGGGGGGGGGCAGGTAGAATTCTCCTTATATAAACAATTGTATTTTTAGTAAATAAATCGATGTGGGACTACAAGTGTTTCTTTGGTATTCATTTTCACCATCTTTCTGCTTCTGGAAGTAACAGTTACTTCTTGATAAACATTTACACCATTTTCACCATTTCCTTTTCTTAGTGTAAAACAAGTAATTTAAATTTGCAAGATATGAATTTGGAAACAAAGGAGGATAATCAAGAATTACCATATCCAGCAAGAATTTACACCAATCAGAGGATTCATTTTCTAGCGAACTGCTGAAAGGCTTTTGTCCAACTAAATTGCATTCATCTATAAAAATGTCCAAATGGTCAATTCAAGGAATTATGAAATCATCGGCAGAGTCTACACCATTGTAAGACCTACAAACAATCTTAGGGTCTGATGAATTAGAGTAATAGTTAAGAATAGAACGAATTGCCCTGGTCCTCCTTGATGGTAAGGGCAAGTCTGATCCACCTTAAACCAAAAAAGTGGATTTTCCGGTATTGTAAGAGGGGACTTAGTCTGGACATGCCCCTTAGCCAGTAGTAACGGAAATAGTTGTGCGTACAATACGGGTTAGGATCAAATCCTGGTGGCCGCGTTGTACGGTTATTATTGTATGGAGGACGAGCCTGCTGAAGAGGCTGTTGAGTCCTTTGCTGATTAGGTTGGCTCTGTGCAACCTGAGGTTGATACGTAGAAATAGGCACAGGATTGATAGCAGGAGTCACATCCGCTACTGATTGATAACGTCGCCTTTGCTTTCCGAGAGAGATATTCCCAATATCCTGCTCTTTTTTCTTAGGGAGAGCACTACCGTATCGCTTTGTACTACTTGATGATCCAGTGTCTTTGACTAGACGTCCTTCTCGGACGGCTTCCTCAAGACGAACTCCCATATCGACCATCTCGGTGAAGTCACTGGGCGCACTGGCAAACCATTCTGTCGTAATAAAATGAGCTTAAGGTCTTTAAGAAGATCTTTGTCATCTCTTTCTCCTCAAGAGGTGGACAAATTTGGGCGGCAATTTCACGCCATCTCTGAGCGTATTCCTTAAAGGTTTCCTTTTCCTTTTGTGACATTGATCTGAGTTGACGAAGGCAGTGCCAAGATCTCTGAAAGTGGTAATCGTAGCACGGTTAAAACCCATGTACCATTTTAGTGTGGCACCAGTTAAACTATCCTGAAAGTAGTGAATCACTAAATCCTGATTCTCTATCTGAGCTGACATTCGTCGAGCGTACATCACCAAGTGACTCTGAGGGCAAGAGTTACCCTTGTATTTTTCAAAGTCGGGCACCTAGAATTTGTGCGGGACTTTCACATTGGGGACCAAGCAGAGGTCCGCGGCGTCCTTTCCAAATAAATCCTGACCGCGAAGGGCCTGCAGTTCTTTCTGCATTCCCAGGAACTGTTCCTGGAACTCATTCATTCTTTCGAACATGTTGTCGTTTCCACCAGAAGGTATCTGTGGAATCTGTCCTTCCGGGACAGTGTGTACCACGGGCGGTGGTATAGTCATTATGGCCGAGACTCTCGGTGCCCCCCGAAGTTTGTAACCTTCAGGAGTTGCTGTCATGCCCCTGGCATCTTCGCTTTCCCGAAGTTTGTAACCTTCAGGCCCAGCGGTTCCTTCTGCGGTCCCCTGATCCTCATTGATCAACGGGATATATCCTTCCGGGATATAGTTAAGTGGCATGCCCCAGGGACGATCTTTCGGCATTTTGTACCTAGGATCGAACTTTTCCACTATGGGCGTTGAGGTGATCTCCGATATCACAGTCCTTTGTAGCTGAGCTTCTGCCATGGCTTGCATGTTGTTATAAAGCTTTCTCATATCCTCTCTCAGAGTGTCAATCTCTTCTCTCAACTCTCGGTTCTCTTCCTCGAGATCATCCATCTTTTTCTGACGATTGGCCCGAGTATTGTAAGAATGAGACAGTTTGACTCTAGAACCGAGACACAAACGTGAGATTCGTGACGTGAGAATGATGAATACAATGATTATATTAATTGTTTTTTTTGTTTAATCAAAATAAACTTCGACAATTAGATTGCAAATATCAAACAGTGGGGAAACCCTATTTTATTGAATTCAAAGGTTGTGAAAATAGAAATACAGTAGATTACAAGGTGCGGAAATAGAAACCTAAGCTAAGGGGTCCCGAGTCTTCTCTGGGGAGAAATCGGGTGCTGATTCTGGTACTTTCCTTTTCTTGGACTGGGGCTCTTGGGCAGTTGTCGGGTTGTCATTCCTTTGCCAAGTGAAAGGAACGAGCAAATTCCTTTGGTCATCCTGATTATCCACAGCATGTTGCTCTAAAATCTCGATCAGAACATCCTTATCTTTCAGCAGTTGTTGTATTTTGGTACACTCTACATTGAGGGTGCGGTATTTGTTCTTCCAAGACCTCCTCTCCTGTTGAACTTTGTTGAGAGTAACCTGAAGTTTTTCCGTTTCAGTCATGAAGTACATGACAGATTCCCTCGGCAGAAGAACTACGTGACGAGAATAAAGCATCTTTAGCTTGAGAGCTCTAGTTTGTACCCAGTGGAGATAAGGCTCCACTGAGACACAATCCGGTTTTCCTAGAGACTCTCGTCCTTTCTTATGAACATGTTTGCAAGCGTGCACTATTTCCATCTTTAGTGCCCTGTCATTTTCTCCTTCTTTGAAGAAAAGACCCTACAGATGAGCATTACGCAGGACATGCCTCATCGGGTATCCAAATTGACGACGAACCAATACTGGATGGTAATTGATTACTCCTTTAGTTTCTATGAGGGGTACATTGGGGAAATTTCCACAACGGTCAATGATTCTGATCCCGTCATAAATCCTATTGCACCAATCTATATCAGAGTTGGTAAGAGACATGATTTTCTGCGACCACCGCAAGGCACTCTTATGATCCCAAAACGTAACAGACTTGGGCAAATGGGAGATAAACCATTTATATAACAGGGGTACATAGCACGTGATCATCCCTCTGGTGTACAAATTCCCCGAGTGTACAGAATGATACGCGTCCGCGAGCAAGGTTGGCACAGGGTTTCCAATGATAAAAACCTTAATGGCGTTGATATCGACGAAGCTATTAATGTTGGGAAACAGAAATAACCCGTAGGTGAGTAAGACAAAGATGCTTTCAAAAGCAGTCATGTTCCCTATACTAGCAAAGTACAAAGCCTTCTTTGTCAGGAACTGGGCTGGCAAACCTGGGAGCCCACCCTTGGTGGTCATGTGAGTCTTGACTTCCGACTCATCAAAATAAATTGCTCTTGCAATGGTTTGATCTTTTGGAATTTCTTCCAGTCCAGAAAAAGGAGCTAGATCAGTAATGTGTAAATCGGTTAGGTGAGAATACTCCTCCAGCGTTGGAGCGAGCTGGTAATCCGGGGAATGTGAAACAGTGATAGACCAGATCATAAAATTGAATGAGTGCCTCCATGATTCCTTCAATCACATAAACTCTTAACAGAGGTAGCAGACCTCCGTACTTGGCTCTGAAAGCTTCAGGGTTAGTGATCATCCTCGCTAATCCTCTCAAATCCTCTAGTTTTGGGACCCTGAAGGTATACTTATGAGTTCTCCTTCTACCGAAGTCCATGAGCGCAATCGTTTTCTCTGACATTTGCAATCATTGTCTTAGTTTTATTTGAAAAAGAGAGACTAGAAGAGAAGTTTTTCTTTGATGTAATGTTTTTTTAGATGAATGCATGAATGCAGCACACAAAAACATAGAAAAAATATGGGGTCAAAGGGTCGGTGTCATGAAGTCAAGGCTCTACCCCCCCCCCCCCCCAAAAGGTTTATACTAGTGATTTTTGTACATGTCTCTCAAAATCATCAATTCTTGTCGAGAAAACACCAGCGGCCCGGGAACCGTGCTAGGTGATGTTTTTCGAAGAACCATCAGAAGAGGGTAGTATCGCGTGACAACCATTTCCAATAGTTTCCGCACTACTAAAAGAGGTTTTTCCTAGGTTTATACTCAATCTTTCCACATGCGGCATCACACGCATTCCCATTAGCAGAAAAATAAACACAAATATCAATTAGGAAAAGCAGTATATATATTTGTCCTAAAGTCCTAGACTTTAAAGAGCTATAAATCCTATGTTCCTGACAAAAATGGCTCCCCGACGGAGTCGCCATTCTGTGGTACCTTCCCAACTTTAAAGGTTTTGACCTAAGATCCTAGTGAAGTCGAAAAAAGTCATATCCCAGTGAAATCCCCAAAAAAAGAAAGAAAGAAAGAAAAGAGCCCCACGGTGGGCGCCACTTTTCTGTAGCGAGCGATTTTGGACGTGGTTCTTAAGCATTGTCGCTCTGGGGTTACTACAGGTCGATTCATTTTTTTATCCTATTGAGCTAACTAAGGAAGGGAAATAGATGTCTCCAATTAACCCTGCTTGCATACTGAGTTTAAACAGCGGTCTGTTAGGTTACGGATGCTATATGGTAATGGGGCCTTTTTCTTCTTACTTTGTTTAGAACGAAACACCGAGAATGTTCATGGGAAACTTTGTTAGGATGCTAGGACTGATTCTTTTCGATTGATATGTGAAGGTACGAGATTTGGGGTTTTGGATTAGTGTGCTCGCTAAGATTTTTCTTTCAATCTTATGCCTACGTATTCCCGTTTACCGAAATAGGGAAATCAGAGCGATCGTAGTTCCTCCTATTCTATGGGAGGAAATGGTGTTTTGGTGTCTTGTTCAAAGCCCAAGACATGAAGCTGAAAAGGTAGTTTGTATCTTGTTCAAAGCCCAAGATGTGAAGCTGAAGGGTCTATTTGTATCTTGTTTGAAGCCCAAGATGTGAAGCTAAAAAGGTGTTGTCTTTAGAGAGAATTTGTCATCTCTAAAGGGGGTCTGTTTGTCATAGCTGTTTTGTGACTGACTATAAAGGAGGATTACTTTAACCGGGATATGTGAATCCTAGCAATGCCATAATTTCCTTTATAGGGGGTTTTAACCTGAAGGAGAAGACTTTAACTTAGTGTAGAGCAATGCTATCTTTCCTTAGGAATTTCTCATGCTAAAAGAGGGACAGTGGCGTGGATGTAAATAATCCAGAGGCTTGTCACTTACAGCAATCAGATGAAAGGAGTTGTTGATGTTTGTATCCTGTGAACGAGGCATAGTTTTGATGCTAAAAGGTTGATTGAATCAACCGGGTTTTTTTTTATACAAAGCCTAAGAGGAGGCTATTGACCCAACAAGAGGATGCTTTTGTGTCTTGTATGAAGCCCGAGAGGGAGGCTAAAAGGAGTTGACTCACCAAGAGAGTGCTTTGTATCTCGTACGAAGCCCGAGATGGAGGCTGAAAGAGAGATTGACTCAACAAGAGAGTCTTTTATACTCAACAAGAGAGTGATTTTGTATCTCGTACGAAGCCCGAGATGGAGGCTAAAAGGATTGTTGTTTGAGTTGAGTGATAGGTCCAGTAGGTTGGTTAAAAGAGAAAATCAGTTCTTATAAAGAGACTGATTAAAGGTAAGACTATGTTTTGGGATTAATCAGAGGATCAGGGTTATTTCCTGTTCTTTAAGGAAATGGGGAATCCAGAGGGTATTGGAGACTGTCCGAGTCTACTGGTGTTTTTCCCTACTTGAGAATGTCTTTGAGACTCAAGGAGATTAGACTGTCCAAGTCTTGAGTTTTATCTTTTATACTATGCTTAAAGAAAAAATAGTAGTATGTTCACGGTAGAAAGATCTAGACTCTTTGAAAGACTGTTCTATTAAGATGACTAATTTCTGCTCCTATACCTCTAGGAGGTCATCGGGACAATTTGTACGAAGCCCAAGAGGAGGCTGGAAACTTTAAGAAGCCGAGGGATAATTTGTATGAAGCCCAAGAGGAGGCTCTCTTCCCGAAGGAAGAATCCTTATACGAAGCCTAAAGGAGGTTGTGAATACTTCTTAGAAGTCGTAGGGTCCTTGTACAACGCCCAAGAGGAGGTGGGGATGCTTTTCGGAAGCCTGTGGGTCCCCAAACCCCAAGAAATTCAAGACAGGCTATTCACAGAGAATAGATCAAGCCAGGAAAGTCCGAGAATTTGGAAGAAACTCAAGAGATGCCATTCACGGAGAAAAGATCATCCCTGGGGGAGTAGAGTTTCTTTGACAATTTCTAAGAGTGACAGTTTGAGAAAGGGTTCACCGAGAATGCTGCCTTTCACGTCTCCATATTGTTTAACCCCGAGAGGAGGGAAGACTGTATCTGGTAATCCTATGCGGGATCTAGTTTTGTTTGTATTTAAGAGTGATCAGCAGGGCTTAGTGCTAGACGTAGTTTCTGGGGAAAATCTAAATATCTATACTAGTATTACACAGTTGATATGAGTTTATGAAAGAAGACTTACAGTGAAACAACCCCACAATACAGTTATGTGTACATGAAAGCGTCTAAAGAAAGCATATAAACACTTACTCGGTTGTAGAGCTTCCATGCTGTTTGGTTAGTTATTCAACAAAGAAAGATTGAAGACAACAGTATATTCAAAATTAAAGGAGAAAGTATTTTGAAAAGATGTTGGGGCTTATAGCTCAAGGAGAGGCCCAAGGTTTATCAGTGATCGCACTGTCGTTTTGTACAGAGGGACTTATACAAGTGACTGAGGCCCAAGAAAGGTTTTCTATACAAGGGGGTGGGTCTTACACTCTAATAGAGGCCCAAAATATTTATTTTTGTATAAGTGGTGGGGCTTACAGCTCAAGGAGAGGCCCAGGGTCATTTGTTTGAAAATGGCGATCGCGCCGAGATTTTTGAAAACGTGGCGGGTCTTATACAATGCATTGAAGCCCAAAATGGTTTGGTTTTCAAAGGGGGTTGGGTCTTACACTCTAATAGAGACCCAAAAGATTTATTTTGAATGGGTCTTATAGCCCGAGGAGAGGCCCAGGGTTTGTTTTTTAACTAACGATGATCGCGTCGAACTTTTTGAAATACAACGGGACTTATACAATAAGTGAGGCCCAAAAGTTTTGTATTTACAAAGGATTGGGTCTTACACTCTATTAGAGGCCCAAAAGTGTTTGAAATTGTTTGATGAGGGTGAAAATCAAAGAAACCCTAATTTGTTATTCTTTAAAAGTAAATATTTAAAGAAAATCAAATAAAACACCAAATAAGTTTGAATAAACCATTTGTATTTTTGTTTAAGGTTTGAGAAATGAGGGATTAATCACAAGGTGAATTAAAACTCACTTGGTTTTGATTTTTAAAGTAAATATTCACTTTTAAAATGTTTAAAAACATTAAAAAGGAATTTATTCACAAAAATACTAATTATATTAAATAAATAATATAAACTTAATTTTTTTGTGGAATAAAATATTTCAACATTTTTGTGATTTTTTCCAAAAAGAACCAATAAAAAATAATTAAAATTGAAGGAGTTATTAATTTTCCAATTAATTAATAAAATATGAAAATATTGGAAAAAATAGAAAAAATGTGAGAAAACACAAAATGGCATGGGTGGGGTTTGAACCCACGACCATAAGGTTATAGGGTGCGTGTCTTATCACTGGGGTGGTGATACATTCATTGCTTTAAGTGAAACCACAAATATACAAGGCTTGCCTTGTTTTCTAGGCCTGACCAAGGCAAGGCAAGGCAAGTTTTGCCAAGAAACGGGAAGGTCCATAACTTTCTCATTTCTCCATGGTTGGGGACAAAATTTATATGCATCTGGCTTAGAATTTCACAAGGAATCCAATGGTGGTGGTATTTTTTTCCAGATTATACTCTCTCCTCAAAATCCGATAGTGGTTTTGAAAAAGGTCTATAATTGCATTTTCTATGCTACACTTTGATACAGGCATGAATTACATGATGAATTGGTTCAAACACAACATATATAACATGTATGAGGTGTGTATGATCAGTGGACTTCAAAGCAATGCATATTTTGGAAAGTTCAAGTCATGATGCCTACCTCTTTTTGAGCTTTTGGAGTTTTCTGTGCAATCTGCCAAACTTCTTATTCCAGAAATGGTTTGATGCTTTGTACACTCTCAAATGATCCCTTAGAAGCTTTGAGGATGGTTGAATCAGCTAGAACCTGCAAAAACACAAACAGACCCATTCTTGCAAAAGGGGTTAAAATGACCAAATAGCAACTCTCTCAAATGGTGTTCTAGATGGGGGGAACCATTTGGGACAATTCAAGGATGTTATTTGGAGTGTGTTTGAGGTTTTATCTAGTTTGGAAAGTGACTGAATTAAGACATGGCTTGAAAAATGCACAAAAAGGCCTATTTCGAGGTTTTGAGATGTGACTTTGTGATTTTGGTGTTACAGGTTACTTTTGATAGTTTGGATCACCTACATATGATGGTTATGAGGTGTTAGGATCATGAGTTGTGATGGAAATGCTCTCTAACTCAAAAACTCAGAGTTACCTTACTAAAGAAGGCATTTTGGCCTAAAGAGAGGGATTTTGAGGAAAGCATCTGTTTGATGGCTTTGGTGTACTCAAACTGAGCACAAATGAGCTCTATTTATAGTAGAGCAAGTTTGTTTTGGGATCAATAGTGAATGACAACTGCAGCAGAGGTTTGCCCAATGGTTGCACTTTGGAATCCAAGTCTCCTCTAGCCATTGACTAGAGGTTAGGGCACAGGGTTGTGGTTCCCTTGGTCTTGGATAAGTCTTGACTAAATTCAGTTGGAAATGGCTCAGTCCATGCCACCTTGGTGTATGTATTGAATGCTCCAATCCAAAATTGGAGTCTTGTCCCTCTTTTAGGCAATTCTAGGTTTGACATGCTACTTCTTGTTCCAAGGAGTTTGGAGGCTTGGCTCAGTGTTTGTGCCATTTAAATTTGATCCTCAGATGTGTCCAAAGTGATGACAAAGCTTGGAATTATATGATTATACAACAACTGTTTGATCATATTTGGTTTTGATACCTTTTGGATCCAAGTGAAAAATCCCCCTACATTTGGAAAAAAGTGAAGGCAGATTCTGACTTAGTGAAAATTTCACTAAGTGTTGGAAAAAAGTGACATTTTCACTTTTTGTGATTTTGATCATTCCATAACTCAAAGTCCATGATGAATTTGGAAGGAGGTCAGTTTTAAGATTTTGTAGAGGATAATGAGAGCTAAAAATCTATCTTTGGATGGGGAAAAATGGCCTTGTGGGTTAGGAGTTATGATCCTCCAAAGTTGGTACCCTTGCCACTTTGTTCATAACTTAGAAAATTTTCTAAGTTTTTATGGTTACCCCTTTTACAAGTTATCCCAATTTTCTTGATTTTTCTTGATGAATGATGATTCAAATCATACATTAACATCATTTTAGGGTTAAAAAACCATTTTTGTGAAAAATCTCAAAAAGTCAAAGTTGACTTTTGTGCACAGTTGACTTTTTGTCAGATGAATTCCAAACTGTATGATCCTCTATGAAATCAAGTCCTTGACCTAAATCAAACTTGATAGATTGATTTAATAGGTGTTATAGGGTGTATTGAATCATGTCCTAGGGTTTGGGAGCATGTACTTGTCAAAAGTCAAAGCTACAGTTGACTTTTCTCGAGAAACCCTAATTGTGGTACTGATGAAATTGAGACTTGCTACTCAAGCTTCCTGAATCAATCCATTGTTACAAATGGATCAATATGGTATGTTGGAGACCCTCAAATCATGTCTTGAAGTCCTGGTTCATGATTTGTCCCAAAAGTCAACTTAGGGGTGAATTAGGTCAAGAAACCCTAATTCCTGATTTTTGATGTATGCATCCCCTGAGGTCAAATTGACTTGATGCTTGGGCCCATGAGGTTCCATGGAGTATTTTAGGATATGCTTTGAAGCATTAGCTCATGCGCAGAGGAAAATTTCCATCTGGAGGCCCTGGTCGACCAAACCCTAATTTGGTGACACTAGCGATCTTGAAGCTTGATCCACCTGGAAGGGAGCAGCCTTGTGCTTAATCCTTTAAAGTAGGAGTCCTCTTGATCTATTATAGATGTTTGGGAGGTTAGACAAGTTGAAATCATGTCCTTTCTTGATTGATCCTTTGTCTAAGAACTCTGAGAGGGCTTGAAACCCTAATTTTGACTGTAGTAAGTGTTCACCCATCTTTGGGGAGACTGATGAGGCAAGATGGTTCATCCATATTGTGATGATGATTTGCACAATGATGGGAACCTTAGTGGTCAAAATTTGGGGTATGACAGTCATCTACCCATTGAATTAGAGCATAAGGCATTTTGGGCTGTGAAGCAATTAAATTTTAATATTCAAAATGCTGGCCAAGCTAGAATGCTCCAATTAAATGAGTTAGATGAGCATAGGCTATTTTCATACGAAAATGCTGAATTGTATAAGGAAAAGACCAAGAGGTGGCATGACATGAAATGCCAGAAGAGGGAATTAGTGAAAGGCTAAAAAGTTTTACTTTTTAACTCAAGGCTGAAGTTATTCCCTGGAAAATTAAAATCAAGATTGTCTAGACCCTTTATCTTAGAGGAGATTTACCTCCATGGTGCAGTGGAATTGTTAAATGAGAAGAATGGAGAGAAATTTAAGGTCAACGGCCAAAGGGTTAAAGCTTACCTTGGAGAGTCCTCACGTAACACTAGGGATGCTCTCCATTTTACTGATTAATGGATTTTTGTGTTGGTCAGGCGATAAGACCTTAAAATAGCGCTACTGGGAGGCAGCCCAGCTTTATGCAATTTTTTTCTTTTGTTTTACTTTGTACAGGATCATGATGTGTTCTACTAGCGTCAGCGCAAGACAAGACGAGACGTGCCAGCAACAAACACAAGGATGGTGGAGTTGGAGTATTGGAAAAGTAAAGGAATCAAAATATTTTCCTAAGTCCAGTGAAATTAATAACAATGCTGAGCTGGCATTGATTATTTTTTTCTTGGAAAATCAGAAAAGAATTTGAAACATTTTTCCCAGAAGGAAGAGAGAGAAAGAAAGCGCAACATAGGGAGCAAGCATATTGGGCTAAGTGAAGGAGCAGAGTTATGATGGCCAGGTCTGCCACATCAGACACCTCAGCCACCTAAACACGCAAACCCACTTAAGTATGCCTTTTCAGGTGTCAGACCTAGGGTTTTCACTCCTTTCCCTACGAAACACAAAAATGGAAAAACTTCTCTCTCCACTACAAAGGAACGTTTTATTTTAATATTTTCTTAAAAACTTTTGCAACCATCCTTACAACTTCCCCACGTTTACCTATACACAAACCTTCAGACAAAAACCCCCTCATCTTCCATTCCACCATTTCTCTCCGACACCATAAAAAGAAAAAAAAATTCTCATACCCTTTTTCTCTTCTCTCACTCAAGAAAAATGGCGCGCGACCCCCTAACCGGCCACCGTTACAAAACCATTGCCAAGAAAAACACCACCCCCACCATTGATATCTCAAGTCAGGATGAAGATGAAACTTTTGTGAATGTGGAAGCTTACAGGCGCTTCACGGAGTATTTTAGCAAGATGAGTCTTTTTTCTGAGCGTGGTTTTATCATGGACTCCTCTGAGGAAGGTTTGGGACTACCAGGAGACATTGGAACCACAATATTGAAGTTGAAATGGGAACTTTTGTGCAAACAGCCTGGTGTTTACAATGCCAACTTAGTCAAGGAGTTCTATGCGAACCTCACCGATCCAGGACACAAACGGTTGGAGGTGATCATCAGAGGAACAAAGGTCATTTACAATGAAGCAAATATCAACTATTATTTCAAATTGGATGCTGTTGAAGATGAGTACCAAAACTTGGTACTACGATCTCAAGAAGATGAGTATGACACGTATATGGAGTCATTGTGTGTCCAGGGAGCAAAATGGGTGGATAAAGCCGTGAAGAGGATGGACCTTAGGCCGGAGGTAAAAGTTTGGTACCAATTCTTGAAACATTCCATCAAGCCAACCGCTCACAATGAGACGGTTTCTAGGGCAAACTTGGTACTCTTACACTGTATCACCGGCTTGAGACCCGTCAATGTGGGAAAAATAATAGTGCAGGAAATCCATGCATGTTCAAAGAAGAAGGAAGGGATGCTCTTCTTCCCTTGTTTAATCACAACTCTGTGCCGAAGACATGGTGTGTCTGAGTATGACTCAGACAATTTTGGGTCCCCTCAACAGCTGCTGGACAAGACACTAATCATGACACTCATGAAGCCTAAAGGAGTAAGGAAAATAGAAGCTACTAGTCAAACCTCATATGCAGCTGAAGAGCAACCAGACCCAACAATAGAAATCTTGAAGCAGATGCATAGGGATCAACAAGCATTCTTCACTTACCAAAAGGCCCAGACACAGTGGTTGGAAGATATGTGGGCTATACAAGCCCCATCTCATGTGTTAAAGGCTCCAGAGTTTCCATATCATATTTTGGGAAATGTGGAACCAATGGGTGCTGGTGAAGGAGAAAAGAGATCCACGAAAAAAGAGAAGGGAAAGAAGAAAAAGAAGAAGGACAAAGAGGAAAAGAAGAAAGGTGTTGGTGAGACTAGCAAGGGCGTGTCAGTAGACACCAGTCAAAGCCAGGTCAAAAAGAAGAAAAAGCTGAGAAAGGCTTATCCGTCTCCACCTCCAGAAATGGAGGAAACCCCAAAGAAGAAGAAGCTCAAAGCTGAGTGGAAGAAGAAGGAGCCGGTTGTAGGCATGACACCGCCTGCCAGCCATGTAAAAAATGCCAAAAAATTTGACCTGAATAAATCAGACCAGGAGGAGGAAGGAACAGAGAAGGATGAAGTATTGGAAACCATGTTATCAGAAGCAGAAAAAGATGCTGAGGACTTGAATAAGGTGGAAGCTATTGAGGAGGAAGGAAGAAGTGAGAAAAAGGAGGATGTTGAGGAAGAAAAAGTGCAATCCGAAGGAGGGACTGAGGAGAAGGAAGCAGAAAGAATAAGGAGATATTACTCCTCTACAGAAACTGAGAAAGAGGAAGTTGCCAAAGAAGATGACGAAGCTGACAGTGATGAAGCAGAAAAAATAAGAGCTGAGCCAGAACCCCTCCCTATAATGGAACTTGAAGCAGTTAAAGAAGACAATGTTGCGGTGGAGCAGCCAAAGGAAAGTGGAGAACAGTCACAGCAAAAGGCAAAGAGTCCTATAAAGGCTGCTAGGAAGGAGGTCACTACTGCTACAGCCGAAGAGGGAAATGACAAAGGCCTTGGAGTGCAGGAAAGTTAGAAGAAAAAGAAGAAGCAACCTCTGCAGGCTCCAAGGAAAAGCTCCAGGCTAAGGGCCTAAAGTGGTAAATGTGGAAATAGGTGAGCACTGTCTTGCCACCTCTCATCGCTAAACAGTGAGGACACTGTTCATACTAAGTTTGGGGGAGGGCATCAGTACTCAGCCTATTTTCAATCAATCTAACCCTGTTTCGGTCTTTTACTGTCGTTTCTGCCTATGACTGCTGTTTTATGTCTAAGTTTGGATATTGTGTTTGGTTGGCCATGTTTTGAGACAAATGTTTTTAATTTTCTTGTGGGATGATGTAACGCTCCCAGAACATGATGACCTGCAGTTTTATATTTTGTTTCAATGATATGTGTGGCAATTTGTGTGATAATTCTTTTGTTAAGTTTGTGTTCATCATAACTTAGAATAAGGAAAAACTAGGGAATTTTGGGATTCAACTAAGTCAGGAGCTTAAATTTTTAAATTCTGGGCTCAAGAATAAAAAAGGGGAATGAAGCTGTTAGGTGTGCAAGGTGTAGGAGTTTCACCAAATGAGTGTGACAGAGGAGATTGATGTTCTCAGTCACGACAACACTAGTCTCCTAAACCAGCCAGAATCTTGTTTCAAAAGAAACTGAATTGTGAAAATCAAGGGAAAGGTTGAAATCCTAGGAATCACAAAGGGAAGGACAAGAAGATTTAAAAAATGATTGAGACGACCACGGAAGGGACACACTTCACACAAAGACACACAAAAGTGTGCAAAAAGGTGGCAAAGACCACCAATAAAGTTCCTGTGCCCGAAACTGGAGGAACAGCAAGTGCCCTCATCATAATATTCAGTTGAACTCACATGAGAAGATTCTGAGATGAGACGTGTTGCCAAAAAAAAAAAAAAAAGAAAACAAATAATAAGTGAAAGAGTGTGGTCCAAAATGTGACAGAAGCCTCCCTTGAGGCCATCATTCAAGGGAAAGAATAACCTCTTCGAGACTATATTGAAAGGTTCAACAAAGAAGCCATCCAGGTCTCCACGACCGATGATATAAAGAAGTACCTGCTCGAGGGAGGACTCCGTCCCCGCAACGACTTTGCTAAGGCGGTTGGAATTAAGACTCCAGCGACACTTGATGCCCTCCTCCTCAAGGCTCAGGCGTACATCCAGTACGAAGAAAAGGAGGCTTCGAACACCGCCCAAGACTCAAGGCAGCAAGAGAGTGCCAGATCCTCCAAGCACGACGACCCCTCTACATCTCGTCGGGGAGAAAAGAAAAGATGAGATGACCACCCACGGGAGTCCCGAGACCACAAAGGGCCTTCTGGCCATTTTCACAAATACACTCCACTGGCCGTCTCTCGCGAGAAGATTCTCTCCGAGTGCACAAACTCAGAGTTTCGGCAAGTAGGGGTCCGTTTCCCGAAACAGATATCAGTCAAGCCGAATACAGATAAGAGGAAGTATTTCTGGTTCCACAAGAGCCACGACTATATGACCGACGACTGCATCCATCTGAAGGATGCAGTTGAGATCTTGATCAGGGACGGGCACCAGAAACAATTCGCCAAGAAGAAGGACGCTCCTCGGTAGGACACCCAGGAGTCAAAGAAGGTTAAAGAGGAGATGCCTTCCTCGGACGAGACCAGTCTTCAGGTCTCCATGAGCATCTCACAGCTTGAAGACTTCTACGTCACCGAGAGGCTCAACATTCCTCCTTACGTTGGTGCACATAGCCCATGGGGACCTTCTCCTCTTTATGGTCATCTCGGGAAGGGGATTTAACAAGGTTACCGTGGGATCCGTCAAGAGGAAGTTCGAGCATCTCATTAACACAAGCTTGAATTGGAGTTCTACACTTGATAAGGTATGGGGAGAGTCAGTTCCCATCACCTTCTACCGCGAGGAACTCCTCGGCGGAGATCCCAACTCCAGCATTCCTTTGCTTGTAAGAGTGCAAATGGCCAACTTTGACGTTCGGTGAATCCTGGCCGATCAAGGCAGTTCGGTCGACATCATGTATTCCCTGCTATTCTCCACCCTTCACCTGGACGAGACACACCTGACGCCCTACGTAGGCTCTAATCTACAAGGCTTTAACGTGTAAATCACGAAGTCGTGGGGGTACATGGAGCTGATCATCACTTTCGGGACAGCAAAAACGGCTAGATAAGTCAAAGTCTAGTTCCTGGTCATCGACTGCTCATCCCTCTACCAATGCGTTTTCGGAAGACCAACTCTGGCCGAATTGGTATTCGTGCCCTCCACCGTGCACCTGAAGATAAAGTACTACACTTCCAAGGGGCTCGTTGCCACCCTGCATTGAGCTATCGAAGCAGTGAGAAGATGTTTCGAGGCAGCCTCAAAAGGGCTGAATACAATCGCCGCCAGGCCAAAGACTCCCAGCAAGCCTACTCTGCCTCGCAGCTTCAAAGAGGCGAAGCCGCTGCCCCGCCTCGACTCCATCGACCTCGACAGCCGTTTCTCTGAGGACAACCAGAGGGACCAGAAGAGGAAGGGGAAGGAGATCCAGCCAAGATCGAGCAACCCTTCCACATCGACCAGCAACGGCAAAACCGCCCACCCGATGCGACCAATCCCGGATGGTGAGTTCGAACTAGTCCTGCTCGGTGACGACCCCCAAAAAGGAGTGAAGATAGGGACCGGCCTCTCCGACCTTACGAGGAAGCAGCCGAAAGCCTATCTCCAGGAAAATGCAGATTTGTTCGCATGGAGCGCCTCAGAGATGCCCGAGCTAGATCCTGAGGTGGCCTACCACCAGCTCAACATCAACCCCGCTGTTAGGGCAGTAGCTCAACATAGGCGAAAGCAGTCTCTGGAGAAAACGGAGGCTGCCAAACAAGCTGTAAAAGACCTCCTAGAGGCAAATTTCATTTTGGAGGCCAAGTACACTACTTGGCTGTCCAATGTTGTACTTGTAAAGAAATAAAATGGAAAATGGTGAATGTGTGTTGACTATACCGATTTTAATAGGGCCTGCCCTAAAGATGCATACCCCCTCCCCAACATAGACAAATTAGTTGATAATTATGCTGGTTTTAAATTATTGTCTTTCATGGACGCGTATTCAGGCTACAACCAAATACCCATGGCCAAAAGAGATATAAGGTACACAGCTTTCATGACCGAATTGGGCAACTATTACTACAACGTAATGCCCTTCGGCTTGAAAAACGTTGGCACTACCTACCAAAGAATGATGAACAAAGTCTTATGAGGAGAGATTGGGGATATGCTCAAAGTCTACATGGACGGCATGATTATGAAATCCCACGAGGAATTCGATCCTACCTTGCATTTAAAGAATGTCTTCGAGCAGGCCAGAATGCGCTTCAATCCGGAGAAATGCACGTTCGGGGTACGGGCAGACAAGTTCCTTGGATTCTACCTAACAGAACGAGGAATAGAAGCCAACCCCGATAAATGCAGGGCCTTCTCCAAATTCCCCACGCCGAACTCGAAGAAATCCATACAATCCCTAAATGGGATGCTTGCCTCGCTATCCCATTTCGTGATAAAATCTGCTCAGCACACGCTCCCCTTTTTCAAACTCCTTCGCAAAGAGGCATCATTTGAGTGGAAGGAGGAATACGACAAAACCCTCCTCCACCTAAAACAAGCGCTATTAGAACCACCGGTCCTCTCTCGACCAAATAATAGGGAGACCCTCTATCTTTATCCCGCCGTCGCAACCGAGGCCATCAGCGCCGCCCTCATTCGTGAAACCCCTAATGGGCAGAAGCCCATATACTTCACGAGCAAGGCGCTGCAAGGGCTGGAACTTAGATACCAGCAGATAGAAAAAATAGCCTTGGCCCTCATCAACGTTGCGAGGAGGCTGAGGCATTACATTCTAGTACACACAATAGTGGTGCGCACGGACCAACCCGTGAAGCGACTATTGGGCTGCATGCTTAAATAGTCACTAGAACTGTCCAAGTTCGACATCCAGTACGAGATCATGAAATCCCTCAAAGCCCAGGCGCTGGCCGACTTTGTGGCAGAGATGACCTTTCACAACTCCCCGACTTGCAGCGCTTGCAAGTAAACAATCTTCGTCGACGGAGCATCCAGCTCAGCATGGAGCGGAGCAGGCATCATCCTAGAAAACGAGGAAGGTATCCTCGTCAAAGTCTCGCTTACCCTATCTTTCTCCACTACCAACAATCACGCAGAGTATTAGGCCTTCCTCGCAGGTCTACGCCTCGCCGAAGACCTGGGAGTCGAGGAAGTCGTTATCTGCATAGATTCTCAACTCAAGGCCCTCCAGGTTCGGGGAGAGTACCAGGCCAAGAACGACAACCTATCTGAATACCTGACCTTGGTTATGGAAAAGAGGACGAAGTTCACATCAGTGGAGGTAAAACACGTTCCCCGCGAACACAATGTCCGAGAAGATGTCCTGTCAAAGCTAGCGAGCACAAAAAAGAAGGGAGGAAACAAATCCGTCATCCAGGAGGTACTTCCTCGACCTAGCATCGAGAGAACTCCCACGACCCTCGACTTGCACATCATTGGCAACAGCAATTGCTGGATGACCCCAAGCTACAACTACCTTGCCAAGGACGAACTACCGTCCGACCCAAAAGAAGCCAGCGCAGTCAGACGCAAAGCATGCTCCTATGTTCTGGTCGGAAATAAGCTCTACAGGTGAGGGTTCTCCATTCCTCTCCTCAAATGCGTTGAGGAAGAAATGGTCGCCCACGTCATGCGCGAAATCATCTAAGGAATCAACGCCCTGCATCTCGGAGGAAGATCCCTCGCCAGAAAAGCCCTACGAGCAGGATATTATTAGCCGACCATGCAGCATGACGCAAAGGAGCATGTGAAGAAATGCGAAAAATGCCAATGTCACGGGGACATGCACTTGGCACTTCCCAATGAGCTCAAAGCAATGTCCTCCCCGTGGCCTTTCGCATGGTGGGGCCTAGATATCCTAGGACCATTCATCGTAGGGTCAAATCAGAATAAATATCTAATAGTAGGCGTGGGATACTTTACAAAGTGGATAGAAGCAGAGGCTCTGGCTAAAATAATGGCCCACAACATACTTCACTTCTACAAGGGGAACATTCTTGCTCGCTTCGGCATCCCCCAGGAAATCGTCATCGAAAACGGGACACAGTTCACAGATAAAAAGTTCCAAGAGTTCGCCGCCCAACTGGGCACCAAACAACACTTCGCGTCCGTCGAGCACCCGCAGATGAACGGGCAAGCCGAGGCAGTCAACAGGGTGATCCTGCGAGGTCTCAAAGGAAGACTGGACGAAACCAAGAAACAATGGGTCGAAGAGCTGCACGACATGCTCTAGGCCTACCGTACTACGCCCCACTCTTAGACCGTGGAAACTCCTCTCCATTTAGCATACGGAACTGAGGCAGTGATCCCTATCAAAATACATGTGCCCTCCAAGCTGAGTGAAGCTCCCCTGGGCAAGGAGAACAACAGCGAGGCACTAAGAGAGGAGCTTGATCTCGTCGAAGAGGTCCGATTAGGAGCAGCCCTCCGCGAGGCCTCGTTAAAACAAAAAAAACGCGATTAGGCATAACGCCAAAGTCATATGACGAGACTTCCAAGTGGGCAGTCTCGTCGTAAGGAGAAATCCCAAAGATTTTCGTGAGGGCAAACTCGCCGCAAATTGGGAAGGACCCTATTTTGTTCGAGCAAAAACAGAGAATAGGGCCTACTACCTAGAACATCTCAACGGGGAAGAACTCACTCAACCATGGAACGCTAAAAAGCTAAAATAATATTATAGCTAAGGCCACAACTGTCGACGTGCTCCGTCGACACGATGAGCATAATGTACCGACCAGAAATGCGCACCCCGGTACAAGCGCTGCATACCAAAATAAAGCAAGACGGGCTTTTACTCTTGAACGAGCAAAACCCATGCCTGACGGCGGTCCCTCGACTGAGCCCTCCATTGCCAAAGTACCATGAAAGGCAGAATACCCAACTCGTGATGGGAAGTTCACGCCGCGAACTCAGGCAACAAACGTGACTTGAGCTCCGCTCTCATGCCCGAAAACTACCCAGGCCTTTCTACCAGTTCCCCTCACTGTCGAACACCAATTTGTCGAGCGAACCCCGAAACACAATAAAAATCATTCACAAGAATAACCCATACAACAGGCACGAGTGACGAGCAGCGTGTGACACATAGCAAAAATAAAGCAAGATAAAAGCATGCACCAAAAACAAATCATACACAACCGACCACCACGGATGAAAATAAATATTATCATATAAAAATGGCCACAAAGACCGCGATTGTGCTGGCTACAATACAAAGGGGCCAAGCCCCATACAAAAAGATTAAATTACAAAGATACGACACACAGACCAAAAGTACAACAAAAAGAAAATCAGTCGGCCGCCGGTTGAGGCTCGTCACGGGCACGCTTCTCCTGCTCCTCGTTGAATCGAAGGAAGTCTGGGATGACGATCTGGCCGTCCACCACACTGTAGAGAAAACCGGTCCCCTCGGTGGACAGTTCGACCCCGGGGTTCGCGATCCTCAGTTGCTCCACAACATTGTTGATAGCCTCCTCAGCGACGCCCACACAGTCCTTCTCAGCTTGGCTGATCCAGGCAACAAGCTCGGCTTGAGTCTTCAAACTCTTCACCTCATCGCTTTCATCCTTGGCTGGAGCAGCGACAACCCTCAATGACACGACCAGGTCCTCCGCGACTTTATTTTTTGAGGCTAAGGTATCCCTCTCCCTGGTGACCTTGGCCATCTCGCCCTTATACTGTTTCACGACCTCTTCGGTGGCCTTGGCCAGCTCCTCCTTGGACTTCTGCGCTGCCTCCTTCGCAGCCTTCAGCTTCTCTTCCAGGACCGTGTTTGCGGCCTATGCCTTCTTCAGCTCCATTTCTTGGAGAGCATCCTCATCAGTGTAGACCACCACCATACCTAGAACCCTCATCAGGGCAGCGACGTTCTGGTCCAGCATCGTCCTCTTGCTCGAACGGTCCAACTTCTCGAGCTTCAAGGACTCCGCCCGATGGAGTGCGAGAGAGAAGCTTTCAAAGAAACTCCTGTTGTGGAAGCAAGGAGGCAGCTCAAATTTTCTCTTCTCTCCCTCGTTGGTAAGATCGAGGACCTCGTCTGCCCGAGGGTGCTTGGACCTTGACGTTACTGGCATATGGGAGGTCTGGGCTGCAGTTTGTGTAGACGAAGAGGTCCCCGACCCCGTCTGTGGAGGAGCCACTCGCTTGCCAAGGCGGCTTTTCCCGATCTTCTGGCCCAGCTTGAGCCTTGCTTCGGCACTCTTCACTATACGCTACTGGGCAGAGGACATTTTACCTGCAAAACAACGAGCACACATTAATAAACAAGGAAAATAACAATACGAGCAAGCTAAGAAATAAATGGCTACCCAGAAGTTCCTGAGCCTTCTCGCGGGTGTCACACTTAAGGAGCTCATTTGTATTAATGTATCGGGTCTCCACTTTGACCCCTCGTGTACTTCATAGATGATGTCCCCGCTCCTATTCACGCATTGGGCAGGGAGAAAGTCCTCGGACAGTTCCCTCATGACTTCGTCCTCAGGATCGCGAGACATCTCCTTTACCTGAAAAGCAGAGGACAAAAGTGAATTTGATGATGAAGTCAAATCCACCCTTCCACCGCTAGTCAAGTGAAAGGGCGTGCGAACGCCCGAGGCAACATCCCCGACCTAAGCCCCTACTCAAATGGCATAACATTGTTGCAAGGAGACGCCCATGGAAATCCCTCAAATCCATGCGGGGAGATCCTCCCCGGTGCGTTACCCAGAATTCCGTTGGAGATCCACCAGAAAACGCATAAATTCCACCGGAGACAAACTCACTCGTTGTCACAACAGGTGTCAGAATAAAAAAAAAAACCCTAAGTTCCTAAGGCTTCGACAACGGTGCCGGCGGCAAAAGATGGCCTAACCACCGCCAACCACCAACATTCGCCGGAAACCACCCTTACTCTACCTTGTTTCATCCTAACCACATGCAAACTAAGTGAAACAAGGATTAAAACACTTAAAACAGAGAAAGGTTAGGAAGACTTATGTGGTCGAGGAAAAGAAAAAGGTGGTCGACAAACTCTGGTCGTTGCTCGCACGGCGGCGGATGACATAAACAATGACAAGTAGCAGGAGAAGAGAGAGAAGTGAAAAGTGGAAATGAACACTTCCTCCCTCTATTTATAGACAGGATAGAGGCACGTGCAGGAGCATGTGTGGTGTAGGGGCATCATCATGACCCTAACATAGCCATCATTACACATTAAATGTGGCACATAGCTCGATGCACGCGTGGCACTCCATCCCTTCAAGTCCAATCAACTGTTGGGCTCCCCGTACGTCGTCTATGCCAGACAGCGTCACAGGTTCCTCGGGCATAGACTCCCTTGAGCACCGTGAAATAACCCCGTCTCAGTAACAGGCGTCGACCATGCCTACTCCTCCTCGGGACCGTGAGTTGCCCTTAAGTCATCACTCCTATACTCAGGAGCAACGACTTGGAGGGCTCCTGTTCCGGACTGGCTCAATGGCTAGGCATGGCCCAATCCATTTCTGCTCCCAGAATGGCCCAATAGTCTAAGCCCTGCCAGTTAAGGGCAAAAGGAAGCATTCTCTTCTCTGCCCCTCTGTTGAGGAAGGCAGACTAACTGACCCCCGAGATCAGCTGCCCTTCGTCTCATTTCTGTTCGACACGCACAGTTCCACCATCCAGAAATAGTCACGACGCCTATGCCCGCGACCACACCCTTGCTCGCGGCAACGACTAGTTCCGAGCACATTTGCCCGTCCCAAAGGCTAGTTTCTGGCAGTTACCTATTCTTTGGGAATGAATATCTCGCCCCGAAAATAGGTACCAATGGTCAAGCGCTTGGGGCATTATAAAAACCTGAAAGCTCATGTGATTTGACTAAATTTTGGTAAAACATATTGTTGATAAAGATGAATAAATCTGGCCATGAACAAAGATGTCGAAGAAGGTGTCCCAACCTGAAGACACGACATCCTGAACTAATATATTGATTTAGCAGGTGTTAAATCTGTAAAAATCTGCCCAAGACTTGATGCGCTTTTTAGGAATGGATCAAGGACCAAAGATATGAAGCCCAATACAACTAAAGCCTATATAAGAAGACTTAGACCTAGGTTTTAGATATACTTTTCATAACCTAGTTCTTGTTTTAAGAAATAAGGGTTTAGGGTTTTGAGAGTCGTTGGCTCTTTGTATTATAAGTCTCTCTCTGTATCGGTTTGATGCATTGTGGTAGACATAGGGTATCACACAGATTCAAAAACCTTTAGGTAATGAATTGTTTATTGGATGAAGCTTTGAAGCAAATCCGAGTTAGCTTGTTGGTCAAGTATGTTTGACAGAACACTGTATTGGCAGGGATGAAGCAATTACTAGTGGCGGTAACTGTAAGATATCTCAGGCTGTGTTTAAGGGAAGTGAGTTATGGTTCTTATATCAAAGATGGTGTTCTTTGATAAAGATTTCATTGGGTAGTGATTAGGAGATAAAGTTGTAAAATGGGGGAGTTTATCTTTATAATAATACTACAAATAGTGGAGTCTTCTTCCTGGATTGGTATCCCGCATAGTAGGTGATTTGCATCGAACTGGGTTAACATATTCTGTGTTGTTTATCATTCTGCAGTTTAAAGTTCTATTGTGTTCCTGATAAACATGTCGTAATAGATGTTGTAACATCTGTCGTGACTTTGTGTTGATATTCATAATATCAACTGTTTGTGTTTTGCCCTTGTTTATAAGATGCAGAACAATGTCTTGACATGTGTTAGGACATCTGCTATCTGTTATGCCAGAATTTCAATTGGTATCAGAGCAGACATCCTGTCTGTTTCTGCATGAGATCTTTGGGAGATACTTTCTAGCGCTTTAAACAAGGAGGAGTTTTTGGAGATCAGATCATTAACTTAGACATACTCAAGGGTATTAATGGATGGGATAGATGTTTTGGATCGAAGGTAACAACCACTGTTGGTTGTTCATGTTTTCTTAGGAGCTGCTACAACAACTGTAGGAGAAGTGGCTAGTTCTCTTGTTGGGGTGTCTTATAAGATGTTCTGACATCTTATTAGGGCATGTTAAAGATGTTCCTTGGTGGTTCCGCTGCATATGTTTTGGATGGAAGAACTCTGGTATTTATGGGATTCTGGAGTTGTGACTGAAGAAAGATAGTGGAAGATCTCAACTGATGGTTGCTATATTTGAAGATATCTGCATCTTTTCATTCCAAAGTTAGGAGCGATGGAATGGAGAAAGTTGTTGGTAGATGTCTGTCATAGTGACTTGGTACTTGGATGCTTGGCTCCATTGTGTGTCTTGAAGTCAGTGGATGAGTATGTGAGTTGATATTAAGTTTATCAAGTTCTTGCTCTAGGAATTTGATAAATTGTTGTTTGGCTAAGTTGTCAAAGATACTTGAGAATTCTCTTAAGCCTACTCATAAAGGAATCTCAGTCGTGCATCTGGAGTCTTCTAGTTACTCTTCTGACTAGAGGGTGTTTCTGTGAAACATAAACCTGAAGAAAGTGGAGGTGATATATTTTCACCATCCAAAAGTGCAAGGAAGGATTCATCTTTCTTAATCCTGAGGATGAATCCAATCTAAATGGATATTTCAAAACTGTTGAGGTAAATAGGGTTCGTTCAGAGAGAATCTTAGTTACTTGAGTCAAGGGTGGCAGCCTTGGTATCTCAACACTTTAAAGACACTTGCAAAGATTGAATACTTGATAAGTGTTCATGGAATGATCTGTGGGAGTATGGCTTCAACAGTGAAACAGGGTTATTAAACAAGGATTTAAGATCAATTGCTATTTGTGAAATTCACAAGTATTTAATTGATTATTCTTGTATTTTATGTTCAAGATTGCTGATGTTCAACAAGATGTTGAAACATCTCTTCATCAGAGTTTGTGCAGAATCATGGGAGGGGTACTGCATACGGTTTTGGATCTATTATGTGTTGACCTAAGAATCTTCTTCAGTCTGGTGTGGCAGAAGCATCTGATCTCTGGAGAGTTTCCTGGCAAGAAAATGGTCTAAACAATGGTGTTGTTGAATATGAAGAAGAAGACATCATAATCTTGATGAATATCTCTTGGATCAGTTTATTTCTGATCTAGGAGTATTAGAGTGCAGCAGGTGTGTTCCAGTTGTTACTAGAAGCATCTGATGCTTATCTGGAAAGTGTCTTGGCAAGAGACTTGTCTAGAATATGGTGCTGGTGATGGCACAACTTGGGTCAGTTTATTTTTGATCTAGGTACATAAGAGCATGTGATCTTGTTCATCTAGGAGGTCTATGATAAGTGGCAATTATCTCTGACTTTCTGCAGATTGCTCTACTTAAGGAAAATGGCATTCCTTTGGTATAGTTGTGGTGTAGTCTATGACTACTTCTTTTCTGAAGAATCAGACTTGGCACGTTTGATTTCTTTGGAGTTGTGAAGCAGATATTCATCAAGGTGTGAGCTTGAACTGAATACCTGTGATATGATTAAGCAGGATGAAGGTAGTCTACTCAAACTTGGTTGTTGAATCAAGTCTATGAGAACATGGAACTCTTGTTCTGTTATAGGGTGGAGGTTCTTCTAAGTGGCAGAAGGAAGGGATGAATTCCTCAGCTGGATGTTTGATCAGATGTCATGACATCAAGCAGAAACTTCTGGGTCTTAGTTGATGTTGTGGCGCATCATCGTAAGATAAGTTGATCTTCTCAGAAATAAATGGAATTAACGCTTCAAAAAAGGTCTATCTCATGCAGTTTGCAGGAGCTGCAAGAAGGAGAAGATGTTATATGTCTAAGGCTTGGTGGATCCAAGATGGCTTGCTATGGATTAAGTGGACTATGTGACTTGAAGTTTAGGTTTCATTGGTGGATCAGAAGGTTTTTTGAAAATCTGAAGAAAAGCTAAGATTAACCAAACAGTGGCATTTGGTTGATCTTTATTGTGCATTTAAGCAAGATGCTTGGAAGTAATTACTCTTGGCAGAAGGGTAGTTGGTTGAAGACTTATGGAGGTTCTGGTTCTGTTCTATCTTGGAGCTTGTGGTAGAAGTTCTAAGTTGATTATGGAAGATTACCTTCTGTTGGTGGATGAGAGTTTATTTCTCTCTGTGGTGGTCTGGAGCTCTTATTCATTAAGTTGGTGGCGCAGTGTTGTTTAAAGATCTTCAATTGGATTACTATGTAATAGTAAGTCCATTGGTGGAGCATATCAAGAACCATGGTGTATGGTGTATGTGATATGTGAAGGATGTCCTAACTGATGTTAGAACATCATCTGGGTTGGTTATCCTTGGAGTAGGATTCTAAGTTCTGTGTGTGGAACTTGACACTCACATCTTGTCTAAGAAGTATCTATCCTATCATACGGGAGAATGATGAGTAAATGATTGTCTTGGAAGTCTGATGTGAATGTGGTATCAGACTAAAGTGGATCATGGGTTGGTTGCATGAAGGTCTGGATTTTGATGTGTTCAGGATATGGTAGCTGATATTCACCAGTTGAATCAGAAGTATTCTATCTTATCATATAGGAGAATGATAAATTGAAGATTGTCTTGGATCATGAGGTGTTTATCTAGAAGACTGACTCTTACTGAAGTCAAAATACTTGTGGAGAGGTGGTTTCTTCTGCTACAAGTCATGCTAAAGAGAAGTGGATTAGTTTGGTGCTTGTGGAGCAAATAAGCTAAGGATTTCTGGAGCATGTGCTTGATAGCCTTCAAGTGTGGAGATCATCTGGGCGAGCTAGCAAACTAAGGGGCTCTGTATGTCTCTTTGAGGAATGTGAAGCATTCCAGATTCAATTGGGTTGTATCTCAGGGAACAAGGGTATCTATACATGAGAATTCAGGAGGAATTCGTATGGTGTATGGATGGTTTCTGGACGAGAGGGATCAATGGTGTTTTGGTCTCAATCCAAGAGTTTGTTGGTTATGGTACAAGGATGCGTTCTTGGTACTCTCACTATATGATTATGAAGGTGTCATGGGATATCATGTGGTGATTTTGGGTGTTTCTTGCTGAAGAAGCATCTTTTGAGAAAGATAGGGGATAACTTATGTCTGTTAAATGTACTAGTGTGGTACATGAAGTGCTTGAGGATCAAGCATTAGGTGAATGCGTTCAGCAGGTGTGTTAAACAGAGGGTGCGCTCTTGAAAACATGAAGATGAGTCTTATGTTTTCCATTCATTTAAGGTGTTCTGCTTGCAAAGGAGCACTGATTATCTATGACAGGGGGAGTTAGACTTCTGTTTTGGATAGGTTGCTGCAGTAGTGCAGTTATTTATCTAGACTGGTTGTGATTTCAAGCGGTTTGTGATTGGTTGTCTCTTGGGAGGATGAGAAGTTGAGAAGGATGTCTTGAAACTGCTCTGCTGTTGCAGATTATGGGGGACTTTACAGTATAAGGTAGGTTTAATCATTGGAGAGTCAATAGATTGAATCGGTGGTGTTCATGCTTCTTAGGAGTGTCTTGAGAATCACCGTGTGCGTATGGGAGAATTTATTTTTCTGTGCAGATTGGAACTGAAATTCAATAGTTGTTTACTATTGAAGTTTAAGAAGATATCATGATCAAGGTTACTAATTCTGGATGAAAGCAGTTCATTTAGAATTGAGTAAGAAGATTTGTGACTATGCTTCAAGTTGTGCGTGTCTAAGATTGATGAGATGATGCTATGGGGTATTGATCAATACAGAAGTTTTTGCTAGACAATGTCTGACATGATGTCAGGACATTGTTAAGGATATGGTTTTAAGTAATTAGTTCTTTGGACGGTGTGCCTTGAACAGTGGAGAACATGCGCGTGCAAAACATGTTCTTTGTTACTTGCATTAATTTTGGACGATTTTCTCTAAAGAAGAAACAGTCAAAGCAGTCTTGGCCGGTGCATATTTGTTTTGGTGAAGTTACATCCTTCGATTAATGATTTCATTGAATTGACCATCGTTATTTTCAATGGTTCGTTACATTCAAAGGAAATTTCCTGGGTATTTAAGGGAGTCTTTGGATTAGTTTGTCTCAAATGTCTTTTGTTCGGGTCTGGATAAGTATTGGTTGGTTATGGGAATGTCTTGGCTACATTTGTCAATTTTTGGCTAAAAAAGGGGAGTGTAAGTCACTGGTATAGGGGAAGCGCGTGTTGTTCTTGCAGTTGCTTTGCAAGGATGTTGAACAGGATGTTCTAACATCTTGTCTGTGTCTCAGTTTCCTTTGTGTCTTGTGATTTGAGTTATAGAATAGGTTGTGTCTTATGACCTGAGTTACATGCTCTATGTACTCAGAACTACGAAGTCTACAACTGTTCTCTGGAGGGGGAGTGTGTTTGATAGAAGTTTCCAGTGTTCTTATGTTTCAGACTTCCTTCTAGTTTCTTTAAGAGTCTCAGTTTCTGGACCTTTTTCAACTTCACTCACCCTGGGATTATTCTTCCTCTCAGACGAGGTTATACAGATTCATGGGTTAAGGGGGAGTTTGTGTTATCTTCTTCCTCATGTACACCAACATGAATTCGGTATGTACAGTATTTCAATCATAACTACCGCTCAGGGGGAGCATCCTGAGTTTATTGTCCAAAAGGAGTTTTAGCCAAAATTTGTCAAAAGGGGGAGATTGAAAGCTCATGTGGTTTAACTAAATTTTGGTAAAACATATTGTTGATAAAGTGAAGAAATCTGGCCATGAACAAAGATGTCCCAACCTGAAGACACGACATCCTGAACTAATATACTGATTTAGCATGTGTTAAATCTGTAACAAATCTGCCCAAGACTTGATGTGTTTTAGGAATGGATCAAGGACCAAAGATATGAAGCCCAAGACAGCTGAAGCCTATATAAGAAGAATTAGACCTAGGGTTTTAGATATAATTTTCATAACCTAGTTCTTGTTTTAAGAAATAAGGGTTTAGGGTTTTGAGAGTCGTTGGCTCTTTGTATTGTAAGTCTCCCTCTGTATCGGTTTAATGCATTATGGTAGACATAGGGTATCACACAGATTCAAAAGCCTTTAGGTAATGAATTGTGTATTGGATGAAGCTTTGAAGCAAATCTGAGTTAGCTTGTTGGTCAAGAATGTTTGACAGAACACTGTATTGACAGGGATGAAGCAATTACTAGTGGCGGTAACTGTAAGATATCTCAGGCAGTGTTTAAGAGAAGTGAGTTGTGGTTCTCATATCAAAGATGGTGTTCTTTGATAAAGATTTCATTGGTAGTGATTAGGAGATAAATTTGTAAATGGGGGAGTTTAGATTTATAATAATACTACAAATAATGTAGTCTTATTCCTAGATTGGTATCCCCCAGAGTAGATGATTTGCACCAAACTGGGTTAACATATTCTGTATTGTTTATCATTCTGCAAATTTAAAGTTCTGATGTGTTCCTGATAAACATGTCGTAACAGATGTTGTAACATCTGTTGGGACTTTGTGTTAATATTCAAAATATCAATTGTTTGTGTTCTGCCCTTGTTTATAAGATGTAAAACAATGTCTTGACATGTGTTAGGACATCTGCTATCTGCTATGCCAAAATTTCAAAACCCTTTCATTTGAGAGGGCCAGGTATTCTAAATCATCCTAAGACATACTCACATTGTACTTGCCTTCTCTTCTCCCGGTTCTTACTTTAGCATCGGAGTGCCTTGCAGGTACACCCCCTCCTGATCTTTGAAACCAAGCACTGCAGACGAAGTCTCTGGCCCACTTCAGGTTCTGATAAGTCGGTAAGATCGATACTTGAGGTTTGGTTGTTTCCAACTCCGTTTAAAGTCCAGTTGTTGCTGGCACCAATCCGTTATAAGTCGGTCGTAACCATTGCTTGCGATCTAGGTCCAATTGTAATTGGCACATACAGAAGAGTTTAATTACCCTGTATTTCCTTATGGTTCCAAGAAGGTCATGTATGAATATTCATTTTAAGGAATTTCCAAAAGCTTGGATGTTGTTTGAAAACTCCAACGATGTTTTGTTTGGATGGATTTCTTCGTAAAGAATCGTCATCAGCCTTTCTAGGATGATCTTCTCGTTAGAAGACTCCTAATTTTGTTTCCTTCCTTTGGGGTAATCTTCTCGTCGGAAGGCTCCTGATCTTGTCTTGTGTGGATGATTTTCTCGTAAGAAGACTCATAATCTTGTCTTTTTGTGAATAATCTTATCATTAGAAGACTCCCGTACTATCAACTATCTAGGGTGTCGCCAGGTCATGTATGAACCTATTGCTGGATCACTTTGAATATTCCCTAGTATTTGTTCCCCAACAATTTGTCACCCCTAGTGAGTCTTCACTCATTTGTCTTTGACACTTTCCTGTGGATCACCACTACATGTGTCTCCATTTTCCCCACATGTCTATCATCATTCATCATAAAAAAAATCATGCTAGGGTTCATTGTATTTCGCATCATAACCCCAGCAAATAAAAAAAGGGAGAAGTTGTTTGTCCATAACATAACATGTCATTGCATCTCGAGGAAAAATTTCAGGACTTTTTTATATTTACATACCTTTCACCCTGATTTCATGAGGATTGTCATCACTCATGCCATCTAGTAAAGATATTTAAATAGGGGCAACTGTCATACCCCAAATTTTACCTTTTAGATTCCATCGTTTAGTTGCATCATGTGCATAACATTAAGAAGACAATGTGGTTGATCAATCAAAGCTTGTGGTGTTCATTAACATCTCAACTATCTCACTTATGGATCAAGGGTTTCCCTTCATTAACAATCAAAGTTTGATATTGCATCAATTCAAGATCATCAAGCCTTAATCCACAAGTGCACCAATTCAAGGTTTTGGTCAAAGTCAACTGGATATTGACTTTTTGACCAAGACATGATCCCAAGCTTAGGAACATGATTCAAGACCTTCAAGTACATCTTTTAAGTCCCCTCACATGATCTAAATAACTCAAGATGTTGGATTCATTGACAATTGCAAGATTTGGATTCATCTGATACAAAGTCAACTTGATCAAAGTCAAAGTTTGACTTTTGACTTTTTTGGTCAAACAAGACTTCCTCAAGTCAATAATCATGGAAATATGGAAGATAAGTGAATTGGATCATGATTAATCAAGAAAGTCAAGAAAAAGATTCAAACTTGTAAAATTAGGGTTTTAGATTTTTTTTCCAAGTTATGGAAATGCATGATCAAGTGACCAACTTTCCAAGATCATAACTTCCTCTTTAAGCATCCAATGAAAACACTTGATGACTCTTCTTAAAGATGGCATTTGATACCTCAATTTGATGAAAATTACAAGCCTAAAGCTTTCTTGGAGTGGAAGTTATTGATGTTCAAAGTTAGGATTTTTAAATTTGCTGAAAATCCAAACACTTAGAAATTTTTCTAAATTTTTTTCACCTTATCAAGTGCATGACTTTAGGACTACTTTGTGATCAATCAAGCAACCCCTTTTAATGCCCAAGGTATGTACTTAAAGATGACATTACATACTTCAACATTATGGAAGAATTGGATCAAAAGCTCACAAGGATTGGAAGTTATGGATGATCTAAGTTGAGATTTCCAAGTTGTGAAAATTGCCAAATACTTAGAATATTTTCCAAGTGTCAAACAGTTGAAAAATCCAATTTTGATGGCCAGTTTTCTCAATGATCCAATTTGATTTTCATCAAATGATCAACATCAAATTTGTAGTATAGGATGCTTTCTTTCCAATGGTACCGAGAGCATGAATTTCTTTTGCTTGAGCATGAAGTTACAAAATTGGGGAGTGGCCATAGTAGAGCTATTGGTTCATGACATAATTACATCAAGTTGTGGATCAGATTCTTGTGCACGATTTGGGGGCACCTTTTAGCCACTTTTTAAGCTTATTTTCAGCATATTATCACCTTGGAACTTGTTCATTGTCATGAAATCTTCAAGTGGGTGACAAATTCAGCAAGGATTAATCTTCATTCATGGTGTAAAACCTTGATCCAACATGCTAACATGGTTTGATTTTGGTTAATCCATGATTTAGTGCTTTAATCATTTTAACTTGTTGGCAAAGGCAAGGACATGATATTAACATCAGACATAGTTGGTACAATCTGCATATCACACTTGCAAAGTCAACTTGGAGCCAAAAAGAAAAATCCACCTTTTGTACCTCTTAACCACTTTTTTGGTCTTCCTTCAAAATCCTCCAAACAATGCTATTGTCAATGGCCTTTGATTCAGATCATCTCCACTATAAATAGAGACACAAATTCATCAGCAAAAACATACACAATCATCCAAGAAAACCATAATTGCATTGAGCCATTTTCTCACATTTTCAAAGTTGTCCAAAAACCAAAACTTGTGATTTTCCATTTCCTTCAACAAACATCTATCCTAACACCACAAATACCTTCCATAAACATCATAGAAGTATTCCAAACCCTTAGAACACTTCTGTAACAACTAGAACACCATAACCACTTCTCACTTTTCTTCACTTGCAAGTTGATTTGGATAGAGTGTTCCAGAAGGTTTCCAAGCAATCTAAGCACATCAACACACTCCTTGAGGTCCAAGAAAGCTGCAGGGATCATCACATTGCTTCTGAGAGGGCTCTAAAGCAAAGCATGATTTCACCACTTTGAGGTAAATTTTCATTTCTGGAACTCTATGATAGAAGCATCATTTTGATTCATTCTTGTTACCAATATGCTTGCCATAATGTGAGGATTGAAAGCCCCATGCTTGTGTTCATTAATCATGCTTGTATGGAATTTAATTTTTGTTAGAATAATTAGGTTTTTTCTGGTTTTCCATTGATTTCTTGAGCTAGGATGAAAATAAATGAAATTGAACAGCATGGTTGAATTCCTGGTAAAATTCTAAGCAATTTAGCATTTTGATTTGTTCAATTTGGTGTAGAAATGAGAAAATAACATTTGGAAATGTTGATGATGATGATGGAGCTCGTGGGGAAGATGACAATGGTGGTGGCGCCATTTTTTAGATTTAAATAGAAATTAAATATATTATGTTTTGTTGGTGATTACTTCACAAGGCGCGCGCGCCTTGACTCAGCTAGTTGTTGTGTTGTACAGTGACTGATGGGACTTGAGTTAGATCACAGCGTCCCCCATTTTTTTATTCTTTTTCTCTCCTTTTCTCTCTTTCTCTCATTTCTTTTTCTTTTTTTCTTTATTTATTTCTTTTCTTTTTTTTAAATAAAGACCAAATAAATTATTTATTCCAATATTGTTTTTATTAAAACCAAATATTATTTTATACTTTATTCATTTGTTTATTTTATTTTGTTAATTAACTTTAAAAATTCAAGAAATATATTATTTGATTATTATTATTATTATTAAAAAGCCTATAAAAACTTTCATTTTTATTTTTATTTTTATTTTCATCCACAATATTTGAGATATATATTTTATTTATTCATCAAGACTTTTATACTTTATTTTTATTTCTTTAATCGTTTAATTTAGATATTTAGTTTAATCATGCAATTAACTGGGAATGACATTGTTTTGTTCATAATTGGTAAATGCTTTTTATTAAATAATTGATGAACATTCTTTGTGTAAATTGTGATATTTGTTCAATCCATGTATGATATGAAATTTTGAATGGTTGATCACTTTGGTTTAAATTGAAGTCTTGGATTGATAATTGATATGTATGAGGGTTAAATGTTTTGTTGCCCTAACTTTGTTTAAGAGGCATGTTTGACTTTCTTTACCATGTTTAAATCAACCTTGTGAGATGAATCTTTGTGATAAACATGAACTTAATGCATGCTATACACTAAGTGTGACGTCTTGAACTATGATTGTTAATATGCCATTAAACTTTGAAAATGTCTCATCCATGTGCATGCATATGTTTACCTCTATTGTGTTCAACATGATTGATCCCTTATGACTTTGTCAAGTCATCTTTAGATGATGTTTCATCTATATAACTTGTGAACTCTTTGTTCACTTTGGTTGATTTTTATCATACATTTTCCTTTGTGACTTTGTCAACTCAAGCTTAGATAATGATTCATCTATGTAGCTTGTAAGCTCTCTGTTACCCTAAATTGATCCCTATTATAAACATCTCCCCCATGACTTTGTCAAGTCATTCCATCCTAACCTAACTTTAGGGAAGAAGTTATAACTTCTTTGATTTATAAATAATGTATGAGTAGGTGATATTGTCATAACCATAATCTCTCATTCAACCTTAATCTTCATCAAGATTATAACTTCTCATCAAACCCTAATCTTCATAAAGATCATGAACTTGTCATAACCATAACTTCTCATCAAACCCTAATCTTCATCCAGATTATGACCTCTCATCAAACCCTAATCTTCATCAAAATTATAACCTCTCATAAAACTCTCATCTTTCATAAAACCCTAATCCTCATCAAGATTATGAAACTTTCTTCAAATCCAAATCCATATATCAAACTCAAACAACTCAATCCAAACTCAAACCCTACAAATTTGAACCATTCATAAGCAAATCCTTGACCCTTCATCAAGTGCCCTAACAAACCTTTGACTCTTTATCAAGTGTCTTAGTAAACCTCTGGCCCTTTGTCAAGTACCGTCTTCAACTTTGGCCCTTTGTCAAGTGTCATCTCAAGACTTTCTTCCTTCTTTAAGGATAGCTAAAATACTTCAAAATACATCAACACTCTCTTAAAAAAAACTTGAAAGAAAAGGATTGTTGGAATCTAGCATTCTAGCAAAACCCTTGAAAGATTGGTCTCAAGTCTTGCACATTGAGAT
This sequence comes from Lathyrus tuberosus, assembly GCA_022829125.1. Taxonomy (NCBI): domain Eukaryota; kingdom Viridiplantae; phylum Streptophyta; class Magnoliopsida; order Fabales; family Fabaceae; genus Lathyrus; species Lathyrus tuberosus. The sequence continues at coordinate 709,663 of JALAZF010000757.1, read as the reverse complement.
AGCCAATTATTTCACTCTTTCATCCTTAAAACACTTAATAAATAACTTGGACCAAGAGGTGTTAAAGTCTAGCACTCTAGCACAAATCTTTGAACCATTGATCATTATCAATGTTCTTGGTCCACAAATAATTTTTTCAATCAAACTTGAATGAAAGAGACTGTTAGAGTTTAACACTCTAGCCTAAACTCTTTGAACATTTGATCATCATCAAATGTTCATCATTCTTAAAATATATCCAAACTTTACTCAAGTCTCCATTTATGGACCAAACCTTGATTATTATCAAGAGACCAAAACATCTTTAAAATTATGCGCAAACCTTGGTGGTCATCAATTGTATTTTCTTAAACAAAACTTTAAGAAATCTAATAAAGATCAAATAAATTTTCAAAAATGAAAGATATATTGTTTTAATGAACACTACGACAATGCTTTGCCTACAACCATTTAGTTGAGATAAGTAGCGTGAATAAGATTTGTAAATCCATTCAGTGTGGTAAAAACGTATGCTCTTCACTTATTTTGGGTAAAACAAAGTTCTTATGTTGATTAATACAATTTAGCTCTCTCTAAAATCAACCAACAAACTTTTACCCGAACTACGATTGCTCTGATTCCATCCTTGTAAGGATACGTAGGCACGAGACAGCGAAGTCTTGGCTAGTACCCTAATAATAAAAACCTCTTTAGGTTCCCTTTCTCTTAATAATAATAATATAAAAACACATTTCTCTTTTCTCTCTTTTCCCACACCATAAGTAGAATATTAGAAACAAATCTTAAGCTAACATTCATTAATGGTAGTGCATTGTCAGTGTAAGACAGTTTTACACATGCAACCAATTAAAATGTTTACAATCACCATATAATATCAATATTTTAAAAATAAAAATATGTTTTATTCTGATATATAGTTGTGATTGGTTGACAGTGTAAATATTTTATACTGTCAGTACATTTTCTTTTTTCTCAAATTATTATTATAAAAGTTATACACTCAATTTCTTTAAAAAAGTTAAAGTATTCTTTAAAATACAATTTAAAAAAAATTAATATACACTTTTAAAAAACAAATTAATATATTTTTTTTTTTTTGAAGAAGTCAAAATTTTATTAAACTAAAACAGAGCACAAGCAGTGCTTGCCAACAACCAATACAACAACATATTTCAAGACTAGACCAGATACTACAAGCACCAGAAACAACAAATACATCTAAAGACCAAGGCAACTCCAGCCAAGTTGAACCAAAGCAAAACAGTAAGATAACTGCAGCCCAACCTAACAACTAAATCCAGATCCAATTCCCCAATCCAAGACTACACCAACTGACTGAAAGTCACACCCTATGTTGTATTTGGAACAACCTGATACTTCACTCAATCTGACAAAACCAATCCCGCCTATTTGGTGAATGCAATTATAGTATTGATGATATTGTTTTTAACCATGGACGGACAAAACAATCTACCGCACAATCCCTTAAATTTTTTACTATTAAAGTATACTCACTCCGTTTCAAAATGACTGTCGTTTTAAGAAAAAAAACTTGTTTTAAAATGACTGTCATTCTCACTTTTCAATGTAGTAATAATTGTTATTTTTTCAATTATGTCATATAATTATTACTCTGTACACTATTTCTAATACATTATTAAAACTAATTTAGTAAAAATATAATATTTTATGATAATATCATTGTATTTTTTAATTTGTGTAAAAAAATCTTAAACGACAATCATTTTAAAACGGAGGGAGTAAATCGGAATATGGTAGAAAGATGAATTTAGACATCTAATAATTCTAATCCATGTGGTGAGAGGTAATGATTTAGGAGGAAAGTATAGAATCTAGATCTAAAAACAAACGTGGAAGGAGGGAAAATTCAACATATATAGGCGCACATGATTGAGTCAGTTGGAAAATGGTGATGAGCTGTGGTGCACCGTACATTTCACATGCAACAAATAAGTACAAGGTAGTATCATGATATCATATCTGTGGGCTTGACGGACTGAAAAAGATTCTTGTATTTACCTTTCTCGTGTTAATCTTGTTGTTGTTCAATTCTTTATTAGGTGTTTGATTTTGATCCAAACACGTCTCTCACTGCTCTGTTGCCTCCTTTGTCATATTTTCATATTTTCAAGATATGTTGCATTATTGCTTAAGTTGTCACCAAAACTCAAAGAAATACGCCTTCTACCCTTAAATATAAATAAAAGTGTACTTCCTTTATAATGAGATTAATGTATTTGGTTTTGAAATTATAGCTAGTGTGCTGGACTCTACGGGTAAATATTGATTTTGTGAAATTGTTTATGATTAAAAGTGAGTTGATTATGTTTGAACACTAAATTATCTGTTAGGTCGTTAATTTAAAAGGTTAATATGAGTGAGATTTTTACATGGGAAGCAACACATTTTTTAGAGATATAATATATTTATTAAAAATATTAAGATGATAGGTGTATGCGATTTTCATATATAAAGTGTTCAATTTCCATTTTTTTTAATTAATGCGGAAGTTTCCTACATTTCTTTCTCAACACTTTTAACACATACTTGTTTTTCTCAACACTCCCTTTTATGAGTGTGTGTGACACTTTTAGTGAGGAGAGAATGAGAGAGGATAAATAAATAAGGATTGTATTATTGAATAGAATGATAATAGCTGAATTACAAAGTGTTTTATTTATATAGACCTAAGTGATTTGACTACTAAGCAATAAATATAACAAACCCAAACACTAATTAGCTTTGGGCTTGAGCTACATAATTCAACTTGGATTATATCTAATATCTCAACATACCCCTTATAATTCAAGTTGTCGAAACACACTAATCATTACCGATCTGAACTATTCCTAATTTCTTTCTCAAAGTTAGGAATCTGTCGATCTTCAATCCTTTAGTGAAAATGTCGATCAATTGAGCTTCACTTGAGCAATGTCTTACTTCAAGTTCACCTCGATTCACCTTCTCCCTTAAGAAGTGAAATCTAACTTCGATGTGTTTACTTCTTCCATACAAAACTGGATTCTTTGCCATATTTATGGCTGACTTGTTGTCGATCTGCAGTACCAGAGGTTTCTTCATTTCGACATCCATTTCTTTAAGCACAAATCTGATCCAAATTGTTTGACACACAGAATAGGATCCTGCTATATATTCAACCTCAGACGATGACAGTGCCACCACAGGTTGCTTTCTCGAGCACCATGAGATTGGGGCACCAAATACTTGAAAGAAATATCCAGTAGTGCTTCTTCGATCTTCCTTATCTCCACATCAATCAGCATCTGAATAGTAAGTAAACATAGCTTATTTACTTTCAGAGTCTCGTCCAAATAGAATTCCATAGTTTGTCGCTCTTTTTAAGTATCTCAAGATTCTTCTTACAGCCTTCATGTGTAACACCCTTGGTTCACTCATGTATCTGCTCACTAATCCGACTGAGAAACATATATCAGGTCGACTGTTGTATACATATCTCAGAGATTCGAACATTTGTTTGAACAAAGTTGTATCGACTTTGTCTTCCTCTCCATGCTTCTCCAACTTTAAGTTTGGTTCGATAGGATCATCCATCCTAAATCTCTTGAGTATCTCCTTGACATACTTTCTTTGAACTAACACCATACCTTGCTTCGAAATTTGAAATTCAATGCCTAGGAAATATGATAACTTTCCAGGATATGACATTTCAAATTCCTTCTTCATCAACTCTTTGAACTTTGACAAGCTCTTCAAACTATTTCTAGTTACTAGCAAGTCATCAACATATAAGTAGATGATTGTTATATCTTGTGCCACAATTTGAACATAGACACCATATTTTGGTTTGTTCTTGACGACATATATTCACAACAAACTGGTGCGGTGAGCGTGTAGAAGAAGATTTCGTCAACAAAGTATAAAATTCAAAAATTCACCGGTGTGAATAATTTTGGTTTGTGGCACTTGAAGATGCAAGCCTTTCTTGTTCAATAGGGTTTGTTAGAAGTGTTAAAAGGATTGGAGAAGATGGACGTTGCCTTATCGGAGAAGGATAAGACAACAATGGTCGAAAAAACCCACAGTGCCATTGTGTTGAGCCATGGCGATAAGATTCTCCGACATGTTTCAAAGGAGAAAACTGCAGCTAGTGTGTGGACGAAACTTGAAGGTTTGTATATGACAAAATCGTTGGTTAATCGTCTCTACTTGAAGCGAGCTTTGTATTTGTTCAAGATGAGTGAAGACAAAGCCTTGGCTGAGCAACTGGATATGTTCAACAAGTTTATTCTTGATCTTGAGAATATCGAGGTCAAGAGTGACGATGAAGATCAAACGTTGATGTTGTTGTGTTCTTTACATAAGTCTCATGCCCACTTTAAAGAAACTTTCTTGTGTGGAAGAGAGTCGTTGACGTTTGACAATGTTCAATCTGGCTTGTACTCTAAGGATTTGAGCGGACGAAAGGAGCACAAGCCATCTCCTGTTGGTGAAGGTTTGTGTTTTAAGGGGAAATTCTTGAAGAAAGTTGGTAGGTTTGATAAGAAAAAGGGTAAAGTTATACAAAATTCTTATGGTGGTAATGCTCATACTATTAAGTGTTATCATTGTAAGAAGGAGGGTCATACAAGAAAAGTATTCCATGATCGACAGAAAAATCACGGTGGAAAGGATAATGGTAATGCAACCATTGTGCAAGATGGTTATGAATCATCAGATGCCCTAGTGGTTTCAAGCATTGACTATAGCAATGAGTGGATTATGGATTCAGGGTGTACTTGGCACATGACTCCAAACAAAGACGTGTTTGAGGAATTGTGTGATTAAGATGGTGGATCAGTGCTGCTAGGAAACAATAAAGCTTGCAAAATTGCAGGTATTGTATCTGTGAGATTCAAGCTCCATGATCAGTTAATAAGGTTATTGATTGATGTTAGGTAAGAGGAATTTGATTTTTCTTGGTGAATTCGACAAGAAAGGAAATGTTTTTAAAGGAGAGCAAATCATCCTAAGGGTGATGAATGTGTCAAAGGAAGTCTTGAAAGGCGTGAAAAAACAAGGTTTGTATACCCTTAAGACTGAGGTTGTAAGTGGTTTAGCTGATGTGTGATCCGCTGTCGCGCACGGATCAAAAACGAGTACTTTTGAAAATATAGTAAACGGTAACGACAACTCGAGTATCGTTCTCACAAGGATTCTTGTATTATTTCAACCAACTAAAGAAAAGGTTTATGGGGTGGGTTTTGAATTTTGATTAACAGAAAAAATAATTAAAATAAGTGATTCTAATAAAGTGATTATCAAAATAAGCTGAAACGGTTAATCTGCTATTTTGGTTTCCCAACTTATTATCGATCCAACTAATTTCCAATTCCTAAGCGGACTCTATCCCCTTTTTGATTATATTAACAATCAAACAAGCGCAATTGATATTATACGATACATATTCCTAATTTCCGAATTAAGTAAACAAATGAGATATAGTAACCGTGAATTTAGCAAACAAGAGAAATATGCGCGGATTAAGCAAACGCAATTAAAATATAAGAACATGCAATCATCGAAACAAATCAATCAACCCTAATATAAATCGAATTAAGCAAATAAGATATCACAGAGAAGAATTGAAAGGAAATAGATTTTATTGGAAATTAAAAGAACCTCAAAGTGTCGGCGGAAACCGATTACAGCAGATTAATCCGAAGAAGTTAGTTCTCCATAAGATTCGTACAAAGAAAAAAGCAAAGATGTGTAGAGTGAAAATAATTTAACGAACAGTAGTACGGCTACTACTAGGTATAGGGAAGCACACAAAATTCGGTTCTTACCCAACTGGGGTCGAAAAACATAAAAAACCCGACCCAAAACTAAATATTCCTAAAGGCAAAATTCGGGTTCTGACTTCAACAAATTATTCGAGCCTGAAACACTCCAAATCAGCTTCTGCGTAAAGCATCAAAATTGTAGCTCTTTGTCTTAGCTATCCAACGCCTAGTAGAACGCATAAATTTGATTCTCGTAGCTCCAGTTATGATCCAAACAGTGGATAGGTATCAAATAACCGCTAAAGCTGAAAATAAGCTGCGAAAATAGATTAACGCAAAACAAAGACTTAATTATAAAAACATAATAAAAAACTAAAATAAACGAAACAAACTAAGGAAATTCCTAAGTACAAACATAAGAGAACGTGCATTAAAATGCACTGATCAAATTCTCCCACACTTGAACTTTTGCACTCCGAGCAAAATAGTATCAAGACTCATGAAAAACAATAGCATTCAGATACTCCTTCTAGGCTACAAACACTTCTTTGGTCAAAACTGCATCGATAGGTACTAATTCTTCACACTTAGGATATCGTAAGAACACAAATCTGCAATTGTGCGGTCATAAACCTCCCTCCTATACAAACCAATCCAAATCATGTTATTATGCCTAAGCCTAACTTTCTCATCCATCTTTTTGCTCTCTTTCATTCTAATGCAATCACATTAAGCCCGTTATCTATTCACATACATGGTAAATAAGCTTGTTAGTGACTATGATCCATATCTTGTCAACAATTCAAAATTAACCACTTAGCAACAATAATATTTTTTTCCTTTGTTTGAAGGTTTCACAACCGTTAGCCTAAGTGACCGGGTGAGGGTCACCTAACTTAAAAGGCGGATTCCTATTTAGATTTCTTATTAAGCACGAGATCATTCACTTATTTGCATCCGCTTAATTACTTAGTGTGTGATTTCAGATGGTGCTGACTGCTAGATAAACTACTTAAAAGTTATTAAAGGATGAGAACTCAAGGCTATGTCATAACAATTATTTAAATTGGTTTCCATATTCAGGAGACTTAAGTTGTTAAAACGATACCGATCTTATGAATTTTTCCCAAGCCTCCACAATCTAACCTCAAATTAATCTATAGCCTAAAAATTTCAAAAGATGCACTGTATTTCTAAGTAAAAAAAAATTATTTTTTTATTTAAGAACAAAACCAAAATAGAGAAAATTGAAAACAAAACAAAGAAAAAAAAATGGTTCCCTCCCCCACACTTAAAACATACATTGTCCTCAATGAAAGAACATAAATATAAAATAAGAGTGAGAGAAAGGAAAGAACACACCTGAGGAGTCAAGGCGGATAAGTGATCACATAAGCAGCCTTTTCCAAAGAGAGCTCTTCTACAGTCTCTTCTTCCAAAGTTGGGATCTCATAGAGTGGGTAGCATCCATTGACCTTGAAATATTTATTAGTGTCTTCTTCTTTTATTCCAGGATCAAAGAAGAATCTTCGATAAGTAAAAATTTCAAATGGGCACATGAAAGTGATCTCCTTTTCCACAATATCAAGAATCAAAGGATTAAGGGGCTGCCTCACTGCTTTTCTTCCATCTTCCATCGAGCTCCATCCAATTCCCTTCTTATGTTTCTTCAAAACCTGCAAAAGCTTATTTTCTTGATCAAAATCAAGGTTAGAAGAAATTATAACAGGTAGCTTTTCATCCATATCTAAATAAGCATATTTTAGATTGTTATGAAATGGTTTAAGCTCTAAGGGGGGAGGTTGTTCAACGGATGGTGAGGTTGGGGCAGCCTTGATGTCAAGAGCATTGGATGCATAAACAACTTCATCTTCATGAAAAACATCACCCTGCACGGCAGCATTAATCTCAGCAGAAACAGAGCAAATGTTAGTGTCGGTACATGAATATCAAGAGTAAGTATCATCAAAATCTACTAATGATGGAAAATCAGAACACAATTCAGAATAAGTATCATCAACTAAATCAGAAAGCAACACTTTTGGATTCACTACTTTTTGGGCAGGTAGTTGGTTTGATTCTTGAGCTTGCTTCATGGCATTCACTAAAGTGGCATGTCCAATCTGTGTCTGCAAAGCCTGAATAGTAGAATCTATTTGTTGCTGAAATTTGAGATCATTTATAGTCATTTTCTTGACAAGGTCCTCTAGTGAAGGTTCGGAAGGTGTAGAGTACACAACTTGGAATTCCTTCAGATGCTTATTCGGATCATTACCTGCAAGACCATTAAACCTTGGCAACGAGTGCATTAAATCAGAATTCCATTCGAAAGGTACAATAACAACAGAATATTCAATACATAAAGCATTATAATTCATATCATGAGCGGCAAGCTCTCTTAATATTCTTTGGTTAGCCATATTAACTTTAATAGGAAAAAAAATCAACAAACAAAAAGAAAACACATAACTAATCCAGCAATGCAGCAACAATTAGAAAAATACCAACAATGTCCCTATTAAGAAAAATAATGGGAAAATAGAAAAGCGAATAAAATAAAATCTAAAAATTATGAAAATATAACTAAAAATCATATCAAATCAGAATAAATCTCTCCAAAAATTTCGGATTTTTTTGAAAATATGAAAATATAAAACAAATCAAATAAAATAGAAAAATAAGGAATTTGCGATTTTTAGGGTCAAAATATTTTAGAATTCTATTCTAAATGAGTATTGTTCAGTGATTTTTTTTCTGATTTTCTAGAAAAATTTCGAGGCGAATCGAAATAGTAGCTTCCAAACTTACCTGACAGGCTGAAACTCTTATCACTGCACTGCAACCCTGAAAATTAACACGCAAAAACAAAACATAAAAAACAAAAAATAAAAAAATCTAACAAAACTATAAACTAAAATTCTAAAATTGGCTAAAATCAACAAGAATCCCCGGTAACGGCAACTCGAGTATCGTTCTCATAAGGATTCTTGTATTATTTCAACCAACTAAAGAAAAGGTTTATGGGGTGGGTTTTGAATTTCGATTAACAGAAAAAATAATTAAAATAAGTGATTCTAATAAAGTGACTTAAAATAAGCCGAAACGGTTAATCTGCTGTTTTGCTTTCCCAACTTATCATCGATCCAAATAATTTCTAATTCCTAAGCGGACTCTATCCCCTTTTCGATTATAATAACAATCAAACAAGCGCAATTGATATTATTCGATACATATTCCTAATTTACGAATTAAGGAAACGGATGAAATATAGTAACCGTGAATTAAGCAAACACGAAAAACATGCGCGGATTAAGCAAACGCGATTAAAATATAAGAACATGCAATCATCGAAACAAATCAATCAACCCTAAGATAAATCGAATTAAGCAAACAAGATATCACAGAGAAGAAATGAAAGGAAATAGATTTTATTGGAAATTATAAGAACCTCAAAGTGTCGGCGGAAACCGATTACAACAAATTAATCCGAAGAAGTTAGTTCTCTATAAGATTCGTACAAAGCAAAAAGCAAAGATGTATATAGTGAAAATAATGTAACAAACAGTAGTACGGCTGCTACTAGGTATAGGGAAGCACACAAAATTCGGTTCTAACCCAACTGGGTCAAAAAACATAAAAAAAACCTGGCCCAAAACTAAATATTCTTAAAGGCAAAATTCGGGTCTTGACTTCAACGAATTATTCGAGCATGATACACTCCGAATCAGCTTCTGTGTAAAACATCAAAGTTGTAGCACTTTCTCTTAGCTTTCCAACGCCTGGTAGAACCCATAAATTTAATTATTGTAACTCTAGTTATGATCCAAACACTGGACTGGTATCAAATAACCGCTAAAGCTGAAAATAAGCTGCGAAAATAGATTAACGGCAAACAAAGACTTAATTATAAAAACATAATAAAACACTAAAATAAACGAAACACACTAAGGAAATTCCAAAGTACAAACATAAAAGAATGTGCATTAAAATGCACTGATCAAATTCTCCCATACTTGAACTTTTGCACTCCGAGCAAAATAGTATCAAGACTCATGGAAAACAATAGCATTCAGATACTCCTTCTAGGCTAAAAACTCTTCTTTGGTCAAGATTGCATCGATAGGTAGTAATTCTTCACACTAAGTATATCGTAAGAACACAAATCCACAATTGTGCAGTCATAAACTTCCCTCCTATACAAACCAATCCAAATCATGTTATTATGCAATAGCCTAACTTACTCATCCTTCTTTTTGCTCTCTTTCATTCTAATGCAATCACATTAAGCCCGTTATCTATTCACACGCATGGTAAATAAGCTTGTTAGTGACTATGATCCATATCTTGTCAACAATTCTAAATTAACCACTTTAGCAACAACAATTTTTTTTTTCTTTGTTTAAAGGTTTCACAACCGTTAGCCTAAGTGACTGGATGAGGGTCACCTAACTTAAAAGGCGGATTCCTATTTAGATTTCTTATTAAGCACGAGATCATTCACTTATTTGCATCAGCTTAATTACTTAGTGTGTGATTCTAGATGGTGCTGACTGCTAGATAAACTACTTAAGAGTTATTAAAGGATGAGAACTCAAGGCTATGTCATAACAATTATTTAAATTGGTTTCCATATTTGGGAGACTTAAGTTGCTAAAACGATACCAATCTTATAAATTTTTCCCGAGTCTCCACAATCTAACCTCAAATTAATCTATAGCCTAAAAATTTCAAAAGATGCACTGTGTTTCTAAGTAAAAAAATTTTATTTATTTATTTTATTTTTTTAAGAACAAAACCAAAATAGAGAAAATTGAAAACAAAACAAAGAAAAATAAATAAATAAATGGTTCTCTCCCCTACACTTAAAACATACATTGTCCTCAATGAAAGAACATAAATATAAAATAAGAGTGAGAGAAAGAAAAGAACACACCCGAGGAGTCAAGGCGGATAAGTGATCACATAAGCAACCTCTCCCAAAGAGAGCTCTCTACAGTCTCTTCTTCCAAAGTGGGGATCTAATAGAGTAACTTTGGGTAGCATCCATTGACCTTGAAATATTTATTAGTGCCTTCTTATTTTATTTCAGGATCAAAGAAGAATCTTCGATAAGCAAAAATTTCGAACGGGCACGTGAAAGTGATCTCCTTTTCCACAATATCAAGAATCAATGGATTAAGGGGTTGCCTCACTGCTTTTCTTCCATCTTCCATCGAGCTCCATCCAATTCCCTTCTTATGTTTCTTCAAAACCTGCAAAAGCTTATTTTCTTGATCAAAATCAAGGTTAGAAGAAATTATAACAAGTAGCTTTTCATCCATATCTAAATAAGCATATTTCAGATTGTTATGAAATGGTTTAAGCTCTAAGGGGGAGGTTGTTCAATGGATGGTGAGGTTGGGACAGCCGTGATGTCAAGAGCTTTAGTTGCATAAACAACTTCATCTATAACTTCATCTGCATGAAAAACATCACCCTGCACGACAACATTAATCTCAGCACAAACAAAGCAAATGTTAGTGTCGGTACATGAATCACAAGAGTAAGTATCATCAAAATCTACTAATGATGGAAAATCATAACACAATTCAGAATAAGTATCATCAACTAAATCAGAAAGCAACACTTTTGGATTCACTACTGTTTGGGCAGGTAGTTGGTTTGATTCTTGAGCTTGCTTCATGACATTCACTAAAGTGGCAAGCTGTCCAATCTGTGTCTGCAAAGCCTGAATAGTAGAATCTGTTCGTTGCTGAAATTTGAGATCATTTATAGCCATTTTCTTGACAAGGTCCTCTAGTGAAGGTTCGGAAGGTGTAGAGTACACAACTTGGAATTCCTTCATATGCTTATTCGGATCATTACCTGCAAGACCATTAAACCTTGGCAACGAGTGCATTAAATCAGAATTCCATTTGAAAGGTACAATAACAGCAGAATATTCAATACATAAAGCATTATAATTCATATCATGAGCAGCAAGCTCTCTTAATATTCTTTGGTTAGCCATATTAACTTTAATAGGAAAAAAAATCATATTACAAAAAGAAAACACATAACTAATTCAGCAATGCAGCAACAATTAGGAAAATACCAACAATGTCCCTATTAAAAAAAATAATGGAAAAATAGAAAAGCGAATAAAATAAAATCTAAAAATTATGAAAATATAACTAAAAATCAAATCAAATCAGAATAAATCTCTCCAAAAATTTCAAATTTTTTTGAAAATATGAAAATAGAAAATAAATAAAATAAAATAGAAAAATAAGGAATTTGTGATTTTCAGGGTCAAAATATTTTAGAATTCTATTCTAAATGAGTATTGTTCAGCGATTTTTTTTTTCTGATTTTCTATAAAAATTTTGAGGCGAATCGAAACAGTAGCTTCCAACTTACCTGACAGGCTGAAACTCTTATCACTGCATTGCAACCCTGAAAATTAACACGCAAAAACAAAACACAAAAAACAAAAAACAAAAAAATCTGACAAAACTATTAACTAAAATTCTAAAATTGGCTAAAATCAACAAGAATCCCCGGCAACGACGCCAATTTGATCAGCTGTCGCGCATGGATAAAAAACGAGTACTTTTGAAAATATAGTAAACGGTAACGGCAAATCGAGTATCGTTCTCACAAGGATTCTTGTATTATTTCAACCAACTAAAGAAAAGGTTTATGGGGTGGGTTTTGAATTTTGATTAACAGAAAAAAAATAATTAAAATAAGTGTTTCTAATAAAGTGACTCAAAATAAGCTGAAACAGTTAATCTGCAGTTTTGATTTCCTAACTTATCATCGATCCAAATAATTTCCAATTCCTAAGCGGACTCTATCCCCTTTTCGATTATAATAACAATCAAACAAGCGCAATTCATATTATACGATACATATTCCTAATTTCCGAATTAAGCAAACGGATGAGATATAGTAACCGTGAATTAAGCAAACACGAGAAACATGCGCGGATTAAGCAAACACGATTATAATATAAGAACATGCAATCATCGAAACAAATCAATCAACCCTAAGATAAATTGAATTAAGCAAACAAGATATCACAGAGAAGAATTGAAAGGAAATAGATTTTATTGAAAATTAAAAGAACCTCAAAGTGTCGGCGGAAACCGATTAAAGCAAATTAATTCGAAGAAGTTAGTTCTCCATAAGATTCGTACAAAGCAAAAAAGCAAAGATGTGTATAGTGAAAATAATGTAACGAACAGTAGTACGGCTGCTACTAGGTATAGGGAAGCACACAAAATTTGGTTCTAAACCAACTGGGTCGAAAAACATAAAAAACTCGGCCCAAAACTAAATATTCCTAAAGGCAAAATTCGGGTCCTGACTTCAAAGAATTATTCGAGCCTGATACACTCTAAATCAGCTTCTGCATAAAACATCAAAGTTGTAGCTCTTTGTCTTGGCTTTCCAATGCCTAGTAGAATATGCAAATTAGATTCTCGTAGCTCCATTTATGATCCAAACAGTGGAAAAGTATCAAATAACCGCTAAAGCTGAAAATAAGTTGCGAAAATAGATTAACGGTAAACAAAGACTTAATTATAAAAACATAATAATACACTAAAATAAACGAAATAAACTAAGGAAATTCCTAAGTAAAAATATAAGAGAATGTGCATTAAAATACACTGATCAATGTGGCATCCACAAAACCTGTGTCGAAGAATGAGCTATGACACAAGAGACTTGCCCATGTCAGTGAAAGAGGCCTGTAGAATGAGTTATGAACCTAGAGCTATGAGATGTGTGTTCCTTGGACGCCCAAAAGGAGTCAAAGCTTATAGTCCGTGGTGCCTAGAGCCAAGTCATAAGAGGTGTATCACATGTCGAGATGTAGTTTTCAATGAAGCTGAGATGGATTTCAAGAAAACTGATGATATTGGTCGAAGTTCGAAGATCTCTGATGAAGAGCTAGAATAGGAATAGATTCTTGTTGAGGTGGAACATAGTGATGCTGAATTGCATAACCCAGATGAAGTCAAAGAAGAATCTCAAGTTGCTGATGAAGATGAAGAGACTGATAATGATTATCTCCTGGCAAGAGACAGGTCAAGAAGAGTCATCAAGCCACATCAGAGACTTGGTTATGCAGATCTCATAGCTTATGCCTTAATCTCTGCAAGTGAGGTTCTTGACAAAGAACCTAGAAACTATAAGGAAGTTACGAGGAGTCGAGACAATACTGAATGGCTGAAAGCCATGGATGATGAGATGAAATCTCTCCATGATAATAACACTTAGGAGCTGATTAAGAAACCTACAGGGGCCAGGTTAGTCAGTTGTAAATGGATCTTCAAGGTTAAGGAAGAAATCGAAGAAGTGATGTCCAAGCGTTTTAAGGAAAGGTTTGTTGCTAGGGGGTTCACTCAGAAAGAAGGCGTTGACTTCAATGATGGGTTCTCACCTGTTGTAAAGTTGTTGGCTCATAAATTCGACGCCTGTATTAAGTTGGAGGAATTAATTGGTGTTAAAACTCTTTAAAGAGGTCCAAAGGAGTGTTCGACTGGATCTTCATGTTGAACTCATGTCGAAGATGCTTGTATAAGGAAAGTATATGCTTGGGACTTAGAAATATTTCCAATAATTTGGAAATAACCTTCGACCGATATTACTGATGATGTCCGACGTTAAGGGATTCAAATTCAAATAAAGGAGGGAGTAGTTATTCTTGTCCGCTCCTAAAAAAGACAAGTGGCGCACATCCAAGGGACAGAAGCATGCAGCGAGACACTTGTCATGTGTTAATTGTTTTAGGGAGTTAACAGTAGTTAATTTTATTATTATAAATAGGAGTTCTAGCAATAGGATTCAGTGTGTTGTGTTCACTTTGTACAAGTTACTCCAAATTTACTCAAAGTATCCGCGTGTAGAGAAAAGAGTCTTGTGAGAATGTACGTGATGTAAACACCATTTTCTTTTTCAATGCAATTTACTTCAGCCTTTCATTAAGAATTTGTCTTTTACTTTATTGCAAGTTACGTTCCAGCATTGTGTTTTACCTTTATATTTTCAACCTTTATATTTTCAGCTTTTCGTTGATGTCTTTAGCCTTTTCGACGTAAAGTTCTTGTACACCTTTTAAAAAACCACATTTTAGATAAACTTCTCTTTGTGAAGACGGTCGAAGTGTTTAGTTCTTTTGAATTTACTTTAAATCAATTGTTAGCACATGTCCTAGGATCAATCTGATCGATCCTGTGAGTCACCAAAGTTAGATTTGGAAGATCTGCGGTTGTTTACCAATTTTCACGGTAAACAAATTGGCACGCCCAGCGGGACATTGCTAACTCTATAAAGATCTTTCTAAATTTTGAAAATCTATATTCATCAATCTTTTCCTTCTTAAAAAACTTCGTTGCATGTTATTGAGAAGTGGTAAGGTAGCCACTACAAACGAAGAAAGACCAAGGAGAAGATACACAAGAAAAATGGCGACGAACACTAGTCAGCCAAACAATCAAAACCCTTAAGGGAGTGGTTCTAATCCTTAACCAAGTAATTCAAATGCCCAGCCTGGTAACACTAACCCTCAAAATATGTCTAGGAACGATGTGGTGCCACCCCCAGTCCCTTCGACAGGAGAGCCAATACCGCCTCCTGTTATGTCTGAACCAATGCCATCAATGGCAGGTTCAGGGTCGACATATACAAGGTCTTACACTCAAACTATTTTTGGAGTACATAAGGTCATTACCAAGGAATCCACCTTATGGAATGCCAACGTCAGTAATGCAAAGCCTCCAAAATGCCCTCCAGTATTCTCAGAAAATGTAATGTCTTCGCCATTACAAAGGTCAGGATCTGGGATAAATGTGGGTCGAAACAGTCAAAGTGTAGGTGTGGGATATTCCACTCAAGGTCCTAGTCTGACAAATACTTCTATAGCATGTTTAAGACGGCAAATGGATGAGAGTAACCTATAAATGGTACAAACCTTGTCCCAAACTATGGGGGAAATTTTCCAGTCCATGATCCAGAACACTACCCAAACTAACCAATAATTAGCAGTGCAATTGGCACGCATGGCCGAATTTATGGGTGTACCAACCCCTGTAGAGGTGCGACTGTTGTGGAGAACGTTCCACGGCGGAACCTAGGGAGCATATCTGAGGCGAATCTAGAAAACCAGGGGATGATCGAACCCCCTAGAGTCGAGCCCCCTAGAGTCGAACCACCTAGGAACCAAGACTCAATTCTTGTAGAGAGGGAACAAGGGGTAGTTATAGTAAATAGAAACCAAGATGTTGACCATGTTGTACAACAGGTTTGAAGTAACAACATAGCAGCAGATAACAACCTAGCAGCCATGGTCGAAAGGATAATGGCTAGAAATGGGGTAAATTTTGGTTTTACTAGGCCAAACTATACATCACCGATAGTAGATTACATTCTCCAATCAAAATTACCTCCTAGGACGAACGTCCCAAAGTTTACCAAATTCTCAAGAGATACCACTGAATCTACTGTTGAACACGTAGCCCGATATATGATCGAGGCTGGAGAGATTGCAAATGACGAAAGTCTTAGGATAAAATATTTTTGAAGTTCTCTCACCAAAAATGCTTTTACTTGGTTTACAACCCTACCTCCTAACTCAATCTGTAATTGGACCCAGTTGGAACGTTTATTCCATGAACAATTCTACATGGGACAAACTAAGATTAGTTTAAAGGAATTGGCTAGTATAAAACGAAAGTTTACTGAGCCAATAGACGATTACCTAAATAAGTTTCGATTACTTAAGGCTAGGTGTTTTACTCAAGTTCCAGAACATGAATTGGTCGAAATGGCCGTTGGTGGCCTTGATTACTCTATTAGAAAGAAGTTGGATAACTAGTATCTAAGAGATATGGCCCAACTGGCTGATATGGTTCGACAATTAGAACGTCTGAAAGACGAAAAGGCTAAGTTTAATAAGGGTAAAAAGGTAGCCCATGTTGAATATAATGAGGATGTCGAAGGTTTGTATGATGAACCATTGCAGTTCGACGAAACTGAGATAGATGTTGCTAAATTGAAGCAGGGTCTTCCTTATGCTTGCAAAATGTTAGCCCCTTCGAATGAGAAAAATCCTGTCGAATCTGAAAAGAATGATAAGTTTCCAAAGAAAACATATACTTTCGATATCACTAAGCGTGACAAAATTTTTAATTTGTTAGTTAAATATGGACAAATGATAATGCCTACTGGCGCTAAAATGTCACCTTTAAAACAAAGAAAAAAGAGAGGATTTTGTAAGTACCATAATTTTTTGAGTCATAAAACTTCTCAGTGTTTTCTTTTCATGGATTTGGTGCAAAATGCTATTCAGGAGGGCAGGCTAAAATTCGGAGAGAAGACCAAAGATCAAATGAAAATTGACTCTGACCTGTTGCAAACAGTGGATGCCCATTATGCTGAGCCCACAGAAGTACATATGGTTGAAGTTGCTGATGACTTCGACTGTCCAATCAATATGGTGGAAATTACTGAAGATTTCGCCAATGATGCTGTTTTAGCCAAGGTTACTGAAGACCTTGACATCAATATCATGGAGAAACTCATGAGTGAGGCCGTTGACGGCTTCGACAAAGCTACTGATGACTTAGATTATGGGATCACTGAAGATTCCAACATGGTGCTGGTTACCAAAGAAACTGCTGATAGTTTCGTTGAGATGGACAAGGCTGCTGAAGGCCTTGATGTAGACTTCTGCAATCTGAATCTTAATGTTGATGTCGACATGGACATAAATATGGTCGAGATTACACAACATAAGACCATGGAGGTTGATGAAGCAAGCTGCCAAGAAGAGCGTAACAAAGTGGTGTATCCAAAAAAGGAAGAGACTATCATTGAATTCCTTCACCGCTGCCAAAAGAAGGGATCAGGTGTCATGCTATGCCCCAGATGCAGTGCAATCTTCGACCAGAAAGTTGCCCATAATCTTGAGGGGGTTATGAAGGCTAAAGAAAGAAGGGAGCAAAGAACATCTCAGGGTCAAAGGAGTTTCGATCCTAGAAGGTCCTCTTCAAAACAAGTGGGCGGAAAAACATAGTTCCCAGGGGCTAGACCCAACACCTTCAAACCAACAAGTAATGCACCAATGGGAAGCTGGATGAAACCTGTCGAAGGAAGGGAAAAAGGTAAAAAAAAATGGCAGAAGTTTAATGTGGACAGAGGCTCTTCAATAGAGTATCGAAAGGAGTTTCACACTTCCAATAGGTCAACTTATGTCTCTGAAAACTATAAAGGGAAGAACCCGATGTCGCGATCTCAATGAAGGAGAGAACAACATAGAAGGAAGGCTCTCAGGGAGGCTCAGTCGAAGGACCAAGGAGAGTCCAATACTAATGTCCCTATTGATAATAACGGAGGGAATCAAATAAAGATTGCTGAAAAAGTTCCCGTGGAGCGAAAATTGTTTTCCTCTCAAGAGGACAAACATAAAAAGACTGTCGAAGATGATGAAGAAATGACAGACAACTTCGACTCAGAGTCTGATGCTTCTCTCGACATCATAGTCAATGTGGTGTCTGTAATGCCAAGGGAGTTCAACCAAATTACAGAGGTCGAAGATTTAGATGCTTGCACTGAAGCAGAGATGGCAGCACACAATCTTGTGTGCTACTATATTATGAATAATGGGTGCATTGAAGAGCAGAACGCCTTCTTTGAGCGACCTATAAAGGCGATGAAAGGCCACCTAAAGCCTCTCTACATTATTGGAAAAGTGGAGAACGTACCAATAAACAAGATATTAGTTGATTTTGGTGTAACAGTAAACCTGATGCCACATTTTTTATTGAACAAGATTGGCAAGTATGATACTGATACTAAGCCACACAATATGGTTCATTGAAACTACGAAGGAAAAGTTGTCTCTACACTGGGTGTAATACAAGTTGACTTGACAATTGGGATAATCACTAGGCCTACTATCTTCATGGAAGTGGAAATAAAAGCCAACTACAATCTGCTCTTAGGACGAGAGTGGATACATGGCATTGGTGCAGTGCCATCTTTGATGCATCAACGAATCATCATCTGGAGGCCAGATGGCATAGTCGAGAACATTGAAGCTGATCAGGGGTATTTTAAAGCACCAATAAATCATGTCGACAGAAGACAGTTCGACAAGCACTTAGCTCATATTGCCCCTTGCGGCCCAGCAGATTTTGAGTTTGTCCCAGATGATGAGACATTTTGCTCTTTGTACCTGCACCCTGTTGATGATTTCCGTTGGGATAAGGAGGTGCCAGGAGAAAGGCTCTTATACCTTGGTGAGCCTTCAGTAGACCCCATAGGGTGGGGAAGTGAATTCAGTGATAATGACTGAGTTCGAAGCATTGAAAAGAATTTCGGCCTATGTGGCTGAAACCAAACTACAAGCGGCTTTGGAAGCTGCCTATGAATACATGGCCGTCGAAGCCAATTCTGGATTCTACCAAGAAGGTCCTGGTAAGGACTTTGACCCAGAGCCACCTGATAAGGTTCAGGGTGTAGAGCAAAGTTAGAGGCCAGATGCCATCTATAACGATGAGCCATTGGGATTTGAAAAGGATCCACTGACAAAGAACATTAAGATGCTATCACAGGATCCACTAGAAGAGATCGACCTGGGAGAGGGAGCGGCTAGAAGGCCAACATACATTAGCGCCAACCTCGATCCATAACTCAAGGTCGAATTCACTGAGTTGCTTAAAGACTGGGACTATGATGAGATGCCTGGTTTGAGTAGAGATATGGTCGAACATAAGTTGTCGATCAAGCTTGGGAAGAAGCCAGTCAAACAGAATCCAAGACGGTTTGCCCCAGAAATTCTCTCAAAGATAAAAAAGGAAGTCAAAAGACTGCTTCGATGCAAATTCATCTGCACTACCAGGTATGTCGAATGGTTAGCTAACATTGTACCTGTTATTAAAAAGAATGGTTCTTTAAGAGTTTGCATAGACTTTAGAGATCTAAATTCGGCAACTCCAAAGGCTGAATATTCCATGCCTGTGGCAGAAATGCTAGTCGATTCCGCCGCAGGACATGAGTATCTTAGTATGTTAGATGGGTACTCTAGTTATAACCAAATATTCATTGCTGAAGATGATGTCCCCAAGACAGCTTTTCGTTGTCCTGGAGCCTTAGGCACCTACGAGTGGGTAGTAATGCCTTTTGGCCTAAAAAATGCTAGGGCGACATATCAACGAGCAATGAACTCAATCTTCCATGATTATATAGAGACTTTCATGCAAATATATATTGATGATATTGTGGTTAAGTCTGTTTCAGGGAAGAGTCACTTAGACCATCTTCGACAGTCCTTTGAAAGGATGAGAAGGCATGGTCTTAAAATGAATCCTCTTAAATGTGCGTTTTGTGTGCAGGCAGGGGATTTTCTAGGCTTTGTGGTCCACAAAAAGGGGATCGAGATCAATCAGAATAAGACCAAGGCCATTATGGAAGGGAAAGCACCATCAACGAAAAAGGAGTTGCAATCACTACTGGGAATGATTAACTTCTTGAGAAGGTTCATATCAAACCTAAGCGGAAAAACACAGGCCTTTTCACCATTACTTCGATTCAACAAAGATGGGTTCGAATGGGGGCAAACTCAACAGGAAGCCTTCGACAAGATCAAGGAATACCTGAGTCATCCTCCAATTCTTTCACCACCTTGTAGGAATTGGAGTATGAGATTGTACATAGCCGCGTCAGACAAAACCTTAGGGAGCATGTTGGCTCAAGAGGATGAGGATGGTGTCAAAAGGGCCATCAACTACCTTAGTAGAGTTTTGAATGATGCAGAAACTAGGTATAGCATGATAGAAAAATTATGCTTATGCTTGTATTTCTCTTGTACAAAATTAAAGCAATATATAAAACCAGTTGATGTTTATGTTTCGTCTCATTTTGATGTTATTAAACATATGTTGTCTAAACCTATTTTGTATAGTCGAATCAGTAAATGGGCGCTAGCATTGACTGAGTACTCTTTAACATATAAGCCTTTAAAGGCAGTTAAAGGACAAGTGGTAGCAGACTTTATGGTCGACCACTCCATAAATGAAAGCACTTTGAATTACGTCGAACTGGAACCTTGGAAGTTATACTTCGATGGCCCTAGCCACAAAGATGGAACAGGCGTAGGCGTGCTAATTATTTCTCCTGATAAAATTCCAACAAAATTCAAGTACAAGGTCGAAGGACTTTGTTCCAACAACGACGCTGAGTATGAGGCCCTGATAGCTAGACTTGAAATTTTGTTAGAATTGGTGGCAACTCGAGTCGAAATAATGGGAGACTCAGAGTTGGTCATAAAGCAAATTACAAAGGAGTACAAATGCGTTAAGGAAAATCTTATCATGTACTTTGTAATAGCCAACAAACTACTAAAGAAATTCAAAGTAGTAAGCATTCGACACATACCTCGACTAGAGAATCAAGTGGCCAATTACTTGGCTCAGATTGCTTCTGGGTATAAGGTTTCGAAGGAAAATTTACAAGAGGCGATTGAAGCTAGAGGTAAAGTCGTGTCTATTGGATTATGCCCATCAAATCTAGAAGTAACGAAGCTTGGATACACTGATGATAAAAATTTTGAGATTTTTGCAATAGACAGCTTGACGGACAAAGACTGGAGGAAGCCTATATTCGAATACTTACAGAATCCAACAGCGTCCACAGAGCGAAAAGTCAGGTATCAAGCTTCAAGTTATGTTTTTCTAGGTAATGAATTATTTAAAAAGACGCCTGAGGGAGTCTTACTTAAATGCCTTAGTGAATCATAGGCGTATCTTGGCCTTTCGATTGTCCATAGTGGGGCATGTGCGGCACATCAAGTAGGCCATAAGATGAAATGGCTATTGTTTCGACAAGGCATGTATTGGCCTACCATGCTAAAGGATTGCATTGAATTCGCCAATGGCTGCCAGGAATGCCAAGTTCACGCTGGCATACAACATATCCCTGCAAGCAAGCTGCATTCTATAGTCAAACTATGGCCTTTTAGAGGTTGGGCTTTGGACTTGATTGGAGAGATTCGACCAGCATCCTCTAAGAATCAGAGATACATTTTGGTAGGTATTGACTATTTCACGAAGTGGATCGAAGCGATACCTTTACCAAATGTGGATCAAGAGGATGTGATCGAATTCATTAAAAAATATATCATTTATAGGTTTGGAATCCCAGAAACGATTACAACAGATCAAGGATCAGTTTTTACTCGTCGAAAAATGCAGGAGTTTGCTAGAGAAATGGGTTTCAAACTCTTAACCTCTACACCTTATTATGCTCAGGCTAATGGTCAGGTCGAAGCAGCTAATAAAGTGGTGATTAGTTTGATTAAAAAACATATGGGAAATAGGCCTAGGAATTGGCATAAGACATTGGACTAGATCCTATGGGTATGTCGAACCTCTCCCAAAGAGGCAACTAACACTACTCCATTTCAATTGAATTTTGGTCACGATGCAGTGTTACATGTCGAAATCTACCTTCAATCAACAAGGATCCAAAGACATCATGAAATTCCTTCTGAGTCTTATTGGAATATGATGATAGATGAATTGGTAGATTTTGACGAAGAGAGACTTAACACTTTAGAATTGTTGAAGAGATAAAAGAAAAGAGTAGAGAAATCTTACAATAAAAAGGTTAAGATTAAGACCTTTTCGCCTGGAGATTTAGTTTGGAAGGTAATCCTGCCTATGGATCGGAAGGTCAGAGCCTTGGACAAATGGTCCCCAAAATGGGAAGGCCCGTTTCAAATTACACAAGTATTTTCTAATGGAGCCTATGAAGTCGAAGAATTAAATGAGGATAAAAGAATCTTGAAAGTAAATGGCAAGTATTTGAAAAAATATAAACCAGCACTTCAAGAAATCAAAATTGCTAAAGAATAATCGATGTAAAAAGGCAAAGCCAACAATGATATTCATGAGTGCCAAAATGGCTTAAAGTCATTACATAAAAAGCCTCGAAGGGCTATGGAACATTGTACTTAAAGGGAAAAAATTATAAAGAAATTAACAAGCTAAAAAGGGAGATTCTCTTTCATCTTCAAGTACTTCGACTTCTGGAGTTCAAGACGCCTTTCACACAGGGTTTTGTCAGATTTTAAATGGGCAACCTCTTTCTCCAGTTGTCGAGCTTCCTCAGCAAAAGTTATGGCATTGTCAAGTTCTTTCGACAAGCCAGAGTCATCAAAGGCAGACAACTCAGCGTTGCACTTTTTGGCCTTTGAGATCTTGGCTCGAAGCTTTTTGATCTTTCGCTCCCAGGAGGCAATGTTTTGTTCATTAGAGGTGTTCTCCTGCTTGTTCTTTTCTTTGGTTTCCTCCAATTCTGCTACCTTATCCTCAGAGTCAGTGGCAGAAGCCCAAGCAGCAGCCTCACTTCCAAATTTGGTCAAAATTGCATTCTCAATTTGAGGCAGCCGCTTGAGGTCACCATAGACTTGGTCAATCATAGTGCCAAGCTCTAGAATGATGGTGGCAGATTCAGGGGAAATAGCATGGATGTCGACTTATTAGAGGGGGATTTTCAAAGAGATGTGAGTGACATGATCCATCTGTAAGAGTGTGAAAAGGTCACCCTTAAAAATCTTCTCTTTGATCTTCAAAAGGATGTGGTCCTCAGGCTTGCTTGAAGGATGATCTCCAGAGGCAGTCAAAGCACTAGGAGTTTTATCAGAGGAGCTTCCTCGACTGCCAAGAAGGATCTTTATGTATTGTTGAGGGTTGATGGCCTTCAAGGCATCGAGTTCCTTTTTAGAAAGGCCTGCTCCATACACAGTTGAGGTTACCTTGCCTTCAGTAGCAGCAGTAATTGCTGGAGTAGTGGTGGTTTCGACAGGGGTCGACTCATTATCAGGCCCTTTTTCAGCTTTCTTCTCCTCACCTTTGTCCTCCTCTTCTTCATCTTCATCCATTTTGTCATCAACATTTCCATCACTGTTGCCATCAAGCTAGACTGGTGCATTGTCTCATTATCATCTTCCTCCATCTCCTCACTCCCTTCTGGATCAGCATCTTTAGCGCCAAGAGTATCATCCACTGGGGAGCCATCTTCATCAACCAAGGTTGTGTTTTCATCCATGGTGACGGCTCCTGGATTTTCTGTTTCAAGATGCTGCTGATCATCGTCTTCCTCATGGTCGAAGCCATCTGTTTAGGATTGTTGGGTAGTGGTTTTTGTTGGCGAAGGACGAACTGTTTCAAAGTCAGGTTTGTTAATTTCACCTAGTGAACTCATTCCAGCACCCAAGTCAGAAGTGGGATGGTATGTAGGCTCACCTTGGCTATTCAGAATAGTGGCTGGAGAGGAAGACTTCACCACTAGTGGGTTCGAGCCACTGGCATCAGCCTGAATCAAATCGAAGCAAATCAGATCAAAAGGAAACAAGGTAAACAAATAGGCACTTCAAAAAGTGAATTGATAAGTTACCTTGACACCTTCAGCATCAGGGCTAGAATTATTGCTTTCAGCATGATCTACAGCTAGTTTAGAGGCAGCCCTATGAGAGGCTTCTGCAACACTAGTGTTAGTGGTTGTCTTTTTGGGGACCTTAGCCGTTTTAGGCTCAGATTGGCCACCGGCAGCATCTGTTTCTTGGCTTGGTTTCTTCCTCTTCTTTATCTTTAAGTCTTCAGGGGGAGATGGGTTATCATCCTCCGAATCAATAACAATTTGGGCAGTGCCCCTCTTCGACTTCCTCTGAGGTGTCGGAGGTAGTTTGCGGGAAGCCTGAAATAATGAGAAGCATTAGGGGAAAGAAAGACTAATCAACGAAAGGAAAAGGTGTGTGACGTACCTTGTTGCCTTCAGCCTTTTCTTTGACCAGTTGCTGAGGTGTGCTCTTCTTGGGTACAGCAGCAAAACAAACAAAGTTACCACAAGTCAGTAATGATAAAGTTCGAACAAAATAATATAAGATCGAAGCATCCAAACCTTCATGTATTTCAGATTCGATGCGAACATCTTCGAAACTAATATGAAGGTGTCCTTTGAAACTGTCTAGCGTATGCTTAGTCGGATCCACCCGCTAAGCCTTAGGTTTTGATTGTTCTCGAAGTATTTTTATTGAGTCCCTACAGACGAACCAGTATGGAAATGGAGGGACAAGAGCCACTCCAAAATCAGCGGTGGGCAGTCGAGGAGTCTTCGGAGGGAACAGTTCAAAAGCCACTGCATAGCGTTTCTCGGGAGGAACGTATGAAGGGAGTTTCAAACTCTCCATTTTCTTTAAAAATTTCTCCTTTAGCGTAACTGCGGCGTCACGGACGGTTTAACTAATATCATTTGGTAGATAAACAGTTTCAAAGGAATGCTTGAATCTCTTTAATATGAGTGGATTTACCTTTCTTGACATTCTCCTGCACATAAACAAAAGCTTGATCAATCAACTAAGAGAAGCTAGAAACATCAAGGAACTCTTCAGTATAATGCTTTGACCACCAGTCGTGGAACTCTTGAGTGCAAATATTAGAGGGTTCAAAGTAAACAGGAGTAAGGAGTGATCTGTGAGCATGGCAAGTGAGGTGTGTCGAACTCTCTATAACATTATAGCTAGTGTGGGGAAGGATCATATGGACCTTCTTCTCGTACATGCATTTGGGTAGAGTTTGGACCAAACCAAATTGTCGAGAGACAAGATTTGGTTGGTAGGCCATTAAAGCTGTCTGGCCCCTTAACAGGTTGATTCGATGAACGATGAGTCGAGGGATTAGGAACGCCTCCCAGACATGCTTCGATTCTTCTTCGTGCTTCTTGAATGAAGGGGGAAAGATCCTGGTAAACCATTCAGGACCATATTGTCTTTCGGCAAAGGGGGCCATCCTTGGTGTGAATTCATAGCGCTTGGTAAACATCTTGATGAAGCCAGAGAAGGATGCCCTAACTGCATGCCCTTCTTCGTTAGGGGTTAGCTGCACTAGTCGAGTCCATCCGTCTCGTCGCTCTTTGATTTCTGCAGCCTCTTCATCCACGGTCCCTTTGTTAGGGAGACTGGCTCCAAAAGGGTCCTGACAACAAGAGGTTCCCGTTGTTTTCTTGATCTTTCAGGCGACCTGCACCTTCACTTAAAGATTCATACAAACTGGCCAATATCATTTCACTCAGGAAAATGCCTCGATTAAGGTGCAATTGGTTGGCCAGAGTTAGGTATTTCCTGGGCACTTGCAGAGATTTGGTGCAAAATACACAGCGAGAAAGCCACATAGCCAGAAATGCTATGTGCTCTTGATCTTAAACTGTGTCAATTTTTTTATCATGGTAGTGATTTATGAAATGAGTGTAAGCGTGTTTGGCGGTTAAAAACCCTATGGTGTCTTAAGCATCTACCTCAGGGTCATAAACTAGTCCATGTGGTTTTAGCCCTATAATAGCAGCTATGTCGAAGAGGGTGGGAGTCATCATCCCATAAGGGAGGTGGAAAGTATAATGGGTGTTATCCCAAAAATACAAAGACGATGCTAATAAAGTCGAACAGTAAGCAGGAACTGTCTTCGACGTCATAATCAGGTCATAAATCCCTAAATCCTTCCAAGTTTCTGCTCTCTACTTTGGTTAACTAGTTAAAGTAGAGGTCAGCGTCCTTGAAATATGGGGTTGTTGTAAACAACCTAGACTCAACATTCAAGTACTTTAAACCTATGTGCTTCAGAGCTACATTGTCGTGGGGTTCAGTTGTTACCCTAACCTTATCTTTTTGCCCTAAGGGTTTTGTTTTACGGTATGAAGGAAAGAAATCACTAATGGCTATATAATCTACACCTATAGTAGACAAAGGACTAGATAGCGCTAATGGTTTGCCAGAAATGGTAACAGAAATCAATACCTGAGATTCGTAGATATGCCTTTTCTCTTCCTTGAAAGGTTCAGGGATGAACTGCTGGTTCTTCACCACTTTGGGTCCACTCAATGTAGCAAAGGGAGGAAGTAGTGGTGCGCTCTTTGGCCCTTTGATCTTCTGACTTTTCTTTGGTTCCTGAGTAATAGTGTTTGAGGACGCCATTGCTGAAAACTTGAAGAAAATGGGTTTACTGAAGGTGAAGAGTTGAAAGTCTTGAAAAGAAAGAGAAAGAAGTGTTTAGTTAGTACTTTGGAGTTAGAAAACTAAAAAATAGTTTCTGAAGAAACTATTTATAAAGTATTTGGAAACACTAAAAGGTCATTAATCATCATTAAAGGGCTAAAAGCTAGCGGGACACGCGTCCTCCCAGGAGCAAAAGTAGGGGCGGTGACAGTTACTACCTATGCCCACGATTTCCTAGGCTCTAGGAGAGGTGATAATGGTTTAGGATTTGATGTGATTTCCGAGGAGATGTTTTAGATATAATCATAATTGGCTATGACATCATAAAAGTGATTGAAAAGAAACTGAACAATTTCTTGAGACATGGGTTAGTCAGTTATGTTAACACCCATGTAGGGTCGAAAGATGGCGTCGAATGGACACTATCAAAAAATGACCTTTCCTTTAGTACTGTCGAAAAGGACATTTTTGGGGAGCAATTTGTTGACTCATAAATTCGACGCCTGTATTAAGTTGGAGGAATTAATTGGTGTTAAAAGTCTTTGAAGAGGTCCAAAGGAGTGTTCGACTGGATCTTCATGTTGAACTCATGTCGAAGATGCTTGTATAAGGAAAGGATACGCTTGGGGCTTAGAAATATTTCCAAGAATTTGGAAATAACCTTCGACCGATATTATTGATGATGTCCGACGCTAAGGGATTCAAATTCAAATAAAGGAGAAAGTAGTTATTCTTGTCCGCTCCCGAAAAAGACAAGTGGCGCACATCCAAGGGACAAAAGCATGCAGCGAGACACTTGTCATGTGTTAATTGTTTTAGGGAGTTAACAAGAGTTAGTTTTATTATTATAAATAGGAGTTCTAGCAATAGGATTCAGTGTGTTATGTTCACTTTGTACAAGTTACTCCAAATTTACTCAAAGTATCCACGTGTAGAGAAAAGAGTCTTGTGAGAATGTACGTGATGTAAACACCATTTTCTTTTTCAATGCAATTTACTTCAGCCTTTCATTAAGAATTTTTCTTTTACTTTATTGCAAGTTACGTTCCCGCATTGTGTCTTACCTTTATATTTTCAGCTTTTCGTTGATGCCTTTAGCCTTTTCGACTTAAAGTTCTTGTACATCTTTTAAAAAACCACATTTTAGATAAACTTCTCTTTATGAACATTGTCAAAGTGTTTAGTTCTTTAGAATTTACTTTAAATCAATTGTTAGCATATGTCCTAGGATCAATCTGATCGATCCTGTGAGTCACCAAAGTTAGATTTGGAAGATCAGCGGTTGTTTACCAATTCTCACGGTAAACAAAAACATAGATCCATTAGAATGTTGTTAGCCATGGTGGCAAATTTCTATCTAGAACTTGAACAAATGGGTGTGAAGACAACCTTCCTATATGGTGATCTAGATGAAACAATCCTGATGAAGAAACCTGAAGGGTATGCTGAAAAGGGAAAGGAAGATTATGTGTGCAAGCTAAATAGGTCCTTGTATGGCCTAAAATAATCTCATAGACAATAGAATAGAAGATTTGAAAGGTTCATGGCTCACATTGGTTTCACTAGGAGCCAGTTCGACCACTGTGTTTACTTCAGATTTCAACTTGGAAATTCACTTTTTATTTTGTTGCTTTATGTGGATGACATCCTCATAGCAAGCAACAGTGTCGAAGATGTTATGAAGGTGAAGGGTGAACTCAATAAGGAGTTCGACATGAAGGATTTTGGAGCTTCCTCCTGAATTCTTGGGATTGACATACAGAGAGATAGAAAGCAGTCGAGATTATGTTTATCTCAAGAGACATACCTAAAGAATATTCTTGACTAGTTTGCTATGTTGAATTCAAAGCCTATTCTAACACCGACTAATCCTCAGTACAAGCTGAGTATGACTCAAAGTCCTAGTATTGAAGTCGAAGGAGCCTATATGAATAGCATTCCATATGCTAGTATAATAGGTTCTTTGATGTATGATATGGTATGTACGAGGCCAGACATTGCGTATAGAGTGAGCCTTATAAGTAGGTATATGGCCAATCCTGGGAATACAGACTGGTAAGCATTAAAATGAATTCTTAGGTACATCAATGGATCTTTGAGCTGAGTCCTGATTTATAGTGGAGCCTGTGGTGATGATGGCAAAGTCAAAATTGAATGATTTGTCGACTATGACTATGCAGGTTGTATGGATTCTAGAAAATCTATTTTTGGATATGTGTTCACTGTGTTTGACACAACAATTAGTTGGAAAGCAACACTTCAGAAGGTTGTTGCCTTATCAACCACTGAAGCGGAATATATCGCCCATACTAAAGTTGTGAAAAAAGCATTGTGACTTGAAGGTTTTTCTAAGGAGCTGAAACTTCAAGGTCGAGTTATCATTGTTAAATATGATAGTCAAAGTGCAATACATTTGTCAAAGAATTCAACCTATCATGAGCAAACCAAGCACATCGATGTGAGGTTGCACTTCGTCAGAGAGATAATCGAGCGTGGAAAAGTCCAAGTGCTGAAGGTTTCGACTGACAATAATGCTACTGATATAATCATCAAGACATTGCCAAGTAGCAAGTTTTTCCACTGTATGCAATTGATAAAGCTGCATGATGAAATCTAGTTTGTTCCCTTGTTAGTATATAGTTTGTTCCAAGGTGGGAATTTGTGGTATTTGGATCAAACTCTAGTGTCGACAATGGTAGCTTCATGGTTCGATAGGAGTTGTGCTTGTTATAGTCGAAGTCTATTCAAACATGTTATCAAAATATGTTAACTTTGTGTTTAAGTTAGAATGTCGAATTGGGCCTTAGTTGTAAGCCCAATTGTTAAGTTAGCTTGTAGCCTAAGTTAGCTTAGTAGTCTATAAATAGACTAGTTCTCTCAGGTTATTGAGAGAGGTTAATTGTCGGTATTCACTTGTAATCTTTGAACCTTTATTGAGAAAGTGAATTGTAAAACAGTTTAAACCAATTCTTATTCTTCTTCTTTCTACTCTCTTTCATAAAACCTAATAGGGTTTCTTGTGTTTGTTGAAGAAACTCAATCTTTATCTCATTTTTTGGTTTGTTCTTGACGACATCAATTCACAACATTTTGAATACCTATGTCATTTTCCCCATCCAATGTGTCACCCAACATACCATCATGTCAATACATTATTTATATCACAACTCATATTCAACCTCATACATATTAATAAGCAATCCAACATGATTGTTAGGTCAAGGCTGTGTAAGCATATTTATCTGCTTTGGAACACAACTAGACTTGGTTTCTCACTTTCTTCCACCTCAAAAAACAACCATTGGTTACAAATATGTATACAATATCAAAAGATGTTTTATGGTTCAATTGAATGTTATAAAGAACTATTGGTGGACAAGGGATACATACAAGATGACCTTCATGTACTTGGAAGAAGGCTCAAGATGGCTTTCAGGAGATGCGTCTTAAAATCTTGACATATCGAAGGAGTATGCAAGGTTGGTGGAAGACAATTACTATGTTATGCAAGTTTCCTTTGAAAATGCCTTGAGGTAAGTGACATTTTTTCACCGCGAGGTGCAAATATTAAGGGAACACATTTGTCATGAGCAAGAGATAATGGATGAGAGGTAAGTTAGCGTTAAATTGGACTCATAATATTTTTTTTGACAGGGTACTCTTATCTGATGTAACACTTGTTGTTGAATGAATGAATATTCTTCTTTATTGCTTTTATTTCATTTCCATTTATATATTTACTTACCGTACTTTCTAACCGTTATGTGTTATTCCTTGAGTCTCGTGCTCACCTCTCTAGGAATTGGCTGACATCTGAGGTTATACTTAGAAATTTTATTTGATGTCTTTGAGGAACCTTCCTGGTAAAGGGTTTTCTCCTCTTACCTGTCCCCCAAGTTTAAAATTGGTTCATGACTATCGTAGCAAAGACTCACCTCCTGCGCTCTAAAGTAGATAGCTACCAAGAGAGGGTGAGCCCTGATCACCACTTTGTTTCGTAGTCTATTATCTTTATCCTTGCGACTTTCGTTGTAGGGCTTAGATTCTTTTAGTTGTACACCTATAGTGTTTATGAAACATCCTTCAATCGTTTGTATCCTTTGTGATCATAAAGAAAAAAATTGGTGAAAATTTTATTTATTGCCACGGGAAGAGAAATTACATAGTGATGTAGAATAGATTTTACATGTATGGAAAATAGATACTTAACCAAGCAACATAGTCACTACTTATTGATCTTCCAACATCTTGGTGTGGTGTTTCATGTCCATTCGTAGTTGTCTCATGAAATTATCAATTTAGAATGATTTATTCCATATATGGGGGGACATCAGTCTTTTCCCTTGGTGGCCAATCACTGTCTCTCCCAATTGTTTGTTTAGGGAGGTCGTGTTGACCTCCATTATGTTTTCTTTACCTTTCTCGCCTCTATCACACTGCAAGGTTTTGTGTATCTTTGGGCTTCAAGCAAATCAACACATATCGTCACTGGTTCGTCTAGAACGTTATGGTATTTCATCTTTAGGTGGACTAGAAAGGCCATCAAGTCCAACATTGTCACAAAAAGTTCTACCTAGGATGCAGTTGTAGACGTTCTCATTGGGAACTACCAAAAATTACAAATCTATCGTCCTAGTGTTTCTTCAATCTCCAAGGGTGACCATTAGTACGATGGAACCCTAAGGACAATTAATTGTGTTGTTAAAGGCTTGTAGGTCAGATCTTTTGTACGGTGACAACTTTTCCCCCTTCAGCCCAAACTTCTCGAAAAACACTACATACATGATATCACATGAACTCCCCCATCTTTGAAAATTCTAGATACATCAAAATTTATCATAGTTGCCGTCATTACCAAGAGAAAGACTTATATCGAGATTTTACTACCTTTTTGCTATCCCGAAATTCGAGGATAGGTCTCTCGAGCTCCTCCTTCAAAGTTGTCTCTCCTTCTCTACTTTTGTTTTTCCTCATAGTGCTTCCAAGTTAACCTTTATACTTGAACTTTGTGAGCGTTTCAGAACAAGAGACAGACTATTAGATTGTAACAATGATTTTTTTATATGATAATATGTTACAACGCTATAAATATAATTTATTAATAATTTCCCGTTAAAAATTAAATAAAAAATATAAATTATAAATCATTAACAATATCAAATAAAAACCAGATTTGCTGGATTGGTCTGTCATCGTCAATTTATTAATAGTATATTATTACTAGTTGGGTTTTTAATTTTATTATGTACCTTAAAAATTTTAAGCCGAGCTTGAAATTCAGCTTTTGAATGCATGAAAGGTTTGTTGGCTTATCTTTAGATACCACGACCACTAGAAATATGTAAATCTCCCACGTGTTCAAGCTTCGCATCGCTCTTGGTGTACATTATATTACTATATCATTATAAATACAACTAGTTTTTTTGGTCGAAAATGGATCTAAAGAATCTTAACCGTCTATAAACTTTTGGTTAACTTTTGTATTATATAAGACCAATGACCTAATTGGTTGAAAGGCTTCTACAAGTATTATAATAGATAAAATTGTCAAACTGGACTAGCTCACATGAGCCGGCATATCAGGTCTGAAAAATTATAAGACATTGGTCTTAAAATTAAAAAAAAATTACGCCATATCCCTAACATTATCGCTCTACCCCTACATTTTTTAAAATATTTAAATTCTATTATTTTTATTTATTAAATAATTTTATTATTTAATATTTATTATTTTTTGATATGTATTTTTTCTTCACCAAATAATTTGCAATCAAATTTTCCGGTATTTATTTTTTCTTCATCAAATAACTTGCAATCAAGTTTTTCGATATGTATTTTTTCTTTACCAAATAACTTGCATTCAAGTTTTCCAGTATATAGATTTTCTTCACCAAATAATTTGCAATCAAGTTTTCCAGTATGTAAAGATATATACCGGAAAACTTGATTGTAAGTTATTTGGTGAAGAAAAAATATATACCAAAAAATTGATTGTAAGTTATTTGGTGTAGAAAAAATATATACCGAAAAACTTGATTGCAAATTATTTGGAGAAGAAAAAGTACATACCAGAAAACTTGATTGCAAGTTATTTGGAGAAGAAAAAAAACATACTGAAAAACTTGATTGAAAATTATTTGGCGAAGAAAAATACTTATCGGAAAACTTGATTGCAAGTTATTTGGTGAAGAAAAATGCATACAAGAAAATAATAAATATTAAATAATAAAATTATTTGATAAGTGAAAAGGATAGAATTGGAATATTTTAATAAATGTAGGGGTAGAGGGATAATTGTAGGGGTATGAGGTAAAATTTTCTAAAATTAGAGTTCATATTTTTAAGGACTTTTTTAGCGCAGCCCTAAAAAGTCTGCTACCCATTAGGGCTAACTCATATGGGTCGTGGGTAGCCCATTGGGTCCATATCACTATAAATTTAAAAAAATTATATTAATACTTATATTGTCTTACTCCAAAATAACACATTGATTTTCTCACCTCACTAAATTTTATTTCTATTATATTCAATCTTTCTCTTTTAAATATTATACATTAATATAATCAACATTTTTTCTCATGTTTTATTAGTTTCTCTTATGTTAAATATTCGAGTATTATTTTATACAATTTTGACATGTATTGTATTTAAAACACAATATAGTATTTATAAAAGATAATATAGTACTTAAATGTTGGAAATTCAACCACAACCTATGGAGAATTTCACTCAATCAATCTTGATCTCAAGATTGTTTCAACCCACGTAATGACAATGAAAGAAAAGTTTAGAAAGAAAGAAAGCGATGAAGAAGAAGATGAACAATTTTCTGCAAAGAACTCTCTGCCAACAAACTGTGGAAATTC
Source organism: Lathyrus tuberosus (assembly GCA_022829125.1). Lineage (NCBI taxonomy): Eukaryota > Viridiplantae > Streptophyta > Magnoliopsida > Fabales > Fabaceae > Lathyrus > Lathyrus tuberosus. Next base: position 675,995 of record JALAZF010000757.1, on the reverse strand, counting down.
TGTTATTTCACTTGCAACTGCAAACTGTGAATACAAGTTCTCAATTCTGAGTTATTACAACAAATAAGGCTTTCTCCCTTTTATAGATTTAGGTTAGCTTGCACCCCAAGCCAAAGCCCAAAACTATAAAAGCCCAAAATAGCTGACATTACTAAAATAGGCCTAAGTCGAAATCCTGTGTGAAGCAACTTGCTTTGACACTTCGACACACTATTACAACTCGACTAACCTGGATGTCTACATTCATCATGGCTCTTAGTCTTTTGAAAACTTCGACCTGCACTCCCTTCGTCATGATATCTGCAATCTGATTCTCAGTTCTGCAGTGTTCCAAGTTCATCTTCCCTTCTGCTACTTGCTCTCGAAGATAATAAAATCTCATTTCGATGTGCTTGCTTCGACCGTGTGCTATTGGATTCTTCTCCAAGTTGATAGCTGACATGTTATTGATCTTCATGGTAATTGCTCCATGACTCTTCCCTGTAATCTCTTCGACCAGGTTCACCATCCAGGTTGCTTGACATGCACAAAGAGAAGCAGTTATGTACTCTGCTTCGCATGATGACAATGCCACTACTGGCTCCTTTCTCGAACTCCAAGCAACTGGTGCACCACCTAACATAAACTGTTAGTTCTTGTATGGCTGCAATTTTGGTAAAACAATGTTGTTGTTGAAGATGTCATTTGTCTGATGTCTTAACATGAGTTCTTAACATTCAGTTTATGTTAAGTTATTTAGGGTTGCAGTTTTGTGTGATGATGTTAAACATGATGTCTTGACATCAGTTGACAGAACATCAGAACATCAGTCTGTTGTGTTTTGTTAAGGCTGTGTGTATCAATTTGTTTTGAGAGATCTGGTGGAGAGATTGCAGGCGAACATCTTGGTAAAGATATTTTCTGGTGCAATCATATGTGGAGCAAATCTTGTTGAAAATTTTAAGGCTGAATGATATGAAAATATTTAAAGAATAAAATCTATTTTAATTTCAAATCAAATCAGAGATTTTCAAGGAGTCCAAGCCCTAGTCTGAGTTACTATTTAAAGCAGCCACAACCCTACTTGGAAGATACGAAGACTATAGAGTGAATACTGAGTATCAGTTGTTAGAGTTTCCGTTTGTGTTTTGTAAGCCATTCATGCTTGAATTGGTATAGTTTGTTTGAGTTGTAATTGTCCTCTCTAAAGCTTTTAAGCAAGAGAGTATTGTTCTTGATCAAAGATTTTAAGCAAGATCAAGTTGGGAACTTTGTAATCTTTGAATTGTATCACCGTGGTGAGTTAGGGGGAGTGAGTGGTTTCTCATATCTAAGTGAATCTTAGATAGAAGTATCATTGGGTAGTGATTAAGTTAGGAGATTGTCAACTGGGATTGTTGAGTCTGTAATTTAATACTACTAATAGTGATTTTCCTCCCTGGCTTGGTAGCCCCCAAACGTAGGTAGTTAGACCGAACTGGGTGAACAATTCATTGTGTTGATTGACTGTTTTATTACCTTGTTCATATAGCAGATTGTGTTATTGTGACATCACACTTAACATCACACATCTGATACCAGAATTTCAATTGGTATCAAAGCAGGCATCCTGCTCTGCATCTGGGTGAGATCTAGGGCTGTTACTTTCTGGTACTATGGACAAGGAGAGTGGTGGATTTGTGAATAGACCCCCTATTCTAGATGGCTCAAATTATGATTATTGGAAACCTCGCAAGGTTACCTTCTTGAAGTCCTTGGACAGCAGGGCTTGGAAGGTTGTTTTAAAGGAATGGAAACATCCTGTGATTGTTGAAAAAGATGGAACATCAAAGCTGAAACCTGAGGAAGAGTGGACCAAGGAAGAAGATGAACTTGCGCTTAGAAATTCTAAGGCTTTAAATGCCATTTTTAATGGTATTGACAAGAACATCTTTAGGCTGGTCAACACTTGTGAAGTGGCTAAGGAAGCTTGGGATGTCTTGAAAACTACCCATGAAGGAACCTCCAAAGTTAAGATGTCAAGACTTCAACTGCTGACAACAAAGTTTGAAAACCTGAAGACGAAGGATGATGAGACCATTCATGATTTTCACATGAATATTCTTGAGCTGTCAAATGCTTCTAGTTCCCTTGGAGAGAAAATGACTGAAGAGAAGCTGGTAAGGAAGATTCTTAGATCCCTTTCCAAGAGATATAAAATGAAGGTAACTGCTATAGAAGAAGCTCAAGACATCAGCAAGATGAGGGTGGATGAGTTGATTGGTTCTCTTCAAACTTTTGAATTAGGGATGGATGAGGAACCTGAAAAGAAGACCAAAAACATAGCTTTGGTATCTAGTTCTGAAGATGCTGAGAAAGAGAATAATCCTGAGTCTCAGGAGGAGCTGACCCATGCCATTGTTCTTCTAGGAAGACAGTTTAATAAGGTGTTAAAAAGAATGGACAGGAACTATAAACCAAATGTTAAGAACATCTCTTCTGACATCAACAAGAGAAATATAGCTGAGGAGAAGCCTAATCTTGACAAAGGAGTCCAATGCTATGAGTGTGAAGGTTATGGTCATGTCAGAAAAGAATTTCCTACATATCTCAAGAAGCAGAAAAAGGGGTTATCTATTTCCTGGCCTGATACTGAGAGTGAAAGTGATGAAGAGACTGCCAAGCATGTTAGGGCATTGACTGGAATATGTGCTTCTGATGGAGAGTCTAGTGATGATGATCTGACCTTTGAAGAGCTAGCAATCTCCTATAAAGAGTTGTATCTGAAAAGTGAAGAGGTTTGTCAAGAAAGGGAGAAGCATAAGGAAATTATATTCCAGCTTAAGGCTGATAAAGTTGAACTTGAGAATGAAGTTCTGTTGTTAAAATTCCAGCTTGATCAAATGTCCAAATCCATCAGAATGTTAAATAGTGGAACTGACACTCTGGATGAAATCCTTCAGGCTGGAAAAGGAGAAAATGATAAGACTGGTCTAGGATTTAATGGTGAAAAGAAATCTTCTTCATATGCTAGTTCTTCTGGTACCAAACAGAACTTGTCCCATCAGATGTCTCAACATTAAGGGAAAGCTCATGTGTCAGGACCCAAGCAATATGTACCTCATCAGAAGACTCAACACCATGGGAAAGATTATAAATATAACATGTCCCAACCTATGTCTCAACATCATGGGAAAATGTATGGGCCTAATAATGCTGTGCCTCACTATTAAGGCAGAAAAAAGCCCCATCATCATGGGAAAAGACAACCTAATCATCATTACAGAAGACAACCTCATTATCATATGAGACAGTCTCAATACTATGGGAGGAGACAATCTCAATACTATAGCAGAAGGTAACCTCAGCAGTATAACAGAAAACATCCTCAAGAGAGAAGGCATGTTAATCACTTCAGAGAAGAATTTCAAAGCTGGAGATGTCACTTTTGTGGAAGATTTGGTCACCTGAAATCTTTCTGTTTCAAGCTCTATGGATATCCTAAACCTAATCCCCAACCTAGACAGAATCAGGATAGTCCTACTGTTGTTAAGCAACGGGTTCCCAAGGATGGTGCCACTTGTTTTTTAGCTCAGATGTCATTAACTGGTTCTGCCAAAGAGGACTGGTATTTTGATAGTGGTTGCTCTAGGCACATGACAAGTATGAAGAGTTTGTTGTTAAATGTTGAACATTATTCCAGCTGTGTAACTTTTGGAGATGGTGTCAAAGGAGAAATCAAGGGTGTGGGAAGACTGAACTATGTAGGTGCTCCTAGACTAGATGATGTGTTATTGGTCAAAAGATTGAAGGCCAACTTGATCAGTATTAGTCAACTATGTGAGCAAGGACTTAAATTTCACTTTACTAAAGCTGAATATATTGTCACTAATGAGAGAGGTGAAGTTGCCATGAAGGGTGCTAAGTCCAAAGACAACTGCTATCTATGGGTGAAACAAAGTCTGATGGATCACAATGTCAAGCATGATGTCATGACATCCTACTGTGACATTCCAAGGATCACCAAACACTCTAGGGTTAATCTCAGGGAAAGCAAGATCATTGAGGTTGACCATACAGGAAGGAGGTGTAATGACAATTTCTCTAAGGATATATGTGCTGAACATTGTGATGTCGTAAGAGGAAAACTGGGTATGTGTAAAAGACAACAGAGGCTAATAATGTGTGCTGAATATTTATTAAAATTCAAAAATTTGAAATGTGATACTTTTTGGTGGGGGAATTACATTTATTGGCTTTTAAGTGCTCAACAAAAGCAGCCCTCCTATCCTATGCAATCATTTCCTCACCTTGCCTCCACACGCTACATCAATGCTCATAGTTTGTTCATCTTCTCCCCAAAGAATAGAAGTCTCAACACAGTTTTGTTCATCAGTTGCTACAGAGGAACAATGTCTCAACAAATGTCGTCTCCCTCCAAGAAGTCTGCTTCCAAGAGTCCCTCACACATAAAACCTAGGGGTTCGACGAAAGGGGTTTCTGAGGATGAAGCTTTGGATATAGCCCCTCTCTCAATGATTCCAGCTTCTAAGACAAGACCTGACAAGCTGCAAAGAAAAATAACTTCTCACGATACATCAGGTAAATCGTCTGATTATTTTGCTGGTAAAAAATTTGATGATAGGAAAAGTAGAGAGTTTGTTACTAGCATTCTGTTTGGAGATAAATCTGCTCCTAGAACCTCTACTCCTCAAGCTGTTGGAAATCAGAATGAGGAAGAGACTGTAGATGTTGATAAAAGTATAGGTTAGATTGTCACTAAGATTTTTGAGAAAGGGATTCCTGTGGCTGGAATATCAAGACCTTTGGCTCAAATGGCTGCTGTGCAATCTGAAGGTAAAGAGGATGACATGCAACCAGCTGAAACCAATCTTCACAGGTTGGCTATTTCTGTCATTTAAGATGCTGAAACTAAAGCTGAAACTGATGTTGATCCTAATGTTGGAGCTAGGGTTGATGTTGAACCTGATGTTAGAACATCACCTGCTAGGGAAGTTTCTTCTAGCCCCAAAGGAAAACGGCCTGTTGAGGCTGTGAATGTTGAGAATTTGTCAGACAATGAGGTTATTGGCAATGTAATTCTAGGTATTGCAAAAATATTGAAGTCTAGAAAAGGGAAGACTGTTGATTCATCTCCTAAGGAGAGAACTGAAAGCAAAAAGAAGAAGACTCCTGTTGTTGGCCCTGCAAAGTCTTGGAGCAAGGTGTCTGTCTCATCCAAAAAGAGGAAGATAAGGGAAGACTCTGACTCTGAGTTTGATGTTGATGAGGATGTTCAAGACATCACTCCAGTGAGAAGGTCCATTTTGAAGAGGATTGCTGATAAGGTTCCTGATGTACCTGTGGACAACATCTCTTTTCACTATGCTAGAAGTGCTCACGTGTGGAAGTTCGTGTGTCAAAGAAGATTAGCTCAGGAAAAAGAGCTTGGTAAAGATGCTCTGGAGATTAAGGAAGTTATGGAGTTGATTAAGGTAGTTGGGTTGATGAAAACTGTTTCTGGGTTCTCCAAATGTTATGATGGCCTAGTTAAGGAGTTTGTGGTAAACATTCTTGTGGACATTACTGACAGAAGGAGTGTGGACTTTAGAAAAGTATATGTGAGAGGTAAGTGTATTGACTTTTCTCCTGAGGTTATTTACACCTACCTAGGAAGAAGTGAGCAAGATTATAGAAAGCTGGAAATTACTGATAATGAGGTGTGCAAGGAGATCACTGCCACTCAAGTGAAGGTTTGGCCTTTGAAAGGAAAGCTGTATGGTAATTTTCTTAGTGTCAAATATGTTGTCCTGCACAGAATAGGTGTTGTAAATTGGGTCCCCACTAATCACAAAACTACTATCTTTGTTGGCTTGGGGAAGATGATTTATGCTGTTGGGACAAAGAAAAACTTTGATTATGGGTCCTATATTTTTTATCAAACTGTGAAGCATGCTTCAACAAATGCTATTAAAATGCCTATAGCATTTCCTTCTCTCATTTGTGGAGTGATCCTGAAGCAACATCCTGGAATACTGACTACTTCAGATACTGCTTGCAAGAGAGAGTCTGCATTATCCTTGCATCCCAAGTTATTTGTAGGGAAGCATGTCCCAGATATTGTCTCAACATCAGGTTCTGGTGTCAAGAAGGCATGTACCAAAGCTGATATGATAGAAGAATTAAAGTCTGCATGCAAGGATCTAGATGTGGTGATCAGCACCAGCACTGCCAGGAAGATGAAACTTGAGCAGTTGATCAAGTTTTTAGAACAGGATAGAGATGATGAGGATGTCAATGCTGAAGGTTCAGGTTCTGAGAAAGGTGATTCAACAACTGAGAATGAGGATAATGAAGATAGTTTTACTGATGATTCTGATTGAGCTAGCTGTGCTGTTTCAATACTTTGTTTTATCTTTTTCTGCATCTTGAGTATTTTTTTGTATCTTGGATAATGGTACTGTTGTGTTTATCTGGTTTTTGTTCTATGATTTGTCATGTGATGCCTTCTTTTGACTGGCAAGGAGAGCTAGCCTAGGACTAAATGGTTGTTTTTGACAGTAGTGAGAGGGACTAACTGGTTGATGGTTGGCCAATTGTGGCTAAAAAGGGGGAGAGTTAGCCTAGTGCTGCTGTTTGTTGTTGCTGGTGCCTAGCTCTTTGTTGTGGTTCTAGGTTTGAGGGGGAGTTTGTAGTTCTAGGTTGTGCAGCTGGTATGCTGCTTGAGTTTGTTTTTGGTACAACTGTTGGATGTTGCCGATGCTGGTTGTGTAGTGAATATTGTAGTTGTTTGGAGTTTGGTGTTTATCCGCTGCAAGTTTCTCTGATGTTGGCTGAGATTGTTTTAGCCAAAATCAGCCAAAGGGGGAGATTGTTAGTTCTTTTATGGCTGCAATTTTGGTAAAACAATATTGTTGTTAAAGATGTCATTTGTCTGATGTCTTAACATGAGTTCTTAACATTCAGTTTATGTTAAGTTATTTAGGGTTGCAGTTTTGTGTGATGATGTTAAACATGATGTCTTGACATCAGTTGATAGAACATCAGAACATCAGTCTGTTGTGTTTTGTTAGGGTTGTGTCTATCAGTTTGTTTTGAGAGATCTGGTGGAGAGATTGCAGGCGAACATCTTGGTAAAGATATTTTCTGGTGCAATTATATGTGGAGCAGATCTTGTTGCTAATTTTAGGGCTGAATGATATGAAAAGATTTGAAGAATAAAATCTATTTTAATTTCAAATCAAATCAGAGATTTTCAGGGAGTCCAAGCCCTAGTCTGAGTTACTATTTAAAGCAGCCACAACCCTACTTGGAAGATACGAAGACTATAGAGTGAATACTGAGTATCAGTTGTTAGAGTTTTCGTTTGTGTTTTGTAAGCCATTCATGCTTGAATTGGTATAGTTTGTTTGAGTTGTAATTGTCCTCTCTAAAGCTTTTAAGCAAGAGAGTATTATTCTTGATCAAAGATTTTAAGCAAGATCAAGTTGGGAACTTTGTAATCTTTGAATTGTATCACTGTGGTGAGTTAGGGGGAGTGAGTGGTTTCTCATATCTAAGTGAATCTTAGATAGAAGTATCATTGGGTAGTGATTAAGTTAGGAGATTGTCAACTGGGATTGTTGAGTCTGTAATTTAATACTACTAATAGTGATTTTCCTCCCTGGCTTGGTAGCCCCCAAACGTAGGTAGTTAGACCGAACTGGGTGAACAATTCATTGTGTTGATTGACTATATTTATTACCTTGTTCATATAACAGATTGTGTTGTTGTGACATCACACTTAACATCACACATCTGATACCAGAATTTCATAAACACATAGCCAGCTGTAGATTTTCGATCCTCGTCATCACTACACCGACTAGAGTCGGTGTATCCCACTAACTTGCATTCTTTTCCTTCATCAGCTGCAGGAAACAAAATGTCATAGTCAAGAGTTACTTTTAGATACCTCAGTATCCTCTTCGTCGCTGCTAGGTGTGATACCTTTGGCTTCTGCATGAATCTACTTACCATATCCACACTGTATGCTAAGTCAGGCCTTGTGTGAAAAAGGTATCGAAGTGACATAATAAGTCTTCTATATTGGGTTAGGACGACATCATCTTCATCTAAATCCTTTGATAGTTGCAATCTGGTCTTAGTTGGAGTCCAAGAAAATATGAGAGATTTCCCAAGTTTGACATTTCAAACTCCTCACTTAGGTCATGTTTGAAATCTTCGATCTCCTTCTTGCAACTTCCTGTTATCAACAGGTCAGCGACATAGAGGCATAGTATAAGCAATTCACTACTGCTTCTTCTTACATATGCTCCATGCTCAGTCGTACATTTCACAAATTCCTTCTCCCTTAAGAATCTGTCAATTTTCTTATTCCACGCTCTTGGAGCTTGCTTAAGTCCATACAGGACTTTATGCAGCCTGTACACCTTTCTTTCTTCGCCTCGTTTCACATACCCAGCTGGTTGTCTGACATAAACTTCTTCGTCCAGAGGCCATTAAGTAATGCACATTTCACGCCCATCTGACATGTGTGCCAATTGTTTATATTTGTTAGTCCAACAATCAACCTGATTGTTTCGATCCTAGAAACAGGTGCAAATACTTCGTCGAAGTCGTTTCTTTCCTTCTGAAGAAATCCTTTCGCCACAAGTCTCGCCTTGTGTCGAGTTAATTTTCCTTTAGGATTCACCTTCACCTTGTAAACCCACTTCACATCAACTGCTTTCTTGCCTTGAGGCAATTCGACAAGTGACCAAGTGTTGTTGAATTCGATGGAGTCTAACTCCTCATTCATTGCTTTCACCCACTTCGAATCTTTCAATGCCTCGGCTGAATTGGCTGGTTTGACATCTGCATAGAAAGTATAATGTACCAGCTCACCCTCTTTATCAATCACATCATATGATGTAATCACACATTCTTGTAATCTTGAAAACATGTGTCTTGTTCGTCGAGGTCTGCTTGGGCCTGCTTCATCTCTGACTTGTTCCTGTCGAACTTCTCTTTCTACTTCAGTGGCAGGTTCTTCACAAGAGATTCTCACTGAATCCTTCTTGGTATTTTCAGTCCAATCTCATTCTTTAAGCTCATCTATGATCACGTCTCTGCTGATCATTACTTGCTTATTCACTGGGTCGAACAACTTGTAACCTCTAGTCGAATGCTATCCTATCAAGATCATCTGATTCGACTTGTCATCAAGCTTCTTTCTCAACTGATCTAGCACATGTCTATGTGTTATAAATCCAAACACCCTCAAGTGACTGAGGCTAGGTTTGACACCAGATCAACATTCTTCTGGTGTGATTCCTTCAAGCTTCTTCGTCAGACATCTGTTTAATATGTATGTTTTTGTCAAAATCGTTTCTCCTTATAATTCTTTGGGTAGATTCTTTCCATTCAACATACTTCTCACCATGTTCATGATGGTTCTGTTATTTCTTTCTGCAATTCCATTTTGTTGTGGAGTGTAGGGTGGCACCACTTCATGCACAATCCCTTCTTTTTCACATAATGCATCGAACTCTTTTGACACATACTCTCCACTACCATTAGTCCTCAAAATTTTCAGCTTTCGACCACTCTGTCTTTCGACCATAGATTTGAATATGGAAAATACCTCGATCACATCACTTTTCTTCTTGATGAGGTAAGTCCATAACTTTCGACTGTAATCATCTATGAACTTGACAAAGTATATGTTGCCTGCAATCGAATCCACCTGGATTGGACCACATACATCAGAGTATATGACTTCTAGAATTACCTTCGACTTCCTTCCTGCATCCTGCTGAAGCTATTCTTGTGTTGTTTCGACTGAACACACTCTTCACAAACTTCACTTAGAATGTCGATATCAAGTAATCCTGAAGCCATATTTCTTCTCTTTAGCTCTCTGATTTCATTGAAGTTGAGATGGCCTAGTCGAAAATGCCATAACCACTCATCTCCGCTGGCTCCAGTTGCTAGGCACTTGTGCTCCATCACATTGAGTTCAATCTTGAAGGTCCTATTCTGAGACATTGGAGCCTTCAAGATCAACCTACCACCTGCGTCGAGAACTCTCATCATCTTGTCTTCGACAACTACCTTGTAGTTCTTTTCGACTAGCTGCCCTATACTGAGCAAATTACTCTTCATGTCTGGTAAGTACAACACATTGGAAATTGTTGACCTCTTGCCATCTTTCCTCATAATCAGAACATCGCCAACACCTTCAGCTGCTAGAGTGTTGTCATTTGCAAACTTCACCGTGTTCTTCGACGAAGGCTTCATGTTGACAAACCAATCATTCCTTCCAATCATGTGTGATGAGCATCCTGAGTCCAAGTACCATTGATCTTGGAATCTCTCTTCATCTCTTATTGTGACCATTAGCAACATCTCTTCTTTTTCATGTTTCACTAGCTTTGCATCAGTTTCTTGATTCTTCTTCTTTTTTGGACAATCTCTAAAATAGTGACCATACTTCTGATAGTTGAAACACTGAATGTGACTTTTGTCAGGCTTTTGACCACCACCTCTTCCTCTACCTGCAGCACCACCTCTTTGGTTGCCTTGGTTCCAGGGTTTTCTCTGATTCGACCAGTTTCCTTCATGCTAATTTCGACCAATCGAATTGGTGTAGCCACCTCTACCTTTGTTGCCATTCCAGCTTCACTCGCCTTTCCTTTCTTATTCCGACTGTGCCTGGAAATCCATATCACTCTTCGACTTTCCTGCAGCTCTTTCAGTCATCATTTGTTCATGAGACTCAAGCGCCCCTTGAAGCTCATTCTTTGTCAATACTGAAAAGTTTTTTGACTCTTCTATGGCTACTACCACATGGTCGAATTTTGGAGCCAATGACCTCAAGATCTTTGACACAACTAATCTTGATCTCAACACTTCTCCACATACCTTGATTTGATTCACCAGCTTTGTAACTTTGGTGAAGAAATCTGTTATACTTTCATTGTATTCCATCTGAAGCAACTCATAGGTTCTCTTGTTAGTTTGTAACCTCACCTCTTTCACCTTTTCTGCACCTCCAAATAATTTTTCAAGAATCTCCCACGCGTCCTTTGCTGACTCTGCATCGCTAACCTTTTCAAAGTTATCTAGTTTGAAACACTGATGGATTATAAAGAGAGCTTTATAATCTTTCTTCTTCAATTCTTTGTGTGCAGCCTTTTCTTGATCTGTTGCGTCTTCTGCAAGCGACGCTACTCCTTCCTTCACAAGATCCCAAAGATCTTGATAACAGAAAACCACCTTGATCGTCTTGCACCAATTCTCATAATTATCTTTCTTGAGAATAGGAAGGCTCTCCAGAAAGTGTCCGTTTGGATGATTCATTGCCATCACAGTTTTCTTCCTCGAATCGCAACTAGAGCTCTAGATACCAGATGTTGGGAATTCAACCATAACCTATGGAGAATTTCACTCAATCAATCTTGATCTCAAGATTGTTTCAACCCACGTAATGACAATGAAAGAAAAGTTTAGAAAGAAAGAAAGTAAGCGATGGAGAAGAAGATGAACAATTTTCTGCAGAGAACTCTCTGCCCACAAACTGTGGAAATTATGTTATTTCACTTACAACTGCAAATTGTGAATACAAGTTCTCAATTCTGAGTTGTTGCAACAAATAAGGGTTTCTCCCTATTTATAGATTTAGGTTAGCTTGCACCCCAAGCTAAAGAGCAAAACAATAAAAATCCAAAATAGTTAACATTACTAAAATAGGCCTAAGTCGAAATCATGTATGAAGCAACCTGCTTTGACACTTCGACACACTATTACAACTCGACTACTCTTGTTTCAGTCGAGCAACACTGCTTCAACACAAGAAATTACAACTCAACATTAAAAATGTATTATGTTTAAAATAATATAAATTTTTATTTTATTTATAATAAATATTATGGCATTTTATTTTAATTTCTTATTTAAAAAAAGTCCGTTTAGGACCAGGTAGCCCAAAGCCCATCTAGGGTCGGGCTCGGGTAGTAACTTTCGAGCCCATATTAGAAATGAGTTTTTTTGGCCCACCCCTAAAAAATCCGAGTCCATCAGGGCCGACCCGTTTAAGGTCGGGTAGGCCATTTTGACAGCTCTAATAATAGAGTAGAAGAGTATGAATTTATATGTCTTTTATTTTTAAATCTTGGTATCCGCAACCAATTAATCTAAGAAGACCAATCTCACCGTCTATTAGCTGGAATTCCGTTTAAAGTCAGAGTAAAGTTCCGTATGGACTAATCCAACATAATAATTGATTGCATCTAACAGAATATGAACTTAAGACCTTGAGAGGAACATCCTCTTAAGACCTTATATTAATTGTTATTTTAGTTTGTAATTTCTTTTAGAATGTTTTTATGATCTTTAAATGTTATTGAATTAAGTTTAAATAATTATAGAGTCTTTAGTTAATTATCCATTGGTATTTATAAATGTAATGTCTTTTACATAATAAAAATAATCTAATGAATGAAAAATGAATTATTTGTTATTTTTATTAGCCAATTTTATTGTTTTTCTTAGTTTAAGGTTTTAACTTCCTATCATATCATTATTTATAAATTTGTAACAAAATTAACGAACAGAGTTGATGAAGTATAAAAGAGGACTACAACGGACTGAGTAATAACTCTTGTCTAGGGGTGGCAAAATAGATCGTGGTCCGTCAAACCGACCCGCCCATCTGCCAAAAAATGGTGGGTTGGGTTGCGATTTTGTGTCAGCCTACCCTCTCAGCTTGTCCCGCTTTAAGTCTTTCCTACCTTAAGCCCGCCAAAAAAGGGGCGGGTTGACCCGCCAACCTTGAAGGTTAATACTTGAACTACAGTTTTGGAATACTTGTTGATGGTTCTATTTTATACATTTATTTTTTAATATATGCAAAAAAATTTAAGTAAAATTTGTTAAAAAGATGTTTTATAAAAAATTGTTCTAAAAATTTAGTGAAAAATCTAATTGAAATGTAAAAATAAGCCTATTAATCTATTAAAAAATTAAAAAATAAATAAATAAAAATATAGTCGGGCAAGCCCGCTGCTCGCCAACCCACCACCATGGCGGAGCAGGCTAGATTTTTAAGCCCAATTTCACTTGGCAGGCTTGCCCGCCCCGCCCCCTTTTTTGGCGGGCATAAGGCGGGGCAGGTGACCAGTTTTGCCACCCCCACTCTTGCCAGAGTGTTGTATTTTAAAAATTAATTTTATTAAACCGATAAAAGAAAAACAATTTTTACCTATTGGAATTAAACCTAAGATTTTGAGTAATTCTGAATCAATCTTGATGAACAAGATTCAATCAACTGATTAAATTCTCTTCTTGCTCTTCATTATTCACTCGAGTGAATCAACGAACCTTAGTTGCAAGATTGTATTGCTGCACAATGGTGATGAAAACAAGAAAAGAAAACTGAATTGGGGAGGAAGATGAATTTTTGTAAAATAACTTTCTGCTCTCAAAACTGCAATTTTATTCAAGTGAATCATTTATTTTTAGATTTAAAACAAAATTAGGTTTAAAACAAAATCCATGTCGAGGCTAGCTCCTCGATACTTCGACAACAAGACAATTTCGACACACGCTAGGTTATTTAACAATTTCCTTGTCCTTTTCGGGAAACCTGCTTCGACACAAGGAATTAGAATTCAACACACCACCTAATTCATTGTGTCTAAGTTATCTATATTTAACATAGACCTTAGTTTCTTGAACACTTCGACCTGCACTCCTTTCGTCATGATATCTGCAATGTGATTCTTAGTTCTACAGTGTTCCAAGATCATCTTCCCATCTGCTACCTACTCTCGAAGATAATGGAACCTCATTTTGCTTCGTCTATGTGATATCGGATTCTTCGCCACATTTATAGGAGACATGTTGTCGATCTTCATGGTAATTTCTCCATGATTCTTCCATGTAATATCTTCGACTAAATTCACCATCCACGTTGCTTGGCATGCACATAGAGAAGCATCTATGTACTCTACTTCACATGATGATAGTGTCACTACTGGTTCTTTTCTTGAACTCCAAGCAACTGGTGCCACATGATGATAGTGCCATTACTGGTTTCTTTCTTGAAATCCAAATCTCTTGAGTATTTCGCCTGCATATCTTCTTTGGTGTATCATCAAACTCTACCACTCTTGTAGAATTCGATGCCAAGGAAGTATGCGAGATTTCCCAAGTCTGACATTTCAAACTCCCCACTTAGGTCAAGTTTGAAATCTTCGATCTCCTTCTTGCAACTTCCTGTTATCAACATGTCATCTACATAAAGGCATAGTATAAGGAACTCAGTATTGCTTCTTCTTAAATATAGTCCACGCTCAGTTGTGCACTTCACAAATTCCTTCTCCCTTAGAAAGCTATCTATCTTCTTGTTCCAAGCTCTTAGAGCTTCCTTAAGTCTATACAGGGCTTTATCCAGCCTGTATACCTTGTTTTTTGTCTGGTTTCACAAACCCAACTGGTTGTGCAAAATAAACTTCTTCATATAAGGGTCATTAAGGAATGCACATTTCTCACCCATCTAACACATATGTCAGTTGTTCATGTTTAATAGACAAATAACCAACCTGATTGTTTCGATCCTAACAACAAGTGCAAAAACTTCGTCGAAGTCAATTCCTTCTTTCTGAAGAAATTCTTTTGCCACAAGTCTTGTCTTGTGTCAATTTACTTCTCTTTTAGGATTCAACTTCACCTTGTATACCCACTTAACATCGATTGCCTTCTTTTCTTGAGGCAATTCGACAAGTGACCAAGTGTTGTTAACTTTGATGGACTTCAGTTTTTCATTCATCACTTTCTTCCCCCTCGAGTCCTTCAATACCTTAACTGCATTAACTAGTTTTACATCTGCATAGAAAACATAGTTTACCAGCTCACCTTCATCATCAACCACATCATATGATGCAATCACATTTTCTTGCAACTTTTCAGGCTGATAAGTGGTTTTTACATTGCCTTTTATTACTTATTTTGCTTGATTGATTTACCATTTTGTTTCGTTTCGCTCTATTTTATCGCATTTTACGCTTTGGCTGTCTGTTTTCATTGTTTTTTAGGTTCCAATAAATATCTGAGCAAAAGTGAAAAAAGAACGCAAAGAATCACAATGATTGGAAAAAGATAAAAGACATTAGCCTGAGGGCTGCTACAGGTGCCTGTAGTGCGTGCTACGACCAATAACAGCAAAGCAAACTTCCCCCTTTCTCAAATTCCTTCAACAATGCAGAGGCAATAGCCTGCTACAGGTGCCCGTAGTAGGCAGACGTGTCTTATCTCTTTTTTTCCTTTCTTGGGCCGATTTGATGCTGATTTTGTCACTCCCCACCTTCCAATTTGACTTTATTATGTTTTTAAGAGCCGTTGAAGTATATGTTTTGTTCCATGTTTAGAATTAAGCTATAAAACGCATAGGTAGTTCTGAGTTTAGGGGACCAGTTTTTTTCATTTTACATTGCACGCTTTATTTTACTGCTTTTTGTACAAATCGCTACTTTGAGAGCACTGGATCAGATTTATATTTAAGCATTCATTTTTATTTATCAAGTTCTTAATTCTTATTATTTCACTTTGCAAATTATTTAATTAATCATGTTTGTAATGCTGAAAACCCCTTTTACTGCTTTATTTCTCACCATGAGTGAACAGTTCTCTTAGGGCTAAGGGTCATGAGACTTATTTATAGATTATCCGTTTAATTTGTTATGAATCAATTGCGAGAAAATCTTATGCAATTATTTCGGAAACTTGAATCTCTATTTCTAATTCTTTTTATGAAAGTAAAGGAATACTCAGATGTCTAACATAATCTGAAAGGATGTGCTTCGGCGTCCAAAAATTAGCTTTCTAACAATTAAGTTCGTAACTGCAAAAGCACACGAGCGTAATTGGGGATTGTCCAATCTTCATAGCTGAACTTTAAACGCTCTTTCGACGAATAATCTGGATGTGCGAAAGCCAACAAATTATTTGCTGGAAGACACGAAAATACGCTGGCTAAAGCAAGTATTATTCAAAATAAGCTATTTTTCCAATAAATGCATTGAGATTCTCGTAATAGATGTAGTTTGAATCATATGGAAACATAAAAAATAAGGACCTTGACCCTAAGCTCTATTGTTATTATTACTTTTCAAGAAATTCTCATTTAAGTTGTTTTTCCCGAAAATGCTTTTTAAATAAGTTGTTTTGACTTAAGTACTTTTTCGTTTAAGTCAACCTTTTTATCCCTTTTTGGTTGCTCTAGCTTTACATCAATAAGATAGAATTTCATAATTAACCATTGGTCTCTAAGGTTCGATATTTTTTAAACTACTCCAACACTTTTTGTACGCTTGCGGCATGTCACAGGCATGTGTCTTGTTCTTTGAGGTCTACTTGTGCTTGCTTGACCTCTGACTTCTTCTTGTCGGACTTCTTTTTCGACTTCACTTGTTGGTTTTTCACATAAGATTCTCACTGAATCCTTTTTTTCATTTTCAGTCCAATCCAATTCCTTAAGCTCATCTATGATCACGTCATTGCTGATCACTAGTTGCTTGTTCACTAGTTTGAGCAACTTGTATCCTCTATTCGAATGATATCCTATTAGGATCATTTGACTCTACTTGTCATTAAGCTTTATTCTCAACTGATCTCGCACATTTCTATGTGCTATAGATCCAAATACTTGCAGATGACTCAAGCTAGGCTTGAAACCACACGAACATTCTTCTAGCATGATTCCTTCTAGCCTTTTTGTCAGACATCTGTTCAGTATATATGTTGCAGTCAACACAACTTCTCCCCATATTTTTTAGGTAGATGTTTGCCTTTAAACATACTTCTCGCCATATTCATGATGGTTTTGTTCTTCCTTTCTGCAGTTCCATTCTATTGTGGAGTGTAGGGTGGAACCACCTCATGCACAATCCCTTCTTTCTAACATAATGTGTCAAAGTCTTTTGACATATATTCTCCACCACCATAAGTCCTCAAAATCTTGGGCTTTCGACAACTTTATCTTTCGACCATAGATTTAAACTTGGTAAATACCTTGATCACTTCACTTTTCTTCTTGATCAGGTAAGTCCATAGTTTTTGACTGAAATCATATATGAATGTGACAAAGTATTTGTTACCTCTAATCGAATCCACCTGGATAGGACCACATACATCATAGTATATGACTACAAGAATTGCCTTCAACTTGCTTCCTACATCCTTGTTGAAGTTGTTCTTGTTTTGCTTTTCATGTACACATTCCTCACACACTTCATTTGGAATGTCAATATGTGGTAACCCTGAAATCATATTTCTTCTTTTCAGCTCTCTGATGTCTTTAAAATTGAAATGGCTAAGTTTATAGTTCCATATCCATTCATCCCTGCTAGCTGCAGTTGCAAGGCACTTGTGCTCCATCACATTAAGTTTAATCTTTAAGGTTTTATTCTGAGACATGGGAGCCTTCAAGATTAACCTTCTACTTGAGTCAAGAGCTTTCATCATCTTGTCTTCGATCGACACTTTGTAGTCCTTTTCGACCAATTGCCCTATGCTGAGCAAATTACTCTTCATGCCTGGTATATACAGTACATTGGAAATTACTTACCTTTTTCCATCTTTCCTCATAATTAGAACATCACCAACACCTTCAGCGGCTAGAGTATTGTCATTTGCAAATTTCACCATGTTTTTCATTGAGGGTTTTATGTTGACAAACCAATCTTTCCTACCAGTCATGTGTGATAAGCATCTTGAGTCCAAGTATCATTGGTCCTTTAATCTTTCTTCATCTTTTGTTGTGACCATCAACAACATCTCTTCTTCTTCGTGCTTTGCTACCTTTGCATCATTATCTTGGTTCTTTTTTTTTTAGACAATCACTAGATTAGTGACCATAATTTTAAAAATTAAAACACTGAATGTGACTTTTGTCAGGTTTTCGCCCACCACCTCATCCTCTTCCTGCGACACCGCCTATGCGGTTGCTTTGTGTCATACCCTAATTTTTACCCCTAAGATTCCACCTATCAATCATTTGCATCTCATCAAAATCATAAGCATGGTATCCTCTTAACCCCCTCTCTTTGGGTTTTCCTTTGGGGAGATATCACTTACCACCTTTGTGTTTTATTTGCTTGCTTGTATGCTAACATTATTCAAAATAAAAAAAATATGTGTTGTTTTCTCTTTCTTATTGTGCAAGGTAAGAACTTGCAATCAATGTATCAAGCTTGGTTTCTAAATTAGGGTTTGGATTCTCAACGTTAAGGTTTTGGTCAACAAATGATTCAGAAGAGCTCTCATCTCAAGGCATGACCTATAATCTTAGGTCACATTCATGTAAAGCTTCATTCAATATCATTTGATCAAGAAAGGTTCAAGTTTGGTGCATGATTTCAAAATGATTCAAGTGTGGTTCATGTGTTTATTTCCACGCCATCTCCATCCAATTCTCAAGCAACCATCCAATATTATTCAAAGAAGCAATCAAGTTTCCCTCATTTGGTGTCCAAGTGTTCATCAACGGGCCTTTGGATTCAAGAAATGGCAAGAAACCTTAAGTTAGCACATGTTTGGTTGGCCTAAAATTAAGTATGGCATGTCACTTGGTCCAAACAGCATAACTTTCTCATTTTTCAACATTTTTAGAATCTTCTTTGAGCCAAAAGTCACATTTGAACCCCTTCACAACTTTATTTCAAGGGTCAAACATCAATTTCACCTCTATGTCCATCAATTTTGGTTGCTCAGCAGCCCATGTGTGTGCAAAAGTAGGCCCAAGACCTGGTCGACCTAATGCCGGACCTAGAATTTCAGGTCATGACCTCAACTTTGATTCAATGCCATTTTAAATCCAAGCATCCTTTTGATGTGATTCTTTTTGCATTTGATTCTTTGCAATAAGGAGAATATTTGGCACAAAGAAAATCTCAAAACACACGGGCCAATTCCATTTGGCCTAAGCTCAAACATGGTGCCTTGAGTTTTGCTTCTTGTGCAAGTTTCAGGTCACAAAATTCATGGCAACTTCGCCTGGGACCACCAAACACGTGTGCATTTGATTCTGTGTTGTAAAACAAAGCAAAACACATGCAAAACGACTATGCCATCTCACTTGTTCACGCATTTCACGTCTGACTTGGATCAAGCTTGCAATTTACGATTTCAGATCCAAACCCACACGAGTCTTGCTCAATTAACACGTACAAGCTTCATTCATCCTTTCCTATAAATAGAAGATCATTCCCTCTCATTTCCCAAGCTTAGAAAGCCACAAAACCCTGCCATTTTCTCTACAACTTCACTCCAAAAACCAGTTAACTGTTGCACTAAACCAAGCTTGTTTGATCTCATTTCTTTGCCTAGAAAACTTCATCGGCATCCTCTGAACTTTCTCTAACTGAAACCAAGCCTTGAGATCAAGTGAATTGCTCTAACTGTTTTCACCATCTTCAACCTCGAGCTTCGATTTGGATAAGGCAATTTGAGTAAAGTTACTGCACAAACGAGTTACCATCGGATTCGTCTTGCTTCACTGATCAAAATCCCTCTATCCTTGTGCATTTATCTTTTACTTTCAGCATTTAATTTTTGTTTTAAGATTTAGGGTTCATGTGTTGATTGAGAAAATCCTCCATGCTCAGGGCCAATCAATGGCTCTGAAGCATGGAGTGAGCGACGACGATATGTTAGGGTCATGAAACGATCTTGTTTCTATCTAAAAAACACGAGATCTTGATTTGTCATGGATGAACCTGAGGTTGAAGACGACAATGTTTCCCTTGTGTTCTTTTGTTTTTTTACACCAAAATAATTGAATCCAACTAATCATGGCCTGATGCGTATTTTTTTGAATTCCTTTGACCGTTGCAATCTGGTGCAGTGATCCTACGGTGAACACGCTTTGACTTCAAGTCCTGACTATGTTATCTGGTGACTTGGACTTTAGTAATCAGATCTGATGGCTCAGGCTTTTTTCGCTATTTTAATTTTGTTTTAGTTAGTTTTTAAATTACTTTTTCTTTCAAAAATCATTAAAAATAGCCCCTAACTCCTTTTTTTCTCTAATTTTTTTTTCATAAATCAGAAAAATATTTTCTATCACAAACATTTTTTTCATAATTTTTAAATCATTTTTGCATTTATTGGATATTTTACTTCATTTTCTTTTCTAATTTTCTTTTTTTAATTATATTTTTAATCATTTTGAAACATTTTTCACTCCAACTTTTGAGATCTCTTTATTTGCAATATTCGTGACTTCTCATAACTTTCTTGACCATTTATTTGATATTTTGATGCTTCTTTGGAATTTTCCTTTCAATTTCCATTTTAATTCATTTTAAATATCTTTTTATTTTGAATTTTGTTCAATTATGGAATGTCTTGATATGGTCTCTTGATGATTGCTTGGTTGAACATATTTTCAACATCCCAAATCCTTGGTTGATGATCCATTGGTTGATTGAATCTTCTCTGGTTCAAACATGTTAATGGATGCTCATTTGATCATCTGTAGCACTTTGCATCAGAGATAGGTTATCCCTTGGTGATCATGTTTTGAGTTCTTTGGTTTGTTTATAGATGATCCCCATGTGATTGCTTGAGTCCTCATTTCATCTCCTCTCATCTCTTTCTCTTCTTCTTTTTCTTTTATTTGACAATTGTGTTACATGTTTTAGGAGAGTAACTTTGAGTTACTTCTCTAACATGTTTGACACATGCTTTGTTATTGACCGGCCTTAGATAGGTATGGCTTCTACATAAGTCCCCTTACGATTGTTTAACATGTCGCTATATTGTCCCGACTCAGTTTAATTCTCATTAATACTAACTTTGACATATTAATTATGCTAACACTTATGTCTTTACATTTATGTCCTTTAATTTATGGCTTTACATTTATGTCATTTATCTTTATGTCATTTACATTCATGGCATTTACATTCTTGCCTTTTATTTTTTTGCCTTTTATCTTTTTGCCTTTTATCTTTATGCATTCTTTTGCTTTCTTATTTCAAAAAGAACAAAAAACATGATAAAATGGCTAAGACCTTAAAAAACCTTGATCCGATAATTTGGACTTTGTGTTACTATCCCTTGCATGAGGAGTATGTTGGACTTTGGAACTTAGGACTTAGTGCTTTCCCTTTGCTTGGAGTAGTATCTAAGACTTTGAGATTCATCTGAAGCTTTATGATTCATCTGAGACCTTGTGATTCTTCTGGACCCTCTGACCTTTAATTCAAGACTTGGATGTTTCTTTATGTTCATCTGGAGCTCTTGATTTTCATCTTCTCATGTGCTTGTTATCTTGTGGCTCAATCCAAAGGGAAAAGAATGCTTGTTTTGACCAATGTAAAATGCTTGCCTCTTCTTGTGGTTAGTACACTTGCACACACAAAGGCTTTCTCTTGGGCTACCTGACAAAGAGACCATTTACTTTATGCTTTAGGATATTCTCTTCATCTCCTCCCCACTTCTTAAATTTTCAAACCTTCTCTCTATTTCAAAAACTTCTTATTTTCAAACTTCACACATTTTCTTAATAAACCTTGACTTTGTAAAGTGATCTAGAAAATCTTTTCTCAATAAATGCTAAAACACTTAAGCATATTCAAACTCTTTTCAAAACTTCTAAAAAAGACAAACCTCATCAAACTTCTTGTTGTGCCTCTGTGCACTTTTCTTGAAGAGCCTTTTTTAAAATATTAGATATTAGTCTATTCTTGCAGTGATGCAAACCACTATACTTCTACAAGATGCTGAGAAATGACTGACATTTCCCCCTTGAATGTTGAGATGTACTTGTGAGAAAGTCCAAGTAAAATTTATCCATATCAAGATGATGCAAATGCTCATTTTCTAATACTTGAGGATAGTAAGTTGAGTTTTTCCAGTCGAATACGACAAAATATCTTTTCAATTAAAATCAATCAACAAACAATCCAGCTTTATATAAACACAGATTAACCAGTGGTTCCCGTTGAGTACAACAAATGTGAAGGATGCTGATACTTTCCCCTTGCATAACCAACCCTCGTATCCAGATCTCTCTTTTTTGCTTTTTGCTTTTTGTGGATTTTGCTCGACCTTTTCCCTGTTCCCTTTGGAAATAATAAAGTTATGTGGTGAATCTTGCTTTTCGAGTTAAGTTAATCAATAGCTTAATCTCAATGATTTTTCCCATCGCGACACTTTGGTATCAGGGTCTTCTTTGATTCGACGAATTTCCTTCTTGCTGGTTCCCTCTACCACTCAAATTTTTTTAGATTCCTCTTACTTTGGGTTTGAACCACTTCCCTTTGCCTTTCTTTTCTCTAGCTGATTGCACTTGCAAAGCCACATCACTTTTTGACTTACTTGCAACTCTTTTAGCCATTCTTTGTTCATGAGATTCAAGTATCCCTTAAAGCTCTTTCTTTGTTAATGTTGACAAATCTTTCGATT
Organism: Lathyrus tuberosus; assembly: GCA_022829125.1. Lineage (NCBI taxonomy): Eukaryota > Viridiplantae > Streptophyta > Magnoliopsida > Fabales > Fabaceae > Lathyrus > Lathyrus tuberosus. The sequence continues at coordinate 653,585 of JALAZF010000757.1, read as the reverse complement.
CTTCTATGGCCACTACCACGTGGTCGAACTTTGGAGCCAATGACCTTAAGATCTTTGCAACAACTGATCTTGATGTCAACACTTCTCCACATATCTTGATTTGATTCACTAGTTTCGTAATCCTAGTGAAAAAGTCAATTATGCTTTCACTTTCTTCCATCTGAAGCAATTCATACATTCTTTTATGAGTTTGTAACCTCACCTCTTTCACCTTCTCAGCGCCTCCAAATGATTTCTCCAAAATTTCTCATGCTTCTTTTGATGATTTAATATCACTCAGCTTTTCAAAATTGTCTAGATCACCACATTGATGAATTATAAAGAGAGATTTATAATCTTTCTTCTTTAATTCTTTGTATGCAAACTTTTCTTCATCTGCCGAGTTGTCTACAAGCGGTGTTACTCCTTCTTTCACAAGATCCCAAAGATATTGATAACAAAGGACAATTTTTATCTGCTTGCACCAATTCTCGTAATTCTGATTCTTCAAAATTGGGAAACTCGCTGGGAAATGTCCATTCGGATGATTAATCGAGCTATGCTTCCCAAGAATCATACAACCAATGCTCTAGATACCAGATGTTGGAATTACACCAAATTCATGATGTGGAATTTCACCAAACTTATGGATAATTCCTAATCAATCTTGATGAATAAGAATCAATCTTTATGACTAATTAATCCTCTCATTCTTCACTCTTCACTCGAGTGAAATAATCAACCTTGATTGCAAGATGATTCTTCTGCTGCACAATGATTATTGAAAGAAGAAAGAAAAGTGAATTGTGGAAGAAAAGAGAGACATTAGGGTTTGAGAGAAAAGAGGAAAAAAAAATTTGGCAGAGTTTCTCTCTGCTTTCAAACTGAAATTTATTAAACTTTTCTCTTCTGCAACTGCATTACATCAATGATAGGTTTCCTCCCTATTTATAGGATGAGGTTGCTTGCACACCAAGCAATCCCAAACTAACCTAACTAACTCAACTAAAACAAACAAATAAAGTTAAGTCACAATTCTGTCAAGATATACTTCTACATTTCGACATCTACATAATTTCGACATCTCCATGTTTCTGTCAAACAACATGCTTTGACACAAAGAATTATATTCTCAATAGTTTTGGTATAGTCACAAAACCAAAAAAAAATTACAACTTGACCATAAGAACCATAATCTAATATCAAATCCAAAATATTGTCTTACACAAACAAAATATTTTTTCTACAACTGAATTATAAAAAGCATAATCTAATATTAAACCCAAAATATTGTTTCACAGAAATTGTACACAAACGGTTACATACAATTACAAAATATAACAAACTGTTACAGAAAAGATTCAAACTTAATATCTTCGAAAAATGATCATTGTGTAAGAACTTTGCATATCTCATCCATGTCTTCAATTTTCTAATAGATTCCACTTATGTTCGTCTTAGGCTCTGGCTCTTGGTCTTCTTCTTTACTAGGACCTACAATTGCACAAGTCTTTAATGTCATTTGTATTTCACTCTTTTTATGTTTAACTGTTATTTTATTTGTGGTTTCTTTCTCTTTACCAACAATAAATAAATAGGATTTCACCATGGTTGGATTTTCCAACCATGATGAAATGTTTTACTCTTATTTAAGAAATAAAGTTTAACTTTTCATGTCTCTTCAATTTTCCCTTACCTTGCAAAATACACATTTAACTCTTACAAAAACAACATTGAGCCCTAACAAAGTTTATCATCCCCGTTAACAACGAGAGCTCTAACCGTGTATCAACTCCAACTTGTTCACCATTGTATCATCTTCATTTCTTCACCATTATATCTTCTTCAACTAGTTCTTCAACAAAAGGGGTTGATCTTCATCCTTATCTTCTCCAACTCGTACAAAGCAAGGAAAGATGAATAAGGAACTTCATACTTGTAAGAAGGAAAAATGAAACTCAAACTATATTCAGTTCTTTGACTTTTTCATCACATTTCCAATATGTAAAATATATCCACCATACATGTAGCAGTAATGTTATTGATATATGTTAGATCCAATATGTAAAAAAAATCTCTATTATGCTAGCACATCTGTTCACATTCATCTCTCCCAAAACCCTCAATCTTGTTTAAAAATAAGCCATAAAGCTTCGGAACCCAAACCTATTACCAACTCTTATGGGGTCAAAATGCTAGAAGTAAAGATGAGCGAGAAAGGAACATCAAAGAAAATCAGGGTTTCTGAATCTAGCGACAATGATGATGGACCTATTATGTTTTTAAACCCAAAACCTCTGAAAATGATTGTTCTAATTGACATTTCAACAGACAAATCAAAGAGTGATGCCATAAAGAAAAAGAAAACATCTGAAAAGGTCAGTACCTCTGAAAAGGAACCATTTGTGCATGTTCATGATCATGTTGAAATTGTGAAAGTTGCTATGGAAGTTGATTTCAATGCCATTAAGAAAGTAATTGATCATTTTGAAAATACTATTGAGGAAACACATGTAGAACCACGTGTTGAATAACATACTAACCCACATGTTGAACCAAATGTCAAAACATATGTTCTAACATTTGGTGGCCCACAAGCTAACCCAACTTTTGTACCAATTGATGAACCATATGATCAAGAAAACCCTAGTGACAAACCTTCCATGGTTGATGTTCATCCTATTGATACACCTGTTATTGATACGCTTCTAGGTGATGTTTTCAATGATAATTATGTCTCCACTGTAGATTATGTTGGTGATATCCTCAATGAGAACCCTCAAAATGTAGAGGTTGAGCTTCAAATTAAAAAGAGTGTGGAAGTTGATCAAGGTGATGAAGATTATGATATTTCCATTGCCAATATCATGAAAAGAGTGATTGAAAGTGTTACCAAGCCTCAAGAGAAAGTTGTAGAAAAGGAAGTGATTAATATTGATGAAGAGACTGAAACTGGTGAAGAACCTGATGTTAAAGTAATGAAGAAAATAGCTAGGTCTATGGATAATGGGGAGAAAGAAAAGAAGAAAGATGTTCCTCCCAAAACCTCCTTGAAGAACACAGAAATTATGAAGAAGAAAACTAATCAAAGGACACATGTGAGTAAGAAAAGAAAGGTTGAAGTGAAGAATGCTGAGAAGAGATCTATAAAGAGAAATCTTGTTTAATCAAGTGACTCTGAGACGGATGTTGTAGAAGATGTCCAGGATATTGTGTCCACCATAAGGAAAAAGTTTGGTGGAAAGAGGATTCATGTTAATGTTGTTGTTGCTCCTCTAGATACTGTGTCATTCCATTCTAAAACAAGTGTTTAGAAGTGGAAATATGTCTTTCAAAGAAGGATTTCTTGTGAAAGAGAGCTAGGCACAAAAGCTCTTGATTATAAAGAGATTGTGGACTTAATAATAGCTACTGGTTTGACGAAGACTGTAACTAATATTTGTCCTTGCTATGAAAAGTTGGTCAAGGAGTTTATTACGAACATATCACCTGATTGAAATGTTGAAGGAAGTCAGAAGTATATGAAGGTTTATGTTAAAGGGAAGCATGAAGTTTTCACCCTCCATTGTTAATGAGTATCTGGAAAGAATCAAGTTAGCAGGGTCTGAATAAATTCCCTCTATTAACAAGATTGCTAAGGAAATAAATGTTGGGAAAGTGAAGCAATGGCCCAACAAAAGGTTACTCTCTTGTGGAAAATTGAGTGTGAAGTATTTTGAATAGGATTAGTCCATCTAATAGGGCCCCTACAAATCATAGCTCCATTACAACCACAACTTTGGCTAAGTTGATCTTCCTAATAGGAACCAAATCAAAGCTAAATTTTGGAGAGTATGTAGAGAAAACTATGAAGCATGCTGATTTTTTTGCTGTTAACTTACCTATATAATTTCCTTTCTTAATCACTAGAATTATCTTGAATTAACACCCTTAATTTATGCATCCTCAATAAACTCCAAAGAAAAAGGTTGGGCCTCTGACCCTTGATAAGAAACTGTTTGTGGGGAGACATATCCCAAACATTGTGGTGACAAATCCCCATGGTCAAACTGCTGGTGGGAATTCTTTTTCTGTATCCAAATTAACCAGAAAAGATGTCTTGCTTGAGCTAATGGATTTTTCATAGGCTCTGCAAGAGACAATTACCGCAAGTACCATCAAGAAGAGGAATGTGAATGGATTGATTAAAATTCTTACCAAGGAGAAGTAAGTTGAGGATGAAGAAAAGGCTAATAGTGAAGAGGAAGAGGAAGAACAATCTGCTAGTGATGGAGAAGTTGGCAACTCAAATTCCTCAGATGAAGAAGAAGAATCAAGCTTTGAAGACTAAAGTCCTTAAGCTGGCACAATTTTGAAGTTTTTGGCCCTTTGTTGTTAGGCTTGTTTTTATGGGTCTCTAATAACTATGACTTATGCATTTTAACTATGGTTATTGCTTCTCCACTTTTGATTTTCATTTCTATTATTGGTTTTACATTATTTCCTTCCAATTTATTTTCATGCCTTTTGGTGTGTTATCTGGTTTCTCTAGTTTTCCTTTTTTTCCATACATTTGCCAAATTATGGCAAAAAGGGGAAGTAAAATGGTGTGTGATGTTTTGATGTGTTTGTGGGGTTGTGTGCTCACATGTTGGAGCATCTGGCTTGAAATTTGGTATATGGCCTTCAACTGTGTGAGATGATCTCTCTATGTGTGTGAACTCTGATGTTTGTGAGTCGGTCTCTCTACTGATGTTTGATGAGTAGTGGTAGTTCTGAGTGACATGACTAACCTGACTGACTGTTGACTTTTATTGTGTGCATGCTAACTGATTGTGTGCTTGACTATTGGAGCACTGTGATTCTGTTTTAACTGTGTACCAACCAATTTACTTATGTGTTACTTATGATGCTGATGTTTGCTCTGATTATTCTATTTGTGGTGTGATTATGTTGCTCCGTTTGTATTATTTTTGAAGATCTACTCATCCGCATCTTATAAGTTTTGAAAGAGTTGTTTTGCCAAAATTTTTAAAGGGGGATATTGTTGTTGTTTTTCATTAGCTGCATTAAGCAAAACAATATGGAGTGAACAAGATGTTTTGGTGAAGAAAGGACACATGTGAGACATGATGTTCCAACATGTGTGCAACATCTGACCATTGTCAGCAGACTATGATTGTTATTATTTCTGAGCGAAATATTTGGTTGTGTTTCAATCAGATTTGTTGATATCTTTTAACAATGTCTTAATTAGATTTGTTGACAGGTTGAATAAAATCATATCAAATTAATTAGATATTTAAATTTAAATTTAAATTAAATATTTTTGGTGGAGGTTTTTGAAAAACAAATCTTAATTGAATCCTCTACAAATCTGACGTGATTTCAAATAAAAATCCCATTGGAGAAAAGCTCAAAAGTTGCATTTCTATTTAAAAAGACTTAAACCTAACGTTTGAAAGGTGTGCAAGTTTTGAAGATCTTTATGTTAGTGTTTCTATTTTGAGTCTTTCGTTTGTGTTGTTGTTTATGCACCACTCTAGAGTATTCATTCATATCCAAAGACATAGAGTTTTGTTTGATGGTTGAGTTGTAATTCAAACAATCATATTTTGTTTATTGTACTGATCATTGGGGTTAATGATTGAGAAAAAGTGAGATGAGTCTCATATTTAGAGGGGTCCTAAATAGAAATAAACGGGTAGAATTAAGAAGTGGGCATTGAACTAGGGTTGTTCATCTAAGACACTTTGTACTAATTCTATGAGAGTGGATTTCCTTTATTAGGGTGGAAGCCCTCCAGATGTATGTGTTGTTGCACTAAACTGGGTTAAAAATTCTCTTGTGTTCATTATTTGCTTTATGATATCTATTATCTATTTTCTGTTATGTGCTAATTTTGGTTCAAGATGTTGAACACACTGGCTTAGGCATCTGATCTAACATGTGTCCCCTTAAGAACATAATTTAACATACCCCCTCAGTTAAATTTAATAACCGTGGGTAAACTTCCATGCACCAAAATGTCAAAATGATTTTGCTAGGACTTGAACCCATGACCAAGCCACTTTTCACCAAGGTTAGGAATTCCAACTTTGGTGAAAATTGGTGCAATATCTAGTTTTTCACCTCACCCAATAGCTCACAGTGAAAAGTAGTCCACTTTCTATCACACCCTATGTTACAACGAATCACCAATTGTACTGAAACCCTTTTCTCAACCGAATTGATAGACCCTTTTTGTAGTAGTGTTGATAAAAAAAATAAAGATAATTAAAATCAACTCATTGGATTACTGACACATAATTTGGATGCACCAGGCCTATAAATTTTGGGCCTAACACCGGTAGAATTTATTGAACTTGGCTTTACAAAATTAGGCTTGATTGGGATTAATTTGAATAGGCTTGACTAAAGAAGTGGGATTAATTTCAGTAGACTTGACTGGAGAGGTGGGATTAACTTTAGTGGCAACATTAACTACATTTGTATCAATACTCTAAGGATGAATATCAAATATCACCCCATGGTTATCCTCAAGTAGAATTAAAGCTAGAGTGTCAGGGTTAATCACAAGAAACTTGAAAGTACTTAACTCTATTCATTCTCACAAGTTCTCAACGTGTGATTGTGATGCAATTTCAACAAGAATTTGATGAACTGAAGCTTGTTAGGTTGGTCGAGTAGTTTTCATTTTATATGATGTATTAAACTGCTGCATTAATTTCTTTGATTTCTTAAATACGACCATTAATTCTTACTAGTACCAGTTGAAATGGTCTTTGCAACCCCTTTAAATCTCCCTCAGTATAATAATAAGTTACTACACAGTTTTTTTTTCAAATAACATAAAAAATTAGTATCAATAAGTGAAAACTTACCTTTTTTTGCATTGGGTATGTATGTTATTTGACTTGCTTGTGTTGGTATTTCACCATTCACAGGATTAAATGGTACAATAGCAAATCATGTTATATTTTTCTCTTTATGACCATTCTTATTATTGTCTGATTTTTTACAAGTCCTAGTGTTATGTTCTTATTATAACCACATTTTGCAACTATGGATTCTATTTGATCTTCTTCGCCTTTATTTATTTGCTTCATTATATTCCCTTTTACAAAGTTTCTCAGGCCTCCTCGGACCATGCTTATATTGCAAAGACAAAGTTTGAGGATCAAAGGTCTTTATATATATATATATATATATATATATATATATATATATATATATATGGGTGCATGTGTGTGCGCGTGCACGTGTATGTGTGTTTGCGTGTCTCCCTTTTATAATACTTATAGGGGGTTTTAATTGGATTACCTACCTCTTTAGTGATTACAATTATTGCATGTCAGCAAGGTTTTTCAACAAGTTTCTAAAAGTTGCAAGAATATGAGTGTGTTTTTCTAGGTGAACAACAATAAAGCTACCAATCAATACAACTTCATTAACTTGAAATGATCATCTAATAGCATATGTTGCAAACTAGTTGACATTCCTTTCAATTTCTCTATCAAGTCTCCTTGAGGATTTAGACATAATCTCACCTATATAGCCCTATGCATTTTCCCTAAGTGTTGCAAACCTACCTATAAGATATGTTCTAATTCACTCAAACATGGTTATAACGAGTTTATCTCTTTGAATTAGTATAGTGGCATTAATAGATTTACTCAAATTATTCATGATAACATCACATCTAGAATATATTGGAAATGCATGTTTACACCATTTTTGTTTAGGAATATCTTCTAACCAATCATAAGCATCTGATTTTCTTGCTTTATTTTCATCTTTTGCTTCAAAATATGTTGTCTTTGTAGCGGTCGTTATCAAGTCTCCCAGCAGCGTACCACTTATCACTTCTCTTCTTGAAATTGGAATGCATATGTATTGGAATATAATAGGCTTACCTATGTACATTAATATATTTGATCTGATTTTCCATTTAGATAAGCTAGATGTATAGGTGGCAACTTATTATTGGGCCTTTGGATACTTGTATATATATTGTAACTGTGTATTATTCCATGCGTGAAATCATAATCATTTTTACACTTTTCTTCTTCAATGTCTTCTTTCTCCCTTATTCTCCTTGCTGAAACTTTCTGTTAGAATTCTGTTACATTCTGTTACTTTCAGTTAGGGAGAATTCTCCATTGTTGATATGGTACCAGAGCTTCCAAAGCTTTGGTAGCCATTGATCTTCCTTGCGATCGTTTTCTCTTGCGTTCCTTGCTTCTTCTTCTATTTTCGATCGCACCTTTCTTGTCTCTTTTTCCTTCGATTCTTTCATGGCAAACCAGAGCTATGCCGACTTCACAACCAACACTGCAAATCCATTCTACCACCATCCGAACGAGAATCCAGCACTCGTTCTCGTTACGCCATCGCTTACTGATAAAAACTATCATACCTGGGCTTGTTCGATGCAAATCGCGTTAATCTCCAAGAACAAGGAGAAATTCATCGATGGAACCCTAACTAAGCCGCCTATTTCGGATATCATGTATGCGCCATGGATTCGCTGCAACACCATGGTTCTTGCGTGGATTCAACGATCCATTTCGGAATCAATCGCAAAATCTGTTTTATGGATTGACACTGCTGCTGGCGTATGGAGAAATTTGCATATTAGGTTTTCTCATGGCGACATTTTCCGCATCTCTGACATTCAAGAAGACCTTTACAAGTTTCGTCAAGGTACTCTCGACGTCTCTAACTATTTCACTCAACTGAAAGTATTGTGGGATGAATTAGAGAATTATCGACCGATTCCTTTTCGTTCTTGTGCTATACCCTGTTTTTGTGGTGCTATTGCGTCTGTCAAACTGTATAGGGAACAAGATTATGTCATACGGTTTCTAAAAGGATTAAACGAAAAATTTGCTCATTCGAAGTCACAGATCATGATGATGAATCCTCTTCCTGATATCAATAAGGCCTTCTCACTTGTCATTCAACAAGAACGAGAGATGGATAGCTTGGCTTCTGGTGTGATTCCTTTTGCAGGTTCTACTGATGAAGTTTCTGCTATGCAAGTGCAGACTCATGATGGTAATTCTGCTAAGCACAATAACAATGCATCTAAAGCTCGGAATCAAGGTTCTAGTATATCAAAAGGAAACAACAGAATGTGTACACACTGTAGACGCACGAATCACACCATTGAAACATGCTTCAATAAGCATGGATACCCACCAGGTTATAGGTACAAAGACAAAACTCAAGGGAATTCATCATCCTCATCCTCAAATACTACTGTCAGTAATGCATCCAGTGCTTCTCCTCAGAGTTCGGCCTCACCTTCTTTTGGTTTTACTAAGGAGCAATATGACAACATCCTGGCTTTGCTTCAACAATCCAAGCCTCAACCTACTGTCAACTCAGTTTCCACTTCACCTTTTGTCATGACATCTCACTCAACCAATATGACTGGTAAGAACCCTAAGCTTTGGATTCTTGACACTGGAGCTACTGACCATTTTGCCTTTGATATTTCTTCTTTCCTTACACATAAAAATATAGTTCCTATACATGTTAGTCTTCCTAATGGCTCACAGGTTACAACATCCATCTCTGGCACAGTTGCCATTAATCCCTCCCTTACTCTTCATAATGTGCTTTATGTGCCTAGTTTCCATGTCAATCTTATCTCTATATCTAAGCTTGTAGATTACAATCATTGTTCTGTTCAATTTACTGCTAATACTTGCCACATTATGCAGACTCAATCCAAGACAATGATTGGTATAGCTAGCTTGCACAAGGGGCTTTATGTTCTTGAATCCACTCCTTGTAGTTCTTCTGTTAATAATTCATGTAATTATGTTTCTCAAAATGATTGTAACCTGTGGCATTTAAGACTAGGCCATGTATCAAAGATAGGTTTACACAATATCTCAAAATTTTTTCCTTTCATTACTTGTAATAATGACAATGTACCTTGTGACTCTTGTCACTTTGCCAAGCAAAGAAAACTTCCCTTTCCTAATAGTGTCTCTCAATCTAATGTTCCTTTCAATATTCTTCATGCTGGCCTATGGGGTCCTTTTTCAACTATTTCTACATTAGGTCATAAATATTTTTTAACCCTTGTTGATGATTATACAAGACATACTTGGGATATTTTTTGAAAACTAAAGATCAAACCAAAAACAGTCTCATTCATTTTATAGCATATATAGAAAACCAATTTCAAACCAATCTCAAGTGTTTAAGATCAGATAATGGCACAGAATTTCTTGCTCTCTCTGGTTTTTTTCTCTCCAAGGGCATCATTCACCAAAGGACATGTGTTGAGACACCCCAACAAAATGGGGTGGTTGAAAGAAAACACCAACACATCCTTAATGTTGCTAGGGCTATCTTTTTCCATTCTAATATTCCCTTGAATTTATGGAATTTTTGCATTCAACATGTTGTCCATATTATCAATAGATTACCCAGCCCTCTTCTTAATTCAAAATGTCCATATGAGCTTCTGTTTAAACAGCCACCATCATTGATCCATCTTAAAGTTTTTGGCTGCTTAACCTATGCCACCTCCCTAAAAGCTCATAGAACTAAATTTACCTCTAGAGCTAGAAAAGCTGTGTTTATTGGCTATAAAGAGGCTACCAAAGGTTTCATTCTCTATGACCTAAATAACCATGAAATATTCATTTCAAGAAATGTGATTTTTTATGAAAATACTTTTCCCTTTAAACATCATCTTCCCCCTATTGATACCCTTGACCAGCCTGTCCATTTTTTTGATGATCCTAGTCACACATCCACTCTCTTTCATAGTCAGCAGCCAAGCACCACTGATATGTCATATTCATCTGATTTGTCCATTAATACCTATGACAGTGCTGCTGCTACACCCTCTCAAACTGTCCCTTCTAACCCTGCTCCTTCTGCTCCAACTGATGGGGCCCTCCCTAACCCTATATCTCAACTCAGTCCTACTTCCTCTACTCCACATACAACCCATACTCCTATGACTTCACATGGCCCTCTACTTGACCCTTTCCCTACTGATAATTCATCTGCTACTCTTGGACAGCCTGTCAACCTTCCTAATCCTGAGCCCTGCACTGTTACCAACCACCCTATTTCCCAAAATTCTGCAGATATCCCTACATTGCCTACTAGAAAATCCTCTAGAATTTCTTATCCTCCTCAATACCTAAAGGATTATCACTGCTACTCCACTGTCTATAATCCTTCTTCCAAAGTTCTTTATCCTCTGTCATCTGTCCTCACCTATGATCAATGTTCCGCTTCCTATAAACATTTTTGTTTCTCTGGGTCTTCTAATACTGAACCAAAAACATTTAACCAAGCCATAAAATTGGATTGTTGGAAACATGCTATGGAGGTTGAACTTACTGCTCTCAAAGAAAACCAAACTTGGAGTGTGGTTGATCTTCTTGCTGGAAAAGTACCAATTGGAAGCAGGTGGGTTTATAAGATTAAATACAAAGCAGATGGCTCCATTGAGAGGTATAAAGCAAGGCCGGTAGCTAAAGGTTACACACAAATGGAGGGCATTGACTATTTTAACACCTTCTCACCAGTTGCCAAGATTACAACAGTTCGAGTGCTTTTATCACTTGCTGCTATTAAAGGGTGGTATCTTGAACAATTGGATGTTAACAATGCCTTCCTCCATGGAGATCTACATGAAGAGGTATATATGACACTTCCACCTGGTCTTTCTACTACTAATCCTGCTCAGGTATGCAAATTGCAAAAGTCCCTCTATGGTCTTAAACAGGCTAGCAGACAGTGGTATTCTAAACTTTCCTCATTTTTACTCTCTCTTGGTTATTCTCAATCTCATGCTGATCATTCTTTATATGTGAAATCTCATAAGGATTTGTTTACTGCCATCCTAGTGTATGTGGATGACATAGTCATTGCTGGAAATTTTATGCCTGAAATACATCATGTTAAGCATGTCCTTGATCAAAAATTCAGGATTAAGGATCTGGGCAAGCTTAGGTTCTTTTTAGGTTTTGAAATTGCTAGATCAACCAAAGGCATTTTCATGAACCAAAGAAAATATGCACTTGAGCTATTGGAGGATACAGGATATCTTGCAGCAAAACCCTCTTCTATTCCTTTTGACCCTACTCTCAAACTATCTCCCACTGAGGGTGCACTTATGGCAGACCCTACTATGTATAGAAGGCTAATTGGAAGATTGATATACCTCACAAACACTAGGCCTGATATTTCCTTTGCAGTGCAGCACTTAAGCCAATATGTTTCCAAACCTCTTGAATCTCATTACCAAGCTGCTACAAAAGTGTTGGGATTCTTAAAGGCTTCTCCTGCTAAAGGTATTCTTTTCTCAGCCTCAAGTTCTCTAAAACTGTATGCCTTTGCTGATTCTAACTGGGCAAGATGTCCCACCACTAGAAAATTTGTCACTGGTTTTTGTGTCATTCTTGGCTCTTCTCTTATTTGCTGGAAATCTAAGAAACAAAACACTGTTTCCAGATCATCTACTAAAGCTGGGTACAGAGCGTTGGCATCCCTTACTTGTGAGCTGCAATGGTTGCAATATCTGTTCAACGACTTCAAGATCAGTTTCTCTCAACCAGCATCAGTATATTGTGATAGCAAATCTGCTATCTATCTAGCCCACAATCTTGCCTTTCATGAAAGAAGCAAACATATTGAGCTAGATTGCCATGTGGTTAGAGAGAAAATTACTTCTAAACTCATTCATTTGCTTCCCATCTCTACATCAGATCAACTGGCAGATGCTTTCACCAAACCCTTGCACTCACCAGCTTTCTCTTCTATCATGATCAAGTTAGGACTTTGCAGCTTACACAGTCCAACTTGAGGGGGCATATTGGAATATAATAGGCTTACCTATGTACATTAATATATTTTATCGGATTTTCCATCTAGATAAGCTAGATGTATAGGTGGCAACTTATTATTGGGCCTTTGGATACTTGTATATATATTGTAACTGTGTATTATTCCATGTATGAAATCATAATCATTTTTACACTTTTCTTCTTCAATGTCTTCTTTCTCCCTTATTCTCCTTGCTCAAACTTTCTGTTAGAATTCTGTTACATTCTGTTACTTTCAGTTAGGGAGAATTCTCCATTGTTGATAATATGCCTAAGGCATGAGCTATGAACAATATATGTAATTTAATTTAACTTATGCTGATCTAATATGAAACACAATCTACATTCACCAATGTCTTCAAGAAGAAGAGTTATAAACCTATTCCCCGAGTCTTTACTTTCTGTCTCAATTACCCTAAAAGCTATAAGTAAATATTTATTATTTGGATCTCTCTCAATGGCACTTAGCAAAATTCACCCATTTATTACGATGATATCCACCGAATCTTATAACAGTCTACAAGCCTTTGTCAAATTCTTCTTACTACCATCAAAACAAATATGCTTAAATATGTTCATCGCACGTGTAAGTTAAAGAGTTTTTTTTTGTCTCTGTATTTTTTTAAAAATAATTCTTACATGTTAAAATTCTTTTGGTATTCATCCCTAACATGACACAAACATGACACTTGGATCCCAAAACATGGTTTTAGTGGTACCAATGGTCAAAACATTAGTAGGCACCAGTCACATTAGGGACGAATACCAAAAGGATATTAACAATCAAGAATTATTTATAAAAAAAGATACTAGGATAAAAATAAAAAACTTGCTAATTTACAAGGATGATTGACATATTTAAACCAAACAAATATAACACCTTTCTGAATATTTTATTTGAAACTGTGACCAGAACACTTAATATTTAACTTACGAGTATTTCTACGTGAAGTTTTCCTCATTTTAGCACCACTGGACTATATTAAAGTGTGTTTCTTACTAGGATCCCCCTCAACAACTTTTCTAGCAAAATTTATAGGCATAAATACTAAACATTTGGGTATTTCAGTTCCATACCTGACCCTTACATCTAAAATCACCTCTTTTAACTTCATATTGGTATTATTCTTGAGTTTGTCTATAACTACTTTTGTAACCATGGAATCTTTGGTACTTTTTATTGAGGGATACTCTTCCAAATTTTTCTGTTGAGAAACAATGTCTTCACCCTGAATGTTATTGTTCTTACTACCCTACTAAATAACACATTGTAGTCACACTTCTTCTTTTTCTTGAATACAATCCTACATCTCCTAAAATAATTTTTGGAAAATTTGATTTCCCTATCATTCAACACATTATGCTCAAGTATTTCGTATTTGAATTGCTTTAATAATGAGAAATCTACTACAATCTTGAATGTGAAAGTATTAGTCATTACAAGATACAAATGTCAAAAGACAAGGCACAGGGAGTGCCAAAATAAAACAATAGCCAAAATCTAAACCTAGGAAAAACAAAAAAATACAAAGCAATAGGCCACAACACATCACAACTCACAAGCACCAAAGCAACATGCTGCAGAAAAATAAACTAGAGCTCTAACTGCCAGACCCACCATCAATAGACCAGGAGAACCACTAGCAACACCATAACCACTAGCAACACCAACAAGAGAAAGTCATACCACTTGGACCACTGTTGGCTAAGGCACTAATAGGGTTCTAAAGTCAGTCATAAAAGGAGAGGGAGTTTGATGTTGACCTATTATAAAACCAAGTCCAAGACAAATAGATCCTCTTTTCCTCCACCTTTTTGCGGTTGTTGATGAATTGGAAAACAACTTATCATTTCCTCACTAACCACATAGACCACACCACAAAATGCAAAATCATGACAAAACCTCCCATAAACTTTGATTTCCCTCTTAACAAGAGAGAAAACTCAAAAAGACACCCAACTCTCTAGGTAAAACCATTTGAACCCCTAACCACCTAAACACCTCATACCAAACACTAGACGCAAGACAACAAGTAATAAATAAATGGGAAGCAGGCTCAAGCCAATGCTCAGAAAAACCTCCATCATATTCATTGAACCTAATTATAGTAGGTTTATCTTCACCACCACTATCATTATCTAATGCATTGTCAAATGTATATGTGAAGTATTTACCTTTTAACACATGTTATTTTCCAATTTCTAATGTAATAAATCTGCGTGTTGGTTTTATAGTGTTTGTTACATGAAATACATTCTTAGCACATTTCAGCACCGCTAGGTGTGACACTGTCAACATTATATTTGCTATCGATATGACCTTCATCTATAACAATTGTGAACCATCATGAAACCCTTCATCAATCTCAGCCATCCTTTTTCCTCACTATCATAAAAATGTATACCTCTAACTTAATCATCACTCTTTTCCTCTTCTGTACCTCCACAAAGGTAACTACCATCATGAACAACAATAACATTTCCTTAATTATTCTTTAGAACCTGGTCAATAAATATTGAATTACCTATTTAGACTTTCAACTCAACATATAGTTCTACATCACATTCCTTGCTATCATCGTATTTTGACATTTCACATGCATCACTATTTGTAAATGTGCCTTAAAACCTTTGTTGATGAAGAGAAATAAAACATATTTTGGAGATTGCATTTACCGCAAAAATCGAACGAAAAGTCGAGGGAAAAAAATCAGTCCGTGAATAGTATTGCCCGTACGGATGAATAGTGACGTCTGTACGGTGAATAGTGTTGTCTGTATGGTGAATAGTGTTTTTAAGTTTTTGGGCTTTTTCGATTCGGTCCATGGATCCATGTGATTTTGGGCTTTGTTTGTTGGGTATTTGCTATTATAAATGTGTATCTCTTATATGTCTGGTGCGTGACAATCTTAGAGTTTACACCAGCAAGGGAGAGCAAGGGTTTAAAGGCATAGCATAGGGTTTTAGCTATTCACAAGAATAACCTTAGAAAAGAAAAGGTTTAGGGAAACCTTTGGAGTTGTTTAAGGTTATTGTGAAACACTGTTACACCTTGGGTTTGAGTGATTCATATATTGAGAGTTGGAGAGGTTGGGAAACACTTGGATAGAAAATAAGGTTGTTCTTGGGCGCCTTCAGGGTTGTTCTTGGGAACCTGAAGGCGAAGGCTATTTTCTTGTAACTCATCTGTAAACTCTTGTAACAACTTTCTGAGTATAGTGAACTGGAGAGCTGCTCTCTCCCCCAGAGTAGATCGTTTGATCGAACTGGGTAAACAAACCTTTTGTTTTTCCTTACCTTTTTTTGTTTTATTATCTGTGTACGGATTATTATTGCTGAATACCATTTATTTTGGTTGTTATTGTTCTTTGCCTCACAAATTGATATTGAATTTTGTCGTAATTCACAACAAGATTCACAACAAGTGGTGCGGTGATCGTGGAGGAAAGAGATATTATTGACAAGTGAGCACCATGGTTAGTAGATGGCAGATCGAGAAATTTTCTGATAACAACGACTTCGGGTTGTGCAAAATTAAGATGCAAGCAATTTTAATTCAAGAAAAGTGTATCGATGTGTAGTGTGCGATTTTTGTCGGTGACGCGACCACCTTATCACCATGGGTTTCTCCTCACCGCAATGGTAGGAGTGGGGTGCTACTTTCTGATTTCTTATTTATCCTATGAAACTAGAAAGGAAAGGGAAGCTATCTAAAACTAACCTTGCACGCAAATGTTTTACTGAACAAATGCTTTAAAGAGATCGGGGAATTCGGGGTTAGGTTATACAATGGGGAGTTGTCAATTACCCATCCAATATGTGGTTATTCACATGTTGTTAGCAATTATACTTACTGCTTTCTACTTACTGGTGTTTGTCTATTGTGGGTTGGGAAAGTTTCTTTTTTGGGAGTATGAGAGAGAGTTTTTGTTTGATTTCGGGTTTTTTCGATGTTTTTGGTAAGGTACTGGACCTAAGGTTTTTGATTGGTGTGAAGGTACTGGACCTAAAGTTTTTGATTGGTGTGCTCGCTAAGATTTTGCAATCTTATGCCTATGTATTCCCGTTAAAGATAAACAGGGAAATCAGAGCAATCGTAGTCCCTCCTATTCTATGGGAGGAAAGAGATGTTTGGTGTCTTGTTCAAAGCCTAAGATTGAAGCTAAAAGGTTGAGTATTTGTGTCTTGTTCAAAGCCCAAGATTGAAGCTAAAAAGTTTGACTGAGAGAGAATGTGTCATCTCTAAAGGGAGACATCTCGTCTGTTTATCACAACTGTTGGGTGACTGATTATAAAGGAGGATTACTTTAACTGGGATATATGAGAATCCAGCAATGCCATAATTTCCTTTATAAGGGGTGTTGTCCTGAAGGAGAAAACTTTAACTCAGTGTAGAGCAATGCCATTTTTCCTTAGGAGGCTTTCATACTAAGAAAGGGACAGTGGCGTGGATGTAAATAATCCAGAGGCTTGCCACTTACAGCAGTTAGATGAGAGAGGGAGTTTACCAAGATAAGAGATGGACTAAAGATTGGATATTTGAATCAACAAGTGTGCCACTTACAGCAGTTATCTGGAATTAAGGTTTGTTTTGATTGTGTGATATACAGAGAAGTATCTTCCTACAGAGAGATTTTAATTTCCTCTGAGGGGATGTTGGTTTCTTGTGTACCTTGATCAAAGCCCAAGGTTAAAGCTAAGAGGTTGATTAACTCCACTGGGGAAGTCCTTATACAAAGCCTAAGAGGAGGCTGGAAAAGATTGACTCAACAAGAGAGTGTTTATCTGTCTTGTACAAAGCCCAAGATTAAGGCTGAAAGAATTTTGACTCTTTTGAGGATATCATTATACAAAGCCTAAGAGGAGGCTGAAAGTTGACTTTTCCGGGGAAATATTTTGTCTATCTTGTACAAAGCCCAAGATTGAGGCTAAAGAAGGATTTTTAATTCCACTAGGGAATATTTATATGCGTCTTGTACAAAGCCCAAGATTGAGGTTAAAAAGGGAAACTGACTCTACTGTTGAGAGGTTTTATCTGTCTTGTACAAAGCCCAAGATTGTGGCTAAAAGAATGATTGACTTTTTTGGATAGTATGATTTGTTTTGTACAAAGCCCAAGATTGAGGCTAAAAGAGATTGACTCTGCCTAGGGAAATTTTATATGTCTTGTACAAAGCCCAAAATTGAGGCTAAAAGAGATGATTGACTCAACAAGAGAGTGTTTTTTATTTGTCTTGTACAAAGCCCAAGATTGAGGCTGAAAAGGGTTGACTCAACAAGAGAGTGCTTTTTATCTGTCTTGTTCAAAGCCCAAGATTGAGGCTGAAAAGGGTTGACTCAACAAGAGAGTGCTTTTAGGAGATTAACTCAACAAGAGAGTGTTGAAAATGTGATTGACTCAACAAGAGAGTGCTGAAAAGGTGATTGACTCAACAAGAGAGTGCTAAAAAGGTGATTGACTCAACAAGAGAGTGCTTTTGAAGCTAAATCTGCTGAGGAAAATCATTATACAAAGCCTAAGAGGAGGCTGGCTTCTGCTGAGGATTATTGAGCTCCAGAGGCAGGTCCAAAATGGGGAATTAACTCTTGCTGAGGATTACAGAAGAGTTGAGGTATCAGATCCCTTGAGGTTCTGATTTGGGATATAGTTATATTGATGATAAGCTGACCTTAGCTGGGGAAACTTAGGATGAAGATTGAATTTTAGAACCCGTGAGGGTTTTAACTCTACTGGAGGTTGATTAAATGATCAGGGTTTTTTCCTATGTTTGTAGGGAACTTGAGAATGTCTTTGAGATCCAAGAGGAGATTAGACTGTCCGAGTCTACTAGTATGGAAAAGTTTATTTTTGTATGATGCCCAAGAGGAGGCAGGTGTTTTAAGGGATGTGTGTCAACCCTAAAAATTGGTCTGAGATTGTGACTCTTCGGGAAAACTGCTCTAGCAAAGGATGACTAAGTTATGTCTTATACCTTTAAGAGGTCTTCAGGGTCCTTGTATTAAGCCCAAGAGAAGGCATGAGAACTTCTAAGAAGCCGGAGGGTCCTTGTACAAAGCCTATGAGGAGGCGGGGATGCTTTTAGGAAGCCTGTGGGTCCAAACCTAAGAAAAGTTCAAGAAAGGTTTCACCGAGAATAATCCTTTCTTTAGTGAACAGTTCTAGGGTTTGAAGAAATTCAAGAGAGGTTTCACCGGGATTTAATCCTCACTGGGGAAATGAACTTGAAATTCTGGTACAGATGTGTGATGTTAAGGTGCAATGTCACAACATCAAACTCTGTTGCATGAACAAGACAATAAAAATAGACTATGAACACAATCAATTGTTCACCCAGTTCGGTTCAACCAACCTACATCTGGGGGCATACCAAGCCAGGAAGGAAGTCCACTATTAGTAGTATCAAATTACAGACTCAACAGACCAGTTGACAATCTACCTAATTTAATCCCTACCCAATGACCCTTCTACCTAAGTCCTCCCTAGGTAAGAGACTCCATCTCACTTCCAATCATCTCGATGATGTCTAGCAGTCAACTACACCGTCACTGCATCAACAGCTTGATTTCCTAATCTTTTCTATCACATAGACTTTGGAAGACACACTTCCATGACAACCCTTTGGAGTTGCTTCAAAGCTTCCTCCAAGAACAATACATCTCTTACCTACAGGCTTCGAGATAAACACGATGACCATCCCACAAACCGGGTGGTTCATCAACCAACACAGCCCTTATAATCTACATGATGGCTGGCTCACCAAAACTAGGTTACAATGCTTCTATTTATAACCTATTTCCCAACTGGATTTGGGCCTTCAAATCATATCAAATCTTCTGTTCCAAATCTCCAAAAGATTCTGCTACTAAATAGATCTTCAATTAAATCCTCAATCAAATCTTCAATTAAATCTTCAATTAAATCTTCAATCATTAACTCTAAATATTCTCCATATCTTTATGCATTAAATTCAGCTCTACATAATATTTCCAGGATATTATGTATCTTTTAAATCTTCACTATTCAGCTGCAAGATCTTCTCCAAATATCTGATTTGATTTGAATTTAAAACCAGATTTTATCTTCAAATCTTTTCATATCTTCCAGCCCTAAAAATAGCAACAAGATCTGCTCCACTTATGATTGCACCAGAATATATCTTTACCAAGATATTCGCCTACAATCTCTCACTCTCTTCAGCAGAATATCTCTCCAATAACAGAAACACGCGCAACCCTAATAACACAGCAGACTGATGTTCTGGTATAGTGATGTGATGTCAAGACATCGCATGTGACATCACTCTTCAGCACTTTAACTCTTCAGCACCTTAACATTCTACAATACAAAAACCACAACAAATGGTTTTCTGATGTTCTGTCAACTGATGTCAAGACATCATGTATAACATCAGACCACAAAACTGCAACCATGCAACAACAATGATAAGAACCAAGAATCAGACATATGACATCAACATTATTCAGCTTTGTTTTACCAAAATTCCAGCCAATACAAGAACTAACAATCTCCCCCTTTGGCTAATTTTGGCTAAAACAATCTCTGCTAACATCAGAGAACCCAGCAGCAACAAAAACCAACAATGCAAAAATCACCTCATCAGCATAGGGCAAACTCCCCCTCAAACCAAGAACCAGCTCACAGCTGTTCAAACACTTTCCCCCTCAACTGCTGCACCATATCAGAAAAGGCTTCACAACCACACCTTGGCAACCACTAGGCTAACTCTCCCCCTTTTTAGCCATAATTGGACAAACTCTGAACATAGCAGCAAGCACACAAAAATTCCAAAGGCAAACTCTGAATCATCCAACCAATATACTCAGAACAAAACCCAGACTCAGCAACTACTACTTTCAATGATCAGCAGAGAAAATATCAACTCCCCCTATCTAGTGCTTCTTGACCAGTATACCATAACATTTGGAAACTCCAGACATAGTCTTCATTCATCCAGACAGGAATGCTTCACACAATCATCCACAAGTTCTGAAGCACACTCACAATGCCTTCCACTGAACTCTAAGTAAACTCCTCTTTCTTAAAAACACACCAAGACAAGTGTGACATCTCCCAGATACACACAAAGTTGTCCTTCAGACTCCTCCTTAGAAGCATGTGTACATTTGATTCAAACAATTAGCTTCACATGGCTAGAACACCAACATGTCATCCAGCAACCTAATGTCATAACATGTTATCTGACATTATATCCAATCTTCACAATATTGATCAGCACGCAATCTTCACAAAAATCTGCATCCTTGCAGTAAAAGACCATAGACAACAACCTTAACTCCCCCTGCCATGAACAACCCATGCTCCTTATGAAGATGAACACTTGACACCAGATAGAAGCACAATGAAATTTCCACATTCTCAACATTAAGAACTGCCACTTCTTGTGTTTGTTGAGCAAAATCTCATCATGATTATTTCCGATACATGATCTGTCAAGTCAAAAAAAAAACACTTGATTTGGAATTTCACATATTCCATAACAAATGTCTTCAGATCACTTGCAACACAAGATAAGGACTGCCACCACCTTTTACTTGTATTAGAAGAAACCTCCTTATCTTCAGCCATTCTGATCAGATCACACCACTGACAACAACCTTCTGTCCTTATACCCACCTAAAGAAGTCTTCAACCTACTTAACCTCAAGATCAGAACCTGTCCATAATGACTAAACTGCCACTTCAGACACTAATGCTGCTTCTTCCAATTCCACAAGCCCAGCCCATCAGATAACTACCAAGCTCCCAACAAGGTCTTTGTTCACAAATAACCCGCAGATGATGCTTACTAATTCACACACTTCTTATACAGCAAGCTGATAAGGTTCCCTCAGGGTGTCATCTTCAAACATCAAGCTACTCCATCATGGCCACAAACAACAATATCCAGACTTCTCACACAAGGCATGACAATTTGTATGACCTCTTCTTCTGCACACGTCTGACAACTTCTGATTCTTCCTTATGACACATTCACAAGTTACTTTGGACTTCTTCAGTCTTCTTTACATTCTCCATCCAAGGCAGACCTTCTACTTCATCATCCTCCCGTATGACTATGTAGACGCTCCTTAGGCAAAATGTAGGCACCAAGCTCCTGAACCAGAGTATAATCATCCTTCACCAAGGATATCCAACCAGATAATGTCCCAACACAAGTTAGAACATTTGCCACACACCAAGACATCATCACCTTGATTCTTGATATGCTCCACCAACTGGACTTACTATTGCACAGTAATCCAAAGCATCAGGGAATAACCTCTCATCCACCTTCAAGAAGAATAATCTTCTTGAGTCTTCAACTCATCACCCTTCTGCCCAAGAGTAACTTGTTCCAAGACAATCCTCAATAATAACCAGCTGCCACACTCTGATTATCTTGATTCTTCGAATTCACTTCTGAGATCAACCAATGCCACAGTTTGATCACCTCATTCACGAATCCTCATATGAAACCAGTCAAATGCCACATTTTGACCTTTTTCACGTTAGCTAGAACTCTCACAAAGATATCCTGATCCACCAAGGAAACTTGATCTTCAAGTCACATGTTCCACTTGCTCAAAAGCAAACACACTTAGACTCCCTAAGCCATGGTCATGTAACATCTTCTCCTTCCTGCAGCTCCCGCAAACTGCCACGAGAACGATCTTTTTGAAACATCCTATCATTCCTGTAGATCACCTTATTATTAGCTGAGACTTCTGATGTTACGCTTGATGTCAGAACATTATGACATCCAACTGTTGAATTCAGCTCCTCCTTCTGCCACTCAGAAGAACCTCCTCCCTTTGCAGAAACAGATTTCCATGCTCTCATAGACTTGATTCAACAATCAAGTTTGAGTAGACAACCTCCATCCTACTTAGAAACTCCAAAGACTTCAAATCAACCACACCTGAATCTTCAAAAAATAAGTAGTCCAAGACTACCCCATAGCAATACTAAAGAAGGTCACTTTCCTTAGTAGAGCCTTTAGTATAAAGCCAGAGATAACTGCCACTTATCCTCGACCTTCACAACCAGAGCAGACACCATGCTCCAAGCCACTTAGATCAGAAATAAACTGATCCAAGCTATAACCATCAAGTTTATGATGTCATCACAGTCTTCCTTCTTCATCAAAATTCAGGTCGTCACACACCAACACACCACAAGGAGAGATAAACAGCCTCATCGAGAAAGGTAAATTCTCAACACTTCTGCAGTCCTGCACTTTAACCTCAGACAAATACATAGTCTCCCGTCAATGTATAATGTCATCAGTTGAATGCACACCACTATCCAAAGCAGACAAATATTCAACTATTGTCATGCAAGATACAACATTTTATCTGGTCTGACATCCTTTTTCTGCAGACTTGAGGCACTGGTTAATCCTTCTTTTGCAAATCCACCCCACTGATCACTTTAAATTGGGTAAGTGGCTTGACCTGATACATCACCGTGAGCATAACAAACTTCCCGTGGCTGAGAAGGCAAGGACTGAAATGATGTTTCAACATCAGTTCTGACATCACATTAAACAACTGCTATGGCTTTGGAGATTACATCCACACATATCTCTTGTAGGGAACACATGAGAGCAAATCAACATCTTCCAAGATTAGACCAACAAAACTTCAGTAACTTGCATAACACACTCTTCCAGAGGCTTCTTCTAATAAGCACAAGGTTCAGACCTCCTAACCAAAGAGTAATAACTGCCATCCCTCTGCAGAAACATACCATAGACAATCTGCTACTTTGAATCCTTCAAAGCACAATACTGAAAGAGCTCAAACAACCACCAATTGACCACTGGCTGAATTACCCTGCTACTGCACACCAACTCTTGGATGCCTTTTCCCTTCACTTCAACCAGCTCCTGCTGAACAGCATCTCAACAATTGTTCAACTTCACAGCTTCCGTGATCCTTCTAAGTAGCTACATTCTAATAGGTCTTGACTTAGCATTTACCATAAACTGCTAATGTGAAGCACGATGTCGAGACATCCGAATTGACATATTAAGCTCAACTTCCACCAATAAGCTTAAGAGATGACTGATCAAGATCTTCACTCCCGCATGAAAGATTTGACAGTGATACTCTTTTGCTTTGTCTCCACCCTATTCACCTTTTGATCACTTCTTTCCCAAAACACAGATAAGAGATAATCCCCATGCAAACTGCAACATCATAGAATATCCTGCTGAGGAGACCAAACCCTAATGTATTTCCAAGAGCATACCTTCCTAGAATCTCACCACCAGAGATACAAGAACCAATCAGGGTTACATCAGATACCATGCAGCGGAACACACAACAACTCCTCAACAACCTTCAGGCACTACTCAATAATCCTTGCACACCATCACCTTAAACCAAGTGCCAACAAATCAAACTCATAACAGCAGTTCTCCTGAGATCAACAGACAGGTCCAATACATACTCTGTCCTGAATAGTCCATCCTCCACTTCAAGGGACCATTCAAACAACAATATGAACTTCTCCATGTTCAAACAACTTTTCAGTAGATACCACCTACCTTGCTCATGAACCAGAAAGTATCTTCCCTAGATCTCATCCAGAAACAGACAGGATGCCTGCTCTGATACCAATTGAAATTCTGGTACAGATGTGTGATGTTAAGGTGCAATGTCACAACATCAAACTCTGTTGCATGAACAAGACAATAAAAACAGACTATGAACACAATCAATTGTTCACCCAGTTCGGTTCAACCAACCTACATCTGGGGGCATACCAAGCCAGGAAGGAAGTCCACTATTAGTAGTATCAAATTACAGACTCAACAGACCAGTTGACAATCTACCTAATTTAATCCCTACCCAATGACCCTTCTACCTAAGTCCTCCCTAGGTAAGAGACTCCATCTCACTTCCAATCATCTCGATGA
Source organism: Lathyrus tuberosus (assembly GCA_022829125.1). Taxonomy (NCBI): domain Eukaryota; kingdom Viridiplantae; phylum Streptophyta; class Magnoliopsida; order Fabales; family Fabaceae; genus Lathyrus; species Lathyrus tuberosus. Next base: position 628,816 of record JALAZF010000757.1, on the reverse strand, counting down.
TGTCTAGCAGTCAACTACACCGTCACTGCATCAACAGCTTGATTTCCTAATCTTTTCTATCACATAGACTTTGGAAGACACACTTCCATGACAACCCTTTGGAGTTGCTTCAAAGCTTCCTCCAAGAACAATACATCTCTTACCTACAGGCTTCGAGATAAACACGATGACCATCCCACAAACCGGGTGGTTCATCAACCAACACAGCCCTTATAATCTACATGATGGTTGGCTCACCAAAACTAGGTTACAATGCTTCTATTTATAACCTATTTCCCAACTGGATTTGGGCCTTCAAATCATATCAAATCTTCTGTTCCAAATCTCCAAAAGATTCTGCTACTAAATAGATCTTCAATTAAATCCTCAATCAAATCTTCAATTAAATCTTCAATCATTAACTCTAAATATTCTCCATATCTTTATGCATTAAATTCAGCTCCACATAATATTTCCAGGATATTATGTATCTTTTAAATCTTCACTATTCAGCTGCAAGATCTTCTCCAAATATCTGATTTGATTTGAATTTAAAACCAGATTTTATCTTCAAATCTTTTCATATCTTCCAGCCCTAAAAATAGCAACAAGATCTGCTCCACTTATGATTGCACCAGAATATATCTTTACCAAGATATTTGCCTACAATCTCTCACTCTCTTCAGCAGAATATCTCTCCAATAACAGAAACACGCGCAGCCCTAATAACACAGCAGACTGATGTTCTGGTATAGTGATGTGATGTCAAGACATCGCATGTGACATCACTCTTCAGCACTTTAACTCTTCAGCACCTTAACATTCTGCAATACAAAAACCACAACAGATGGTTTTCTGATGTTCTGTCAACTGATGTCAAGACATCATGTATAACATCAGACCAAAAAACTGCAACCATGCAACAACAATGATAAGAACCAATGTTATGACATCAGACATATGACATCAACATTGTTCAGCTTTGTTTTACCAAAATTCCAGCCAATACAAGAACTAACAGAACTTCTTTGACAATTTTATAATAGTGATAGTCTGAGAAAAGTTTCACTGGGAATAATGCCTTTCTCTTTGTTCCATATTGTATAAGCCCAAGAGGAGGCAATACTGTATCTGGAATTCCTATGGAGAACTAGTTTTGACTATTGAAAGAGTGACCACTAGCTTTATCTAATCCTAGACCTAATTGTCAGGGAAAACTCTAAGCACATATGCAGGCATATATATACAGGTGAAATATATACTGTATGTAAAAGAGGGTAGGAGGACTTACAGGTGAGTAAACTTCCAGCACAAACAAATATATACATATGTGCAAGTATGTAAAAGAAAGTTGTTTAAAACTTACAGGTGAGCAAGCTTCCATTGTAACAGCTGTATGGTTAGTTTTTCAAGAAATTAAAGAAAGTTTTGATAACAACTATGAATTTGAACCTAAATCACAAGGGAAAGTTGTTTTGAAAAGATTATTGGGGGCTTATACTCAAGGAGAGGCCCAGAATAATCGTACCGTTGATCTGAAAATTGTATCAGGACTTATACAATGACTGAGGCCCAAAAGGTTTTATTTACAAGGAGGGTTGGATCTTACAACTCAAGGAGAGGCCCAAAGTGTTTGAAAAAGAAAAGAAATGGGACTTACAACACAAGGGTGGGCCCAGATGAAAATGTTTTAAAAAGCGACGATCGCGCCGAGATTTTGAAAACACAGTGGGACTTATACAATGACTGAGGCCCAAATTATTTATGTACAACAAGGATTGAGTCTTACACTCTATTAGAGGCCCAAAGTGTATTTAAAAAAGAAAGATGGGACTTACAATACAAGGGGAGGCCCAGATGATTTTTTGTTTAAAAGGCGACGATCGCATCGAGATTTTTAAAATCGTATCGGGACTTATACAATGACTGAGGCCCAAAATGGTTTCCTGTACAAAGGGTTTGGGTCTTACACTCTATTAGAGGCCCAAAGTGTTTTGAAAAAGATTTGTGAGGGTGAAAATAATCAAAAGCCCTAATTTGATTTTAAAATGTATTTTAATTGAATAAAAATTTAATTAAAATAATCAAAATTATCAAACATGTGTGAAAAATAAGTTGTGATCTTGGATTAATGTTTAAAAAATCATATTTCATTCATGGAATGATTTGAAAATCATTTTAATTTGAAAAATCAAGAGAAAGAAATATTTTTAAATGTTTAAAAACAAAATAAAAATAAATTCTATACAAAAATATCAAATATATGAAGTAAATAATATTTTTGTGAAATTTTTGTGGAATAAAATATTTTAATATTATTGGGAATTTTCAGAAAAAGAACCAATAAAAAATAATTAAAATTGTGGGAGAAATTAATTTTGGAATTAATTAACAAAAAACATAAAATATGTGAAAAATAGCAAAATAGAAAAAAATGGCAAAATGGTCTGGGTGTGTCTTGAACCCACGACCTCTTGGCCAAACACACATGCGCGCTATCACTGGGGTGGTGATACATCCGTGTATCAAAACTACCCCATAAATACATATGGGTTACTTGTTTCTAGGCCTGGCCAAGGCGCCATGGTCTGTCTCTTGCCCAAGGCAAGGCCTAGTTTTAGCAATTTGAAAGAAGCCTCTAACTTTCTCATTTCTCCATGGATTGGGACAAAATTTAGGTGTATCCTACCTAGAATTTCATGAGGAATCCAATGGCGCCCTTGGAATTTTCAGAAAATGTCTCCATTTTAAAATTCGATAGTTATTTCAAAATAGGCCTAAATTTGCATGTTCTATGCTATCTCATCATACAGGCAGCAATAGCATGGTAAATTGGTTCAAACACAACATATATGATATGTATGAGAGGTCCATGATCAATGGACCTCAAAGCAATGCATGATTTAAAGAGTTCAAGTTGTGATGCACTTACCTCTTGAAGCTTCTTGTGCTATCTGTCAAGTTCCTTGTGCCAGAAGTAATTCAATGGTTTGAACACTCTTGATTGATCCCTTAGAAGCTTTTAAGATGATCAAAACCAGCTGGAATCCTCAAGAACAAGAATTGGCTCTTTCTTACAAAAGGGGCAAAAGTAACCAAGATAGTAACTCTCCCAAATGGTGTTCCAGATAAGGGAAACCAATTGGGACAGTTTGAGGATGATATTTGGAGTGTGTTTGAGGCCTGGTTTGGTTTTGGAAGTGACTGAATCAAGACATGGCTTGAAAAATGCAGAAAAGTCAAATTTTGAGGTTTTGGAGGTTGACTTTCTGATTTTGGTGTTTCAGATCAAAGGTGAATGTTTAAACAGCTTAGATATGACATATTGGATGTGTTTGGATCATGATCTATGGTGGAATTGCTCTCTAACTCAAAAACTCAGAGATGACTTGCAAAAGAAGGCATTTTGGCCAAAAGAGAGAGATTTTTAGGAAAGCATCAGTTGTAGTGCTTTGGTGTACTCAAACTGATCACAAATGAGCTCTATTTATAGTAGAGCAAGTTTGTTTTGCAAGCAATAATGAATGGCAGCTGGTACAGGCCTTTGGTTAATGTTGATCCAAGGGAATCTTTAGTCTCCTATAGCCATTGACTTGAGGTTAGGGTACAGGCCTATGGTCCTTTGATTCAGAGCTGAATCTTGACTCATTCAATTAGGAATGTCTCAGTTCATGCCACCTTGATGCATCCATTGAATGCTTGGAAATAAAATTGGAGTCTTTTGCACTTTTTAGCCTTTTTAGGTTTGTTATGGCTATATGTAGATTCTTGGACTTGGGAGGCTTGTGGATCAGATCTTTTCACTTGGATGTTATCCTCTGAAGTGTCTAAATGGATGACAAGGCTTGGAGTTGTCCAATTTTTCCAAATCGAGCAAAATGCCAAATTCTGCCTTGTACAAGACAGTTGGAAATGGTGATTTTGAGGGGATCATATCTCCTTTCTCAGGTTGAGTTATGGGAGGCTCTTGTGCTTTTTAGAAAGCCCTCATATGATACAATACATGTGTGATCATAGTTTGTCTTGAAACTATTTGAATCCAACTGAAAAATCCTCATGAACATTGATGTCCAAGGCTGGTAACTTAGGCAGATTTTCACTAAGTGTTAGAAAAGTGTCATTTTCTTCATTTTTGTCATTTTCATCAATCCATAACTCAAAATCCATGAGGATTTGGAATCTCTTGTAGTTGACACTTTTAAAGTATGTCAGATGGACTTTCATTTGAACTTTGAATGGGGGAAAAAGGCCGTGTGGTTTAGGAGTTATGACCTTGCAAAGTTGGTACAAAATCACTTTTGTTCCATAACTTAGAAAAATTTTGGCTTCTTATGGTTGCCCTTTTTGCAAAATTTTGGTTTCTTAGGGTTGCCCCTTTTGCAAGAAACCTCACTTTTCTTGATTTTTCTTAATGAATGATGACCAATACCATACATTAAGATTATTTTTGACTTAGGGAAACCATATTTGTGAAAAATTCCAAAAAGTCAAACTTGATTTTGTGCACAGTTGACTTTTTATCGGATGAAATCCAAACTGTGCGATCCTTTGTGAAATCAAGTCGTTGACCTAATTCAAACCTAATGGATTGATTCCATAGGTTTTTTAGGGTATCTTGAATCATGTCCCAAGGTTTGGGAGCATGTCTTGGTCAAAAGTCAAAGATACATTTGACTTTTTCCTTAAAACCCTAATCGTGGTCCAGATGAAATTGAAACTTGTGCATCAAGCTTCTTAAATCAATCCATTGTTGTAAATGGATCAATGTGGTGTATTTGAGGCCCTCAAATCATGTCTTGAGGTCTTGGCTCATGCTTTGCCTCAAAAGTCAACTTAGGGGTGAATTAGGTCAAGAAACCCTAATTCCTGATTTTTTGTGAATGCATCCCCTGAGGCTAAATTGACTTGATGATTGTGTCCATGAGGTCCCTTGGAGTATCTTAGGTTGTGTTTTGAAGCATTGGCTCATGCCCAGAGGAAAAATTTCCATCCGGAGGCCTTGGTCGACCAAAACCCTAACTTGGTGACACCGGCGATCTTGAGGCTTGATCCACTTGGAATGTTGCAACTTTGTGCTTGATTCTTGATGTGGGAGTCCTCTTGATCCCTTATGGAAGTTTGAGAGGTTATACAAGTTGAAGATCATGTTATTTCTTGATTGATCCTTTGTCTAAGTGCTCTGAGAGGGTTTGAAACCCTAATTCTTGATTATGGTGAATGCTCACCCATCTTTGAGGAGATTGATGAGGCATGATGGTACATCCATATTGTGGTAATGATTTGCACAATGATGGGAAATCTTGGAGGTCAAAATTTGGGGTATGACACGATGCTTTGAAGAGTGAAGTATTGATGCCTGCAGAGCTTACACAGGTACAGAAGATCGAGATGGTGGATAAGGCCAGGAGTGTCATTATCTCGTGCTTCGGGGATAAAGTTCTAAGAGAAGTCGCCAGGGAGCAAACTGCAGTTGCTATGTGGGCAAAACTTGAATCATTGTAAATGATAAAGTCTTTGGCTCACAGGTTGTATCTGAAACAACAACTCTATTCATTCCGAATGGTGGAGAATAAACCCATAATTAAGCAGCTCACAGAATTTCACAAGATTATAGATGATCTTGAGAATATTGAAGTGAAGATTGATGATGAGGACAAGGCTTTGCTCCTGTTGAGTTCATTACCCAGATCCTTTGAGCACTTTAAGGATGCCCTTCTTTATGGTAAGGAAGGTACTATTACTTTGGATGAAGTCCAGACGGCGGTGAAATCCAAAGAATTTTCAAAGTCGAAAGATTTGAAGATTGAAGATAGTGGTGAAGGCTTAAATGTGTCAAGAGGAGGAGGTGAGAGTAAAGGGAGGTCTGACAAGTCAAAGGTAAAATGTTTTAATTGTCAGAAAACCGGTCACTTTAAAAGGGATTGTCCTAAAAGAAAGGTCAATGAAGATTCTGTTCAAGCTGTAGTTGCATCGGGCGAGGAAAGTTATGAGGATGCCGAAGCACTAGTAGTATCGAGTTTGGAAACTGAAGATAGTTAGGTCATTGATTCAGGTTGCTCTTATCACATGTGTCCAAGAATAGAATATTTCAAAACTTTGAAGATGGTGCAAGGTGGAGTAGTTCGCCTTGGTAATAATAAGGCATGGAAGGTTCATGGTATTGGTACTGTCAGATTTAAAATGTTTAATGATCGTGAACTTCTTATTCACAATGTGAGGTATGTTCCAGAACTCAAGCGAAATTTGTTATCTATAAGTATGTTTGATGGTCTAGGCTATTGTACTAGAGTTGAATGTGGAGTGTTGAAGATTTCGCGTGATGAATTGGTCTATATATTTTAGAAGGTTCAAATGTTATTATTCATTCATCGTTAACTAGTGGAGGCTTTCATGACAAGGAAGAGCTATGGGATTTGAGTTTAAGGCGTTATGAATGCCTTGAGAAAGTTTCAGAGGAGTACAATGAATTTTACAGAAATCAAGGGATAAAGATGCATGTTACCACTGAGTTGTTATTGAGTTTTTGGGGAAGAGTTGAGGTTAAAACATCTTACTTGGTTGGTAGAGAATTTATTCGGAAGAAGAATAGTGAAAACTAAGGGAGAAACCTGGGAGAAACTATGACGGAGAAAACTCAGTTTGAGGTGGAGTTTCCTACTATGGATGCTAGTAGTAGTGAGGGAACGGTTACAGAGATCTCTGATTATCATTTGACTCATGATAAGGTAAGGAGGGTTATTATCACATCTCAAAGGGACGGTTATCCTAGCCTTGGATATTATGTTTTTAATGTGGCTGAAGGACTGCAAAATAAAAGAAGAAAAACCTTCAAGGAGGCATTTGAAAATAAGTGGAGTCAAGGGTGGTTGAAAAATCATACTTATAGGCTTGTTAAATTACCTAGGCAGAAAAGGGTAATCGGGAACAAGTGAATGCAAGTTGCGAGATCAAGATTCAAGGGTTGCTTGAATTTGATCAAAGTTTTTTATTAAAGTTTCAACTTGGTAGAGAGCAGCAATGTTGTTGATTGTTTAATTGGTATCAACACGGTTTAAAGTCAAGGTGGAGATTTCTGTAAATGTGCCTTAAAACCTTTGTTGATGAAGAGAAAGAAAACATATTTTGGAGATTGCATTTACCGCAAAAATCGGACGAAAAGTTGAGGGAAAAAATCTGTCGGTGAATAGTTTTGTCAGTACGGGTGAATAGTGATGTCCGTACAGTGAATAGTGGTGTCCGTATGGTGAATAGTGTTTTTGAGTTTTCGGGCTTTTTCGATTCGGTCCATGGATCCATGTGATTTTGGGCTTTGTTTGTTGGGTATTTGCTATTATAAATATGTATCTCTTATATGTCTGGTGCGTGACAATCTTAGAGTTTACACCAGCAAGGGAAAGCAAGGGTTTAAAGGCATAGCATAGGGTTTTAGCTATTCACAAGAAAAACCTTAGAAAAGCAAAGGTTTAGGGAAACCTTTGGAGTTGTTTAAGGTTATTGTGAAACACTGTTACACCTTGGGTTTGAGTGGTTCATATATTGAGAGTTGGAGAGGTTGGGAAACACTTGGGTAGAAAATAGGGTTGTTCTTGGGCGCCTTCAGGGTTGTTCTTGGGAACCTGAAGGCGAAGGCTATTTTCTTGTAACTCATCTGTAATATCTTGTAACAACTTTCTGAGTATAGTGAACTGGAGAGTTGCTCTCTCCCCCAGAGTAGATCGTTTGATCGAACTGGGTAAACAAACCTTCTATTTTTCTTGCCTTTTTCTGTTATATTATCTGTGTACGGATTATTATTGCTGAAGACCCTTTATTTTGGTTTCTATTGTTCTTTACCTCACAAATTGATATTGAATTTTTTCATAATTCACAATAAGATTCACAACAACTATCATTCCTAAATGGCTTGAGATTTCATCCAAAGATCCAATCTCATGTTTCCACCATGAAAATTGAAGTTTTTTATACGTGGAATGATTTAAATATGAATTTTTTAAGCGTCCATTTTTTATGAAAGGGAAACAAAGAAAACTTTGGCCTATGGTTGAATTTTAAGATGATATTTTTTAAGGACTTTTCTCATAACACATAGATATGATATGAAAAGTTTCCTGACATTTCGAACAAGTTTCAATTTATTTTGACTTTTCATCCAGAATGCTACAAAACTTTGCAATTCTTTTATATTTTTTGTCATAAAAATCCTTGCAAGAAATTTGATAAAAATGTGATGCATAGGCATTGTTTCTGTTGTTTATGCCTCTTGAACACTTTGACACTTAGAAAATCATAATAGGTTGAGGCATTGCTGAAATGCAACATAAATATGCAGTTTCTCTAAATTTGTTGTCATAGAAATTTCTACCAAAATAGGTAAAATTGTGATGTGTTGGCCTATGTATCTATTTTTATACTTCTTGAACACCCGACACTCAAAAAATCATAATAGTTTGAGCCTTTTTCTAAATGCTATGAAACTTTCAAGTTCCTCTCTATTTGTTGTCATATAAATCTCTGGAAAAAACTAGATAAAAATGAGATGTGAGGCCTATATTTATGTTGTTTCCACCACTTGAAAAAAATACAATTATATGTGTTTCGATAAAAAAAAAACAAAATAAATTGAGACTTGTTTGAAATATCATGAAACTTTGCAAATACTTTTTATGTGTTACGAAAGAAGCCCTAAATAATATTAGCTCAAAATTCAATTATAGAGCAAGTTTTTCTTTGTTTCATTTCATGAAAAATTTGAGTTTAAAAAATTCATAGTTAATTCATTTTGTTATAGATAACTGCTAATAAAGTGATAAAGTGATAAACTTTGCATGCAAAAAATCATGTGAAATTCTGGTATTAGATATGTGATGTCACAACATCAATATCTGCAGTATGAACAAGATAATAAAAGCACTGAATATCACACAAGGATTGTTCACCCAGTTCGGTTTAACAACCTACATCTGGGGGCATACCAAGCCAGGAAGGAAGTCCACTATTAGTAGTATCAAATTACAGACTCAATAAACCAGTTGACAATCTACCTAATTTAATCACTACCCAATGACCATTCTATCTAAGTCCACCCTAGATAAGAGACTCCATCTCACTTCCAATCATCGCAATGATGTCTAGCAGTCAACATCTCCGCCACTGCATCAACAGCTTGATTACCAACAACTTTTCAAACACAGAAAAGTAGAAGTCACACTTCCAAGACACACCTTGGAGTTGCTTAACAGCTTCCTCCAAGAACAATACAATACTCATTACCTACAGGTTTCTGAGTAAGAACACAGTGACCATATCACAACCCGAGTGGTTCACTTAGACTAAGCCCTAATGATCTACATCTTGGACCCGTACCCATTCTAGATTACAAGCATTTTATTTATAACTTTTTCCCAACTGGATTTGGGCCTTCAAATCTTCTGCACCAAATCTGCAACAAATTCTCTCCTCAATAGATCTTCAATTAAATCTTCATAATTAACTCTGATTATTCTCCATATCTTTTTGCATTAAATTAGCAACAAACTAATCTCTTCATAAATGATTGCACCAGAATATATCTTCCCCATGATATTCGCCTGCAATCTCTGATTCTCTTCAGCAGAATATCCAGCAACACGCGTAGCCCTAATAAAACATCTCTGACTGATATTCACAACTGATGTTAAGACATCGAGTTTAACATCAGCACACACCTGCAACCCTTACACCCTTAACACACCAAAATGTTAAATAAACATAACAATAGTGTTAGAAGCTCATGTTGAAACATCAACCATGACATTAACATTGTTTTACCAAAATTTCAGTCAATCACAAGAACTAACATCATGAAAGTATAAAAAATATTGAATGAATAGCTACCGTTTGTGGGCTCAAGTATGATGTTGATATTAGTTGGGTGGCATGTCATGTCAACATATTTGTCAAGTTGTCATTGCCACTTGTAGTCTAGTCACCGAAAAAACCTTCCATGTGGCGTATCACAGTAGCTTCCGTTAATAGACGTTAATAGAGTGACCAAAAAATATTTAGGAGGAACTACTAACATATTTAACCTTACAATAAATGCAATGTAATACACACTAATATAGTGTGAGACATGCTATAAAATATAAATATGTAAAAATATAAGCACATGAGAAACTAACCTTTATTGAAAAATGAATAATTTAATTCTTCTAATATCTTCATGGGGCCACCACGCATAACTTTCAATGTCTTCACCAACATGAAGGACCACAACTTTAACTCTTTTAATATAATATGGATTGCTTCAATTTGTGAAAGCTACAATGCCTTGCCTTAATTATTACAAATTATTCACCTATAATTTCTAGATATTCATAAGAAATTTTAAAGTCTTTGTGATTTTGATTTCAACTGCACTGTATGAATGATGATTTTAATTATTTTACACTGCTACAAAAACACATTTAACCTTCGACACGAAGTTGATTTAACCTAGATTACAAATGCGAGGTAACGAAGGGCGTCATGAAAAGCTGCCACTTTACCCTTCGGTTTTAGAATAACTGAGGGGATAGTTAAAATGGCCATTGGTTCGATCCCCAACAATAACTTTTTTATATTTTCAAAACTAGCTCCAGACACCTCTTTGTTTATGGCTAAAACCGAGAAGGAATATATATTCTATTTTTTAAAATACTCCTTCCATTGTTTACACATGATATTAATAAATTAATTTATTTACACACTAAATTGTTTACACAGAATATTACATTGTTTACGCATAATATTAAAGTGAAAATATATAATGAATTTTAAATCTGATTCATCGTCATCGCTGTCAGTGAAGAACAAATGTCGGATATCTTGGGGAAGAATAAATGTTGGGGATCCTCGTTTTATTGATCTTGAGGAAGATCAAATGTTGGATGCAAAATATTCTCTATGACTTTTGCATTCATTTGTTTCTGATATAAAAAAAAGTTAGATAAATAAAATAAATATTTAGTTATATGATTATTTAAGAACACAACCCTTGAACTCAACTAATTTTCTGCTCTTACAATTCATCCTAGAGAAATTTTCTTAAAAAAAAAAAACGTTTTTTTAAGTTTCAAAGTTTTTATGTCAAATGTTTCATTATCAATTTTTAATATTCCGAATGCTTTTATAATGAGGGATTTAGGTTTCACACAGATCATTAATGGTAGTGTCTTAAGCATTTTTACTCATTAAATGGACGACAAAGATTTGTTTATGGGCGGTGAAGAAACTCTATAAACACGTTTATATATTCCCTCGATTATTACTCAATCGAGATAAAATGTGTTTCTTTTTAAATAAAAATATAATAAAATATGTTTCATTCAACGCACCACATACCTCTTGAATTCTGTAAAAAACGAGGGGAAAAAGTCTTTTTTTAATTACATTTTTTACACATAATATTAAATTAAATTGTTTAAACAAATATAGATTTTGACAATGGATTCTTGGAGAACAACAAATCTTTTCAAATTTATGATAAGTTATCTGTTCCTACCAACATAATTTTTTTCTACACTTGTAGTCTATCCTAGAGAGATTTCAATTTTCATGGCAAATGCTTTCATATGAAAGAGAACAAGATATATGTGCTTGTAATTTACAACATGTTTAGGAATAAATTTCTCAACGTTGTCAACCGAGAAAAATGATAAATTAAGGAATGTCTTCTTTGATTTACAACATAGGAAGGTTATTCCAAAAATACAACAGCATAAACATGTTTATGTTGGGATGGACTGCAAGAACAGAAAATTATTTTGTTCAAGATAAAAGAACATTAAAGATCTTTTTTGTCTTGCAATTCATCCTAAAGTATGACGCGTACAAGTTTGGAGCGGATACATATAAGTTATGTATAGTGGGGATCAACTTACTCGAAGAGTATGTTTTTTTAACTTACTCCAAATCATAACCTTTGAATTAAATCTAATCTATTAGTTAGATTAGCCGTTTACTTAATTAACCATTAGATTAGATGTAATTCAAAGACTGTGATTTGTAGTAAGTTAAAAAAAACTTACTCTTGGAGTAAGTTGATCCCACCCATATATATATATATATATATATATATATATATATATATATATATATATATATATATATATATATATATATATATATATATATATATATATTTGAATCAATAGTAAACTTGTTTCTCTTATTATTCAATATTTTGATCAATAGTTTCATTTTATCTTTTTATATAATTGTCATATTAGAAAAAAAAATTAAAATTTTAAATAAATATAATTTTCCTAATTAGCTATTAAAAATTCAAACTAACATCGAATTTTAAAATTTAATTTGAAATTTTAAATATTTATATTGAATCATTTATACGAAAAATTTGAATAAAAATAATTATTTTAAATTGCATTTTCATTCATTCACTAAAAATGATCATTTAATTTTGGCACTATATGAAACAATATACACTATTTTCATTCATTAACTAATGATTATTAGTGAATTAGTTAATTAATTTAAAAATTTATAAATGAGATAATATTTTTATTTAAACTACTATAAATAAAGTGTAACAAAAAAAAAGTTATTATAAATAAAAATGGTATGAAATAGACACACTTTAATCTTTAATTTGACTATAATAGTTGATATTTTATAAAACATAAATGATGAATGTAATTATTTTTTATTAATTACTAGATATATCCTTTCATAGGAGAGAGGTCTCTCGTCTAATTAATTAATTGATTTAAATTATTAACACAACAATTATTTTAAACTATACAATATTTTAAATTATTAACATGATTATTATTTTAAACATCATACACTAATTTTTAGTTGGAATAGGATAATATATTTTATTTGTTGGTGTTAAATGTAATAACTAATTGTTGAGTGTTAAATGTATCTTGAAAACGTATTTTTTTAACAAATTATATCTTTAATTAGCACTTATGTCATTTTTTAACAAAATGGCATATTATTATTTTTAACAACATCTTATTTCTTTTAGTTGATAATTAAATTTTTTTCATATTATCATATAATTTTAATATTATAATTATAATGATATTAAATATTTTCATATTATCATAAATTTTTATATAAAATATTTATCAAATATCATATTATCAAATATTTTCATGTTATAAAATATAATCATATCATAAATTTTGTTAAAAAAAACTATTCATATAATTTTTTTCTTCATATTATCAGAAATTTCATTTAACATCATTTTTTTAGATAATGATATCAAATACATATGTCATATTTATTAAAAGTAAAAAAAAATTAAATTAAGTATTAAATATATTTTTGCTATTATAAACTTAGTATTTTGAATTATTATTACCAAAAATATATAAGTAAATTTTTCTTTCATCTATATTAATTTTTCTTTCAATTTTAAATTTTTCTCTTGCCTGCGTTCTTTCCTCTTCCCTATGTCAGTCCACTTCAATGCTCTACAACTTTCTCACACGTGTTGTTTATCCCTTCTTTTTTTAAGATTTTCTTCACCAAGTATCTCTTAACATTATCTCTTAACATTATCTCTTATCCTCATGACTAGATATGTAAATGGATATCAATAGGGACGGATAGTATAATACTCGTGTCCGTCCCGTTAAGTAAATATGATATATGTATCCACCCCATATTCATGCGAGTTATTTGTTAAGCTAATAATCAACGGGTTTTAAGGTATCGGCAAATATTTGCAAATATCCATGAATATCTTTTTATATATATATATATATATAAATATTTTCTGATTCTTTTAAAGACATAAAAAGTTATTATCACAAAACATCTATACAAGACACCCTCAATTTAACAACAAATCTTCATACATTAATTTCTTTTTTTCACCAAAACATAATAACATCCATACATTTCATTTTTAACCAAAACAAATGAAAGTTATTCGGAAAGATGATACTGGTTAGTTGGACGGTGGAATATTTGAAGTGAAGTCAAGAGTATATAAGAAGTTTAAATATGAAAAGGCTAAATAGAATTTGTGTAGATATGTGAAAGATTTTCTTCAAAGAAAAGATAAAAAATGAGATAACTAATTTTTTTAAAAGATGAAAAGAGAGAGTATAATAAACTAATGATGTTTAAATAGTTTTTATAATTTATGAACAAATACGAATATTTTTGGGTATGGGTATCATCAAACCCGCATTCGTATCCATTAAAAAACATATATTTAAATATACATTTATTTCATCTGTGGGTATCCATTAAGTTACTTGCCCCATATTCGTGGCCGATTTATCCGTGCATATCTGCCGGTATGAGTTTTTTTGCCATCGCTACTCACGACGTGTCTTGCATTCATTGGCTCTTATTAGATTTCCTCTTTAAAATCCATTTTCTTCATATAAGCAATATCATCCATTTTCAAATTTCTCTCTCTCTCTCTCTCTCTCTCTCTCTCTCTCTCTCTCTCTCTCTCTCTCTCTCTCTCTCTCTCTCTCTCTCTCTCTCTCTCTCTCTCTCTCTCAAACTTTCACGTTCCAGAATTTCCTCCCTTCCCCTTGCACATTCTTCATCCTTCAATAACACCCACCATAAAATCATTCCATCGGAATTAATCTTTCAACAATCTTCATCCTCATTTCCAAACTTTTCTCCAAACCGCCATATTATCAACAACCATTTCGAGAAATTCATCCTCACAAATCCCAGAAAATTCACTTTCTCACTAATTTTACCTTCAAACATATTCAAGCTTCAATCTTGTACCCAGAAACTTCACATCACTGAACATTTTTCTTTCTTCAAAACCCTAACATCGATTTCTAAATCATCTCTTCATACGCATCAAACACTTCATCGAAAACCCTAATTTCTCTAATCTTAATCTCTTTTCTAATCATCACCAAAACCCTCATTTTCCCTCTTTCTTCGACCTACAATGGTTGAACCTGCATATCTCTATTACTCAAACAATTCCTGAAACTCTCACTTATCTCTGATTTTGTTGTTATTCTTGTTTATTTAGGAAGAAAAAATTTAATTTTATGCAAACAAAAAATATATTTGTTAGAGAATGTATTGTTGAAGATGAGAATGAGTAACAGGTAGGAGAAAATTAGAAGAAAATGCAAGAGAGGAGTGAATAAAAAATAAGTACAAGAGGTGAATTGAGGAAAAATCAGAGAAAAATAGAATTATAAAGACAAAGCAGTGTGATGGTAAAAACTTAGATGAAACATTGTAAATGCCGACAGTGGGATAGAAATTCGGCTGGTCATGAAATACCTGCTTTGGAAATTGTTGGCAAAAGGTTATAAAAATGGTTGAAGAAGAATGTGTAGCAAACAGCTGCAACATTGGGAGAAGAGTGAAGTTGAATCATTTAAATGAAAGAGGGAGGAGAAGATATGAAAAGGCAAAAGGTGTATGATTTGACACATAGTTGGCTTTGAGTGATTTTCAATAGTACTGCAAGCAGACAAAGGAAATTGGAATAAAACAAAAAGTATTAACTGATACCATAGGACAAAAAGAAAATAGTTGAAATACAATAAAGTCATATAATTAGTTGCAAAAAGTAATATTTAGATATAATTTACCCTTAGTTTGGTGTCGTGGCAGCACAAGAGATGAGGACAAAGTAGTATTTTCCACATCGTCTTCTTTTCTTATATTATAGATTTTACATGGAAAAATTTTAAATCATTATAAAAGTTATAACTGTTAAATCAAAATCAAATTTCATAATAATTTTTTTTTTTAGTTTATTTTGTTCGCACGATTGACATAAGTTTCCTATTATTTTAATTTTTATATTGCTCTATGATATATCATAATGTAGATTAAATAATGTTGGTTCCATTTCAATAATTTTAAAAACAGCATTGCTATTGCTACACCATTTTCTTACACCAATACCTACACCGTATACACTATTCACGGTATTTATACGCTGAACAATGTTTTTTAAAATAATTTTTTTATGAACAATGTTTGAACAGTACCCATGAACAGTTACTTTAAAGTATTGAAATAAAGTTGGTTAATAAATTGTAAAAAGTTGATTAATGAAGTGATGAAGTTGGTTAATAAACGTTCAGATATTAAAAATAATTTTTAGTTGTGAATCAAAATTGGTTAATGAAAAACAAAAAATTGATTAATGAAGTTATAAAATTGGTTAATAAACACTCAGATATAAAAAATAATTTTTAACAGTAATCAAAGTTGGTTAATACAATGTAAAAGATTGGTTAATGGAATTATAAAGTTGGTTAATCACACAATTTTATATCAGTACTCCTTAATAAAAAATTTGAAAATAATATTATTATAATATTTCACTGTTCACCCTATTGGTGAATAATGAAATAGGGTGTAGGTGTAGGAATATCCTTTCTTTTTTCAAAAAGATACATATATAAGAAAAAGAAAAATGTTATTCCTACACCAAGTCCATACATCTACACCATAAATCTTATTTTAATATTTTTTTTAATTTTTAAATTAAATGATATTGATATAAAATTGTGTGATTAACCAATCTTTTACATTTACTAACCAACTTTGTTTGGTGCAAAAAATTACTTTTAATATCTGAACGTTTATTAACCAACTTCATATCTTCATTAAGAAACTTTTAATTTTTCATTAATCAACTTTGGTTCACTACTAAAAATAAATTTTAATAGCTGGGCATTTATTAACCAATTCATCACTTCATTAACCAACTTTTTACATTTCATTAATCAATTTTGTTTCACTACTTTAAAGTAATTGTTCACAGGTACTGTTCACGAGTATTGTTCATGCATTTTTCATACACTATTCATAAAAAAAATATTTTTTTTTTATTTAAAAAACATTGTTCACCATATAAATACGGTGAACAGTGTATACGGTTTATGTATTTGGTGTAAGAAAAGGGTGTAAGAATAACAATGCTAAAAAAGAAAAATGATATTCCTAAATCAAATCTATACACCTACACCATATTTTATTATTCACCAATATGGTGAACAGTGAAATATTATAATAATATTTTTTTTTTTAAATATAAAATATTATTATTTTAATATTTTTTATTTTTAAATTAAATGATATTGATATAAAATTGTGTGATTAACCAACTTTATAACTTTATTAACCAACTTTTTGCATTTTATTAACCAACTTTGTTTCTTGCTAAAAAAATTATTTTGAATAGTTGAACGATTATTAATCAACTTCATATTTTTGTTAACTAACTTTTTTTGCATTAACCAACTTTGGTTCACTACTAAAAATAATTTTTAATATCTGGGCGTTTATTAACCAACTTCATCACTTCATTAACCAACTTTTTACATTTCATTAACCAATTTTGTTTCACTACTTTAACGTAACTATTCACATGTATTGTTCACGGATACTGTTCATGCACTTTGTGAGATTTTGGGTCGAACTCTAACTCAGTTGAGGAATAGCTTTCGTATGTTGAACAGGAGACAAGCATGAAGTCAAAGCTAGGTCACATGCTGATGTCGAAGGGTTGCATACTGTAGTCGAAGCTAGTTCTAGTATGTAATGTCGAAATATATATTGTTGACTTATTATGTCGAATTGGGCCTTGTGTTAAGGATCCAATTGTTTAGTTAGCTTGTATTGTAAGTTAGTTAGTTAGCCTATAAATAGGCTAAATCACTCAGGTTGTTGAGTGAGACCAATTGTGATATTCATTTGTAATCATTTGTAAACCCTTATGGAAAAGTGAATAGTAACCA
The DNA here is from genome assembly GCA_022829125.1 of Lathyrus tuberosus. NCBI lineage: Eukaryota > Viridiplantae > Streptophyta > Magnoliopsida > Fabales > Fabaceae > Lathyrus > Lathyrus tuberosus. The sequence continues at coordinate 611,087 of JALAZF010000757.1, read as the reverse complement.
ATTTGCCCTAATCCTTCTTCCTCTTTCTTCTTTATTCTTTCTTCTTTCTCTCTTTGTTCTAACCGTTTTCATTGTTCACCCAAGAACTTCGTTTTCTCAATCTTTATTTGTTGAAAGGTATCGTTTGTGATCACAACAGCGTGAAGAATATGCCGTCAACAAAGTTTGAAATTGAGAAGTTCACTGGAGTTAATGATTTTGGTTTATGGCATTTGAAGATGCGAGCCCTTCTTGTTCAACAGCGTTTTCTAGAAGCGTTAAAGGGAGGAAATGCCATGAATACTGCATTAACAGAAAAGGAAAAGACAACAATGATCAAGAAAGCCCACAGTGCAATTGCTCTGAGTCTTGGTGATGAGGTTCTCAGGAAGGTTTCGAAGGAGACGACGACAGCTGGTGTTTGGCTGAAACTCGAAGGATTGTATATGATAAAATCCTCGGTGAATCTTTTGTACTTGAAGCAAGCTTTGTATTCATTCAAGATGACTGAAGATAAAGCGTTGACAGGGAAGGTGGATGTGTTCAGCAAGCTGATTCTTGATCTTGAAAATATTGATGTTACCATCAATGATGAAGATCAAGCGTTGTTATTGTTGTGTTGTTTACCTAAGTCACATGCTCACTTCAAAGAAACCCTCTTGTATGTAAGAGAGTCCCTGACCTTTAAAGAACTTCAAGCAGCCTTATATTCGAAGGATTTGAACGAAAAAAATGAGCAAAAACCATCATCATCAGTTGGAGAAGGGTTGTTCGTGAAAGGGAAATCCTCGAAGAGAGATGGTAGGTTTGAGAAGAAGAAAGGTAAAACTCAGCAAAAGTCTTATGGTGGTGATATTTCTGGGATTAAGTGTTATCACTGTAAGAAGGAGGGTCACACAAGGAAGATGTGTCCCGAGCACCTGAATAATCATGGAGGTAAGGACAATGGCAATGCATCTATTGTGCAAGATAATTATGAATCATTTGATGTCCTTGTGGTGTCGAGTAGCAACTCTTGCAAAGAGTGGATTATGAATTCTGGATGTACTTAGCATATGAATCCAAACAAGAATGTGTTTGAAGAATTATGTGATCAAGATGGTGGATCAGTGCTGCTGGGAAATAATAAAGATTGCAAGATTGCAGGTATTGGATCTGTAAGATTCAAGCTCTATGATGAGTCAATAAGGTTATTGACTGGGGTTAGGTATGTACCTGACCTTAAAAGGAATTTAATTTCTCTTGGTGAATTCAACAAGAAAAGATATGTATTCAAAGGATAGCCAGGTATTCTGAAAGTCATGAAGCGGTCGAAGGAAGTCTTGAGAGGCGTGAAGAAATAAGGCTTGTATACCCTTGAGGCTAAGGTTGTAACTGGTTCGACAAATGTTACATCCACGAAACTTGTGTCAAAGACAAAATTATGGCACATGAGATTGGGTCATGTCAGCCAAAGAGGCCTGGTCGAATTGGGGAAACAGAACCTGTAAGGTGGTGACAAAGTCGAGAAGTTGGAGTTTTGAGAATCTTGTGTATTTGGAAAATCCTGTAGGGTGAAGTTTAACAAAGGCAACCAAAGAACACATGGATCCCTTGATTACATTCATACTGATCTTTGGGGGCCTGCAAGGAATCCTTCACATGCAGGTGCAAGGTATTTTCTATCCATAGTTGATGACTATTCCAAAAAATTATGGGTATTCATTCAGAAGACTAAGGATGAGACATTTTAGAATTTCAAAAGTTGTAAGGTTCTGGTCGAAACTCAAACTGGCAGAAGGGTTAAGAGGTTGAGAACCGACAATGTCCTTGAGTTCTACAATGAAGCTTTCGACAGTTACTGTGTTGAGTCTGGGATTGCAAGGCATAAGACTGTAGCAGGTACTCCTCAACAAAATGGCTTAGCTGAGAGATTCAATCAAACAATCCTTGAAAGGGTTAGATGCATGTTCGTTAGTGCTGGATTGAAGAAGGTGTTTAGGCGGAGGCTGTTTCGACAATAACTTATTTGATAAATAGATGTCCCTCGACTGCCTTGGGAATAAAGACACCTGAAGAAGTTTGGTCGGGTCAACCATCAGATCTAGACAAAATGAGAGTATTTGGCTATTTAGCCTATGATCACATTAGGCAAGACAAGGTCGAACCAAGAGCTTTGAGATGCATGTTCCTTGGATATCCTGAGGGAGTCAAAGGTTGTGGTGCCTAGAACCAGGTCACAAAAGATGTATCACAAGTCATGATGTAGTTTTCAACGAATTCGAAATGGTGTTCAGGAAAACTGGTGATGCTGGTCGAAGTGCATAAATCTTTGAAGAGGAGCTGGAACAGGTAGAGATTCCTGTTGAGGTGGAGCATAGTGATGCTGAAGTGCATAACCCATATGAAGTCGAAGAAGAAGAGCACGATGCTGAAGAAACTGAGGAAATTGTCGATGATTACCTAATGGCAAGAGATAGGTCAAGAAGAGTCATTAAGCCACCTCTGAGACTTGGTTATGCAGATCTTATAGCTTTTGCCTTAATCTCTGCAAGTGAGGTACTTGAGGAAGAACCTAGAGATTACAAGGAAGCTATGCGGAGTCGAAACAAGACTGAATGGAGAAAAGCCATGGATGACAAGATGAAATTTCTTCATGATAATAACATGTGGAAGCTAATTGAGAAACCTGGAGGAGCAAGGTTAGTTAGTTGTAAGTGGATTTTCAAGGTCAACGAAGGAATCGAAGGAGTGATGTCAAAGCGCTTTAAGGAAAGGCTGGTTGCTAGGGGGTTCACTCAGAAAGAAGGTGTTGACTTTAATGATGTGTTCTCACCTGTTGTAAAGCATAGATCCATTAGAATGTTGTTGGCCATGGTGGCGAAGTTCGACTTGGAACTTGAGCAAATGAATGTGAAGACAACATTTCTGTATGGTGACCTAAACGAAACGATCCTAATGCGTCAACCTGAAGGGTATGCAGCAAAGGATAAGGAAGATTATGTGTGCAAGCTGAATAGGTCTTTGTATGGCCTGAAGCAATCTCCTCGACAGTGGAACAGGAGATTCGACAAGTTAACGGCACACATTGGTTTCACTAGGAGCCAATTCGACCACTGTGTTTACTTCAGATTTCGACCTGGAAATTCACTTGTTATTTTGTTTCTATATGTGGATGATATCCTCATAGCTAGCAACAGTGTCAAGGATGTAATAGAGGTGAAGGCTAAACTCAGTAAGGAGTTCGAAATGAAGGATCTGGGAGCTTCCACCAGGATTCTTGGGATTGACATCCATAGAGATAGAAAGCAGTCGAAGTTGTGCTTATCTCAAGAGACATATCTACGTAAGCTTCTCGACAAGTTTGGTATGTCGAATTCAAAGCCTGTTGTGACTCCAACAAATCATCAGTTTAAGCTTAGTACTACTCAAAATCCGAGTACTGAAGCAGAAAGAATCTATATGAGTAGCATCTCATATGCTAGTGTGGTAGGTTCTTTGATGTATGTTATGGTTTGTACGAGGCCAGACATAGCGTATGGTGTGACTTGTAAGCAGGTATATGGCCAATCTTAGAAAGGCGCACTAACAAGCTTTGAAGTGGATTCTCAGGTACATAAATGGGTCTCTGAAAAGAGTCCTGATTTATGGTGGAGCCTGTGATGATGATAGCAAAGTCGAAATTGAAGGGTTTGTCGACTCTGATTATGCAGGTTGTATGGATTCCAGAAAGTCTATTTCTGGATATGTGTTCACTATGTTCGGCACATCAATCAGTTGGAAAGCAACGCTTCAGAAGGTTGTTGCCTTATCAAGCACTGAAGCAGAATATATTACCCTCACTGAAGCTGTGAAAGAAGCATTGTGGCTTGAAAGTTTTGCAAAGGAGCTAAAACTTCAAGGTCGAAGTATCACTGTTAAATGTGATAGTCAAAGTGCAATACACCTGTCGAAAAACTTAGCTTATCATGAGCGAACCAAGCATATCGATGTAAGGATGCACTTCGTCAGAGAGATAATCGAGCATGGTGAAGTCCAGGTGCTGAAGGTTTTTAATGATGACAATGTTGCTGATATGATCACCAAGACGTTGTCAAGTTACAAGTTTTTCCACTGTATGCAGTTGATAAAACTGCATGATGAAAGCTAGTTTATTCCCTGTTGTTTGTAGAGTTAGATCCAAGGTGGAGATTTGTGAGATTTTGGGTCGAACTCTAACTCAGTCGAGGAATAGCTTTCGTGTGTTTCGATAGGAGACAAGCATGAAGTCGAAGCTGGGTCACATGCTGATGTCGAAGGGTTGCATACTGTAGCCGAAGCTAGTTCTAGTATGTAATGTCGAAATATATATTGTTGACTTATTATGTCGAATTGCGTTTTGTGTTAAGGATCCAATTGATTAGTTAGCTTGTATTGTAAGTTAGCTAGTTAGCCTATAAATAGGCTATATCACTCAGGTTGTTGAGTCAGGCCAATTGTGATATTCATTTGTAATCATTTGTAAATCCTTATGAGAAAGTGAATAGTAACAAATTTGCCCTAATCCTTCTTTTTCTTTCTTCTTTATTTTTTCATCTTTCTCTCTTTGTTTTAACCGTTTTCATTATTCACCCAAAAACTCTGTTTTCTCAATCTTTATTTGTTGAAATGTATTGTTTGTGATCACAACACACTTTTCATATATTATTCATAAAAAATAATTTTTTAATTTAAAAAATATTGTTCATTGTATAAATACAGTGAACAGTGTATACAATGTATGTATTTAATGTAAGAAAATGGTGTAGAAATAACAATTCCTGTAAGAAAAATAATAATCAAATAATTAATTGTTGTTATCTTAATTTACACAGTCCATTCAAAATCTCAAAAAAGATCCTGCATGGACACATATCCAAACAAGTGCCTTACATGGTTAGTATAACCACAAACATAGCTGCCACATAACAGATCAATGAGGTTATCACCATTACCCACCATTTCTTGCAATTGTCACTTTTGCTAAAATTGATTGATTGAAGCTCATATGTACACATGTTTCGTTGGAGGACAAGTATCATGTTTTTCAACAACAACAAAAATGAGGAGACAATTGTAAGGATATTTGGTGAAGTGGTCACAGAGTTCAATAGTTAGATCCCCACTTTGAAGTTGAACGTGTGTTGTATTGGTTGAACAATGATTGATTTACATTGAGTTTACAAAATTTTAAGACATTTCAATTATTAATATATTAATATAAATTTTTAAAATTTTTATTGATTTTTTTAGAGTTTAATTTTTGTTGATAAAATAATATAAAAATATTGTTTTAATATATCAAATCTTTCATATGTGTGATTTCAAACGTTAATATAAATAAAATTTCCCTATCTATTTGTCATAGCATAAAAACTCTATATTTGTCTCCATTAAAATGAGAGTTTGTGTATCGATTTCAAACTTGGCAGTTGTTTCCTAATTTTCAACTTACTTCAAAAATTCTACTATCAAATAATTGAAAATTATATGATTAGGGAAAAGACCATTATACTTTTTATGATAACATAAAAGCTTGTTATCAGATAGCCATATTTAATTCCAAGACAATGGAAAAGATTTAAAAATATATATAACTAAAACATAATAGCATATCCAGAATTTCGCATATTAATTATATTTTCAAATGTGTGTCGAAGCAATAAAATGAAAAATAATTTAGATCTAATTTTTCCCATCTAAATATATTACTTTTATTTCGTTAAATCAATTTAATTGATAGTTGTACAAAGCCATCAGACTATAGGTAGAGGTGAAAATAAGTGTCAACTAATAAAGACCTACGATCTAATCTACACAGGTGTAGGTTAAATCAGATTTTTTTTAAATAGAAAAAATATAAACTTTTTAATAAGTCTATTTAATTAAAAATGTTAGATCACCAGTTATAAAAGAACTTTTAATTCTATCAAGCCGTTCTATTTAAATAAATATGGATAAATTTATTATCATTGTTATATTATATTTTGTATTTTGAATTAAAACACAAAAATAAAATTAATTATTTTAAAAAACTTACGAAAATAAGTTGGAAAAATATTATAAATAATGTCATACATTGTTTTTATAAATTCTCTCAAATAAATAGTATCATAATTCTTATTCAAATAGATAAACTTGATAAGTCCATGCAAACAAACACTTAGTCTCATTGATATTTTAATTTGTTAGTTTATTTTATCACTAGTTAAATTTCTTATTTAAAAATATTCAAATGAGATAGATTTTTAAGTAGATTAATAGATCAATCTGACATAAAAAAACCAAACTCAGGTTTAAAACCAAATTTATGATAGATTTCAGAGCAGACTTAAACTTTGAAATTTTTAGCAAATAAGACTTGTACTGAACAAAAATTTAAATGCAACTTAATAAAGATACATGTTTAATGTGCACCAACTTGTTAGAGTAACAAAATCAAACTTGCAACGAAGTTCTTACTGAAATTAAAACTTGGTCATCAAATTTTACTCTCCGTGAGTACATAGAGGTAAAGTGAAAAAGCCAAAAATAAAATACGCAAAATTACATAAATTTTGGGTATAAAGAAAATTAATATAGTTTAGAAACTTTCCACGAAATTAAATAACATACCAAACTTGCAACGAAGCCTGCGATGAACAACAAACTACTGGCAAAATTGGCTTAAGGTTTACAAAGAAATTTAGAGTTTTGAAAGATCAACGAATAAAAGTTATAAGAAAATACTCACTAAATAAAGGGATGAGATGGTGATCCACCTACCCAACAGTCTATAAACAACACATTCAAACAAATAAGATGATCGTCACATGAAATTTTCTTACGACAGTTATAGAGGAAATTTCTAGAGTCAATGCATAGATGAATATTGGTATAAGTTGAAAGTGGGTGATAAAGTTTAGATCTATGAGAGAAATTTCCATTGAGAAGAAAGGAAACTTTAATGTTAAGTCTCTAAATCTCTACACTTTTGGAATTGGAAAAAAAGTACAGTTTTAATCATTTTGAGAAAACACACTAGTCTTAAAATTGGAGAAATATTTGCATTCTTGGTAACATATGCATACAATTTATGTTTACTAGACTTTCCATTCCTGTATATTTGGGTCTTAATTCATTTTCATCTCTCAATTTAAAAAATATCAATTTGATCTCTAGACTTATTAAAAAGGATCACATACATCTTTACCATCTAATTCCTACGAACAAAGTTTATTTTAGTCTACATGGTATTTCGATTGGCGTATGTATAATCACCCTCGTCGTGTTTACCTGATTTATTCTCCATGCGAAAATAATTAACTCTAAATTGAACTAAGGCAAGCACAAGGTTCCTATTTCTCTTTGTAAACGTCAAACCTCAGATGTCTAATCACTTGTGTTCATTTTTTCTACATCTTGTCATCTCAATTGAAGAACGCGAATGAGTTCTAAACATTATTCTTTCATTGTCAAACAATATGGTAAACACAAAGATAATAGTTGAAATTCTGGCATAGTAGATAACAGTGTCTTAACACATGTCAAGACATTGTTTTATATAATTAGTAAACAAGGAACAAAATAGTAAACTGATATTCAAAATATCAGAAACTGCAGAATGACAGGTGTTTCGATATCTGTTACAACATGTTAATCAAAATTGAACTGTAAATTGCAGAATGATAAACAACACAGAATATGATAACCCAGTTCGGTGCAAATCACCTACATCTGGGGGATACCAATCCAGGAAGAAGAATCCACTATCAGTAGTATATTTTTATGAAAACAACCTCTGGTTTACAGTAAACACCAACGTTTACCTATCACTACCCAATGAAGACTTTATCTAAGAACTTCATCCTAGATAAGAGAAACCCATCTTACTCCCTAAATCACAACCTGTGATTATCTAACAGTTACAACAACTGTATCATCCAATTGAAAGACACCCCTTTCAATACAAATTTCAATCAAGCATCCTTGACTAACAAGTTAACTTGGATTTGCTTAAAAGCTTCATCCAAGAACAATACACGATTCATTACCTACGGGTTTCTGAATCTATACAAGTACTTATGTCTACTACAATGTATCAAATCGATACAGAGGGAGACTTACAAGAGAAACCTACGACTCTCAAAACCTAAACCCTACTTTACAAAATAGGATTCCTAAGTCGATGTCGTTATCTCTCTTTTTTCTATCTAGGTCTTGGTCTTCTTTTATAGCCTTCTGCTGCGTTGGGCTTTCAATTTTCTGTTGGCTAATTCCTTGATCCACGTTCTGATTGCTCCTTAAATCTTGCAACCGATCTGCAAACATCCTACTGTTAGTAACAGACACGATGTCCTAACATCGTGTTGGGACATCTTATCTGACATGTCTTTTTTTAGCAAGATTCTTCTTTGTTGTTGGAACATCTTGTGCAGCAACCTGTTTTACCAAAATTTGCTCAAATATTTAGAGTCTTCAATCTCCCCCTTTTGACAAATTTTGGCTAAAACTCCTTTTGCACAATAAACCCATGATGCTCTATATAGAGTATAAAATCTCGAAGTCATTTCAGCCGGCAGCTTACACTCTTCTCATGAGGAAGCGGACTACTACTCCGGGTAACTTAGAACACAGGACATGACTGTGTTCATAACTCAGATCACAGGACACAAGGAAGGATTTAGAACGTATAGGAAACCTTAGACTCAGACAAAATATCAGAGCATTTTGTCCAACATCCTTGCAAACCAACTGCAAGGACAGACTCAACCCCTGTACTTTTCTCCCCCTTTTTAGCCAAAAGTTGACAAACATGTCCAAGACATAACCAAAATCAGCTGGAACACACCCAAAAGCCGATAAATCTCACGAATACTCAGCATAACAAAAGAACAACCTGAGATATGAAGAAGCCAAAACCCCTTTTATATATCTAAGCCAATTCCATAGGATGTAACGACCCACTAAAAATAATGCAAGTCAATTCAGGACGAACATTAAAAGAGGAATGAAACTTCCAAAGAAAAATGTGTACCAGCTATCGCACCTCAAAAAAATCGCTTAATCGAAGACACGACCCTTCGCGCGAAAGGTGCGGAACGGTTCGACAGAGTCGCCACCGAACTTTATTTATCCCAAAAGAGGGAAAGGAAAATATCGAGAAAACCTTTGAGGAGGGATAAGAATATGGTCGTCGCAACCACATTCCGGGTTCGGGAGTCGATTACGTGAGGGGAAGGTACGCACACCCCCTCACGTCCGTTGTACTCAACGGGAACCTCTTGATTCGAATCGTGATACTCGTTAGCTAAGTTTGTTTGTTTTCTTCTCTATGATAAATGCAAAACGGTAAGATAAAAGGGAAAAGATGCTAAGGGGAAATGGGTGGTTTAAGGATAGAGTTCTCGGCAAGATCATCGCAATCATGTGCCTACGTATGCTCATTCAGACGAGAATGAGTAATCAGAGCAATCGTAGTTCGACTACGGGGTTTGACGGAAAAATTGTAGTGTGGACGCAAACGGGGGAAAAAGAAAAAGTGTGCTCGCCAAGATCATCGCAATCTTGTGCCTACGTATCTTTACTCGGACGAGAATAAAGAATCAGAGCAGTCGTAGTTCGTCGTACGCCCACGAAAAGAGGAGAGTTTGTTTGTTTTAAAAGCGTTAATTGCTCACACACGAGTAAGAGAGCCCGCACCTAAACAACTGAAGAGAGATCAAAGACTTGAACCCCCATTTTTCACCTTGAAAAAGAGTTGCGATAGTTGTTAGTCATTTTTTGAGTTTTATTGTGAAAATCTGCTTGACGTTGGATCAAGTGATTATTTGTATGCGAAGAGGTTAGTTTGAAAAAGAGTTTGGTTAGAGGTTGCTTTTGAAAATGGCTCGACGACGAGTCGAGAGTTTGGTTGAAAATTGGTTTGTTTGAAAATGGTTCAACGACGAATCGAGAATTAGTTTGAAAATAGGTTGTCTATGCTAGTCCCTAGGGGTGCTCCTAGTAAACAAACCACAATTAAAGAAACAACGAATGCGTACATCGGAATAGGGAGAGGGGTACATGTAAAATACAGGGGATGACATAAAATAAAAGGTCTCATTGTAAGGTAGCCCAAGAGGAAACCGTGTGTGTGCGAAGTGTCCTAATCTAAGCCTTGAGCAAGAGTCGGACAAAAGCTCCAAGCAAAGGATAGTAACCAACAGTCCACCAATTTATTGTTTTATTGTTTCGATATTTTTATTGTGTTTTGATTAAAGTATGAACAAAGAAACAAATAGGGGGTTAGATGAATAAATATGAATATGATATGAACAATGATAATAAGATAGTATGAACAAGATATAATATTGGCATAAAAGTAAATCAAGATAATATTGACGGAAATGTAAAGTTAGTGGTTAATCGGATGAATCGGGTCCAATATAGTGTTGAGTCATCATAGCACGATCTATGACGAAGATCACACTATAGGAGGATGCGTAATTTGATCTTTATGCTAAAACACGATGGAGAAATGATATTGAGGATCATTCTCCAATGAAATCCTGCCACACGAAAAGAAAAGATGGATGATCTCGTCTTAATCGTAAACTTTCGTCAATTAATCGAAGGTAACCTATCACGATCTCAAAGTATAGAAAGAGATCTCAATGATCACTCACTACAGATTTGAAATAATGAAGGTTAATCGCTTCAACCATCAACATTCGTGAATAGAAAGACTTTATCGATAAAAAATGAGAAAATAGAAGAAGAAGATGCGAAATGAAGTGAAAATCGAAATGAGATAGAAAAGAAGAAAGGTCCCATCTTTACCAAGATTTTAAATCGATAAATCGACAAACTATGGTTATAGATTTTCATCGACCAATAGTTAAAAGAAAAATAAAAGGGTGGTCTCATATTGATCTAGATTTTTCGATTTATTCAAATCAATAAATCGAAGACCTTTTGTTATATCATTGACCAATAAAATAAAATCGAAAATGAAAAGGAAATGTAATGAAAGTGAGAAGTAAAATCGAAATGAGATAGAAAAGAAGAAAGGTCTCATCTTTACCAAGATTCTAAATCGATAAATCGACGATCTATGGTTTTAGATTTTCATTGGCCGATAAAAAAAGAAAAATGGCCTCATATTGATCAAGATTTAGTCGATTTGAATAAATCAACCAAACTATGACCTTTTGTTATATCATTGGCCCTAAATAAAATCGAAATGAAAAGCAATAATGGAGATAATACAAAGATCAACTAAAAACTTTAAACAAGTTCTGAAAAAAACAATATTAAAAATCTTATTTAAAACAACTAATTAAAAGAGAGAAAAACTAAAGGAAAGGTGCTGAAATCAGAAATGGGTGTGAAAATATGGAAAACAAAAAGGTTAGATGAGAGTGTGTGAATCACGTGGGCTTTAAGCCCATCATCACAATTCCACACGGTCCTAAGAAAAAACAACAAACACAGGCCAATGAGAGCCCAGATCCATGTGGATAAACAAGGGAATCAGCAAACAAAGTCACAGATCAGATTCTCACTTTCAAAAAAAGGTCAAAGCAGAACAAGAATCATCCGAACCAGGTCAAGATGAACGGGATCCAAATCCAGATCAACAACAAATCAGACCTTTCTCTTTCGAGAATTCCAATCTCCTCCGTCTCAAAACCCAGGTTCAAAAAGCTCCACTTCTCGTTCTCGTTTAGTCTCTCCTCCTCTATCTCTTCTGGTTTTGAGATGTTATTGTTGATAGTGATGATGTTTGGGGTTTGGTTATTGATTGAAGAAGGAGCTTGGTTGTGGAGCGGCAGATTTAGGTGAGTTGTTATTGTTTGTGGAACGATTTGGGGTTTTGAAAAGGTGAGGGATTGTTGGTTCGGTTTGCTGTGTTGGTTTTGATGTTATAGGTTTGGCTTTTGCAGATTTAAAGAAGATGAGAATGAGGTGTTTAGCAGAAGGAGGTTAAAAGGATTTGGATGAAGTTTGTATAAGGGGGAGTTGTGAGGTTGTGAACATTGGTTAAAGGTTGAGTGAGGATTTAAGGTTATGGTGAGATTTTGGCAGGGTTTTGTGGCTTTTGAAGCTTCTTTATGGAATGAGAGAGGGTTGGATTTATAGAGGGAAAGAAGGGTGTTTATGGAATTATGCAGAATGTGAATTTGTTATTGATTTGTCGCTGCATATTTCCAGGTTGGCAGGGTTGTTTTGATTATGGAGAGTGATTCTGGTGCGTGGTTGCATGTTGGTTGTCTGTATGTGTAGCTGGCTTGTAATTGTAGTTGCGGTTTGTGAATTGGGTGTGCGTGACACGAAATTTTTGTCCCGCAAATTTGTTAGCTAGAGGTGGGGTCACGTTATACATAAGGTATAGGTTTTGGGCTTTTGTTTTTTGTACTGATGCAGGGTTTATCATTTTCTTTCGCTGCAATTCAATTTGATCCTAGTTTTTTATGCTTTGGTGGTGTGCTGAAAGTTGTGTGTAACGGCATTGGAGCGGACGGGTGCAGACCGTGACCTGTTCTGTTTTTGTTTAGGCTCTCTGTATGATTTATGTGGTGTTGAAAGGAAATAGTGATGGCTAGAATATATGATTGTGAATAATGTAGGGTGGGGTAGGCTGGTGCGTGAGATAAATGGTATAGCAAGTTTTGGAATTGTTGTAATTTTGTACTGGTGATAAAGTTGCTGCGAAATGCTGTGCATCATGTTACATGAAAGAAATGGCTAGTGAATGGTGGGTATCATGTTATATATGTTGGCAGCTTTTGGGCATAGGCTTGTGTAGCTTGTATTGCTCGTGTGGAGCTTCATGACATGCTATCTTTTTTTGTAATTTGGCAATTTGGTAATGGGCATGAAAATATAACTTGGAATCATTTTGTAAATGGACTTTTTTTGGAACATTTTTGTGTAAATGAACATATGGGCTTTGATTGTAAAATGACATGGTTTTGAATAAAATTTGAAAAATGAATTATTAATTTGAAAGGAATTTGGAAAGAAATTATGACTTGAATTGAATGAGAGTGAACTTTGTGAATTGGATTGATGGAAAACGGACAATTAAAAAGTGGAAATTGAAAAATAAACTAAAAATTAGGATATAGAATATGGATGTGAACGAACGGATATGACAAAGAAAATGGATATTGTAATGGATTTTAATTTATGAATATGGATATGGAGGAAATTTGGATATGAAATGGATAAAAATGTGGATAATCGAAAAATGGTCTTTTAGACATGGTAACTGATGAATGGATATGGAATTGCCCCTTAAGAACTATCAACCTTAGCCTCAAAACTTGGAATCACAAATCACTCTTGATGAACTTCACTACAATGTCTATATCGTTCTCTCTCTCTCTTTTCTTCCTAGGTCTTGGTCTTCTGTTATAACCTTCTGCTGCGTTGGCCTTTCAATTTTCTGTTGGCTAATTCTTTGATCCACGTTCTGATTACTCATTAAATCTTGCAACTGATCTGCAAACATCCTGTTGTTAGTAATAGACACAATGTCCTAACATCGTGTTGGGACATCTTATCTGACATGTCTTCTTTTAGCAGGATTCTTCTTTGTTGTTGGAACATCTTATGCAGCAACCTGTTTTACCAAAATTTCTCAAATATTTAAAGTCTTCAATAGTAATTATTATTCTGGAAATATTCACACTATAGGATGAGCATTTTAAAACCCTTCATCAAACAACTGTGGGTGATTTTTTTCATGAATTACTACAAGGTTCTACACAAATTGGGTATGATTACTTTACTTGGTCCTATGAAAAGGAGGAAGATGAGAATGCCAATTTTATAATAAAACAAAAAAAGGTTGAAAGTTATGACAAATGAAAATTAAATTCAAGCGAATAAACTTGTTCAATATTAAAGAAGAATTGAAGCACAAAGAGTCATAATTGATGCACAAAAGCAATAATTAGGAGATGTAGCTCGAAAGAACACTATGAAGTGGAACAAATTTTGGAAGGATTTAAGTTTTCTTGTATTTACTTTTTTTAAATGTATAAGTTGTTTATAGTTTAATTAGCTAGTTGAATTAATTGAATGTATAGAATATTCATAAAAATAATGTTATGTTATGGTTGTTACTATTAAGAAAGGCTTAATACCCTTTTTGGTCCTCTAACTATAGGTCTGGGTCCATTTTGGTCCTCTTTCTTTTAAAAGTTCCAAATTGGTCCCTTACGTTATCTAACTGAATCAAATTGGTCTTTTCCGTCAAATATTTGTAACACCGTTAGAAATAAATGACGTGGCATCTGACGTGTCGATTTTTGATGACGTGGCATGAGATTTATTAATTTTTTTATTATTTATAATTTTTTTTCATTATCCATGTCATTTTATTAGTAAATTATTAATTAATTATTAAATTTTTTTTTGTTGAATTTCATATAGAATAAATATTTGTACAAATTTTGTTGTAAGACAAAATTTTTGGGCCTGTTCTTTAGGGTAGGAGCCCAATAGTCAATATTTGTTGTTGTATTGTGAACAATTCTTTTATATAAACACTCAATTCTATTGTTCCAATTTCAATGTGGGACTTGAGTTAATGGAAGTATGAACAAATTATTACATCATTCACCTCTTTATACTACAAATCCTATACAAGTTAATCACTGTCATTGAATTGCAGGGATTAAAAGTAAGTGATTAAACACATAATTCATACCTAGTTCTTCGATATTTATCATTTAAATGTTAAATCAGTATCACTATACCACTGTTGCTGCTACTGCTTTAGATATACTGTGATGCTATGTTCAGAGAGATTGTTTAGGTGGAAAAGAAAAGGCTTGGGAAACGAATTGAAGGAGGTGAAGATGTTGTCTGTTTTTGTTTTTCTAAGTTGTTGTTGCAGGTCGTTGATGATGAGTATGGTTTGTGTGGAAGGAAAGGAGGATTGGAAAATGGAGTATGGTGAGTTACAACACGGTTTTACGGCTTATGAGCTGAAGGAGATTGGTGGTGGATTGAAAAACATTGGAGAAGAGATATGAAGGTGGTTGATGATGATTGTTGTGAAGTTTGGAGGTGAATAAAGGTTATCAATTTTTGGAATGTGGAGCTAAGTTCTTCAAAAGCTTTTTTTTTTCGAATGATTCTTATGTCTCACTCCCCTTGTAAACATTTATAAATTAGAGGTATTATTTTTAATGTTAATGATAATTCTTACCCTCAATTTCTCTCTCAATCTCTATCCCTCTCTACACTTAATTTCTCCATTTTCCAAGTTCACAATATTTATAAAGAATTATTCAACAAAATAGTCAATTTCTCCATTATTGTTTCCAAGTTCTTAACAATATTTATAAAGAATTATTCAACAAAATAGTAACTCCATAAATAAGGTGATCCTTCTCATTGTGATAAAATGACAAATTGGCAATTAGATAGAAACAGAGGTAGGAAGTTGTTTGGGTACTTCACAAGCAAGCCATGCACTGCCGTGATCTGCATTTACTGAACCAACAACCAAGCTCTATTCATAAATGAAAACTTCTGAAAATGTGCCATGATGTACATAACTGATACAAAATAATCATACTACGTCTCAACGTAAACACAACAACTAAATACTCAATGTGAACACAACAACTAAATATTATTGAAATCAATACAAACAAAATGTTTCTTAGACAGATCACTAATCTAGTTTGACTCAACATAAATAAACACAATAATGCCAGGGAAATAGTTTGATAGGCTTTATTCCATAGGAGAGTCAATTTTATAATGACTATATAAGCGTCATAATACAAAAGAAGAACATGACAAAGCTCCACCCTTACTCTGCCTAAGACTCTAACAAAGTTCACAATACATGAATCTGTGGCTATGTGCCCTACAAGCAATAATAAAATTGATATTACTCAGCTCTGGATTGGCCAGCACGGGAAGACAGGGTGATGCCAACAATGAGACCATACAATGCCAATGCCTCAGCAAAGATAAGAATGAGAATCATACCGACAAAAAGCGTCGGTTGTTGAGCATTTTCTCTGCAAAAAGAATTAATTTTCAGGAGTTAAATTCAATCCAGTAAAATGAAACCTAAACAATCTCTCTGAACATAGCATCACAGTATATCTAAAGCAGTAGCAGCAACAGTGGTATAGTGATACTGATTTAACATTTAAATGATAAATATCGAAGAACTAGGTAAGAATTATGTGTTTAATCACTTACTTTTAATCCCTGCAATTCAATGACAATGATTAACTTGTATAGGATTTGTAGTATAAAGAGGTGAATGATGTAATAGTTTGTTCATACTTCCATTAACTCAAGTCCCACATTGAAATTGGAACAATAGAATTGAGTGTTTATATAAAGAATTTGTTCACAATACAACAACAAATATTGAATATTGGGCTCCTACCCTAAAGAACTTGGGTCTGTGGCCCAAAAATTTTGTATTACAACAAAATTTGTATAAATATTTATTCTATATGAAATTCAACAAAAAAAATAATAATAATTAATTAATAATTTACTAATAAAATGACATGGATAATGAAAAAAAATTATAAATAATAAAAAAATTAATAAATCCTATGCCACGTCATCAAAAATCGCCACATCAGATGCCACGTCATTTATTTCTAACGGTGTTACAAATATTTGACGGAAAAGATCAATTTGATTCAGTTAGATAACGTAAGGGACCAATTTGAAATTTTTAAAAGAAAGAGGACCAAAATGGACTCAGGCCTATAGTTAGAGGACCAAAAAGGGTATTAAGCCATTAAGAAATGAGTAATGTCGTGAGCCATGCAGTCGAAAACCTCTCATTCCTTTCACCAAGATTCCTTTCATTGTTGAAGAGCCTTCGTAGCCTTGTGTTGCACCCCAAAATTTTCCCTCCTTACTTTATTACTAACTGGCTTATGTTTCATTACATTTTTTCATTATCATGTGTGCATATCATTGGTTCCTAGCATGGGGTCAAGGTGCCTGAGGCAGTTCTTCAGAGGGTCAAGCAAGAGAGCTCAAGGGATCACTCTCTCCTAACCAGTGCATGAATTAGGGTTTTGAAATTATTGGGTTTATTGCTCCAATGGGCAAGCTCCTTGGGTTTTTATCATCACCAAATGGCATATCTTATCTTTGTTGGAGAGGATACACATCATATTCAGAGGAATTTGGATTTGGAGACTGTGTTATTTCCTCCTAGACTGAGGGTACCACAACTAGGGTTTGCTATAAAGTCAGTTTATTTCTGATTTTTTGGGCAAGACTTAATTCTATGGTATTCCTTGGGTCCCTAAGTACCTAGGGATGGGAGGTTGTCCATCAGTTTGGTTCAAGAGAAGTTCAATTGGCCGATGGATTGGAAATCAGGTGAATGGGGTAAAAGTCAACGGTGAGAGGAAAAGTCGACTGTGGAATTTTGAGGTTCTATCCAAGGTTTTCAAGGTCTCACATCCTCATATGGTCATCAAGAGTCAAGTTTCAGGCCATTTGTCAAAAATCAGGAGTTGGCACAAAAGTTACCAAAAAATGGAAATGACCTATAATTTGAAAGTTTCCTTTTTGGGCAAGTTCCTGCACTGCATTCAACTAGACTTTTCATCATCAAAGAAGCTTCAAATGAATTTTTCTCCAACATGAAAGTTGAAGATTTTTTTCTCCTCTTTCCAACAAGTACTAGTGAGTCTCCATATCATTTGTGAAACTCAACTTATGGTCAAAAGAAGGCAAGGTGGTTTTTAGGGTTTCATTTTCACAACTTTTAGGTTTTGGGACATATGGACCTATGATTAATTCCATTGCTTCAAGACATGTTCCAACATCCAAGAACAATCCCTAAGGAGCATTTTTGGCTTTTTAATCAAGTGGTTTCATGGGTCATTATTCACTTATTTTCCATTATGTCAAAAAGCCAAGTCATCAAAAACTCATGAATCAATTGTTTTTCAAGGCCCAAGTTCAATTGTGGTGTAATTAGCAATTCACATATGGGTGATCCATCATGGATTTCTTAAGTATACATGCATGGAGAGAGGTGTAATTCACATTATGCAATTTTCCAAAATTATTCAAAAAATCATTAAACAAGTAATTACCCAAGCCCAATTCATTATCAGAGGAAAACCCTAGCCTATTTAAACCTATCCATGCACTGGTTAGAGGGCTAGACACGTGATATTTTGGAGAAAAGAAAGTGCAACCCTAATTCTTGAATTCATTAGATCTCTCAATCTACAAGGAGTTTCTTCAAAGTTCTTCCACAAATCTCTTCCTGGTGATCTCTAGAACACAACCCAACCACCATTTGCAGTCAAAAGCAAGTACACGTGTGGAACCATCTCAGGTTAGTGTTGATTTTGATGATCATGAAACTTAATTTTTAAGTATGCATATTGTTGTGTGATTGTCACTAATCATGCTGGTATAATTTGTTTTGTGTTTGGACGTGTGTATGGCTTGTTCTATGTGTTTAAAGTTTTGTGCCCTAATGATATTTCGTTCGTTTTTTATTATACACTAACAATTTGTGATTTTTGATGCCATATTTGGATTCCTCGTGATTTTCTGGGTCGGATAGTGTACCCCTTTGCATTTTCTGGGCACTTTTAAGATTGCAGGTGGCGGAGGACGGCGGCCGGAACCCTAGCTCCGGCGGCTGTGAGGGTTCCGGCGAAGGAAGGTTGAAGACACAATCCTCACCCTCCATTCTCTCCATCCAACGGTTCACAGCGCGCCATGTGTTTTTTTCTTTTATTTTTTTTCTGATTTTTAATTATTAATCAGGTGTATATTACCCCATGATCTTACCGTGTGCCATCCAATTGTTTTATTTTGTTTCGTTTACTTTTTATTTTCGTTGACTAATCCTGGACCATGTGATGAATCGTCTGGTGGAAAATGCGCCAACAAATTAAAATTACATGTGCCTTGCACATGGCTGGTGTATGGTATTCAGTTCTCTTTGGTGTGTGTGCGTACATGGTTAGTGTGGTGTACCTTCTCATCTTAACCACTGATCTGCAATACTTTTTGATTGTGTTGACCAAATAATGGACGCAGGATGCATCTAAAGGTGAGGATGAGTCAACATGGTTGACTGAGGTCCACTTGTGGGCGTTCTTTTTTATTTTTGATTATTTTCCGATGGACTTTTGACCGGGCCTTGCTAATCACGCCCCACCCTTCCAGCCCATTCTATTTTCAACGCAATTTTTTATTCAGTACACCCCCCATACTATTTTCATATTTTTATTTTATTAATTCATTATCATTTTCATATTTTAATTGTTAAAAATGCATAATTACATTAAAAAATCCCAATAAAATTCATGCATCATTTTTGTTATTTTATGAAATTTTTACAAATTTTATTTTTATTTTTATTTTATTTTTTATTATCTAAATTGAATATTTATGCATTTTCTTTTTGAATTATCCACATCATGGATATCTAATTTTGTTTATTTTATTTCTCTACAACCATAAAATATTTTTGATCCGTTCTTTTTTAATTTGTTCACTAACATTCTAAAATGCCTTAAAATATTTTTATTTTATTTTTAAAATTATTGTATATTGCATTTTAGTCCTTCCCTTTGGCACACTGAACCCATCTTCTCACCTGAGCTTTGCCTAATTGTTTAAATGGCTAACACCTTGATTTTTTGTAGGGGTTTTTGGTATTTGGCTTGTTTATGGTTGATACATATTGATATTTAATTTGGGAATTTTAGGAATTATTTCCCTAATTATTTGATTTGCTTTCACTTGAGACCCTTTCGTATGCATATTTCTGATCAGGCATAAGTTCTTGTTTGAAAAGCACTTGTGCCATTGCTGTGGGGTTGTTTATTTGACTTCTGGATTCATGTTTGGATTGTTATCACTATTGCATGCCATTGCTTGGGTTTCATTCACCTCATTTCTTTCACTTGTGTCTGTTTCTCACTAACCTTTTATGCAGGGACTAAGGTAAGTTCTTTAAGGGCATGGATAAGTATCCATGGTCACCCTCCCTCTTTCCTTCTCTTATCTTTTTCCTTTAGGATTTAGGTTGCCGTCAAGCCTCACTAACCGTACGTCACCCATGCAATGATAACTTTAGGGCTCATAGTCTCCCTTTAAAGTTACCCTTGTGTCTTCTCTCTTCTCATCTCAAATTTCTTTAAAATACTTAATAACAAGTGTATTGCGCACGAGCCTTAAGCGTGGGGAATGAGAAATGAGGGGCTTCCTCTCATCTTTCTAGAGTGCTTAGCGAGCGTCCTGTCTTGGGACGATGCATTAAGTATTCGCCCATGTGCCCTAGACTTTGGTGCAATGCAGCTTATGAACTAACTTAAGCCACTTCTGTCCTAAAAAATACAAACCAACTTCAAACCTTTTTGTCCTTCGGGATCGTCAAACTAAAGGCTATTTTCAAAAAGTGCACCTTACTTTCCGTCTGAGACGCAAACAGGCATCGACCCTAACTGACGGACGCGAACTTAACGTCGCTCATAAAAAACACAAAAAGAACTTGGTCCAAACTACATTGACTCTGAATTCCCCATTGCACAAGGGGGGTACGTAGGCCTAGGACGTCGATGTCTTACCGAGTCAGTCTTTGTTTTTCCCTCTCCGTTTTAGTACAGCCCTAGATGATAGGATAACTCACCCTTAGAATAGACAACAAGAGTGGATCCCATCGAGTACGATGAACGCGTGGGGTGCTAGCACCTTCCCCTCGCGTAACCGACTCCCGAACCCAGGTATGGTTGCGATGACCATTCCTTTCCCTCTTCCTCAGGTTTATGCGGTGTTCCCTTTCCCTCTCTTGGGATAAATTTACACGGCTGGCGACTCTGTTTTTCCGCACCACTCTCCCGTTTGTACCTGGATGAAAATCCTGGGAGCGACAGCTGGCGACTCTGCTGGGGACTGGTTGACCTACGCTGGTCCATCCCTAAGTGAGTCAATCCTAGCGCTTGCTTGTCTTTGTTCTCTTTGGGTGTTTGTCTTTGTTTTGTTTTATGTGTTATATTTTATTTTTATTTTTACCGCATTTTCTGCATTTCATTTTTTATTACTGTCATACTGCTGTGATGTGCTGGCTGTCTTTGTTTTGCAGGTTGGGTGGGACCGAGAGGTAAGCCCAATACCAGGCTTGAGTATACCCTAGGACTAAAGTGGAAAGTAGTGGGACCTACGTGCCCGCTTGGTACGTTTTTGTGTTCGCGAAATTCACAACCAGACGAGGCTATCTTGGGACGTATTCTAACGTGTGTGTCTTGCGCATGTTGGGGTGTTGATCTAGAGAGTTGTCGACTCTGGTGACCGATCACCGAGGACCTTAGTGGAAACATCCCTCTTTAGTGGTGACAGTGGCAGACCACATCCTGTGGCAAACCCATTCACACCCAAGGGCCCACTTTGGAACTCGCATAGGATGACCCCTACGTTTTGAAGAGAATCAGTGGAGGCACTCCTCGATTGACGATAGTATTGTACCCCGAGGGATAAATGTACTATTGTTTCTCGACCTCAGTGCCAAAGCTGAGGACCTTCCGCTTTGGAGAATCAGTTAAGGCCTCCTCGATTGATGATGATGCCAAACCATAAATGGTGAACGTATCATCATTTCTCGACCTGAGAGCCCGGGATACTGAACATCCTAGTACCCACATGTGAGAGGGGATGGGCGTTTACAGGTTTGCAGGTAACTGAAGCCTTCAACCTACCCTGCTTTTCTGGATTTCTTATCAACATTTGATCATTTGGGTCCCTGGTTATCTCAGTGGTTCAGAATTCTGGTTTTCTGGGTTGTGGTTCTCGTTCAGTTAACAGCACAGCACATCCAGCAGTGTGGCCTTGACCCCATGTTTGCATGAGCATATCATTTTCTTGCATTCTAACATGTTTGACATTTTTCAGGGCTTGCATCTTACTCTTGATTCCGGTTTTCTGAGGTTACTTCAGCATGGATGTCCAGAGAAAGAAGACTGTTGCCTATTCGTTCCCAGATCCGACTTTGACATTGATTCACAAATTGATTAATATGGCTGGTCCCGGAGTTCGTACAGAGTTTAGTGGAGTGTATGGGAGACTTCTGAAGTTTGTTTATAATATTTCCAAGTATGAGAAGGATGCCATTCATACACTTCTTCAGTTTTATGATCCGTCTTTGCGTTGCTTCACTTTCCCGGACTACATCTTGGCCCCAACGTTGGAGGAGTTCTCATTTATTTTGGGAATCCCCATCAGCCATGATATAGTTTTCTTTTCTGAAGAACACCCTGGGGTAAAAGAAATGGTTGTTGCTCTTCATATTAGTGAATCCGTTCTGAACAGTAATATTGAAGAAAAACAAGGAGTTAAGGGTTTCCTATTGAAGTTCCTGTTTGATCAAGCCTGCATACATGTCAAAGAGAAGAATTGGACGGCTTTCCAAGCTATTCTAGCTATGTGCATCTATGGGATTGTCCTGTTTCCGAATATTCCTGATCTGGTGGATATGCATGCCGTCAGAATCTTTATTTCGAAGAATCCTATACCTACCTTGCTAGGTGATGTGCATCACTCAGTTCACTACAAGAATGAGAATAGGCGTGGAAAAACTGTGAGTTGTTGTGCACCACTCTTATCTACTTGGTTTCTGAGTCGTCTCCCCGAATCTGGCGCTTTCGTTGATACGAAAGATTCTCTGAAATGGTCAAAGAGGGTTATGGGCTTGACTGCTGACAACATTGTTTGGATCAATCATGATTTGCTAGGAATGGAGATTATTTACAAGTGCGGAGAATTCCCTAATGTACCCTTGATAGGGAGAAAAGGTGGAATTAACTATAATCCTTCCCTAGTTATCAGACAGTTTGGTTATCCTTTGAGAGGTCCACCTGATGAGAGAGACATCAGAGAATCCTTATTCTTCAATGGTATTGAGGATCAAGAGATGATGAGGAAGATTGTGAATGCTTGGAAACAGGTGACCAAGAAGGGTAAAACTTCGTTCGGAAAATGCAATAACCGGGATTTTTCTTCCTATAAAGAGTGGATTAAGAAGAGAGCATAAGAGGAGCTTCTTCCCTTCCCAGTGGAACCACCTTTGTATCCTTTGGTGATCGAGCCTCCTACCACAGTTGAGATAGAGAAGTTTGATAAGTTGTGGGCGGAAAAGGAAAAGCTGCGGGAAGAAAATAGTGAGCTAAAAAGATAGATCTATCAGTGGAAGCATGAGCAGGGTGAAGCTGTTCATACCGCCAAGTTGAAGACAGAGCTCCTTGCTAAAGCAGAAAAAGAGCTAGCGGACATGGTCACATCCAGACAAAAGATGAAGGAAGCTTTGGGTGGTATCAGTAAGGTTCTCGAATCTAAGAAAGAGGAATTAGACAAGGCTTTGCTGAAAATCCACAGGTTCAATGATCACCAAGAAACTGCCATGGCCGAGAATAAAAGAAAGGAAGACGACTACATAGCTAAGATTGATCAGTTGAAGTCGACGCTCAAGAAGAAAGACGCTGAGATCTTATCAGGGATATTCAAGAGACAAGTAGTCGAGGGTCGACTCAATGAAGCCATAGCCTCCATGGAAGAACTGAAAGTCCAAACTGAAGTGAAGAAACCTAGACGTGAGGGTCCTAGCATGGATGGTGCTACTGGAGAAGATGCTTGGGAGTTACATTGCCGATACTTGGATGGGATCATACACAGGAGAGACCTTCTCATTCAAGGGCTAATTCAGAGGCCGAAGCATCCCGATACCAGAAAGTTGTTCAAGGAGATTCAAGACTGGTGCAGAAAGCATAATGGATAGGGGGATTGACACTTGTGAATTTTGATGATATGCCATAGTTTTCTGTTTTCTTTCATTGTATGTGGATCACCACCAGGCTTGTTGGTTGGGACCTATGGTTTTTATATTCATACTTGTTATCTCGGATTTGTGATTGTTGACATTTGGCATTTCTCTGGTTTTCTTAATATATGAGCAGAAGTTCTGTTCTATCTTGCTATTAAACTGGAATCAAGGGGTGGATCGCCCTGCTAATATTCGAACATGTTCATTTGCATTTGCATATTCATAATCATTTTGCATGATAGGTGTTTATCTCCGGTATTCTTATCTTGTTCTCATCTCAGAATTGCAGATCAGCATATCCACCGGTATCCTACTAGACAGAATCAGAAGAGACTTATGGATCAGCTACAGAAGAGATCATTGAGATGCAGACTCGTATGAACCAATTCATGGAATTAATGCAAGGGGTTGCTCAGGCACAAGAGCAGTTGAGGACTCTCGTTCAGCCACTGATTGCGAGGGTTTATGATGACGGTGTCCTTCATGGAGGACTTCAGACTGGTGTTACTGGTAATGGTCAGAATGGTCCTACTGGCGAAGGTGTTCCTGTTTCTGGTGTTGTGATTCCTCCGGGTGGAGCTGAAAATGCTGGGGGAGGTGGTACTGGTGATGGCGCAGTTCAGGGTCGTCAGTATGATGATGTTCAAGATGATGCATTTTCTCTGCCAGGTGGGGATGCCGGTCCCCAGATTGACAATGATCAGAGAATCAGGTTGATTGAGGAACAGCTAAGGGGTGTTGTGAATCAGGATTCTGTGGGAATGAATCTAGAGGATTTGGGACTGGTTCTAGGCGTTGTTATTCCGCACAAGTTTCAGACTCCCACTTTCGAGAAGTATAATGGTATGACTTGTCCGATGACCCATGTGAGGGCATACGCAAGTAAAATGGCTGCGCATGCGAAGAATGAAAAGCTGATGATGCACTGCTTCCAGGATAGCCTATCTGGGGCATCCCTGGAGCGGTACATGCAACTAGAGAGAAAGGATGTGCGTAGTTGGAGAGATCTGGCAGGGGCATTCATTAGACACTATCAGTATAACACTGATATGGCTCCTAACAGAACACAGCTATAGAATCTGTCACAGAAGAACAATGAGAGTTTCAAGGAGTACGCTCAGAGGTGGCGTGAACTGGCAGCTAGGGTACAACCTCCCATGTTGGAGCGTGAAATGATAACTATGTTTATGGCCACCCCGCAGGGTCATTACTATGAAAAGTTGGTACCGTGTATGACTGAAAAGTTTGCTGACTTGATCTTAGTAGGGGAGATGGTGGAAAGCGGAATTAAGGCAGGAAAAATATCAGGCGGTGATGGGTCATCATCTGGAGGAAGTAAGAAGCCTTATGCCAGTGGTTATAAGAAGAAGGAGGGAGATACAAACTCTGTGTCATCATATAGTGGTAGAAATGGACCTCGTCAGAACTACAATCAGCAGGTGGCTTCTGTAACCATCCCAACAGCACCTCAGCAGCCAGCAGGGTCTCAACAACAAAATCAGGCTCCTTACCGATCACAACCTCAGAATAGGCGGGATAGGCATTTTGACACTCCGCCTATGTCCTACTCTCAATTATTCCAGCATTTGTTAAAACTGCAGTTAATTCAGACGAGAACATTGGCTCCACCCACTGGTAATCCACCTCCCGGCTATGACGCCAACGCCCACTGTGAGTTTCATTCTGGGGCACCCGGACATCATACTGAGAACTGTAAAGCTTTTAAGCATAAGGTTCAAGATTTGGTG
Organism: Lathyrus tuberosus; assembly: GCA_022829125.1. Classification (NCBI taxonomy): domain Eukaryota; kingdom Viridiplantae; phylum Streptophyta; class Magnoliopsida; order Fabales; family Fabaceae; genus Lathyrus; species Lathyrus tuberosus. The sequence continues at coordinate 585,545 of JALAZF010000757.1, read as the reverse complement.
GATTCCAAAGCCATCAATTTCTCCAATGACGTTCCAAATGTGAATCAGAATCTGATGCCGAATCACGGTGGGCTGAAGGTCAATGCTATTATTGAAGACTATGAAGACTTGAGTTTGATTTCAGATGTGAACGAAGTCCAAACTCCTTTGGGTGTGGTGAAGGAAAGACTGTTGAAGGGAGGGGTATTTCTCGGTTGTGATGAAGGTTGTGTAGGATGTGTGTCGCAGCCAGACGGTTGTGATTTATTGAAAGCAGGTATTCAGAGAATGATTAACGAATGGGTATTACAGTTTGACAGAGGTTGCAAGCAGAGTAATGTTACTGACAGAGAAATTGATGTTGCCACGATAACAAATCCATTCAAGACAATAACTATATCAGCGCCGGCGAGACCAGCGCCGGTCACTATCACTGTTCCTGGACCAGTCCCGTATGAGACTACCAGGGCCATTCCATGGAACTATGGGGCCGAGGTGTTTGTTAATGGTAAGAAGCAGGAATTGGAGGATACATCAGCTGTGAATACAGGGGTTGGAAATCTTGTTGAGGCAGGGGCTATCACTAGGAGTGGTAGGGTCTTTATTCCGTCCGAGAATCAAGCTGGCAGTTCAAGACAAGACAAGGGTAAACAGATGATGGATGAGTCCGTACAGAGGCAGGAAGCTAATAATTCTACGACAAAGCCAGGTGGGGATACTTTCTCAGAAGATGTAGAAGAGTTTATGAGGTTGATCAGAAAAAGTGATTACAAGATTGTCGACCAACTTCACCAAACTCCATCGAAGATTTCCATTTTATCCTTACTGTTATGCTCTGAGGCACACCGAAATGCATTGCTGAAGGTTCTGAATATGGCTTATGTACCGCAGGAAATATCCGTCAATCAGTTAGAAGGGGTTGTGGCTCATGTGAATGCTGGTAATGGTTTGGGTTTCACCGATTTAGATCTGACTCCAACTGGGAGGAATCACAACAACGCTCTGCATATTTCAGTAGAATGTCGTGGTTCTTTGATGTCGCATGTGTTAGTTGATACTGGGTCATCTTTGAATATGTTACCAAAGAAGGCTCTAATGAAGTTGGATACTCGTGGGTTGATTTGTACACCAAGTGACTTGGTGGTACGTGCTTTTGATGGCTTCAAGAGGTCAGTTTTTGGAGAGTTAGTTTTGCCGATCAAGGTGGACCCTGATATTTTCAACACCACCTTCTACATAATGGATATTCAGCCTGCCTATAGTTATTTGTTGGGCCGCCCATGGATCCATGGTGCTGGGGCAGTAACTTCTACGCTGCACCAGAAGTTGAAGTATATGGTGGATGGCCAGGTTGTGACTGTTTGTGGTGAAGAAGATATCATGGTGAGTCACCTATCGACCTTCAAGTATGTAGAGGTAGATGGTGAGATATAGGAAACTTTGTGCCAAGCCTTTAAAGCTGTGAAGATTCCCGAGGAACCCCCAAAGGCAGTCATTCAGCCTGAGGCGGTTGCCCAACCTGAAGTCGTCATACAACCAGAAGTTCCAATGTCCTCTTTCAAAGAGGCGCGTGCTATAGTTGAAGCGGGTGGTTCTCGGAAGTGGGGCAGTGTTATTGATGTTTAAAGGAAGCAAGATACTCATGGACTGGGTTACAAGCCGCCCAGGCATTCTGAAGAGCCTCCCAAGTTCTATGGTCCAGTCCGTTTCACCAGTGCTGGTGTTTTCTTCGACAGAGTCAATGCTATTGAGGATGAAGGAGATAATGATTGTGACATGGATGAATGGATCTGTCCTTGCATTCCTAGTCAGAGTCTAGGCAACTGGTCCTCCGAGAAAGTTATCCAAGTGACGCGCCCGGAGTAATTCACTTTTGTTTTCTGTTATGTTGAGTCCTACGTTCTGCCCAAGACGTAGTGATATTTATTTGTATGGCTTGGATGTTTTATTTGCTATTCTTATCATAAATAAAGGACGTTTTTCATTCAAATATTTTGATCCCTGTCTTTCTATTTTTACTTTTTACATTAACCCACATCAAAATGGCAATGTGTCTTCTTGTTTGTTGCACTCATAATAAACATAAAACATCCATCATGCAGGTTCCTTTGTTCAGATTCCACCCATGACTTAGCTATGGCTCGATATGACTTCGACAATCCCATCTATCAGGCCGAAGAAGAGACTGACGAAGACTGTGACTTACCAGAAGAATTAGCCAGGCTACTGAAACAAGAGGAAATGGTTATTCTACCTCATCAGGAGGAGGTTGAAACTGTTAATCTGGGAACCGAGGATGTTAAGCGAGAAGTAAAGGTTGGGGATGCCCTGGAAGACACCGTTAAGGGAAGACTAATTGAGTTACTTCGAGAGTATGTGGATATCTTCGCCTGGTCTTACCAAGACATGCCTGGGCTTGGCACTGACATTGTTTCACACCGGCTGCCGCTTAAAGAGGGTTGTACTCCACTCAAGCAGAAATTGAGAAGGACGAAACCAGATATGGCTGTCAAGATCAAGGAAGAGGTTCAGAAACAGTTGGACGCCGGATTTCTGGCTGTGACAAATTATCCTCCGTGGGTTGCTAATATCGTACTTGTACCTAAGAAGGATGGGAAGGTCAGGATGTGTGTTGATTACCGAGATTTGAATAGGGCGAGCCCGAAGGATGATTTCCCGCTCCCCCACATTGACGTGTTAGTGGACAATACTGCTCAATATTCTGTGTTTTCCTTCATGGATGGCTTCTCTGGATATAACCAAATCAAAATGGCCCCAGAGGACATGGAGAAAACTACATTCATAACACCGTGGGGAATGTTTTGCTACAAGGTAATGCCCTTTGGATTGAAGAATGCTGGGGCAACCTATCAGCGGGCGATGGTGACTCTCTTTCATGATATGATTCACAAGGAGATTGAATTCTATGTTGATAACATGATTGCGAAGTCACAGACAGAGGAAGAACACTTGGTAAACCTCCAGAAGCTGTTTGAAAGGTTGAGGAAGTTCAGGTTGAGATTGAATCTGAACAAGTGCACTTTCGGCGTGAGGTCTGGTAAATTGCTGGGTTTCATTGTTAGTGAAAGGGGTATAGAGGTTGATCCTGCAAAGATAAGAGCCATACACGAGATGCCTGAGCCAAGAACAGAGAAAGAGGTTCGTGGTTTCTTGGGGAGGTTGAATTACATTGCCAGGTTTATCTCTCATCTGACAGCCACATGTGAACCAATTTTCAAGTTGCTGAGAAAGGATCAAGAGGTCAAGTGGAATGAAAATTGTCGAGAGGCGTTTGAAAGGATAAAGACGTATTTGCAAGAACATCTAGTCTTTATGCCACCGGTGTCTGGGAGACCGTTGATTATGTACCTTATGGTTCTTGAGAATTCAATGGGTTGTGTGCTCGGTCAACACGACGAGACGGGTAAGAAAGAGCACGCCATTTACTACCTGAGTAAGAAGTTCACTGATTGCGAATCAAGATACTCTATGCTGGAAAAGACATGTTGTGCACTCGCTTGGGTAGCCAAGCGCCTAAGACAGTATATGTTAAATCACACAACCTTGTTGATTTCGAAGATGGATCCGATTAAGTACGTGTTTGAGAAGCAAGCACTTTCTAGAAGGATAGCCTGTTGGCAGATGGTTTTGACAGAGTACGATATTCAGTATGTTTCTCAGAAGGCCATTAAGGGAAGTGTTCTGTCAGAATATCTTGCTAAACAGCCAGTCGAGGATTATCAGCCTATGAAGTTTGAGTTTTCGGACGAGCATGTTATGTTTCTGAAAATGAAGGATTGTGAAGAGCCTCTGCCTGACGAAGGACCAGAGATTGGGTCTCAGTGGAAGATGATTTTTGATGGGGCTGTCAACTCATATGGTAATGGAATTGGGGCAATCATTACAACCCCGAAGGGTTCTCATATACCTTTCACTGCCCGGTTAGCGTTCGTATGTACCAACAATGAGGCGGAGTATGAAGCATGCATCATGGGGTTAGAAGAAGCAATTGATTTAAGAATTAAGAACCTCGATGTCTATGGTGATTCCACGTTGGTAGTTAATCAGATTGCAGGAGAATGGGAGACTCGTCAAGCAAACTTGGTGCCTTATAACAACTATGCCAGAAGGTTGTTACCGTTCTTTGATAGGGTGGATTTTCATCACGTGCCCCGAGCTGAGAATCAGATGGCTGATGCGCTGGCGACGTTGGCATCCATGTATAAGGTGAACCGTTGGAATGAAACTCCGTCAATTAGAATCATGCGTCTGGACAGACCAGCTTTTGTGTTTACAATTGAAGATGTGTCCGATGGCAAGCCGTGGTATCATGATATTAAGGTTTTTCTAAAGAGATAAGAGTATCCAGAGGGTGCCTCCACCAAAGATAAGAAGACTCTGAGAAGGTTGGCAGGAAACTTCTTTCTGAACAAGGATGATGTGTTATATAAGAGGAACTTCGATATGGTCTTACTACGTCGCGTTGATGAACACGAGGCAGGCTCATTGATGGAAGAAGTTCACGAGGGTTCTTTTGGTACTCATTCCAGTGGACACACCATGGCTAGAAAGTTGTTGAGGGCAGGATATTATTGGATGACTATGGAGTCTGATTGTTTCAAGTAGGCTCGAAAGTGCCATAAATGCCAGATTTATGCAGATAAGATGCACGTACCGCCTACGCCTCTAAATGTGTTGTCATCTCCTTGGCCTTTTGCAATGTGGGGCATAGATATGATTGGAAAGATTGAGCCCACCGCTTCCAATGGGCATCGTTTCATTTTGGTTGCCATTGACTATTTCACAAAGTGGGTGGAGGAAGCCTCGTACGCCAACGTCACCAAGCAAGTGGTAGTCCGGTTTATAAAGAAGGACATCATCTGTCGTTATGGGGTCCCGGAGAGAATCATTACTGATAATGGCTTGAATTTGAATAATAAGATGATGAAGGAACTATGTCAAAGTTTCAAGATCGAGCATCACAATTCTTCTCCGTATCGTCCGAAGATGAATGATGCTGTTGAGGCGGCAAATAAGAATATCAAGAAGATTGTGCAGAAGATGGTGGTAACATATAAGGACTGGCATGAGATGTTACCTTACACCCTACATGGTTACCGTACTTCGGTGCATACGTCAACTGGGGCAACCCCTTTCTCATTAGTATATGGTATGGAAGCAGTTTTACCCTTAGAGGTCGAGATTCCGTCTTTGAGAGTTCTGGCAGATGTGAAGCTTGATGAGGCTGAATGGGTACGTTCCAGATTGGATCAGTTGAACCTTATTGAAGAAAAGAGATTGGCAGCCATCACACATGGTCGCTTGTATCAGAGCAGGATGAAGCACACCTTTGACCAGAAAGTGCGTCCTCGGAATTTTCAGACATGTGAATTGGTTTTGAAAAGGATCCTTCCTCCTCAGACGGATCACAGGGGCAAATGGACTCCAAACTACGAAGGGCCGTATGTAGTCAGAAAGGTTTTCTCTGGTGGAGCCTTACTACTTTCAACTATGGATGGCGAATATTTTACATCCCCTGTGAACGCAGACGTAGTCAAAAAATACTTCGCATAAAAGAGACCCGCTGGACATAAAAAGAGGGTCCAGGCAAAAAGGGGCATCCCGGCGAACCATAAAAAAGGAAAAGGTTCGGGCAAAAGTTAGGGATAAAATGTAAAAAGAAATGTGTAAACCCGCAAAGTTGAAAACCTGAAAAGGCAACTTTGGCAAAAATGGGTATCCCGATGGATTGAAAACCCGAAAAGGGCGATCCAGTTAAAAGTTAGGGATTTATAAGCGAAAGGCTAGGGTCTGCGTTCGATCTGTGAACACTCTCGATACTTGGAAGTTCTTAAAGAAAGGAATCAGTACAGTTAGTCTCTTCAAAGGTCAAGACATTTGTGGATAAGCAAGTCATATGGGTCATAGCTGAGTCGAATCATGGTGGATATCTGGTCCCACATTGCCGACATCTGTATTTTCTTTTTGCTTTTGCGCAATTACCTCTTTTTAGGAATTGCTTCCTATTGTAAATGCCTATTTACAGGCCACTTTTCTCAATAAAATATTCATTTCACTCCAAAGAGTTTTCTGTTGTTTGTTTTACTTTTACTGTTTTGTTTGCAAAAACGTCCGATATTTTTGATAAACATTGCATATAAAACTTTGAGCTTTGCGAAGCATAACGAAAAGCAGTATAAATTACTTGGCGTTAACAGTGATAGTTATGTTGTGGCATTCTCCTCTTGTTGTTATTTGACTTGCAGGGCAACAAGATTGTATTTCCCCAGCAGTTTGCTCTCCCCAGCATTGAGATTGCACCTTTCCTCAGCAGAGCATACCTTCCCCAGCAGGATACCTGGGAAGTATTTTCTCCGGATCAAGACGTTATCTCCCCACAGAATCAGGTGTTCACTTCCCACATTCAGTCAGGAAGCGTGCTTTCGCCGACAATGTCATATTTTAGTCCCCAGCAAGGTGGGAGTAAAGTCATTCTCCCCGTCAGTAGACTAAGATCAGAAGTATCCCCAAGCAGGTTAGTATCATGGATTATTTTCCCCAGCAGGTTCTAAGCCAATCGGATATTAGCAATCTTCAGTAACAGACTTCCGGTTCCGTTATTGGCGTTCATTCTCAACTCCCCCAGCAGAGGAGAAATCTCGGGTTTTGGATGTTACCTTCAATGAAAGACAGGTAGGGTCCCCGGTAGTTCTTTCGGGATTTCATCCCCAGCAGAAGTTGTTGATCCGAGGAGTCGATCAGTATGACCCTTCTCAGCAGAGTTCTTGGATTCAGAGGACAATTTATTTTTGTCATCCCCAGCTGAATGGATCTTTTCTCTCCGGCATTTATTTTGCTGGAGGGACCCTTTTTGCATGTCATAAGAATTTGCATTGCATCCTCAAACGCGTAGCATTTCCATTTCGTATGGAGCATTACGACAAAATTCAAACATTTGCATTTAAAGCATAAGCCAGGTTTGACGCTTTCCTTGCCAGTTCTCTTTCCCAGCAGAGATGGCATAACTCAGGAGGTTTTGGAGGGATGCGTTCCTCATGTTTGTGGTCCTCGGCAGAGTCTTTTATTTAGACTTCTCCTTTCCCCAGCGGAGTCATCTTATCTGTGGATCTTGAGTCCGTTAGAAATTTGCTTTTGTTTGGCCTTTCTCTTTTGTGAGATCCAGTTTACCAGTATCCTTTTCTCAGTAGGGGTGGTATGAACCAGAAGTTTTGTTTCACGTTATCCCCAGTGAAGTTGCCACTTTATGTTGGTTATCCTTTTGCGGGTACAAATGAGGTTGTATTCGTCTTGTGGATGCGATCAAGGTCGTATTCGCATTTTCTTTGTGGGTAGAGTGATTGAGGTCAGTCTTCCTTTGTGGGTACAATTGAGGTTGTATTCGTTTTGTGGATGCGATCGAGGTCGTATTCGTATTTTCTTTGAGGGTAGAGTGATTGAGGTCAGACTTCCTTTGTGGGTACAATTGAGGTTGTATTTGTTTTGTGGATGCGATCGAGGTCGTATTCGTATTTTCTTTGAGGGTAGAGTGATTGAGGTCAGTCTTCCTTTGTGGGTACAATTGAGGTTGTATTCGTTTTGTGGATGCGATCGAGGTCGTATTCGTATTTTTCTTTGTGGGTAGAGTGATTGAGGTCAGTCTTCCTTTGTGGGTACAATTGAGGTTGTATTCGTTTTATGGATGCGATCGAGGTCGTATTCGTATTTTCTTTGAGGGTAGAGTGATTGAGGTCAGTCTTCCTTTGTGGGTACAATTGAGTTTGTATTCGTTTTGTGGATGCGATCGAGGTCGTATTCGTATTTTCTTTGAGGGTAGAGTGATTGAGGTCAGTCTTCCTTTATGGGTACAATTGAGGTTGTATTCGTTTTGTGGATGCGATCGAGGTCGTATTCGTATTTTCTTTGTGGGTAGAATGATTGAGGTCAGTCTTCCTTTGTGGTTACAATTGAGGTTGTATTCATTTTGTGGATGCGATCGAGGTCGTATTCGTATTTTCTTTGAGGGTAGAGTGATTGAGGTCAGTCTTCCTTTGTGGGTACAATTGAGGTTGTATTCGTTTTATGGATGCGATCGAGGTCGTATTCGTATTTTCTTTGTGGGTAGAGTGATTGAAGTCAGTCTTCCTTTGTGGGTATAATTGAGGTTGTATTCATTTTGTGGATGCGATCGAGGTCGTATTCGTATTTTCTTTGAGGGTAGAGTGATTGAGGTCAGTCTTCCTTTGTGGGTACAATTGAGGTTGTATTCGTTTTGTGGATGCGATCGAGGTCGTATTCGTATTTTCTTTGTGGGTAGAATGATTGAGGTCAGTCTTCCTTTGTGGGTACAATGGAGGTTGTATTCGTTTTGTGGATGCGATTGAGGTCGTATTCGTGTCTTCTTTGTGGGTGGAGTGATCGAGGTCAGTCTTCCTTTGCGGGTGAAAGTGAGGTTGTATTCGTTTTTTGGGTACGATTGAGGTCGTATTTGTTTTTTTCTTGTGGATGTGGTTGAGGTCATATTCCTTATTTTTAAGCACACTCTTCTTACCATTAGCAAATTTCCGGGGCTCTTTCGGTATTCAATCCTCGTGTACCCTGGAATGTCTGAGAGCCGTTGCTATCATACCTTTAGGACCAAGTTGTTTGAATATGGGCAGCTGTTGCACCCCAAAATTTGCCCTCCTTACTTTATTACTAACTGGCTTATGTTTCATTACATTTTTGCATTATCATGTGTGCATATCATTGGTTCCTAACATGGGGTCAAGGTGCCTGAGGCAATTCTTCAGAGGGTCAAGCAAGAGAGCTCAAGGGATCACTCTCTCCTAACCAGTGCATGAATTAGGGTTTTGAAATTCTTGGGTTTATTGCTCCAATGGGCAAGCTCCTTGGGTTTTTATCATCACCAAATGGTATATCTTATCTTTGTTGGAGAGGATACACATCATATTCAGAGGAATTTGGATTTGGAGACTGTGTTATTTCCTCCTAGACTGAGGGTACCACAACTAGGGTTTGCTATAAAGTCAGTTTATTTCTGATTTTTTGGGCAAGACTTGATTCTATGGTATTCCTTGGGTCCCTAAGTACCTAGGGATGGGAGGTTGTCCATCAGTTTGGTTCAAGAGAAGTTCAATTGGCCGATGGATTGGAAATCAGGTGAATGGGGTAAAAGTCAACAGTGAGAGGAAAAGTCGACTGTGGAATTTTGAGGTTCTCTCCAAGGTTTTCAAGGTCTCTCATCCTCATATGGTCATCAAGAGTCAAGTTTCAGGCCATTTGTCAAAAATCAGGAGTTGGCACAAAAGTTACCAAAAAATGGAAATGACCTATAATTTGAAAGTTTCCTTTTTGGGCAAGTTCCTGCACTGCATTAAACTAGACTTTTCATCATCAAAGAAGCTTCAAATGAATTTTTCTCCAACATGAAAGTTGAAGATCTTTTTCTCCTCTTTCCAACAAGTACTAGTGGGTCTCCATATCATTTGTGAAACTCAACTTATGGTCAAAAGAAGGCAAGGTGGTTTTTAGGGTTTCATTTTCACAACTTTTAGGTTTTGGGACATATGGACCTATGATTAATTCCATTGCTTCAAGACATGTTCCAACATCCAAGAACAATCCCTAAGGAGCATTTTTGGCTTTTTAATCAAGTGGTTTCATGGGTTATTATTCACTTATTTTCCATTATGTCAAAAAGCCAAGTCATCAAAAACTCATGAATCAATTGTTTTTCAAGGCCCAAGTTCAATTGTGGTGTAATTAGCAATTCACATATGGGTGATCCATCATGGATTTCTTAAGTATACATACATGGAGAGAGGTGTAATTCACATTATGCAATTTTCCAAAATTATTCAAAAAATCATTAAACAAGTAATTACCCAAGCCCAATTCATTATCAAAGGAAAACCCTAGCCTATTTAAACCTATCCATGCACTGGTTAGAGGGCTAGACACGTGATATTTTGGAGAAAAGAAAGTGCAAGCCTAATTCTTGAATTCATTGGATCTCTCAATCTACAAGGAGTTTCTTCAAAGTTCTTCCACAAATCTCTTCCTGGTGATCTCTAGAACACAACCAAACCACCATTTGCAGTCAAAAGCAAGTACACGTGTGGAACCATATCAGGTTAGTGTTGATTTTGACGATCATGAAACTCAATTTTTAAGTATGCATATTGTTGTGTGATTGTCACTGATCATGCTGGTATAAGTTGTTTTGTGTTTGGACGTGTGTATGGCTTGTTCTATGTGTTTAAAGTTTTGTGCCCTAATGATATTTCGTTCGTTTTTTATTATACACTAACAATTTGTGATTTTTGATGCCATATTTGGATTCCTCGTGATTTTCTGGGTCGGATAGTGTACCCCTTTGCATTTTCTGGGCACTTTTAAGATTGCAGGTGGCGGAGGACGGCGGGCGGAACCCTAGCTCCGGCGGCTGTGAGGGTTCCGGCGAAGGAAGGTTGAAGACACAATCCTCACCCTTCATTCTCTCCATCCAACGGTTCACAGCGCGCCATTTGTTTTTTTCTTTTATTTTTTTTCTGATTTTTAATTATTAATCAGGTGTATATTACCCCATGATCTTACCGTGTACCATCCAATTGTTTTATTTTGTTTCGTTTACTTTTTATTTTCGTTGACTAATCCTGGACCATGTGATGAATCGTCTGGTGGAAAATGCGCCAACAAATTAAAATTACATGTGCCTTGCACATGGCTGGTGTATGGTATTCAGTTCTCTTTGGTGTGTGTGCGTACATGGTTAGTGTGGTGTACCTTCTCATCTTAACCACTGATCTGCAATACTTTTTGATTGTGTTGACCAAATAATGGACGCAGGATGCATCTAAAGGTGAGGATGAGTCAACATGGTTGACTGAGGTCCACTTGTGGGCGTTTTTTTTTTTATTTTTGATTATTTTCCGATGGACTTTTGACCGGGCCTTGCTAATCACGCCCCACCCTTCCAGCCCATTCTATTTTCAACGCAATTTTTTACTCAGTACACCCCCCCATACTATTTTCATATTTTTATTTTATTAATTCATTATCATTTTCATATTTTAATTGTTAAAAATGCATAATTACATTAAAAAATCCCAATAAAATTCATGCATCATTTTTGTTATTTTATGAAATTTTCAAAAAATTTATTTTTATTTTTATTTTATTTTTTATTATCTAAATTGAATATTTATGCATTTTCTTTTTGAATTATCCACATCATGCATATCTCATTTTGTTTATTTTATTTCTCTACAACCATAAAATATTTTTTATCCGTTCTTTTTGAATTTGTCCACTAACATTCTAAAATGAATTAAAATATTTTTATTTTATTTTTAAAATTATTGCATATTGAATTTTAGTCCTTCCCTTTGGCACACTGAACCCATCTTATCACCTGAGCTTTGCCTAATTGTTTAAATGGCTAACACCTTGATTTTTTGCAGGGGTTTTTGGTATTTGGCTTGTCTCTGGTTGATCCATATTGATATTTAATTTGGGAATTTTAGGAATTATTTCCCTAATTATTTGATTTGCTTTCACTTGAGACCCTTTCGTATGCATATTTCTGATCAGGCCTAAGTTCTTGTTTGAAAAGCACTTGTGCCATTGTTGTGGGGTTGTTTATTTGACTTCTGGATTCATGTTTGGATTGTTATCACTATTGCATGCCATTGCTTGGGTTTCATTCACCTCATTTCTTTCACTTGTGTCTGTTTCTCACTAACCTTTTATGCAGGGACTAAGGTAAGTTCTTTAAGGGCATGGATAAGTATCATTGGTCACCCTCCCTCTTTCCTTCTCTCATCTTTCTCCTTTAGGATTTAGGTTGTCGTCTAGCCTCACTAACCGTAGGTCACCCATGCATGATAACTTTATGGCTCATAGTCTCCCTTTAAAGTTACCCTTGTGTCTTCTCTCTTCTCATCTCAAACTTTTTTTAAAATACTTAATAAGTATCAAGTGTATTGCGCACGAGCCTTAAGCGTGGGGAATGAGAAATGAGGGGCTTCCTCTCATCTTTCTAGAGTGCTTAGCGAGCGTCCTGTCTTGGGACGATGCGTTAAGTATTCGCCCCTGTGCCCTAGACTTTGGTGCAATGCAGCTTATGAACTAACTTAAGCCACTTCTGTCCTAAAAAATACAAACCAACTTCAAACCTTTTTGTCCTTCGGGATCGTCAAACTAAAGGCTATTTTCAAAAAGGGCATGTTACTTTCCGTCTGAGACGCAAACAGGCATCGACCCTAACTGCCGGACGAGAACTTAACGTCGCTCATAAAAAACACAAAAAGAACTTGGTCCGAACTACGTTGACTCTGAATTCCCCATTGCACAAGGGGGGTACGTAGGCCTAGGATGTCGACGTCCTACCGAGTCAGTCTTTGTTTTTCCCTCTCCGTTTTAGTATAGCCCTAGATGATAGGATAACTCACCCTTAGAATAGACAACAAGAGTGGATCCCATCGAGTACGATGGACGCGTGGGGTGCTAGCACCTTCCCCTCGCGTAACCGACTCCCGAACCCAGGTATGGTTGCGATGACCATTCCTTTCCCTCTTCCTCAGGTTTATACGGTGTTCCCTTTCCCTCTCTTGGGATAAATTTACACGGCTGGAGACTCTATTTTTCCGCGCCACTCTCGCGTTTGTACCTGGATGAAAATCCTGGGAGCGACACCTTGTCTATGCGAGAGGTCATATCCGTAGTGGCAGTGGTAGCCTCATCTCAAAACTTCCTTTCTGCAACCAAAGAGGATTGATGATCCGCGTTCTTGGAAGCAATAAAAGTGGGGGCCCATGAACTTTTGTTTCCTTCTGAAGAGACTTCTTCTTGTCTACCTCTTCCTAAAGAGCCAACAATTTTTTTGGAGCTGAGATCTCTCAAGATTAACCTCCTCGCATTTGCGTTTCCAGGTATTTATTTCATTGATGGGGTCACCCATGGCTAGAACATCACCTATGCCAGTAGCATCCAGGGAGAACAAAGAAGTCGTCCGATAAGTATATAAAGTAGCCTTGGAAAATAGTTTCATCTTATCCGCCTCATGAAGGTTATAGAGGTATAAAAGATCCTCCATAGAGATTGAAGTAAGTGATTATTGATAAGTGAAGAGAATCTGGGATGGGAGAATGGCCGACAACATAAGTAGAGGTGTAGATGACCCAAAAGAAGCACCCCTTGATAGTCGGGCCTCGTTTGGCCAAATCCCCCTCTAGAAAACTTTGATATTGGTCCCCGTACCTCTTGTTATTTGCAAGAGGAGACAAAGCATGCTCTTCAACACCTACAAAGTAGCCCTAACATAAGGTTGGTCCTAACCAGATGTGACTGGGGGATTTCAGTAGCAGCAGATACACTAGGATCAACACGAGGAGGAGTGAGGGCCCGAGCTGAAGAAGTGGTAGTGGCAGCTTTAACTTCCCGTTCTTTACTAATGTCAAAAACCTTATTCAAGGAATTCATTTTAACTACAAATACCAATTCAGCCCAGAGGTAGAACGCCTTTATCAAAGCCCAAGCACTTGGATGAAGCTACGAGGGACAATCTTTAAGAACTTTAGCACCTCCACTTCAAACTAGGAAAAAGGTAACCGCAAATTTATCTTAGTAAACATGCATTCAAAAAGGAATAAAGCATTCCCCAAAGTTGTGACATATCCTTTTGCTTGATTCTATAGGGTGAACTAACCAATCACAGGGACAATCTACTTCAGTATTAGCCTCGCTCACTGCTGCAAGACTATTTAAAGCAAAGAGGGTCCCAAGTATTTCAAAATCCACTCAACTATACTTGCTTGCATAAATCGGCTCCATAAGGTCGATACTCCCTATAGGTATCACGTTAACTCAGAAGATATCAGATAGCCAGAGCATATCGACATCAATAGGTTAGGTCCCACGTGTTAGATGATCCTTAATATTGACATCACTTAGATCCCAACCAAAGATGGAATGGTAAGCCCTGATGAAATTTCAAGCTTCTTCCTTATTCAATTAAGCAACTTCTACCTCCGGTGAAGTCAAAGCATGGAAAACTGAACCTCTTATGGCTCTGGAGGAAGCAGGCACATAATTGACTGCACTATCACTTTTATCATTGTCATAAAAAAAGGAGAGCGTCGAAGGAAGATTCGTTAAAGGAAGTTTCTCTATTAAGAGAAGCGGTAGAGAACCTCTCAGACTCAAAACTACTGAACACATTTATAATGACCGAGGAAGATTGGCTATTAAATAAAATATGAAAGTTTGAACTAGCAGGTGTTTATGTTCTAACTAAAGGAAAGGAAACATTATTTCTATAATCACTAGACAGATTTATAGGAGAATTATTCATATGAGCCATAGCAAAAATAAATATTAGGTACAAGGAAATAAGCTCAGGGTAAGAATGGTGCCTAGAGAGAATGGAATTTGGTGAAGAGGGTAAAGATTAAATGCAAAATATGAAAGCTTCGTTCTTAAGAAGATAAACGCTCAAGCAAAGGCTCCTAGAAAGAAAAGAAATCACTCTCACAAAAGAGAAGTTGACTCTTAGAAAATGATAAAAAAATATGTCCCATAAATCTAGGAAACCATTATATAGAGGGAGCGAGCAGCATGTCAGATCAAAGAGAAAATGTAAAGTTAAAAATCAAAGGTTAGAGTATCAACTGCACTCGGGGCCACATGCCTGAAAATCAGTGAAACGTCTCAATGATGGAAAATGCATTTAATGCGCTTGTTTCCCACCACTTATGCAAATTTTCCCATGGTCATCCCACTCCGCCATGTGGTCGGCTTTGGTAGCGATGTGTTGCTCGCAACTTTGAAAGACTTTTCAGTTGATTAAATACCCGACAAGCCTTTAGGGCAACTGTTTAGACCGACCAAATGTCCAATACACGTGAGATCTAAATATCCAGTCCAACCATGCAAAGCTCAATTGGAATCATCCAACTTATATAATCTACGCATGTAAGACTCAAGGTACACTTTTATAATATCATAATTTCAATTTATTCATCTTGAACTGTATAACCTACCTGACTGTTGAAATGCTAATCTTACATATCCATCCTCGCAACATTATATCAAAGATCAACAACACTGCATTTGAAGGTTATCCTCCATCAATCAATCACAATTTTTTTCTTGTAAATTATTACCGAATGAGTAGTAAATAAAATAAAATTGAATGCAAAATTCTTAATTCTACATTCAATTCATATGGAATTGCACTCAGAATATCAACTAATCAACACCGTTAATAATATTATTTTTTTCTATTAACTCAACTGCTGAAATTTCAATTCTTAAAATTATTTGAATAGGGATAGAATTGATTGGAAAAAATCCCTTAGATGGTTTTTAAGTTTGTTGGGGTGTGTAAAAAGCAACAGTCCAGAGCTGCAAAAGTTCACGAACTTCATTGGACTCTGCCCAAACACTACCATCCTAGTTCATGTGTTATTATTATTAGTACCTAATAATTAGCCAAAATGGTAACGCACTTTAATTTGATATTTTTGTTAATATCTAACTTCTTTTATGGATTATTCAATTTCAATTTAATTATAATTTCACACATTAAAAATAAGAAATAAATAAATAAAGTATTACATGTTTGAACTCACGCTTTTATAATTAATCATGTATTTAATTATTAACTGAGCTGATTTAACATAATTAAAAATATAAGTTTCTTAAGTTCTATCTATTTTAAATGTTTTAATTGTTTTAACATACATTTAATATTTATTTTGCTTGATTTAAGTTTTAATTCTCTGTACTTCATTCGCAAAATTAGTTCTCATATTTCAAATTAAAATTATTTTGCTCCATTTTTTATATTTTATTTAAAATTAATTATGTGTTTATTTTTTAAGTTATGTATCATTTGTGAAACGTTACAAATTATTATATATAAACTTTGATAAAACTTAGAAAATAATTATAAATTACACATTTATAAAATAAAATAAACATATTATCAATTTTTAAATGCAAAAACATGAAGAAAATTAAAACTATTTGAATTTAAAATGAAAAAATGAATGATGCACTCACAGTTGTAAAAATATTTTATACTGTCAACCAATCACGACCATGAATCCCGCCAAATCAGACTGTAATTTTTAAAAAATTTATATGACATGGCAAAACGTTATGTTTTTATTGGATAATAGTGTAAAAAAATTTTACACTATCAGTGAATATCAATTAAACTCATTTAAAATATAAACACTAATTTTATAAATGAGGTAAAATGGGAAAATAAAATTAAATCAACTTTTTATTTTTATTTTTATTTTTATTTTTTAATATATTTTATAAAAATTAAAATAAAAAATACTAATAGTAAAAATAAATTGTCTTTAAAGGTTAAAAAAAATCAATAAAAAGAAATAATAAAAAACTGTCATTTATATTCTCCTTCTATTTTTTTTCTACATTCCTCTTCTTTGTCTCTATCTCTCTTAATGTCACTCTCTCCTTCTAAAGCAAAAATAATTTCATAATAAAGAGAGAGATTGAGACTAAAAGAGAAAAATAGAAAGGAAGGAGAATAATGAAGAAAAGGAATAGAAGGAGAGGATCTAAATCTCACTTACTTTATTTAATCTAAATTTACGTGTGTTTCAAAAATACTAAAAATACATAAAATTAATTACTTTTAAATAATTTTGAAATTTTTATTTTTTCTCCATAACCAAATCAAAATGAATATATAAAACTTATTTATATATTTATTTTATTAATATGAATTAATTTAATATTTATTTTTTATAAATAAATTATTAATATAACTTGACTTTCCCCCTCACACTAATTTAATTTATTATTTATTAATTTTAAATTTTCTTAAATAATATTTTGCCTTTCTTTTTTGCCTCTTATGAAGTATTAATGAAATTTTAGAAATGTATGATGGATGTAGGCATTATAATGGACGGGGCAGAGAAATTTTGTCTTCTCCATATTCAAATCTAAATCTCAATTAAATACATGTTATTTGCCCTAAATCTAAATGGAGATAAATAATTAAAACAAAAACTCATAATAAATGGATTTGTGTATTTTGCTCCATTTCATCTCCGCATTAAAATCAATTTCTTAAATTGAAGGTTTAATTTATCTTTTGCCCCTTTAACTTAATTTATTGTTTCGCTTTAGTTTATTAATTAAAAAAAGTTACATTATAATTTCTTAAAACGATTTCGTTGGTCTAATTGATCCCTTCTGTTAAATTTTCAGAATAAAAAAAAAACATTAACTACTTACGTGGCAGGTATGACCTGGCTTTTTTGGCTTTTTATATTATAAATATTTAATAATCATATGATTCATTGGAACCCTAGATGCCACACCCACTTTCTCTCTTCCCACAAATACTGCCTCAAAAATGTCGTACAATTCTCAACTATTTTCATCTTCAAAACACAACAACAACACTAAAATCAAAACACCTTCTTATAACAATGGGTAACCGTCGATATCTCTACATCCTTCATTTAAAATTAAAATTCTTCATTGTTTCTTCTCTTGTTTCTTTTTATTGTGATTCTTCTACCCTGTTCATTGTTTTTTATTTGAATATGAATTTTTTTTTATATGTAGACCATCCGTTTGAGGTTTAGATCCACAATTTGCTTTTATCTCGCAACTTGCACCAGTAAATCCTCCCACTCGAGATAAACGTTGCCTTCACTTGTGAGTTTCATAATCTCCATTTTCGTCCTTTTCCTTTTATTCCTTTTAATCCACTAAGTTTTTTTTTTGAATTGCAAATAAATTGGGTTCTTTTTGTTCATCAATTTTTCTATAACATTCATCATATTTAAGTGTTGTGTATTTATACTTGAATTTCAAAACCCTAACCTAATTGGATTTTACTTCCATTTCTCAAAATTTTCGAATTTGTGCATAAGTTTTAGAATTGTAACATTTTATATATGCAACTAATTATCATTATATTATTTCATTGTTATTCCATGTCAATTATGTTTAGATGTATTGCATTTCTTGTTTGCAGGAATCTCTCTTATAGAAAAGATTTTATTGACTTATATTGTAGGTGCTTTCGCTTTAATGCAGTATTCAGCTCCTGATCTTTTTGCAGATTGTCGAAAAGAGCTTCAGAATTAATTCACACTCTCAAAGGTCAAGAACATGCACAACTATTGTGGGTTTTTGCATCTCTGTACGAGCTTGCTTACGTCGTATTTGATTCTTTAGACAAACTTTTCAAAGATCTTAGCCAATCAAGAGGTTTCATAGGTGAAAAATTATCCAATGACCATGACCAAATTTACTAACTTTAAATAGGGACGAGCTTGGGAATATAGTTTGGTCTTATGCTGTCTTTGAACAACTGGATAGAAGTTTCTTCTCTTATGTCTGGAAAACTGTATAGGGAAGATATCATGTTTTCTTCTCTGGTTCATCTTGTAAACCAGTGCTTGAAACTTGAATTCCCAAATCTTCAGTTGTCTTTATATGGCAAGCTCGAGGATAAAATTTCACGCGCTGGAAAAACTAAAAGTTTCAATCAGAAGATAACTTCGTCATTTCAGAAAGAAGTTGGACATCTTCTTGTTAGCACTGGACTTGAATGGGTCAAAGAATATGTTGTAAATTACTATACTTTAGATGTTATGATAGTTTAATATGTTGTAGTTTGACATCTTCATGGAAGTGTTTGATATCTTTTTTTACACATTATTAATATTTTGTGGGAGGTTCTTAACCTCCTAATATAAAACCTTTTTAGTTTAAACAAAATATTACTTTTTTAATATATATGCTAACTCAGCTTGCCAACCTGTCATGCCACGTAGCCAAGTTAACATTTTTTTTTGAATTTTTAACGGCAAAGACCTTTTTGTGTAACAGAACAATTCTTATGGGATCAACAGGTAACTTTTTTTTGTTAAGGGACCAAAGCGAAACATTAAATTAAGTTAAGGGACTTTGGAACTAATTATGCCTAAATTAAAATAGTCAATTTTTTTCAAGGCAAAAGTTTGTCTCAAACTCTAACAAACATTAGAAATAATAAATTAACACAATCATGAAAATTTTCTGACATACAGCTTAAATAAAATATTTTAAATTATCAACGAGGCGGGTTAGAAAACAAGTTCAGAATGAGTACTAAAGTCCTTGTTACCCGCCTCGTACCTATCTTTTAAAATTGGAGAAATTCTAATTTATACCCGAATCCAACTAAAGTGGATTTTTCTCGTCAAACTTGGGTGAGTTCAAACGGATTCGCGCATAAACGGATTGTATTGTCATGTGTAGTTGAATAAACTGAATATCAATTCAATAAAAACCATATTTATTTGGTATAAATCGGATATCCTTTGCACGCAACTATATAGACTAATCTCTTGAGTCGACTAGGACTACAATAAACAAAAAAAATCTTCCTCAAAAAATTTAACATTGTTGTGTGTCTAAGAATGGATTCGAATCCAAGACCTCTTGTTACTACGTGCCCAAAACTGGATTCAAAAATAAATTTAATATAAATCACATTTAGTAGACTTAGATCAGTTTTTAAAATGTCATTCAAAACAAATCATAGTTTTATAAATCAGACCGAACCGGTTGAACCGGAAGTCAGAGCGGTAACCGATTTGATTCAATTGTTGGATCAGGTATGTAATTGAACCGATGAGAACCGATAAAAATTAGTGTAAACTGGTAAAAATCGGAAAACCAACGGTTAAAATTTTTTTTTTCTAAATTAAAACGACTTCGTTTTTTATTTTATATATATATATATATATATATATATATATATATATATATATATATATATATATATATATATATATATATATATATATATATATAAGAGAAAGCTGATATTATTTTTTTAAAAATTGGTGACAGCGATGTTAAATATAGTAAATAAAAGCTATTGTAGTATTTGATAGACAACAAACATAAATTTATATTTGAGATTGATACTTTGATTAAACTTTTAAATCAATTATTTGACTCAATTTTATATTTGAGACTGATTTTTTGTTAGATATCGAGTCTTCCGGTTCGACCGATTTAATATTTATATAATTTTGTTATAGTGACAGATCTATTCAACCAATATATCTGATTTTATCCAGTTTAGTTATTCAATTCGACCAATACCTCAATGGTTTGATCAATAAAACAGTAACTTAATATCTTCACTTATTCGATAACCGATTCAATTTTTAAAAAAAACTAAAACAAATTCAACCCCGTATAATTTTAATTTCAACGTCAGATAATCTTTTATCTTAAAACATACGCAAACTATACAACCAACACGTTTAATTGTGCTATAAAAACAAATAGTTGTTTTAGAAAATTGGTTTGTGCAGGGAGTATATGATCAACTCAAATTCAACCCCTGTAATATTAATTACTAATATATACTGTACTCATGGGATTTTTTTGTGCCTACTTATTTTTCTTTGCTTTAGTATAAAAAAATCTCGAAAAGAAAAACTAATACAATGCATTGGGCCAAATCATACTAGCTCCAATTTTTTGAGATTTAATCTTGCCACTCTTACATTTTGATCTCACACCTTCACATATTTTTATAATGATAAAATTATTTTTACATTATTTATCTTTCAAAAAATTATATTCTGGAACAAATTTTCACTTTAAAGAACTGGTAAAGATAAAAAAAATCCGTTAGTTAATTAGAAATATTTGATAATAAAATTTTCGAAAAAGGCAAAATGTATTCAATTTTATCAGAATTTTAAAAAATCGGTATGAGTTTTTATCGGTTTTTTAAAAAAATCCGATACTTTATTGCATTTATATTGGATTTTTTTTGGAAAATTTGATATTTTGTTGGAGTTTTACCAATTTATTTAATTAAAAACAGAAACATTTGGGAATTAATTTTGTATTTATCAGATATTCAAAAAATTTGATATATTGCTATCAGGTATTTCAAAATATCCGTGAAACTTTGAGAAGTTCCGGAATTTTGGAAAAATTCGGTACATCAAATATTTTACGAACAGTTAAAAATCAGATAGTTCAAAATGTTTCATTTGTGCGCTCCAATAGATTTTACACATTTTTTCACCATTGACGTTATATGTTTTACGTTCATGTTTAATTTTTAACTGGTTCAAAAATTAATAGGCTTACGATATCTTCGACGTTGATAGTTTATTTTGTATATGTTATAAATGGACATTGTCTGTTAGTAAACAACATGGTATTATTGTTATTATTCCTTCTGATACCGCAAATGGAATCAGAGGGAGGAGAGATAAATTGATTATGGATTGTAAGAGATAATGAAATTACAAGAAGAAGAATTCTTCTAAGAGTCTAACTCATGTTAAGAACTAATCGTCTTACGAGCAAAAATGACTTCGAGTCATTCACTAAACAAACTTTCATTCTTTAATGGAGAAGGGTATAGTTTTGAAAAGAGAAAATTAAGGGTTTGTTTGATCTAGTTTTGTAAAACTATTTTTAAGTTTTTAAAATTTGAAAATTATAAAACTTGTTCGGTAGCATAATTTTATAAAATTATTTTTGAAAAAATATTCTCTATTAAAGAGTTTTAAAAACTAAAAAACTAAAAAATTAAAATAGGGTTTTGAAGTTTTGGTTTTGGGTTTGGAAAAAATGGTGATGCACTGACAGTGTAAAATTTTTTTACACTGTCAATTAATGACGACCATGCATTCCGTCAAGTCATACTAAAATTTAAACTAATTATATGATATGACAAATGATATATTCCTATTGAATAACAGTGTAAAAATATTTTTACAGTGTCAGTTCATAACAATTAAACCCTTTGGGTTTTTAGTTTTGGAAATTACAAAGAAGAACAAACAAGGGAAAATTGTACACTTTTCATTAATGGCAAAATAATAATATTTTGTAATTTTAAAATATTTTTTAGAAGTAAGATTACCAAATATGTTTTATTTTATTTATTTTTCAGCAAAGCTCTTTTTTAAAATTTATTTACAAAATAGTTTTTCAAAATTAGAAACTAAAACACATTCAAACGAACCCTAAGTTTTTCATAGAAGGGATGAGTTGTTGTATTTGAAAGGTTGTGAAGGAAAATCTATTTGCTCTTGCACATAAAGTTAATGGTGTTGTTGAAAATGAATCTAAAAAGGATAGGACTAAAGATGATAAAGAGAATGTTTAGTGCATTTTGAAAGAGAAAGTTGTCATCACTACCGCTTCCGAACTTGATGAGTTTTTGTGAGTTTTTCAATGCGAGACTATAAAACAAATGTGGGACATCCTCTAAATTACCCATGAAGGAACTATTGAGGTAAAGAGGGAAAGATTGGTCATATTAACCCATGAGTATGAACTCTTCAGATGAAACCGAAAGCGAGCATAAATCAAATGCAAACACGATTCACCCATACTGTGGTCATATGAGAACTCTGGGAAAACATTCTCAAATGAAAATTTTGTCATAAAGATTCTTAGATGCTTAAACTGTAGTTGGGTACCTAAAGTCACTAAGATTTGTGAAACTAAGGATTTAGCGACTATGAACACACACACACACACACACACACACACACACACATACACTCTTTTTGGCAAATTACAGGAACGCGAGATGGAACTAAAAAGACTTGTTGATGACGAAGATGACAAGAAAAGAAAAGTATCGCACTAAAAGCCACAAGCATTAAAGACATGGATCCCGAAGATAAAAAATGCCAAAGTAAAAGTGATGAGTTCATAGAATTCATATTTCATAAATTCAAAGAATTCATAAAGTACGAAGAACAAACTTCAAGGCTCAGAAGCAAAGTGAAGAAAGCTCATCTTTCATTCCTACATAAAATCAATGTGGGGAGAAAGGAAACATAAGATCAAATTGACTTCAAAATCATATAAGAAATTTCAAGAAATCCTATAAAAAATAAAAGAGAGCATATGTATCCTGAGATAACGATGATATGGAATCCTCATATAAGGAAGAAGCAAACCTCTGTCTCATGAAAAATTATCAAGATGATGGGGTAACCTCTCACTTTTCTTATCAAAATTTATTTCACGTTTGTAAAATGGCTAACAAAATAAACAAGTAAATTAGAACAAATTATCTCTACCTGCAAAGACATTATCTATTCCCTTAAATTGAAAAATAAAAACATGTTGGAAGAAATATAAAGTCTTAGAGAGAGACAAGATGATCTAATTTGAAACTCTTCCACATGTCATAAAGTCTTTGGTGAATCTAACAAGCATGATCAATGTCACGTTTTGAAAAATAAAATTTATGATCTTTAAAACACACTTTTTAAATTCATTAAAGGGAGAGACAAATTGAATCTTTTGTTAGGTAACCAAAGAAAGTCTTACAATAAGGATAGTATTGGTTATGAACCTGAGAACAATAGTAAATAGTTTAGTAATATTTGTAATTCCCAATAAACATCTAAATACAAAACCCTAAAATGAAATTATTGCAATAAAGACAACCACATTGTCGTGTTTTGTTTTATTAAAAAGAGTGATGAAAGCAATGAAGGACATTTTCCTTCATACTTTTATAAAGAGAATTGTGAAATTAAAAGGATAAAAATGTATGTTCATAATATGTATTCCGCTAACATCAAAGGATCCAAAAAAATTTGGGTGTCAAAGGTAGAAAAGTCAAATTGTGATGCAGATGATGATACCGACAATTGCTCTTCGAGTTATACAACTGAAAAAATAAACATGTTCTATTCTTCGACTCCTACAAGGTAAGAAATTTATTCTCATAACGATAGTAAGACAAAATAATTGAATCTTTAATTTTTGGTAAGATACATAATCTTACCTTTTAGTTGTTCTAGTTGATTAAAAGTTTATTGCATAAGTTACTTACAATTTAGTAAGTTCTGTAACAAAGGTAATATAGTATGTTTAATTCCTCTATATATAATGGTCTATAAAAAACCTCAATTCTTTTAAAACTTATTTTTGAAATAAAAACCATGACTATGGAAGAACTCATACATATTACCTTTAGTGTACTAACCCCTAGTAGGTAGAAGTAAAGGTTGTTAATGTTGCAGGTATCTCTTAAAGAACGTACTTGGAAAATGACAATCAATGGAAAGAAAAATATCAAAGACAAGAAGAAGTAGAAAGTCCAAATGGAGTGATTTAATTTAAAGAAGTATATTTAAGAGAATCAATGTATATCTTAATAATGGAGGTCCATTAAGAACCATCACATTCATAATGTTAATGGAGATATTTTTAAGGAAATTTCATCTCAACATTCCCTTAGAAAGATGGGAGATTCTTTCATATTATCTTAGGTGTACAAGAAGAAATGGGTACCTAATGGCAAGTGTCAATCTTGATCAAGACATTGATGATGTTTTTAATGGATATGATCAAGGTGTTGACGCTGATCATGGAATCTCTTAGAAAAATCGACATGGCTTGTCGTTCCCTCGAAAATAGGGAGTTTTCTTAAGCTATGTTGAGATTTTTAGGTAGTACACTTAATAAAGATTGAAAAATTAGAAGACTCTGATTGAATATCTAGTAAGTGATTTATTAATTGCTTAGTCAATTTATTTTCTACTAACCTATGGTTGAATTTTAATGCAAAAGGGTGCTTAGTCAATTTATTTTCTACTAACCTATGTGTTTCTTAGGATGATTTAGAATACCCGACCCTCTCGAATGAGAGGGTTTTTATAGTACCCTTAGCGCGTGGCCAATGGTTCTTATTTTCGGGGCGTAATAACCGTTTCTCGAAGAATAGGTAACTGTCATAACTAGCCGTTAGGACGGGCAGAGGTGCCCGAAACTAGTCGTTGCCACAAGAAAAGGCGTGGTCTCGGGCACGGGTGTCGTGGTTGTTTCTGGATGGTAGAGTTGTGCATGACGGGCAGGAATGCTGAGGAGGAGTAGGTGACCCTGTGGGCCCTCTTACCATATGTGCCCGGTAGAGGGGCAAAAAGGTAAATGATGCCCAAATTAACTGGACATAGGCAATTAGGCCGTTCTGGGAGCAGAAGTGGATTGGGTCATGCCTAGTCATTGGTCCAGTCCAGAATAGGAGCCCCCCAAGTCGTTACTCCCGAGAACGGGAGTGATGACTTAAGGATAGCTCGCGGTCCTGGGAAACTCTGAAGGGGTCGTCGCTTGTCGACGAGGTGGAGTTGTCCTGTGATGCCCGAGGGTTTTAGTGCCCGCGGGATGCGTAACATTGTTTGGTCTGCCCGGCATGCGGGGAGACCAACGGTTGAGGTAGTCTGAAGAGACTGGATGCCACGTGTGCCTCGAGCCTTGTGCGGCATTAAATGTGTCATGATGGCTAGGCTAAGGTCATGATGATGCCCCTAGCCGCGCGTGCTCGTGCACGTGCCTTCAGAGTGCCTATAAATAGGGGAAGAAACTGCTCATTTGTGTTTTTCGCTTCTCTCTCCTCCTACATACTTCTCTCTGAGTTTCCAGTCCGTCGCCGTCGTTAGCCACCGTTTTCGTCGTCGTACAAGGCTCAGAGCAGCATCTTCGACTCTTCACATCCTCCTCGACCACGTAAGTTACTCATTTCTACCTTTGTTTCTAGCTTTTTGCTTTCATTTTGTCAGAATGCCTGTGGCTAGGATGACTTTAGGTAGTTACCATAGCAGTTTTCGGTGACTGTTGGTGGTAGACGGTGGCTTGGCCACTTTCTGCCGTCGCCGTGGTCACCGGAGCTTTTAGAAACTGCAGTTTTAGGTTGTTTTTGACGCTGTTGCGATGACGAACGTGAGCGTCACTGGCGGAGCTCATGAGTTTTCTAGCATTCTCATGAATTTTTCGGTGAAGCTTCAAACAGAAAACTGGGTAGCGACCCAGGGAGAATCTCCCCATACGTGCAGGAGGGGTTGCCCCCGGGCATCTCCTCGCACGGTACTTTCGTGCTATTTGATTTAGGGCTTAGGCCGGGGACATCATCCTTGGCCCTTTGCGCGCCCTTTCACTTGACTAGCAGTGGAAGGGTGGATTTGATTTTACAGTTGAATTCACTTTTGTCCTCTGCTTTTCAGGTGAACGATATGGCACGCGAACCCGAGAAAGAGATTCTTATAGACTCGTCTGAGGAGAGCTCCTCAAAGAGCAGTGATACTAAAGCTTCAACTGCTCATAGCAATGTCAGGGAGACTCCCCCTGATAGGACCTCCGCGGAGGAGTGGACAGTTGCAGAGCCTGCCGAGCACGCCTCTGTCTTCGCTTCATATACCGAGGACGTCTTCACAAACGTGGGGCCAGAAGGGGAGTGGAAAGTGCACTTCCCAAGTGAGGACGACCATAGTTGTATGGATTACAGGGAGATGTTCCCGATGTACGAGTATGCTTTTAAAGACATAGGGTTGAGGCTGTCCTTCACCGACTTTCAGCGATCCATCTTCGTACACTTGGACCTGACCCCATCACAGCTGCTCCCTAACTCGTTGGCGTTCATCTGTGCTTTCGAGCTGACTTGCGCGTTCCTGAAGATAAGAGCCACCCTCCCTTTGTTTTTTACGATCTTTCACCTCTAGAGGCAGGTCTCAGGGAGGAAGTACGGTTGGGTTTCGCTGAAACAGATGAAGAAATTATTTAAACCGTTCTCCAAGTCTATCAGAATCTTTAAGGAGAGGTTCTACATCATTGAACCTGTGTCGGAGAAAGGCCAGGATACTGCGTACGCCTGGGAAGTGTTGACGGACGAGGATGGTAATGATCTCTATGACAAGCATGGGAAGTTGGTGGCGGACAGAGTGTTTAAGTTTCCCTTCTGTTGGAGCGAGGACCATTTTTCCCGGGGCACTGACCATTACCTTGCCCAATTGGAGATGTTGAACAAGGATGACAAGGCTGGCTATGCAGCGCTGGTAAACTATGTTAACAGCTTTAAACTCGCGGAATGTTGGACCAAGAAGGGGGAACCGATCTTCGAGGAAGATGGCAGGCAAAGAGTGGAAAACCGCTATATCAATACGAAAGGGCTTCTTGAGTGCAATACCCATGTTAACGCCATTAAGTTGCTTGGTAGTCTTTACTTTTTTTTAGCTTGTCCTGATTATAGTTTTCTTTGTTCGCTAACATGCTCGTTATGTTTTTGCAAGTGAAATGCCTTCAGCTCACGAAAGGATGGTGTAGAATGCTCTGACGAAGGGCAAGGGGGGTGCGACTAATCCAAAGACTCGGCTTACCCAATGGGCGCCCCCTCCTAAACAGCCTTGGCCTTCTTCACCTTTTCTTCCAGGGCAGATATCGCCGCCTGGGCCTTCTTTAGCTCGGATTCAGAGGAGGAGTCTTCCTCGGCGTAGACCGCCGCCATCTCTAATACCCTGATCAGCGCAGAGGCATCCTACGCCAGCATCACCCTCTTGCTCGGGCGGTCCATCCCCTCAAGCTTTAAGGACTCTGCCCGAGGAACCGTCAAGGATGAACCCTGATCTTGACGGTTAATCAGAACCTCAAGTGGGCCAAGAAAGACGTCTGTGATGCTGGGTGTGTGTGAAATGAGAAAGGGGGTGTACCTGCAAGGCACTCCGATGCTAAAGTAAGAATCGGGAGAGGAAAAAGCCAAGTACAAAGTATGTGTTTCTTAGGATGATTTAGAATACCTGACCCTCTCGAATGAGAGGGTTTTTATAGTGCCCCCAGCGCGTGGCCAACGGTTCCTATTTTTGGGGCGTAATAATCGTTTCCCAAAGAATAGGTAATTACCAGAAACTAGTCATTAAGACGGGCAGAGGTACCCGAAACGAGTCGTTGCCACGGAAAAAGGCGTAGTCCCGGGCACGGCTGTCGTGGATGTTTATGGATGGTAGAGTCATGCATGACGAGCAGGAATGCTGGGGAGGAGCAGGTGACCCTGTGGGCCGTCTTACCATATGTGTAGAGGGGCACCAAAGGTAAATACTGCCCATATTAGTTGGACATAGGCAATTGGGCCATTCTGGGAGAAGAAGTGGATTGAGCCATGCCTAGTCATTGGTCCAGTCCGGAACAGGAGCCCCCCAAGTCATTGCTTCCGAGCACGAGAGTGATGACTTAAGGATAGCTCGCAGTCCCGGGGAACTCTGAAGGGGTTGTCGCTTGTCGACGAGGTGGAGTTGTCCTGTGATGTCTGGGGGTTTTAGTGCCCGCGGGATGCGTAACGTTGTTTGGTCTACCCGGCGTGCGGGGAGACCAACGGTTGAGGTAATCTGAAGAGACAGGACGCCACGTGTACCTTGAGCCTTGTGCAGCATAAAATGTGTCATGATGGCTAGGCTAGGGTCATGATGATACCCTTAGTCGTACGTGCTCATGCACGTGCCTTCAGAGTGCTTATAAATAGGGGAAGAAGCTGCTCATTTGCCCTTTTCGCTTCTTTCTCCTCCTACATACTTCTCTCTGAGTTTCCAGTCCGTGGTCGTCATTAGCCACCATTTCCGCTGCCGTACAAGGCTCCGAGCAGCATCTTCGACTATTCACATCCTCCTCGACCATGTAAGTTACTCATTTCTATCTTTTTTTCCAGCTTTTTGCTTTTGTTTTGATAGAATGCATGTGGCTAGGATGACTTTAGGTAGGTACCGTAGCAGTTTCAGGTGACTGTTGGTGGTAGACGGTGGCTTGGCCACTTTCTGCCGTCGTCGTGGTCACCGAAGCTTTTAGGAACTGTACATTTAGACTGTTTTCGAAGTCGTTGCGATGACGAGCGTGAGCGTAACTGGCGGAGCTCATGACTTTTCCAGCGTTCTCATGAATTTTTTGGTGAGTTTGTGAGTTTTCCAGTGAAGCTTCAAATGGAAAACTGGGTAGCGACCCCAGGATAATCTCCCCATGCGTACAAGAGGGGTTGCCCCCGACATCTCCTCGCACTTTACTTTTGTGCTATTTGATTTAGGGCTTAGGTCGAGGACATTGTCCTTGGCCCTTTGCGCGCCCTTTCATTTGACTAGCGGTGGAAGGGTGGATTTGATTTTGCAGTTAAATTCACTTTTGTCCTTTGCTTTTCAGGTGAACTAGATGGCACGCGAACCCGAGAAAGAGATTCTTATAGACTCGTCAGAGGAGATCTCCTTGGAGAGTAGTGATACTGAAGCTTCAACCACCCCTAGCGATGTCGGGGAGACTCCCTCTGATAGGACCTCCGCGGAGGAGTGGACAATTGTGGAGCCTGTCGAGCACGCCTCCGTCTTCGCTTCATATACTGGGGACGTCTTCACGAACGTAGGGCCAAAAGAGGAGTGGAAAGTGCACTTCCCAATTAAGGACCACCGTATTTGTACCAAGTACTGGGAGATGTTCCTGATGTACGAGTATGCTTTTAAAGACATAGGGATGAGGCTGCCCTTCACCGACTTTCAGCGGTCCACCTTCGTACACTTAGACCTGGCCCCATCGCAGCTGCACCCTAACTCGCTGGCGTTCATTCATTCTTTCGAGCTGACTTGTGGTTCCTAAAGGTAGGAGTCACCCTCCCTTTGTTTTTTACAATCTTTCACCTCCAGAGGTAGGTCTTAGGGAGGAAGTACGTCTAGGTTTTGCTGAAGCAGGCGAAGAAACTGTTCAAACCGTTCTCCGAGTCTATCAGGACCTTTAAGGAGAGGTTCTACTTCATTGAACATGTGTCAGAGAAAGCCCATGATACTGCGTACGCTTGGGAAGTGTCGACAGACAAGGACGGTAATGATCTGTATGACGAGCATGGGAAGTTGGTGGCGGACAGAGTGTTTAAGTTTCCTTTCTGTTGAAGCGGAGACTATTTTTCCCGGGACACTGAACATTACCTTGCCCAACTGGAGATGTTGAATGAGGATGACAAGGCTAGCTATGCAGAGCCGGTAAACTACATTAACATCTTTAAACTCGCGGAATGCTGGACCAAGAAGGGGGACCCGATCTTCGAGGAATATGGGGGCAAAGAGTGGAAAACTGCTATATCAACACGAAAGGGCTTCTTGAGTGCAAGACCCATGCTGATGCCCTTAAGTTGCATGGTAGTGTTTAATTTTTTTAGCTTGTCAGGATTATAGTTTTCTTTGTTCGCTAACGCGCTCGTTATGTTTTTGCAGGTGAAATGCCTTCAGCTCACAAAAGGATGGTGAAGAATGCTCTGACGAAGGGCAAGGCGGGCGCGACTAATCCAAAGACTCGGCTTACCTAACAGATGCCCCTCCTCAGTTGGCGCCGAGGAGCTCCTCACCCCTTCCTTCTTCTGCCCAAAGATCTCCTGTGCTCGGGGCTTTAAGGTTTAAGCGAACCAGACAGAACGAGCTGGTGGATATCAGCCGGGCGGTGCAGAAGAGCAAGTTTGAGCTTTCTCCATGCCTCCATGACAGAAATTTCTTCGAGGGTTCATCCTTGACGGTTCCTCGGCAGAGTCCCTAAAGCTTGAGGGGATGGACCGCCCGAGCAAGAGGACGATGCTGGCGCATGATGTCTTTGCGCTGATAAGGGTATTGGAGATGGCGGCGGTCTACGCCGAGGAAGACTCCTCCTCTGAATCCGAGCTAAAGAAGGCGTAACCGGCGATATCAGCCCTGGAAGAAAAGGGAATGAAGGCCAAGGAGGAGGCCAAGGCTGCTTATGATGCGAGGAGGAAGTCCTTGGAGGAGGCTGCCAAGTAAAAAGGGGAAATGACACCTTAATCACTGAGAAGAAAGCTGCTGAGGACTTGGTCGAGCAGATGAGGTCCGTGGCGGCTCCGATTGAAGATGAATCTGACGAGTTGAAGGTGCTAAAGACTCGGGCTGAGCTGATTTCTTGCATTGTGCGGGTGAAGGATGATGTCTATGCCATCGGGGAGGAATCTTTTAACAATTTTGTGGCCTAACTCAGACTCGTGTATCCAGGGGTCCAGCTATCCACGGAAGGGACCAGTTTCTGAGTCATGTTGAAAATGGCAAGATTGTCAATCCCGACTTCCTCCAGATTGGTGATAAGCATGCCCGTATCCTTGACGAGGAGTCTCAGCCGAAGCAGCCTATTCCTGAGGAGGCCGAGCAGATGGAGGAATGATGTCTCATTTTCGTTGTTGTAATATTTCTGGCCTGCGTGCCATGTTTTATGTAATTTTATTATTTTGTATGGGGGTTGCCCCTTTATCATGTAACAAGCACAATTGTGGCCCTCGTGGCCACTAATTATTTTGATATGTATGTGTCCGACCGTCCTGGTCAGTTTTGTATGTTTTATACTCGTGCATGGTTTTGTTTGTTTTTATTTTCGCTAAGTGTAGTAACTTTGCTTGATACGTGTGTGTGCCCGTAATAAGGGTAACATCAAATGATTTTTTGTTTTGGGGATTGCTCAACTTAGATGTGTTCGACAGTGAGGAGGACTAGTCAAACGGCTTGGGAAGCTTCCGGGCATGAGAGCGGAGCTCAGGTCGCGTTTGAGGCCTGAGTTCGCGGCGTGAACCTCCCATCGCGAGCTGGGTGTTCTGCCTATCATAGTACTTTGACAACGGCGGGCTCGTGTCATACCCCAAATTTTGACCACTAAGATTTCCCATCATTGTGCAAATCATCATCACAATATGGATGTACCTTTATGCCTCATCAATCTCCTCAAGAATTGTTGAGCATTCCCTGCAGTCAAGCATTTGGGTTTTAAGCCCTCTTACAGCCTTAGACAAAGGATCAATCAAGAAATGACATGATATTCAACTTGTCTAACCTCTCAAACACACATAAATGATCAAGAGGACTCCCACATCAAGAATCAGGCACAAGGTTGCAGCATTCCAAGTGGATTAAGCCTCGAGATCGCTAGTGTCACCAAATTATGGTTTTGGTCGACCGAGGTCTCCAAATGGAAATTTTCCTCTGGGCATGAGCCAATGCTTCAAAGCATAAATTAATATACTCCAAGGGACCTCATGGATCCAATCATCAAGTCAATTTAGCCTCAGGGGATGCATTCATAAAAAAATCAAGAATTAGGGTTTCTTGACCTAATTCACCCCAAAGTTGACTTTTGGAGCAAAACATGAGCCAAGTCCTCAAGGCGTGATTTGAGGGTCTCTAATAAACCACATTGATCCATTTGCAACAATGGATTGATCCAAGAAGCTTGATCTACAAGTTTCAATTGCCTCTGGACCACAATTAGGGTTTCGGGGAAAAAGTCAACTGTACCTTTGACTTTTGACCAAGACATGCTCCCAAACCCAGGGACATGATTCAATACACCCTATAACACCTATGGAACATATACATCAAGTTTGATTTAGATCTAGGACTTGATTTCACAAAGGATCGCACAGTTTGGATTTCGTCAGATAAAAAGTCAACTGTGCATAAAACCAAGTTTGACTTTTTGAGATTTTTCAAAATTATGGTTCATTGACCCTAAAATGATGTTAATGTATAATTTGAATCATCATTCATCAAGAAAAATCAAACAAAGTGGGATAACTTGTAAAAGGGGTAACCATAGAAACTTAGAATTTTTCTAAGTTATGGAATAAAGTGGCTAGGGTACCAACTTCCAAGGATCATAACTTGAGATCCAAGCAACCATTTTGGATGGTCCAAAGATGGATTTTTAGCTCTCATGGCATACTTTAAAAGTATCAACTATACCTCATTCTAATTCCTCATGGATTTCAACCTATGGAGTGATCAAAATGGTTGAAAACACAAAAATGACACTTTTCCAACACAGTGAAATTTTCACTAAGTCAGAATTTGCCTTATTTTTTCCCAAAAGTAGAGGCATTTTTCATTGTAATTCAAGTTGGATCAAAACCAAAGTTTAACATCATTATGAAATAGGATATACCAGCTTTCCAAAATCTCCAAGAACTCCATCAAATTCCATCTGAGCTAGGAGTTATGACAGTTGCAATCTGCCTTGATGCAAACTGTCTTGCAATGCAGATTTGTGCATTATGGCTCAATTTGATCAAATTATGCAACTCTAAGCATGGTTATCCATCTACACACCTCAAGGGGGAACAACCAAGGGACAATCACTGATCTATCAGCCTCCAAAGTCCCAAAATCTACTATAGCCATGCCAAACCTAAAAAGCCTAAAGGAGGCCAAGACTCCAATTTTGTTTTGGAACATTTAATGGATGCTTAGAGGTGGCATGTATCAGACCAAAGATGAACACTTCAATCAAGCCTTATCCTTGAATCAGGGAACCATAGGCATGTGCTCTAATCTCAAGTCAATGGCTAAAGGAGACTTGAGATTCCATTTGATCACCATTGGCCAAAGGCCTACTGCAGTTGACATTCCCTATTCCTTACAAAACAAACTTGACACACTATAAATAGACCTAATTTCTGATCAGTTTGAGTACACCAAAGGCCTATAACACTTGCCTTCCTCAAAATCACCTTCTCACTTCCAAAAATTCCTTCTAATGCAAGCTACTATTGGGTTTTGAATTAGAAAATGTTTCCAACCAAGCCAATCACACACACACATACCTCATAAACATCATATATGAGCTGATCAAACACTAAAACAACATCTGGAACATCAATTTCACAAAATCACCATCCATTTGCTCAAGTTTTCAACAAAGTTGCAGCTAAGGTGCCACAATCTGTTCCAGTCCATTTCAAATCAATCCAAGCTTTCAAACACACTCCATATGGTGTAGGAAAGTTGTTCTGATCATCACAACTCATATGTAACACCTCCAACTCCAAAATCAAGTTGCTCTTTCTGCCACGGCCTTCAAGTAAGCCTAAACTTGGTCATCTCATGATTCATGCATATTTCCTCGCACAATTATTTTGGCATATGTTCATAATCATGTATGGAATGTTTCCCCTTCATTAATTGCTTTGTATGAGTCGTGTATCAAATTTCTCAGCCTTCATGCAGAATTTAGGATTCTTGAGGTTTCTCTTTGATTTCTTATTCCATGCTAAAAATAAATGAAATTAAAGACCCTAGATATGATCGGGAGGTAAAAACGAGTAGATTGATATGTGGATTGTGTGATTTCATCAAGTATTTAGTGAGATTGATAAGAAAATGCAAATCTGGGCAAAACCAGAACACGCGCGTGTTCTTGGTGTGTTCTGTGAGAGCAAGAATTGTCTCTACAAGTCAATCTATATTTTGATGATAACAATAAGTATTTGTGAAAGAACCATTTTATGGTCTAACGTGTGTTGTGTGCAGATCATAAGAACTAAAGACATCAGAACCAACATACACCAGCTAGATGTACTATGAATGAATATATGTATATGCGAAGTTACTATGTGTGACTAAAAGTCGCAAGAAGCAAGAACACTTGTTTATCTTTTCATAATCAGCCAGATCCAAGGGTGCCAAGATTACTGTTGCAATGCTCTTGTGGATGCTCTCTGAAAGTGATTAAGATTCTGAAGATAGCGAAGCTTCTGAAGAAGTACACTAAAAAATAACCAAAGTTCTAAAGACTCATATGACTTGAAGTTCTGATGGCTGAAGGCGCTGAAGACCAAGTGCAGAAAGAATCTGAAGACTGACGAGTTCTAAAGATCAAGGTTTCAAACAAGAAGATCTGAAGACTCTGAAGACAAGTTCTGAAGATTTAGAAGACCTAAAGCAGAAAAGGATAACGCTCTAAAAGACCAAGTTCTGAAGTTCTGAAGACTGATTCCTAATGGACTTCTTCAATTAACGAAAGACTTGAAGCATCAAATATTCTGCTACAAAGACTCCACTCATGCTTCATCAAATTAACATCAGAAGCCACTGAAGTTTCAAAGTCTAAATATTACCATTGTGAGTTAAATGTACACACTGCCCAAGAAAAGATCTCCTCTGCAAAAAGAAGATGTGTCAGTACAACTCATTATATCACAACGTCTCTTTTCCAAACAGCCAACAGTATTCTCTAACGGCTATATTTCTACTGGCTATTTAATGGAAAGAGTTTTTTCTTCTGATGTGTTGATCACTTGTAGAATTGCGAACTAAATGTTCATCTATAAAATTGACCAGGTCATTGTGTGAAGATAGCAACAACGATGAGTTCTCGTTGTAACACTTAGAATATTCAAAGTTGTCATTAATTCACTCATGGCAATTGTTGTTGAATCTCCAAAGAACAAATTAACACAACAACAACAATCAAACAGAAGTTGTTGATGAAGAAGACAACAATTGAAGATCAGTCAAGTCATCAACCTACCTTCTTGTCAAAGCTACATTGAAGATCTGAAGCAAGGAGTTGTTACTCAAAGCTTGCTCAATGAGAAGACGAAGAAGAAGAAGATCTACTAGATGTCAACAATCATAATATCTAAATACATCTTTGTAGTTTCTTAGGAAAGCAAGGAGCTGATTGCTCAAAACTTGCTTGAACACATGTGTGTGTTCTTTGTACTTAAACCTAGGAGAAACTTGCTCATTAAGAAGCATAATTTGTATTCTCCAGTTTTCCAATTCAACTAGATGAGTTGAGACTCCTCAAGTGAACGTTATATCCTGATGGGATCCCTGAATGGTTCAGCTGTGAGTTGAGGCCCTTGAGTAGATCACGTGGTGATCAGATACTTGAGATGACAATGGCTGAGGGTCATTGTGGAAAATCCTGAAATATGGTCAGTAGCGTTATATTCATTGTGATGAATCCCTGAACGACTAGCTGTGAAATCCCAGCAGTGGGTCTGCTCGGTCAATGAACATTATATCCTGTTGGATCCCTGAACGGTTCATTGGGTTGTTAGTCAAAGTGCGGCTGTGCAAGTGGTTAGTCACCGGCTGTTGCCCGTGCAAGTGTAATCATGATTTGGTTATAGTGGATTAAGTCCTTGTGCTCAAGACGAAATCACCTGAAGAGGGTGGACTGGATTAGCCCGCGTGGTGAACCATGATATATCGTGTGTCCTTTACTCTTTTGCTTAGTATCTCTATTTATGTTCCTGCTTTGAATATCAGAACCTCATATTAAGCAAAGTCAAAATCTTGCAGCCTATCTCTGATAAGCTTCCGCACTGCAAGTTCTGAGTATCGTATCTTATGAACTGAACTTATACGATTCTCACACTCTTTAGTTAATAGATCAGAATCTCTCAACGAACATTGAAGGTTCTTGAGCGTCAAATTATCAAGATGCAAAAAGTTACAAAAAGAGTAAATACACAATTCAAACCCCCCTTTCTTGTGTCTTTCTTGCACCTTCAATTGGTATCAAAGCCTGGTTCTGTTATTGATTCACATCAAACACTTAACAGTGTCAGAAAAAGATCCAGACGTGGTGCGTAGAAGTACTCTTGGTGAGATTGAAATCCACTTACAATTTCTGTAACAGTTCAGCAGTTAACTGTGTACAAAATTGTAATCAATCTGATTACTTCGTGAGCAAGTCACTGATTCTAGATGAAGCCTCACTAAAGTTGAAGAATCAGTTGATAAGATAAATTCATCAGATAAAAGGAAGTATCTATTGAATGCTTATTCTGGAAAATACGTGTGGATAAAACCACGTATATGATTAAAAGATGAATCATCAGAAAGCAAGAAATCTTGTTTGCTGAAGATTAATTCGTTATGAGTTTTTGAGATGTTTTCAAGAAACGGATTAGGTTCACCCTTGACTTTCTCATTTAAAAACTCATTCTGGATCTCTTCGTGTAAAGAAGGAAGATTGTTGTTCTAAGACATTGAATTTTATAAAGAAATCTGTTAAATTCAGAATCTGAAAAATTCAAATTATTAGAAATGATTCAATGTCAGAATCTGGAATGATCAAAAGATTTAATGGAGAACTGAATCCCAAAGACTCAGTTGATTCTGAATAAACTCTTAACTGGTTCGGTAATCAAGCTCCAACAACCTGAAATCATCCTAGTAAAGATCAAATGTTGATAATCTAATTTTTGACAGATCAAGTGTTCTCAGAACCAATTGTGCTATGAAATTGGATGCTATCATTTCAGGTATCTAGGTTCTCCAAATGATGTCATAAAAGATGTCGTTAATGAAATTCGTTTGAAGAAATTAGTTAACTCATATATATGTGCGAACAACCCTAAATAAGTTGATCATCATTGTGAGAACAAGAGGTTCATGCAAATCATGTCTAGTGATGTACACATGGGGCATGATGATGTTTTGGTTCTGAACAAGTTCTGAAACAACCTTGAGGAACAAAGTCAGATGTTGATATGTCAACTCCTTCCTAAATAACCTCTCAAAGATTCTCACTGAACTGGTGAAATCAATCATCTTTCAAAGAAAAGAAACTCTCACAAAAACAAACTGAATTCGGGCTATGAAAGGAGAACTCAACCAATTCTCAAAAGTTTGTTGTTTAAGATTCAGATCCATATCTTGGAACTGTATCAGAACTAAACAGGTTCTATGGATCAAGGAAATGAGAAGTGAGAAACATTCAAAACAGATGTAATATGTTATTTATGAATGTGGTCATCAAATGAAATTTAATGTTCACTCAGTATTGCTCCCACGCATATGAGTATCACCTTATCAAAAAGGATTGCATGGAATTGGCTAAGTTCAACTAAAATGGTCACTCTGGTCATGCTAAGTCCTAATCTCGGTTATCGTAACCTAGAGAACTAAAGGACAAGGTTGAACAGGAAAAGAAAGAGAAAGCTATAATCCAACTAGGATCACTTTCCAAGAAAATATTCTCTTCAGAAGTCAGAAGACAAGCTTATCTTGAAGAACCCAAGAAACATCTGCAGCTTACTCGGAAATAGGCAGAATCAGAAGGATGCTCAAAGCTTCAGGAGTCAGAAAGGAATGATTTCACAAAAAAATTTAGCCAATAGATTTTATTCAAAAAGGTTAAGCATCCCTAAGGTATGGTCTCACTCATTATTTTTTTTTAAAGATTATCAAACATTTATGATTTCCAAGACAATCATAATTACGCATGTGTCAGCTACCTTATCTCTAACCATAGGCATGCAGTAACTTAAGTCTATCATATGTCCTGTCAACTGACCGTCATAGCTATTCATAGCTTGTCTAGGAAATGATAACCTCGCATGTGCGAAGCGTGATAAATAATCATCACTCATAAGCTCACCTCACAACCCTACTTCTCTTCTAAAAAGAATCACTATTTAGTAGGTTAGAACTCCCTTCTTCGTTTCCTGCTCAAAATGTCTTTGCACAATATCAGAGGAGAAAATTCTAATCTAGAGCTTCTAAAGGAATTCACATTGGATCTAAACCTTTTACCACAACTCAACAAAACTAGTATTCTCTCTAGTATTATATTTTAGAATTGGGAAAATTACTTCGACATGCTTGCTGGACCTGTCTTCCCTTCTCTTGTAACTGAGTTCTGGGCAAACACACGTGTACTTGAATATGACTATGGTAAAAATACTATTTTGTCCGTAGTTGCTAGATATCCAGTCTTGATCAACCCCACCATCATAGCTAAAGATATTAGGTGCGTTGAAGATGGTGTGATTGTGGAAAGAAATTCCAGCAACCATAGCTTTGACAGACACCTGCACGTCATTTTCAAAATAGAGGGGCATCCCACTCAACCTTGCACTCTCACTCCAGTTGCTAAAGATCGGTACAATCTAATGGTAAATAACTTTAGACCGAGAGAAAGAGGAGGAGGATGGTTATCTGACATGGAGAGATTGTTTATTTTCTTTTTAATTTCTAGAATCAAAATAAACCTACCTCAATCCATGTACAATCATCTAAAGGAAGAAATTAACCTGTCAAGAGAAGGCATTATCTACCAAGTTCCCTATTGCAGGGTCATCTCTCATATTCTTGATCTTCAAGGAGTGGTTAGTCATTGCAGAAGAAATGGAATGACTGGGAAGATTCTTCCTGAGTTCTGTCAACCTATAAACTTCTTTACCTAGATAGAAATTAAGTTTCTCTTAAGATCATAAGTTTTTCTCGGATCCCTCTTTTTATGCCCTTATGATCTAAACTTAATATATTCTCTTGCCTAAATTACTGAAGTATTCTAATTAAGAAACACTTTTATGATCGATTTAAACTCACAATATCCTTAATTAAATTTCATTACTTATCTACCAATAGACATGCATATTTTTTTTACTATCTAGAAATTATAAAATCGCTCACCGGTCATAATTAAGTAGTGGCTTCGTCACTCCTTTTTAGGGTTATGATTCTTGA
This sequence comes from Lathyrus tuberosus, assembly GCA_022829125.1. Taxonomy (NCBI): domain Eukaryota; kingdom Viridiplantae; phylum Streptophyta; class Magnoliopsida; order Fabales; family Fabaceae; genus Lathyrus; species Lathyrus tuberosus. The sequence continues at coordinate 546,468 of JALAZF010000757.1, read as the reverse complement.
TTAATCATTAACCATCTTTCCCACGCTACTTAATACTTCTAGGAAAATCAATCGGTGTGGTTTTAAATTCTCCACAAATTTACCCTAGTTTCTCATCTATAAAAGTACAAGACAGCTACACATCTCTTACTCATCTAAATCTTCAGCCTAATTGCCTTCTAACTCCTCATCATCTCTAAAAATGGCCTTCGTCTCTTAAAATGCTTCAACTCTCGCAACCATACAAAATCCAGTTGATCATCTTGTCGTTTTGTCAGAAACGATTATAACCTTCAACAACCTAAAGTCGAACGGATGTAATATTACTCCGTCAATGGAAGCACAAGGATGGAGTAACTACTTCAAGAGGTTGGAAGGACCAACCTATGGATATTTGGTTAAAGAGTTATGGATTCATGCTAATGCAGGCTCGACTCTCATTAGTTCATCGGCCTTTGGAAGAAGAGTCTACATATCTAAAAAGACTATTGCAGATCTCTTGGAGAATAAGAATAATGGATTCAGAATTACCAAGGATCTACTCAGTAAGGAGAGAGAAGCCAAAGTCATAGTTGTTATTTTCAAAGAAGGAATAACAGTTGAGAACCAAGTACTCTCAAACCTGATAGAAGCACTACAAGTTTGGTTCAGAATCTTGCAAGGAAGCATTTTTCATCATCTTCCTGCAAATAAACTCAACGACACTCAGAAGTGTGTCTTATTCCTTCTCCTAAAAGGAATTAAGCTCAATCTCCCCTCTGTCCTCTTCAAACTTCTGAAGGAAGCCATAAGAAACTCCAGAAGTGGTTCTAATCTAGAGACCAAACTTATTCCGTACGGACGACTCATCTCTGACTTTTTAGTTGAATCTGGGGTAGTGGATGACATTTTAATCGATGAAGGTGAATCAAGTAAGCTGCTTAAAAGCGCTGGGAAGATTCTTAAGTTTGAGGATCTTATGAAAGAAGACACCACTCTAGACAATACATTCTTTAGGGAACTAACTCTGTCCCCCAGGGTTCCAGTTAAAGATTTTCCAAAATTTGCCACTTACAATTAGGCAGAGGTCAGAAACTATCTGAATAGATTTAAGGATGAAGATATCAGTGTTTGGATCAACATGAAGAATATTACTGATGTACTTCAAGAACTCACAAATTGGAAAGAAGGAAGTAAGAAGCAGAAAATGGTTGACGATGAGGAACCCCCATCTAAAAGATCAAAAACCGTGAATGATGCATTAAAATCCTTTAAGGATAATGCAATCACAAAAATCCAAAGCATAGTAGAAACTTCCAGTTCTTGTGTGGACTCCATGGAAATAAGAACTATCTGGACTGAGTTCCATGAATGGATCTCAGAAGAAATTGTGAAGAGCAAGAAGCTGGCAATTACTCAAGCAGAAGAAAAATTGCATGCCTCAAGAACTGACGGTTCTGAAAGCTTGTTCTCATCTTCATCATCTTTAGGCTCGCTCTAGTCTGACTCAATAGGACCCATGAAAACCCAGCTTTATTAGGACTACGATTACTTAAAATGCTTTTCATCAGGAATCTGCGTTTAAATTATCTATGATTATCTTGAACTTGTCTAGATTAAGATCAACTTATGGTCTGAATTATAAAACCAAAACGAAATGATGAAATAGTTAAATATTGTTACTTCTATCTGCTGTTCACAAATGAAATAATCTCTACAGATGCTTTAATCCTTCAATTAAGTAATTAGTGGATTCCATCTATCATCCTTCAATTAAATACATACTGAGTATAGATGTGTTTCCCTAAAATGAGTTTAAATGCTTCTAAATGTTCAAATGACTTTATGACTCTATCACTGAATATAATTGACCCTATGCTTAAATTACTCATATGCCCTGAATATTTTGATGATGTCAAAAAGGGGGAGAAATATATTGATTGATTTTGATTGAAAGAAATCTGAAAGAATGCAGAACTCAAACAAAGTACTCTTATAAAATGTGTTACTACTAACGTTTGTTGTTTGATGTTATCCGAGGAACTCTAAACAAGTTCACTAGGCATTCTAAAGACAGGATAAGAAGAAGAACTATGATCATAGAATAAAGAATCAAATTAAGTAAGAAAACTCTGAAAGCAGTCAAGGCAAAGTCTACATTTCAAGATGCTCACTCAGAAGATCTGTGCAAATCAGAAGTCAAGAACTGTCTGAAGATCCGGATTGAAGATCCAAGCAAGAAATCTTTCTGATGTTTATCAGGAACCATTCGAATTAAAGACGATTTGGTATCAGACTAAATCATTAATTGGAAATCAGATTCAGTACACAAAGATTAGTATCAGACTCTCAAAGCAAAGCTGTGGACTACTGTCAAATACCTTCATTGGTATCAATATCAGCACTCTAATGAACTACCTCTTAAGCGTATGAGAAGAAATTATTCACTTGGTATCAGACTCAAAATACTCTGGTATAAGAGTCAGCACATCATTTTTACATCTGACTAAAACAAGATGTACCAGATTCAGAATCAACCGTTGATTGATCATAAGTTTTAACCTTAATTTGGTATCTGATCAAAAATCAAGCTTTGATAATTTAACTGAGTTGTGACGATAACAAGGTCTGAAATAAACCTGTGTTCTAAGTCAAACTATGAAAAGTCATGATCAACACTGGTGATTAAATTTAGAAACTCTGAATTTCGATTCTGAAAGATCCCAATATCTGACTTATGGAAATTAGGGGGAGATTACCCAGAAGACTAAAATGCAAAATCTAAAATCTTCATATAGCCTGAAACTCAGGGGGAGTATCTCAAAAGACAGTTTCTGATATACAGCGAAGCTATGTTTATCAGTCGAAGAACTGCTCTAATTTTGTGCTCAATTGAATCTGCTGAAAAGTAGAAATGCTTCAGACGACTCTGAAGATAACAAGCTCTGATATGACAACAAAGGAAACTGAGTTCTGAAGATCTGAAGATGGAAGTTCTGTTGAACTGGTCCAGATGCTAAAGACTCGTCGCTTTCCTAAAGACAAGATAGAAAAGTAACTCTTTTCTATTTCTGTTCTGGAAACTCATGTTGTTACTCTGTATATCTTTGGATTATATAAAATCCTAGATGATCTCTGATAAAGCTTTAAGGATAACTCATTCAGGGGGAGTTGTTGTTCCACACTCTGAATTTGTTTGCTTTGGTGATTACCTTGGATAAAATGTTCAATCAAAATACTTGGTTTTGTCATCATAAAAAAGGGGGAGATAGTGAGAGCAATAATTGTCTCTACAAGTCAATCTATGTTTTGATGATAACAATAAGTATTTGTGAAAGAACCATTTTATGGTCTAACGTGTGTTGTGTGCAGATCATAAGAACAAAAGACATCAGAACCAACATACACCAGCTAGATGTACTATGATTGAATATATGTATATGCGAAGTTACTATGTGTGACTAAAAGTCGCAAGAAGCAAGAACGCTTGTTTATCTAGTCATAATCAGCCAGATCCAAGGATGCCAAGATTGTTGTTGCAATGCTCTTGTGGATGCTCTCTGAAAGTGATTAAGATTCTGAAGATAACGAAGCTTCTGAAGAAGTACACTCAAAAAGAACCAAAGTTCTGAAGACTCCTATGACTTGAAGTTCTGATGGCTGAAGGCGGTGAAGACCAAGTGCAGAAAGAGTCTGAAGACTGACGAGTTTTGAAGATCAAGGTTTCAAACATGAAGATCTGAAGACTCTGAAGGCAAGTTCTGAAGATTCGGAAGACCTAAAGCAGAAAAGGATAACGCTCTTAAAGACCAAGTTCTGAAGTTCTGAAGACTGATTCCTAATGGACTTCTTCAATTAACGGAAGACTTGAAGCATCAGATATTCTGCTACAAAGACTCCACTCATGCTTCATCAAATTAGCATCAGAAGCCACTGAAGTTTCAAAGTCTAAATATTACCGTTGTGAGTTAAATGTACACACTGCCCAAGAAAAGATCTCCTCTGTAAAAAGAAGATGTGTCAGTACAACTCATTATATCACAACGTCTCTTTTCCAAACAGCCAACAGTATTCTCTAATGGCTATATTTCTACTGGCTATTTAATGGAAAGAGTTTTTGCTTCTGATGTGTCAATCACTTGTAGAATTACGAACTAAATGTTCATCTACAAAATTGGCCAAGTCATTGTGTGAAGATAGCAACAATGATGAGTTCTCGTTGTAACACTTAGAATATTCAAAGCTGTCATTAATTCACTCATGGCAATTGTTGTTAAATCTCCAAAGAATAAATTAACACAACAACAACAATCAAACATAAGATGTTGATGAAGAAGAAAACAATTGAAGATCAGTCAAGTCATCAACCTACCTTCTCGTCAAAGCTACATTGAAGATCTGAAGCAAGGAGTTGCTGCTCAAAGCTTGCTCAACCAGAAGACGAAGAAGAAGAAGATCTACAAGATGTCAACAATCATAATATCTAAATACATCTTTGTAGTTTCTTAGGAAAGCAAGGAGCTGATTGCTCAAAACTTGCTTGAACACATGTGTGTGTTCTTTGTACTTAAACCTAGGAGAAACTTGCTTATTAAGAAGCACAATTTGTAATCTCCAGTTTGCCAATTCAACTAGATAAATTGAGACCCCTCAAGTGAACTTTATATCCTGATGGGATCCCTGAACGGTTCAGCTGTGAGTTGAGGCCCTTGAGTAGATCACGTGGTGATCAGATACTTAAGATGACAATGGCTGAGGGTCATTGTGGAAAATCCTAAAATATGGTCAGTAGCGTTATATTCATTGTGATGAATCCCTGAACGGCTAGCCGTGAAATCCCAGCAGTGGGTCTGCTCGGTCAATGAATGTTATATCCTGTTGGATCCCTGAACGGTTCATTGGGTTGTTAGTCACAGTGCGGCTGTGCAAGTGGTTAGTCACCGGCTGTTGCCCGTGCAAGTGTAATCATGATTTGGTTATAGTGGATTAAGTCCTTGTGCTCAAGGCGAAATCACCTGAGGAGGGTGGACTGGATTAGCCCGCGTGGTAAACCAGGATATATCGTGTGTCCTTTACTCTTTTTCTTAGTATCTCTATTTATGTTCCTGCTTTGAATATCAGAACCTCATATTAAGCAAAGTCAGAACCTTGCAGCCTATCTCTGATAAGCTTCCGCACTGCAAGTTCTGAGTATCGTATCTTATGAACATAACTTATACGGTTCTCATACTCTTTAGTTAATAGATCAGAATCTCTCAACGAACATTGAAGGTTCTTGAGCGTCAAATTAACAAGATGCGAAAAGTTACAAAAAGAGTAAATACACAATTCAACCCCCCCCCCCCCCCTTTCTTGTGTCTTTCTCGCACCTTCATGTTCTTGGCGCCTTTTTCAAATATTCAAATATTTGAATTTTGTGATTTTATTTAATTGATTCAAAAATTAATTTCTCTCTGAATTTTGATGATTTTGAGTTGATTATTTTTTAATAATTCACAAAAATGTTAAAATATTTTATTTTACAAAAAAATCCCAAAAATATTATTTATTTCATATACTTGATATTTTTGCAATGAATTAATTTTTATTTGTTTTTTAACATTTAAAATATTTTTTCCTTCTTGATTTTCCAAACTTAATTGGTTTTCAATCATTTTGTGGATAAAAACATGATTTTTGAAACATTGATCCAAGATCACCACTCATTTTTCACATGTTTTCAATAACTTTTATTAATTTTTAAACAAAATTAATTCCATTTTAGACAAAACTAGGGTTTTGATTAATTCCACCCCCATCAACCTTTTTCAAACACTTTGGGCCTCTTGATAGAGTGTAAGTCCCATCCCTTTGTAAATAAAATAATTTGGGCCTCACATATTGTGTAAGTCCCTCTGTATATTTTCAAAAGTTCGGCGTGGTCGTCGCCTCTTTAACAAAATCAATTGGGCCTCTCCCTGAGTTGTAAGCCCCGTTTTTTTTCTTAAAATTACTCATAGGCCTCTAATAGAGTGTAAGACCCAATCCCTTTTTTTAACCAAAACCTTTTTGGGCCTCAGACATTGTATAAGTCCCTCTGCGTTAAAAAAATCTCGGCGCGATCGCCATTTTCAAACAAGAAAATCATCTGGGCCAACCCTTGTATTGTAAGTCCCATTTCTTTTCTTTAAATAATCTTTGGGCTTCTCCTTGAGTTGTAAGACCCAACCCTTGTTGTACATAAATCTTTTTTGGGCCTCAGACGTTGTATAAGTCCCGGTACAATATTCAAAACAACGATGCGATCACTGTCAAACTCTTTGGGCCTCTCCTTGAGTATAAGCCCCAATAATTTTTTTCAAAATAATTCCCTTTTGATTTAGATTCAAATATATGTATTGTTATCAAAACTTTCTTTAATTTATTTGAACAACTAACAACACAGCTTGGAAGCTTGCTCACCTGTAAGTTTTTAACAGCTTTCCTTTATTCGCTTTCATATATATAACTGTATTGTGGGAAGCTGCACACTGTGAGTCTTCTTTCATTCTTTTAAATACATGTCAGATATATATAACTGTATTGTGGGAAGTTGCGCATGGTTAGTCTTCTTTCATACCCTTTTAAATACTTGTCATATATCAACTGTATATATACTAGTATAGTTATTTAGAGTTTTCCCCGGCAACTAGGTCTCGAACTAGGTAAAGCCCTGTTAGTCACTCTTAAATACAAACAAAAGTAGATCCCTATAGGATCTCCAAATACAGTTTTCCTTTCTCTTGGGGTTAAACAATATGGAACAAAGAGAAAGACAGTATTCTCGGTGAACCTTTTCTCAGACTGTCACCCTTAGAAATTGTCAAAGAAATTCTACTCCCCGGAGTTGATCTATTCTCTGTGAATAGCATCTCTTGAGTTTCTTCAAACCTCAGAACTTTCACAAAGTGATCTATTCTCTGTGAATAGCATTTCTTGAACTTTTCTTGGTTTGGAACCCACGGGCTTCCTAAAAGCATCCCCGCCTCCTCTTGGGCTTTGTACAAGGACCCTTCAGCTTCTTAGAAGTTCTCATGCCTTCTCTTGGGCTTAATACAAGGAACCTGACGACCTCTTAAAGGTATAAGACAGAACTTAGCCATCCTTTGCTAGAGCAGTCTTTCCAGTGTCAAACCTTGAACGTAGGCTTGATTCTCATCCCTTAAAACACCTGCCTCCTCTTGGAGGCATCATACAAAAGATAAAACTCTTCCACACCAGTAGACTTGGACAGTCTAACCCCCTTGAGTCTCAAAGACATTCTCAAGTTCCCTGCAAACATAGGAGAAACCCCGATCACCCTAGATCAATCTCCAGCAGAGCTGAAACCCAATCACTCTCCTAAAAATCCCAAATCAGAACCTCAAGGTCTCAGATACCTCAACTCTTCTGTAATCCTCAGCAAGAGTTGATTCCCCATTTGGACCTGCCTCGGGATCCCAATAATCCCCAACAGAAGATAGTCTCCTCTTAGGCATTGTATAATGATCTTTTATTTCCTTAGGATAGTCAGCCTCCCTTTGGGCTTTGTGCAATGAGTCTCCCCAGCAGAGCTAACCTTTTCAGACTCTCTTGTTGAGTCAATCACTTTTCAGACTCTCTTGTTGATTCAATCACCTTTTAGCACTCTCTTGTTGAGTCCACCCTTTTAGCCTCAATCCTGGGCTTTGTACAGGACAGATAAAAATGCTCTCTTATTGAGTCTATCTTTTCCAACCTCCTCGTAGGCCTGGTATGAGGATTTCCCCTAGCAGAAGTCAAATTCCTCTTAGGTATGATGATTTCTCCAGCTTGTTCAGCCACAATCCTGGACTTCGTACAGGACAGATAAAAGCACTCTCTTGTTTAGTCAAAACCTTTTTTTGCCTCAATCTTGGGCTTTGTACAAGACATAAATCTTCAAAACCTTCTCTTAAGCCTGGGACAAACATTTTCCCCAGCGAAGTCACCTCCTCCCAACCTTCTTTTAGGCTTTGAGGAATGGTTTCCCAAGCAGAGTCAAACTCATTTCAGCCTCAATCTTGGGCTTTGTACAAGACGCATACAAACCCTCCCCGGCGGAGTCAAATCCCCTCTTAGCCTCAATCTTGGGCTTTATACAAGACAGTTAGAACATTTTTCCCTGGAAAAGTCAAACTTATAGCCTCCTCTTAGGCTTTGTATAATGATATCCCCAAAGAGTCAGTCTCTTTTTTAGCCTCAATCTTGGGCTTTGTACAATACAGATAAAACACTCTCTTGTTGATTCGGTCACTTCTAGCCTCCTCTTAGGCTTTGTATAAAGAAATCCCCTAGCCGAGTCAATTAACCTTTTAGCATCAACCTTGTGCTTTGATCAAGGCACACAAAAATCAACAATCTCCCTTTAGAGATGACAAATTCCCTCTCAATACCCTTTTAGCTTCAATCTTGGGCTTTGAACAAGACACAAATATCCTTTTAGCTTTAATCTTAGGCTTTGAACAAGACACCAAACATCTTTTTCCTCCCTTAGAATAGGAGGAACTACGATTGCTTTGATTTCCATGTTTCTTTAAAAGGGAATACGTAGGCATAAGATTGTGAAATCTTAGCGAGCATACCAATCAAAAACTCTAGGTCATGTACCTTCGCATACTAATCAAACACTCTAGGTCCAGTACCTTCACACATCAACAAAACTTAGGTCCATTACCTTACCAAAAACATCGGGAGTAACCCGAACACAAACAAAATCTCACTCACTTATACTTCCCAAGAAACTTTCCAAACCCATTAACAGATAAACACAATCAATTGCAAAGCTAAACCTAAAGCTAATATCCTATGGATAACCACATATAGGATGGGTAATTGACAACTCCTCATTGTATAACCTGACCCCGGACCCCCCAATCTCTTTAAAGCTTTTGTTCAGTTAAACAATCACGTGCAAGGTTAGTTTTAGATAGCTTCCATTTCCCTTCTAACTTCATGGGATAAATAAGAAATCAGAAATTAGCACCCTTTCTCCTCGAGGAGGAAAACTCAAACTTCAGCGATAAGGTGGTCGCGTCACCGACAAAAATCGCTCGCTACAGATAGCGGTCGTTATAGGACTTAGACATTGTATAAGTCCCTCTGCATTAAAAAATCTCGGCACGATCGCCCTTTTCAAACAAGAAAATCATATGGGCTAACCCTTGTGTTGTAAGTCCCATTTCTTTTCTTTAAATAATCTTTGGGCTTCTCCTTGAGTTGTAAGACCCAACCCTTGTTGTACATAAACCTTTTTGGGCCCCAGTCGTTGTATAAGTCTCGGTACAATATTCAAAACCACGATGCGATCACTGTCAAACTCTTTGTGCCTCTCCTTAAGTATAAACCCCACAATCTTTTCAAAACAATTCCCTTTTGATTTAGATTCAAATATATGTATTGTTATTAAAACTTTCTTTAATTTTTTTGAACAACTAACAATACAGCACGGAAGCTTGCTCACCTGTAAGTTTTTAACAGCTTTCCTTTATTCGCTTTCATATATATAACTGTATTGTGGGAAGCGGCGCATGGTTAGTTTTCTTTCATTCTTTTAAATACATGTCAAATATATATATAAGTGTATTGTGGGAAGCCGTGCATGGTTAGTCTTCTTTCATACCCTTTTTTAAATACTTGTCATATATCAACTGTATATATATACTAGTATAGTTATTAAGAGTTTTCCCCGGCAACTAGGTCTAGAACTAGGTAAAGCCTTATTGGTCACTCTTAAAATACAAACAAAACTAGATCCCCCATAGGATTTCCAGATACAATCTTCCCTTCTCTTGGGGTTAAACAATATGGAACAAAGAGAAAGGCAGTATTCTCGGTGAACCTTTTCTCAGACTGTCACCCCTAGAAATTGTCAAAGAAATTCTACTCCCTGGAGTTGATCGATTCTCTGTAAATAGCATCTCTTGAGTTTCTTGAAATCTCAGAACTTTCACAAAGTGATCTATTCTCTGTGAATAGCATTTCTTGAACTTTTCTTGTTTTGAGACCCACAGGCTTCCTAAAAGCATCCCCGCCTCCTCTTGGGCTTTGTACAAGGACCCTCCGGCTTCTTAGAAGTTCTCATGCCTTCTCTTGGGCTTAATACAAGGACCCTGACGACTTCTTAAAGGTATAAATAGAACTTAGTCATTCTTTGCTAGAGCAGTCTTTCCAGTGTCAGACCTCAAGCCACTTTAGGGTTGATTCTCATCCCTTAATGCTTGTGCCTCCTCTTGGGCATCATACAAAAGATAAAATTTTTCCACACCAGTAGACTTGGACAGTCTAACCCCCCTGAGTCTCAAAGATATTCTCAAGTTCCTTACAACTATAGGACCAAACCCTGGGTATCTTGAATCGATCTCCAGCAGAAACCCAGCCTCTCTCATGAGAGTTCCCCGACCAGGGTCAACACTATCTTAGATCAGAACCTCAAGGTATCTGACATCTCAACCTTTCTGTAATCCTTAGCAAGAGTTGATTCCCCACTTGGACCTGCCTGGGGATCTTGTAACACCCCAAAATTTTCCTTCTTGTTTTTAGCTAACTGGCTTATGTTTCTTTACATTTTTTGCATTAGCATTGTTGCATTCGCATGTTTCTTTGAGCATGGGATCAGGGCATTTTCTTCAGCAGTACAAGATATTCTCAGCACCGGTTTGATCTTTATCGGAAGTTAAGGTCAAGCATTTAATTCTCGAAGTCTTTTTGAGCATTTATTTTGCTCATTAAGTGATTTGAAGATCAACAGTTCCGGCAGTCAAATTTTGATCAGCGATTCAGCACCGAACAGCCGTCTAAGCAATTTAATCGGGGCCCGAAAAATATTTCACGGCATGTTTCAAGTGCACTCAAGTAGTGAGGTCCAAAGACAAGTTTCAGAGGCATATTGTGGTTCAGAGCAGGTGGAATCAAGTCCGTCTCCATTTTCCCTCCTTTTGGCGCCAAGCAGAAAATTCAAATTTTCCTCAGAGTAACCGGTTACTCACCGTTTGTTAACCGGTTACTCAGTGTGATTTTTGCCCAGAATCTGCATTTTTCAGCACTGTAGAATTTTTAAATCATTTTAGTGGTCATGTGCATTGCTTGTGCCTGCGTGGGAAGGATCTAGAACAACTCCTTTTCATCATTTTCCATCCAAATTTTCCATTTCCACTCATCAATTTCCACCCCAATTCCACACTTCACTTCCTAACCCATTTTACCCCATTTTCCACTCACTCTAAACCCAAGCCAAATTCCTAAGCTAAAGGATATTTAAGCTCACTCATTCCAAACCAAGGGAGACCTAGATCATTTTCACTCTCCAATTTTCAGAATTCTTTCAATTCTCTCAACTTTTCTCTCATTCTCCAAAACCCTCACTCAAAGTTTCATTATAAAAGTTCATCAAATTTCACCTTGGAATTTGTTGATCTTGAAACTAAACCATCATCCATTCACCAATTCTTGAAAGAATCTTGGATTTGCTACTGTTTTGGAGTGTGGAATCACTTTTGGAGCAGCTTTTCATTATTTGGGTTGTTCTAGCTTGGATCTTGGTTGTTCTTGCTTGGATCTTGAAGTTCATCACATAGATCTTTGGATTTCTTGTTTGGATAATCAATTTTCGTTCTCAACATTCACCAAGGAAAACCTCAGCCTTGTAGGTTGGTTTTCCCTAGATCTATAATTGATTTTGATTGATCATAGCTTTTGCAATGTAGATCCATTAATTTCATGGGTTGTTGATGCTTTTGCTTGATGTTGATCATGAATGTTGATGATAATAGATTTGCATGATGTTTGATTGCTGTTCATGAGCTTAATTTTCGTGCATTGTTGATTACATGATCATTGGATATGATTGGGGAAGTGATTTTGCTGCTGAAAAGTGATTTTTGCAGATTATTTTTAAACTCTGTCCCAGAGTAACCGGTTACTCACCGTTTGTTAACCAGTTACTCTGTGTATTTTTTGCATAAATGGTCTGATTTTCAACTAAGTAACCGGTTACTCACCGTTTGTTAACCGGTTACTCTGGGACAGAATGTGTATTTTAGTGTATTTTCTTGGTTGTTTGAGATCCGATGCATGCCTAAACTTCATGGACTAATATGTGGATGATTTGTGGTTTATTCTTGAGTCGTTGCACGTCACACTGTTGCATGTTCACGTTTTCCGACACGCAACTTCTTGAATTGCATCGTTTATGTGCATGTTTGCGTTATTGAACGCTTGATACTATGAACACCTACGCACACTCACTTGTTGATCATGTTCATTATGCATTGCTGCTGGATTGATGATGATTGTGTATACTTACTTGTATCCAATTTAATTATGTGCATGCTTGTTTCATTTGATCATATGCTATATGTAGCATTCTTCCATGATGCTTGCAAGGTTATTCAACATGGTGTGTGGTTTGTTTATGATCATGATTAATTGAACGATGTATGTTATTTGATGCACGTTTGCTCTGCCTTGATTGAATCGTATTCAAATGTGGTGCATGTTGTCCTGATTTCACATCTGAGTTCTGCATAAAGTGCTGTCATATGTGCTGTCCATGTGTACATGTATGCTGTTTGACTCCTTTTACACCTGTTTTCATGCTGTTGAATGCTGTTTGGTGTATGTGCATGATTTCATTGCTGTTCTGAAGCAAGTGTGCTGTTGTAGGTGCTGTTCCTTCTCTTTTTACTCCTTTCGCTCCCTCGAGTCTCAAGACTTGTTCAAGTCTTGGACTCCTTTCCCCTTAGAGCTACCTAATCCAACTTAATTTTTGATTAAGCTTGGAGTAGGATTAGCATTAGGTTTTAGGTAGTCGTCCCTCCTAAGCCTCACTAACCATAGGATATCCATGCATGATAACATTAGGACTCTTAGTTTCCCTTTAGAGTTTCCTTTGGGTCGTCTCTCTTCTCATCTCAAAACTTCTTCAAAACACGTAATAAAAGTTAACGTGTATTGCGCTCGAGCCTTAAGCGTGGGAAGTGAGGAATGAGGGGTTTCCTTTCACTCTTCTAGGGTACCTAGTGTACGTCCTGTTGGGGACGATACGCGAAGTATTCGTTCCTATGTCATAGACTTTGGTGCAATGCAAGTTATGAACTAACTTAAAACATTTCTGTCTAAAAAACACCAAACAAATTCAAATCTTTTTATCCTTCGGGATTGTTGGGTTTCAAACTTCATTTTTCATAAAGGAGCTCGTCGCTCACGTAAAAAACACTTACCCATTCGTGGTCGTACCCACGAACTACATCAGCTCTGATTCCTCTCTCTCGTCCGATTGAGGATATGTAGGCACAAGACAGCGATTGTCTTGGCGAGCAACCTTCCCCCACAGTTCCCATCCGAACTATGTTGACTCTGACTTTCCCATTACACTGAGGGAGTACGTAGGCCTAGGACAACGATAACGTCCTATCGAGTCACTTCCTTTTCTTTTCTTCTTCGTTACTCCGTTCTTTTCCGTTCTCGTTCCTTCTCTGGTCCAGTAGCAGTGGAGCTCTAGACGACGACACCCTTTGATGCAGACAGCAAGCGTGGATCCCGTCGAGTACGATGGACGTGTTGGGTGCTAACACCTTCCCTTCGCGTAACCAACTCCCGTACCCATTTCTCTTGGACGTGAGACCATGTTCTTTCCCTTCCCTCAGGTTTATGCAGTGTTTCCTTTCCCTCTCTCGGGATAAATACACATTGCTGGCGACTCTGTGTTTTTCCGCGCCACTCTCGCTTTTGTACCGTTGGATGCGAATCTTTCGGGAGCGACAACTGGCGACTCTGCTGGGGACAGGTTGACCTCTTGCTGGTCCATCCCCTTTTGTGAGTCAATCCTAGCGCTTGTCTGTGTTATTTCATTGGGTGTTTTTTGTGTGGTGCTTTGTTTTGTTGTATATTACTGTATTGCTGTTTACTGTACTTTTGCTTTACTGCTTTACTGTTTTTACAGCTCTTATTGCATTACATTTCATTTTATTACTGTTATGCTGGACTGTGCTGCGTTGTGCTGTTTTTCTGTTTGGCAGGTTGGGAGGTTTTGAGAGATGAGCCCAATACCCAGGCTCGATCATACCCATAGGTTTTAGTGTGGGTAAGCGTGACGCTCCCGTGGTGTTGGCCACGTGCGGGTGATCACGATCCCTACAATCAGACGAGGTTTTATCAGGAGCTTTCTGCTACTGTATGTTGATACAGGCCAGTAGTTATTCTCTTGAGGAATTGTCGACTCTGATGACCATTCCCGAGGACTCAGTAACGGTACTCCTCCCGAGAACGATAATGGCAGACAAGAAATGACAAACCCATTACATTCTCGATCCGAGGACCCAATGCTAGGAACTTGCCATAGGATCTTTTTTTTTAAAGTGAATCAGTGGAGGCGCTCCTCGATTGGCGATAGTACTGTACCCCGAGGGATGAATGTACTATTGCTTCTCGACCTCAGTGCCAGAAGCTGAAGACCTTTCGTTTTGGTGAATCAGTTGAGGCCTCCTCGATTGATGATGATGCTAAACTAGAAATAGTGAACGTATCATCATTTCTCGACCTGAGAGCCCGGGATATTGAGGATCTTAGTACCCACACGTGAGAGGGATGGGTGTTTGCAGGTTTACAGGTGACCGTGACCTTCAACCTACCTGGTTTTCTAGTTTTATCACTGTGGTTGTTGTTGTTCTGAGTTTTGGTACAGAGCCTTGATTTGTTTAGTCAGCGCAGTGCAGCCAGTTTGTGTGGATACCTTGATCCCATGCTTCGCATTGCATTTCATTTTTCTGACATTCATGTTTGTGCATTTTCAGGTAGTATCTAGTCTTTGATTCCAGTCAGAGGGCGTTCATAGGGATGGACACTAAGAGGGGTAAGAAGCACATCATCATCTACAAGTTCCTGAAGATCACGCTTGGCCCGTTGAACAGTTTACAGAGTATAGCTGGTCCAAAAGTTTTGGGAGCCTTTGAAGAGAAGTATGGTTGGATATTATCCCTGGTTCGGAGTCTCAGTGAATATGAATATAATGGGTTACACACCTTGATGCAGTTTTATGATCCTTCCTTGAGGCGCTTTGTGATGCCAGATTATGTGTTGGTTCCTACCCTGGAAGAGTACTCCAACATTTTGAAGATTCCTGTCAAAGAAGGTGTTCCTTTATGTGGTTCCCAAGGAGATTGTGATTTCCAAGCAGTGGCTCAGGCTCTTTATTTGAGCAGATCTATAGTGGAGGCTGACTTTTCTAAGAAGGGAAAATCCTGAGGCTATCACTTGGAGTACTTGGTGAAGAGGGCTCAAGAAGAAGCTAAGGAGAAAAGGTGGATGGCTTTCAATGCAATATTGGCTCTGTGTAGATATGGCATTGTGTTATTCCCTAATGAGTATAATTTTGTCGATACGGATGCTATTCAGATATTTACAGCTCAGAATCCAGTACCAACTTTGTTAGGTGATCTCCACTATGCCCTATACAACAGGAATGAGAAAAGATGAGGTGGGGTGGTTTGCTGTTGCGCATCTCTTTTCTACAAGTGGTTTGCCAAACGTTTACCCCAGTCAGGTGCTTTTGTGGATTCAAAGACTTCTTTAGAGTGGAGTAAGCGTCTGATGGGCCTAGCTGCTAAAGATATTCTTTGGGTGGATAAGGGATTATTGGGGACAGATATTTTGCATAGCTGTGGCAAGTATCCTAATGTACCCTTGATCGGAAGAAAATGAGGTATTAACTATAACCCGTCTTTGGCTATCAGGCAGTTTGCATACGCCCTAAAAGATCCTCCAGCTGGGAAAGATTTGGAAGAATCTTTGTATTTTCATATGACTGATGGTGTGGCTATTGCACAAGAAGCTTCTGAAGCTTGGCTCAACAGACAGAAGATAGGTAAAACTATTTTGGGTAAACCCAATAATCAAGCTTTCGCTCCATATGTTGAATGGGTGAAGAAGAGGGTAGAAGAGTTCTATTTACCTTTTGATCGGGCGCCTCTCTTGTATCCAGAGATTATGGAAGAGAGACTCACTGTACCACTCGAAGAGTTCGACAAGCAGCAAAAGTTGGTATCTGATCTAAGGGTGGAAAACTCTGATATGAGTAGTCAGCTACAGAGTGCTCTACAGGACAACTTGGAGTTGAAATGGAAAGTTCAAGACATGACTGCGCATCTAGAAAAAAGAGAGAGGGATTTTGCTGACAGAGCTCAGTACTTCAAAAAGGTCAGTATGGCAGTTGAATCATCAGGCAAAGCTAAAAGCAAAAACAAGAAGCTTTTGACTAAAGCAGAAGACAAGCTTGCCAAGTATCAGGATATGTGGAAGGATGCCAAGATTGAGAATGGAGAGCTGAAAGAAGAACTTCAGGTAGTGAAAGCAAGGAAAGATCGTTACTTTGCCAAGTGGAAGAAGCACAGAAGGAAATTGAAGAGCTCAAGTTGCAAGCCGAGGTCAAGAAGTCTAAGCGCGAGGACAATAACACTGAAGAGCAGATTGTTAAATTGAACCAAGAGATTGCAAAGAGGAACAAGTTGATCAAAGGACTGATAAAGCAACCTACACATCCTGACATTGTGGACCTTCTTGAGGAAGTTGAAGCTAGTTTGTTTGGAATTGATTTGTAGTTGATTTTATTGTTTATCTTTTTTGGGATTACCATCAGGTTCGTTGATGGAGTCACCTTTGATTATGCTTGAATTTGTCTGTAAGAACTACTTTGTTTTCAGTAATGGATTATTTGGTTTAATTATCTGTGCTCTGGCAGTTCTGGTTTTCAGAGAGGGTTTGTCCCTGTGGTTTGATCCGGTGGTATTTCTGGGTTCGGATTTATTTTCCGATAGTGTGTCTAATCCCTTGCCCAGTTTCATGGAATGGAATCAAAGCGGATATGTCCTGGAAATGTACAAATATGTCTGTTTGCATTTTGCATTCGCATTTGCATAATCATAATCATTTTTTGCATTGCAGGTTATCTCAGATTCTCTGGTTTTCTTATGCTCTCTCTTTTTGTCAGTCAGGATTGATCAACCAACTCATCGGTATTCTACCAGGCTTAATCAAAGCAGAGTGATGGAAAAAGTTCAGGCAGACATGGCAGCTATGCAAGCTCGCATCGATCAATTCATGGAGATGATGCAGGGTGTGGTGCAAAGTCAGAATGAATTCAGAACTCTAGTTCAGCCTTTGGTGTCGCAGGTTGATGAAAATGGTATCTTACACGGTGGTTTTCTTAATCGTGTTATTCCTCCGGGCGGAGGTGGTGCTGGTATCAACATTCCTATCACTGGTGCTGGAGGACATGGTGGTATTCCTTCAGTTGTTGGAGAAGGAAGTACTGTTCGAGCTATCCATGGCCCTCGTATTGATGATCAACAGAATGATGTTTTTTCAGTCAGAAGCTTGGACGCTGGCCTACCTGTGGTCAGTAATGAGAGGATCCGTTTAATTGAGGCGCAATTGAAGGGGGTTGCGAAACAGGATGATCTGGGAATAGATTTGGATGACCTAGGATTGGTCCCTGATATTGTCATTCCACACAAGATTCAGATTCCTACACTGGAGAAGTATAACGGTTCTACCTGCCCGAGAACTCATGTAAAGGCTTATACCAGGAAGATGGCTGCACATGCCAAGGATGAAAAGTTAATGATGCACTTTTTCCAAGATAGCCTGTCTGGCGCGTCTTTGGAATGGTACATGGGGCTGGAAAGTAGACATGTTCGTACCTGGAGAGAGCTAGCTGCAGCTTTTATCAAGCATTACCAGTACAACACAGACATGGCGCCCAACATAACTCAGTTGTTGAGCATGTCCCAGAAAAGTGATGAGATTTTCAAAGAATACACGCAAAGGTGGCGTGAATTGGCGGCTAGGGTGCAGCCACCAATGTTGGAAAAAGAGATGTTGGATATGTTTATGGACACACTGCCGAAGCACTATTATGAGAAGCTTTTGCCTTGTTCTCTAGGCAAGTTTGCATATGTGATTGCTATTGGACAGAAGGTAGAGGTTGGAATTAAGGCTGGAAAAGTTTCTAGTGGTGACGGACCGTCTTTCGGGCATGGAAAGAAGCCATTTGATGGTTATAAGAAGAAAGGAGAGACCAACGCTGTATCATCTCAGAAGGGAAAAGGGAAACAGCGTCAGAGCAATAATTAACAAGTAGCATCGGTAACTATCCCAGCAACGTTACCTCCACCACAGCAACAGAGGAATAATGCTAATCAGAACAGGCACCAGGGCCAGTATCAGAACAGACAAAGAAATGCAGAGAGGCATTTTGATCAACCCCCAATGTCGTATGCACAGTTGTTGTAACATTTGCTGCAGTTGCGTCTAGTTGAGCTCCGTACCCTGGCTCCTACAACAGGGGAACTCCCACGAGGCTACGATGCTAACGCACACTGCGATTTTCATTCTGGTACTCCGGGACACACTGTGGAGAAGTGTAGAGCATTTCATCACAAGGTGCAAGGCCTTATAGACTCCAAGGCTATCAATTTCTCGAATGTTGGGCCCAATGTTATCCAAAGCCCTATGCCTGATTATAATGGGCCGAGGGTGAATGCGATAATTGAGGAAGGTGAAGCTTTGAATTTGATTATGGATGTTGAGGAGCTGAAGACTCCGTTGGATTTGGTTAAAAACATGTTATTGAAGGGTGGCGTCTATCCGGGTTGTGATGAGAACTGCTCAGATTGTTTGACGAAGGATAATGGTTGTGATTTGTTGAAGATGGGTATCCAGAGTATGATTAATGAGGGATGTTTATAGTTTGATCGGTGTAATCAACAAGAAGAAGTTGTTAGTGAGAAGGTTGCTACTATCACCATTCCTTTCAAAACAATTACTATTTCTGGTCCGCCAAGGCCACCTCCAGTTATTATCACAAGGGCTGGACCCATTCCGTATGAAAGCACTAAGGCTATTCCGTGGAATTACGGTGCAGAGGTGTTTGTCAATGGACAAAAGCATGAATTATTGACTACTTCACCAGTGAGTTCTAGTCCTGAGGTTAAGGTTGAAGTTGATGCTATAGCGAGAAGTGGTAGAGTGCTTACTCCTGTTAATGATCAACCCAGTACTTCTAGGCAAGATAGGAGAAAACAGGCAATGGATGGTTCCGTCCAGACTCCAGTGATTACTGATTCTACAGTAAAGCCGGTTGATGATGCTTTTTCTGAAAATGTAGAGGAGTTTATGAGACTCATCCGAAAAAGTGATTACAAGATCGTGGACCAGTTAAATCAGACCTCGTCCAAGATCTCTATTATGTCTTTGTTGTTATGCTCTGAAGCTCATAGGAATGCTCTTCTGAAAGTTTTGAATGCGGCCTATGTTCCTCAAGAGATTTCTGTTAACCAGCTAGAAGGGGTTGTAGCGCATGTGAATGCGGGTAATGGCTTGGGTTTTAAAGATCTTGAATTGACTCCTGCTGGGAGGAATCATAAGCATGCCCTGCATATTTTGATTGAGTGTCGTGGTTCACTGATGTCACATGTATTGGTTGATACCGGATCATCGTTGAATGTATTGCCCAAGAAAGCGTTAATGAAGTTAGATACCAGGGGACTTATTTGTACACTAAGTGACTTGGTAGTGCGAGCTTTTGATGGCTCGAAGAGATCTGTCTTTGGTGAGATTGTGCTTCTGATCAAGGTTGGACCGGAAATCTTTGATGCAACATTTTATATTATGGATATTCAGCCAGCTTACAGCTGTTTATTGGGTCGTCCTTGGATCCATGGTGCAGGCGCTGTAACCTCCACTTTGCATCAAAAACTAAAATACATGGTTGATGGACATGTAGTGACGGTGTGCGGAGAAGAAGACATAATGATTAGTCAGCTGTCAACCTTCAAATACGTGGAAGTGGATGGTGAAATCCATGAGACGTTGTGTCAGGGGTTTGAAAAGGTGAAGGTTTCTGAAGAGGTTGTCCAGTCTGAGACTATAGAGCAGCCTGTAGGGGAAGATCAGCCTGAGGTTTCTATGTCTTCGTTTAAAGACGCCAAAGCTGTGGTGGAAGCTGGTAGCTCACAGAGGTGGGGCCAAGTGGTTGAAGTCCAGGAGAAGAGGGATACGTATGGATTGGGATACAAGCCATCCAGGAGAGACGGGGATCCTCCCAAATTCTATGGCCCAGTCCGTTTCACCAGTGCCGGTGTTTTCTTCGACAGAGTTAATGCCATTGAGGAAGAAGGGGACAGTGATTGTGACATGGATAGTTGGATTCGTCCTTGCATCCCAGGAGAAAGTCTGTGCAATTGGTCTTCCGAGAGAGTCATTCAAGTGACTGGCTTCGAGTAATTGCTTTGTTTTCCTATTATGTTAATCCTGCATTCTGCCCAAGACGTAGTGATTTTATTTGTAGGGCTTTTAACTGTTGCATGTTTTGCTTTATCATCAATAAAGGACTTTTCACACTCAAATATTTTGATCTCTGTCTTTCTGTTTTATTTTGCATTAAAAACCCACATCAAAATGACAATGTGTTTCTTTTGTTGCATACATAATAAAACATACCTCATCAATCATGCAGGTCTTTTTATTCAGATGACACCGATCATGACTCAGCTATAGCTCGGTATAACTTTGACAATCCAATCTAACAGGCTGAAGAAGAGACTGACAAAGATTGTGAACTGCCCGAAGAGTTGGCCAGATTATTGAAGCAAGAGGAGAGATTCATCCTACCTCATCAGGAGGAAATTGAGATTGTGAATCTGGGAACCGAGGACGCCAGAAAGGAAGTAAGGATAGGGGCTGCATTGGAAGACAATGTCAAGGGAAGATTGATTGAAATGCTCTGTGAGTATGTGGATATCTTCGCCTGGTCTTACCAAGACATGCATGGGCTCGATACTGATATTGTTGTACACCGGCTACCACTTAAAAACGGTTGTGCTCCGGTCAAGCAAAAGTTGAGGAGAGCTAAACCGGAGATGTCTGTCAAAATCAAGGAAGAGGTTCAGAAACAACTAGATGCCGGTTTTCTTGCCGTAACAAATTATCCTCCATGGGTTGCTAACATCGTGCCTGTACCTAAGAAGGATGGAAAGGTCAGGATGTGTGCTGATTACAGGGATTTGAACAGAGCAAGCCCAAAGGATGATTTCCCGCTCCCTCACATTGACGGGTTAGTTGACAATACTGCTCAATATTCTGTGTTTTCCTTCATGGATGGCTTCTCTGGGTATAACCAAATCAAGATGGCCCCAGAGGACATGGAGAAGACAACATTCATAACACCGTGGGGAACTTTTTTCTAAAAAGTGATGCCCTTTGGATTGAAAAATGCAGGGGCAACTTACCAGCAGGCGATGGTGACTCTCTTTCATGATATGATTCACAAAGAGATTGAAGTCTATATTGATGACATGATTGCGAAGTCACAGACGGAAGAAGAACATTTGGTAAATCTTCAAAAGTTGTTTGAAAGATTGAGAAAATTCAGACTGAGGTTGAATCCAAACAAGTGCACCTTCGGGGTGAGATCAGGAAAATTGCTGGGGTTTATTGTTAGTGAAAAAGGTATCGAGGTCGATCCTGCAAAGGTAAAAGCCATACAAGAAATGCCTGTGCCGAAAACAGAAAAAGAGGTTCATGGTTTCTTGGGGAGATTAAACTACATTGCTAGGTTCATCTCGCATCTCACAGCCACGTGTGAACCAATCTTCAAGCTGCTAAGAAAAGATCAAGCGGTCAGGTGGAATGAAAATTGTCAAAAGGCGTTTGAAAAGATTAAAGAATATTTGCAGGAACCTCCGGTCCTTATGCCGCCAGTGCCAGGAAGGCCTTTGATTATGTATCTCACGGTTCTTGAGAATTCAATAGGTTGTGTGCTCGGTCAACAAGACGAGTCAGGTAGAAAAGAGCACGCCATCTACTACTTGAGTAAAAAGTTTACTGATTGCGAGTCAAGGTACTCGATGTTGGAGAAAACATGTTGTGCACTCGCTTGGGCCGCTAAGCGTTTGAGGTAGGATATGTTAAACCACACAACCCTATTGATTTCGAAGATGGATCCGATCAAGTATGTGTTTGAGAAGCAAGCACTTTCTGGGAGGATAGCCCGTTGGCAGATGGTTCTGACAGAATACGATATTCAGTATGTTTCCCAAAAGGCCATTAAGGGAAGTGTTTTGTCAGAATATCTTGCCGAACAGCCAATTGAGGACTATCAACCGATGAAGTTTAAATTTCCGGATGAGCATATCATGTATCTGAAGATGAAGGATTGTGAAGAACCTTTGCCTGATAAAGGACCTGAGATTGGATCTCAGTGGAAGATGGTTTTTGATGGAGCTGTTAATTTATATGGTAACGGAATCGGGGCAATCATTACGACTCCACAGGGTTCTCATATACCCTTCACTGCCCGATTGGCGTTCATATGCACCAACAATGAGGCAGAGTATGAAGCATGCATCATGGGGTTAGAAGAAGCGATTGATTTGAGAATCAAGAACCTCGATGTTTATGGTGATTATGCATTGGTGGTTAATCAGATTACAGGTGAATGGGAGACTCGTCAAGCGAATCTTGTTCCGTATAACAACTATGCTAGAAGTTTGTTACCTTTCTTTGATAGAGTGGACTTCCATCACATTCCCAGGGTTGAGAATCAGATGGCTGATGCGTTGGCAACATTGTCATCGATGTATCAAGTGAATCGTTGGAATGAAACTCCTTCAATCAGAATCATGCGCTTGGACAGACCTACTTTTGTATTTGCAGTTGAAGGGGTATCAGATGGCAAGCCTTGGTATCATGACATCAAAGTCTTTTTTAAAAGTCAGGAATACCCAGCTGGGGCATCTTCCAAGGATAAAAAGACATTGAGGAGGTTATCAGCAAACTTCTTTTTGAACAAGGATGCTACGTTGTGTTGATGAACACGAGGCAGGCCTGTTAATGGAAGAGGTTCACGAAGGTTCCTTTGGTACTCATGCCAATGGGCATGCTATGGCAAGAAAATTGTTAAGAGCGGGGTATTATTGGATGGCTATGGAGTCTGATTGTTTTAAATATGCCCGGAAATGTCATAAATGCCAGATTTATGCTGATAAGGTGCACGTACCGCCTACTCTTTTGAATGTTTTATCGTCACCTTGGCCTTTTGCCATGTGGGGCATTGACATGATTGGGAAGATCGAGCCGACTGCTTCGAATGGAAATCGTTTTATCCTGGTGGCTATTGATTATTTCACAAAGTGGGTGGAAGCAGCATCGTATGCCAACGTCACCAGACAAGTGGTAGCCCAGTTTATTAAGAAGGACATCATCTGCCGGTATGGAGTCCCGGAAAGAATCATTACTGATAATGGTTCGAATCTAAACAATAATATGATGAAGGACCTATGTCAGAGCTTTAAAATCGAACATCACAATTCTTCTCCCTATCGTCCGAAGATGAATGGGGCTGTTGAAGCGGCTAATAAGAACATAAAGAAGATTGTGCAGAAGATGGTAGTGACATACAAAGACTGACATGAGATGTTGCCTTACGCTTTGCACGGTTATCGTACTTCGGTACGCACATCAACTGGGGCAACTCCTTTCTCACTGGTGTATGGTATGGAAGCAGTCCTGCCATTAGAAGTTGAGATTTCTTCTTTGAGAATTCTGACAGACGTGAAGCTTGATGAAGCTGAGTGGGTGCGTTCCCGGCTGAATGAACTGAACCTCATTGAAGAGAAGAGATTGAAAGCCATTGCGCATGGCTGGTTGTATCAGAGTAGGATGAAGAAAGCCTTTGATCAGAAAGTGCGACCTCGGTGTTTCAGGCTGGTGAATTAGTTCTGAAAAGAATCACTCCTCCTCAAACAGATCACAGGGGCAAGTGGACTCCAAATTACGAAGGGCCATATGTAGTAAGACAGGTTTTCTCTGGTAGAGCCTTATTACTTTCAACTATGGATGGCGAAGATGTTACGTCCCCTGTGAACGCGAATGTAGTCAAAAAATACTTTGCATAAAAGAGGCCCGCTGAACATAAAAAGAAGGTTCAGGCAAAAATGGGGCATCCTGGCTAACCATAAAAAGAAAAGGTTCGAGCAAAAATTAGGGATAAAAAGAAAAAAGAAATAAACCCGCAAGGTTGAAAACCTGAAAAGGCAACTTTGGCAAAAATGGGTATCCCGGTGGATTGAAAACCCAAAAAGGGCGATCCAGGCAAAAGTTAGGGATTTAAAAGCAAAGACTACGATCCGCGTTCGATCTGTGATCCCTATTCACACCTGGAAAATTCGAAGGAAAGGAATCAGTCCAGTTAGTCATCTTCAAAGGCCAAAGTATCTGCAGATAAACAAGTCATATGGGTTATAGCTGAGTCGAGTCATGGTGGATATTTGTTCCCTACATTGCCGACATGTGTATTTTCTTTTGCTTTTTGCGCAATTACCTCTTTTTAGGAATTGCTTCCAAATGTAAATGCCTATTTACAGGCCGACTCATTCAATAAAATTTGCATTTCAGTCAAAGAGCTTTTGTTTTTGTTTTACCTGTTTTGTTTGTGAAAATGTCCGATATATTTGATAAACATTACATGCTAAATGTTGAGCTTTGTGAAACAAGTTGGAAAACAGTGGCAATTGCTTAGGCGACAGTCACTATGATGATAATCAAAGTAGTTATTTTTGCACGTAGACCTTTCTGTTGGTTTTGCAGGATGACAGGTGTACTTCCCCAGTAGAGTTGCTCTCTCCATTTTGAAGCCTGATCATCCTCAGCAGTTTGCTGCTTTCCCCAGTAGAGTAGAGCTCTCCCCAACTTTGAAGTCTGATCGTCCTCAACAGTTTATTACTCTTCCCCATCAGAGTACCAAGGATCATCTTCCTCAACAAGAGTATAAAAAAGTAATTCCCCGAGCGGAGTCGTTGAGGATCGTTTCCCTCAGCAGGCTATAAGAGGTTTTCCCCCAGGCAGAGTTGTGATTTGGCTCACCTTTCTTCAGCAGGTGGTGTTTCCCCACAGAATATGGGGCAGTCATTCTTTTCTCTCAGCTAGTCAGGAAACAGTGTGTTTATCCCCTAGCAGAATGGATGTTGACAACTACTTTTTTCCCAAGCGAAGTCTAGGAGGATCGTCCCCCTCAACAGGAGTACAGAGGATTGTATACCCAACCGAAGTTGTGTTTGGATTACTATCCCCCAGCAAGTATTCATAGGTTGATTGCTCTAAGGTGGATGTTGTTGTATCTCCAGCAGAGATTCGTGGACGATGATGTTATCATCCCCACAGAGTCGTGATGTCTACTTTCCTCAGTTGGTCAGAAAGTATAGTCTCAACGACAACGGCTGGATCTAATCCCCAGCAGGGTGAGGGTAAAGTTATTTCCCTAACAGCAGATTAAGCTCATATCCCCAAGCAGAGTCTGGTGGTGAGTGGTATCCCCAGCAGGTCCTAAGTCCAATCATTTTTGGCAAGCGTCAAATCCAAGTTCTGAAACAGTTGGTCAGCCCCAGCGGAGGAGTTTCCATCTTCAGTATTCATCTCCCTCCCCAGCTGAGTGGGTATTCTCTCAGAGTTTCGTCCATCTCCAGCAGAGTTGTTGATCTTGGTATTCCCCAACAGAGTGGGTATTCTATCGGAGTTTCGTCCATCTCCAGCAGAATTGGTGATTGTGATCTTCCCTGACAGGGTGAAGTTTTCTTCAGCATTGTTCTTTGGTTTGATGACAACGTAGTTTGTCATCCTCGGTGGAGCTGCTTTTGTCCTCAGCGTTTATTTCGCTGGGACGGTCTTTTGCATTGCATAAGTATTTTTGCATGGCATCCTCCTAAAAGCGTAGCATTTCCACTTCGTGTGGAGCATTACGGCAAAATTCAAACATATGCATCCGAAGCATAAGCCAGGTTGGAGTTTTCCTTCATCAGGAAAACCAGATTTCAGGAGATATCTTTTGACTTTACTCCACAGGTGTTGGGTTTGGTCATTCAAAGCAATATTTGACACTCCCTTGCAGAGTTATTCGCCAGGATTGTTAACCCGTGATTTCATTTTTACCCCTTCGTCCAGGTGGTCCTTTGGTTTATCCCCTCAAGGTTTTTACCGTCAGACACTCGTCCGTGTTTCCTTCGGCACCCGTCCGTGTTTGAACCTTTTTATTTCAATACCCGTCCGTATTGACCTTTTGATAACACTCGTCCGTGTTTCCTTCAGCACCCATCCGTGTTTGTACCTTTTCAATACCCGTCCGTATTGACCTTTTGATGACACCCGTCCGTGTTGCCTTCTATTCCCCAGCGAGATTAATCCCCGATAAAAGTTGCTTTACAACCTTTTCAGTACCCGTCCGTATTGAATCCTTTTTACACCCGTCTGTGTACCTTTTCAGTACCCGTCCGTATTGAATCCTTTTACACCCGTCCGTGTACCTTTTCAGTACCCGTCCGTATTGAATCCTTTTACACCCGTCCGTGTACCTTTTCAGTACCCGTCCCTATTGAATCCTTTTACACCCGTCCATGTACCTTTTCAGTACCCGTCCGTATTGAATCCTTTTACACCCATCCGTGTACCTTTTCAGTACCTGTCCGTATTGAATCCTTTTACACCCGTCCGTGTACCTTTTCAGTACACGTCCATATTGAATCCTTTTACACCCGTCCGTGTACCTTTTTAGTACCCGTCCATATTGAATCCTTTTACACCCGTCCGTGTACCTTTTCAGTACCCGTCCGTATTGAACCTTTTTACACCCGTCCGTGTACCTTTTCGATACCCGTCCGTATCTGATATCTTTGATTCCTTGACACCCATCCGTGTTTATTCCCATCATAGCTAACACTCGTTTGTGTTTACTTCAAGACATTTTAATACATTGTTTGTATTGGTTTCCAACACTCGTACGTGTTGTGACAGTGCAGCATTTATTGCTTGTTCCCCAGTGGAGTCGTCTCTCCTTTGAAGATTGCAAATTCCAGGTTTCTTTTGGTATTTAATCTCCGTGAATCCTTTGAACGCATGACAGCCGTTGCTATCATACCTTCAGGACCAGGTCGATTGAATAGGGGCAGCTGTAACACCCCAAATTTTGCCTTCTTGTTTTTAGCTAACTGGCTTATGTTTCTTTGCATTTTTTGCATTAGCATTGCTGCATTCGTATGTTTCTTTAAGCATGGGATCAGGGGATTTTCTTCAGCAGTACAAGATGTTCTCAGCACCGGTTTGATCTTTATCGGCAGTTAAGGCCAATCATTTAATTCTCGAACTTTTTTTTAGCATTTATCTTGTTCATTAAGTGATTTGAAGATCAACAGTTCTGGAAGTCAAATTTTGATCAGCGATTCAGCACCGAACAACCGTCTCAGCAATTTAATCGGGGCCCAGAAAATATTTCACGGCATGTTTCAAGTGCACTCAAGTAGTGAGGTCCAAAGACAAGTTTCAGAGACATATTGTGGTTCAGAGCAGGTGGAATCAAGTCCGTCTCCATTTTCCCTCCTTTTGGCGCCAAGCAGAAAATTCAAATTTTCCTCAGAGTAACCGGTTACTCACCATTTGTTAACCGGTTACTCAGTGTGATTTTTGCCCAGAATCTGCATTTTTCAGCACTGCAGAATTTTCAAATCATTTTAGTGGTCATGTGCATTGCTTGTGCCTGCGTGGGAAGGATCTAGAACAGCTTCTTTTCATCATTTTCCATCTAAATTTTCCATTTCCACTCATCAATTTCCACCCCAATTCCACACTTCACTTCCTAACCCATTTTTACCCCATTTTCCACTCACTCCAAACCCAAGCCAAATTCCTAAGCTAAAGGATATTTAAGCTCACTCATTCCAAACCAAGGGAGACCTAGATCATTTTCACTCTCTAATTTTCAGAATTCTTTCAATTCTCTCAACTTTTCTCTCATTCTCCAAAACCCTCACTCAAAGTTTCATCATAAAAGTTCATCAAATTTCACCTTGGAATTTGTTGATCTTGAAACTAAACCACATCCATTCACCAATTCTTGAAAGAATATTGGATTTGCTACTGTTTTGGACTGTGGAATCACTTTTGGAGCAGCTTTTGATTATTTGGGTTGTTCTAGCTTGGATCTTGGTTGTTCTTGCTTGGATCTTGAAGTTCATCACATAGATCTTTGGATTTCTTGTTTGGATCATCAATTTTCGTTCTCAACATTCACCAAGGCAAACCTCAGCCTTGTAGGTTGGTTTTCCTTAGATCTATAATTGATTTTGATTGATCATAGCTTTTGCAATGTAGATCCATTGATTTCATGGGTTGTTGATGCTTTTGCTTGATGTTGATCAAGAATGTTGATGATAATATATTTGCATGATGTTTGATTGCTGTTCATGAGCTTAATTTTCGTGCATTGTTGATTACAGAATCATTGGATATGATTGGATAAGTGATTTTGCTGCTGAAAAGTGATTTTTGCAAATTATTTTTGAACTCTGTCCCAGAGTAACCAGTTACTCACAGTTTGTTAACCGGTTACTCTGTGTATTTTTTGCGTAAATGGTCTGATTTTCAACTAAGTAACCGGTTACTCACCGTTTATTAACCGGTTACTCTGGGACAGAATGTGTATTTTAGTGCATTTTCTTGGTTGTTTGAGATCCGATGCATGCCTAAACTTCATGGACTAATATGTAGATGATTTGTGGTTTATTCTTGAGCCGTTGCACGTCACACTCTTGCATGTTCATGTTTTCCGACACACAACTTCTTGAATTTCATCGTTTATGTGCATGTTTGCGTTATTGAACACTTGATACTATGAACACCTACGCACACTCACTTGTTGATCATGTTCATTGTGCATTGCTGCTGGATTGATGATGATTGTGCATACTTACTTGTATCCAATTTAATGATGTGCATGCTTGTTTCATTTGATCATATGCTATATGTTGCATTCTACCATGATGTTTGTAAGGTTATTCAACATGGTGTGTGGTTTGTTTATGATCATGATTAATTGAATGATGTATGTTGTTTGATGCACGTTTGCTCTGCCTTGATTGAATCGTATTCAAATGTGGTGCATGCTGTCCTGATTTCACATCTGAGTTCTGCATAAAGTGTTGTCATATATGCTGTCCATGTGTACATGTATGCTGTTTGACTCCTTTTACACCTGTTTTCATGCTGAGTTTCATGCTGTTGAATGTTGTTTGGTGTATGTGCATGATTTCATTGCTGTTCTGAAGTAAGTGTGCTGTTGTAGGTGCTGTTCCTTCTCTTTTTACTCCTTTAGCTCCCTCGAGTATCAAGACTTGTTCAAGTCTTGGACTCCTTTCCCCTTAGAGCTACCTAGTCCAACTTAATTTTTGATTAAGCTTGGAGTAGGATTAGCATTAGGTTTTAGGTAGTCGTCCCTCCTAAGCCTCACTAACCATAGGATACCCATGCATGATAACATTAGGACTCTTAGTTTCCCTTTAGAGTTTCCTTTGGGTCGTCTCTCTTCTCATCTCAAAACTTCTTCAAAACACGTAATAAAAGTTAACGTGTATTGCGGTCGAGCCTTAAGCATGGGAAGTGAGGAATGAGGGGTTTCTCTTCACTCTTCTAGGGCGCCTAGTGTACGTCCTGTTGGGGACGATACACGAAGTATTCGTTCCTATGTCATAGACTTTGGTGCAATGCAAGTTATGAACTAACTTAAAACATTTCTGTCTAAAAAACACCAAACAAATTCAAATCTTTTTATCCTTCAGGATTATTGGGTTTCAAACTTCATTTTTCAGAAAGGAGCTCGTCGCTCACGTAAAAAACACTTACCCATTCGTGGTCGTACCCACAAACTACATCAGCTCTGATTCCTCTCTCTCGTCCGATTGAGGATATGTAGGCACAAGACAGCGATTGTCTTGGCGAGCAACCTTCCCCCACAGTTCACGTCCGAACTACGTTGACTCTGACTTTCCCATTGCACTGAGGGAGTACGTAGGCCTAGGACAACGATAACGTCCTATCGAGTCACTTCCTTTTCTTTTCTTCTTCGTTTCTCCATTCTTTTCCGTTCTCGTTCCTTCTCCGGTCCAGTAGCAGTGGAGCTCCAGACGATGACACCCTTTGATGCAGACAGCAAGCGTGGATCCCATCGAGTACGATGGACGTGTTGGTTGCTAACACCTTCCCTTCGCGTAACCGACTCCCGTACCCATTTCTCTTGGTCATGAGACCATGTTCTTTCCCTTCCCTCAGGTTTATGCAGTGTTTCCTTTCCCTCTCTCGGGATAAATACACATTGCTGGCGACTCTGTGTTTTTCCGCGCCACTCTCGCGTTTGTATCGTTGGATGAGAATCTTTCAGGAGCGACAGATCTCAACTATCCCCAGCAAAAGATATCATCCTCTTAGGCTTTGTATAAGGATCTTTCCTCAGCAGAAAACTAGCCTCCTCTTAGGCTTTGTATAATGATCCTTCCTTAGCGAAGTCAGCCTCCTCTTGGGCTTTGTACAAATGATTCTCCCTAGTGGAGCTAACCTTTTCAGACTCTCTTGTTGAGTCAATCACTTTTTAGACTCTCTTGTTGAGTCAACTACCTTTCCAGACTCTCTTGTTGAGTCAATCACTTTTTAGACTCTCTTGTTGAATCAGTCACTTGTTAGACTCTCTTGTTGAGTCAATCACCTTTTCGAACTCTCTTGTTTAGTCAACCTTTTTTAGCCTCAATCTTGGGCTTTGTATAAGACATAAATTTCCCTCTCTTGAGCTTGGGACAAATATCTTCCCTAGCAGAGTCATTTCCTCCCAGTCTTCTTCTAGGCTTTGAGGAATGATTTTACCCAAGAAGAGTCAAACTCATTTCAGCCTAAATCTTGGGCTTTGTACAAGACACATAAAAATATCCTCACCAGAGTCAGTTAAATATCTCATCTCAGCCTCAATCTTGGGCTTTGTACAAGACAGATAACACTCTCCCAGAAGAGTCAAACCCATTTCAGCCTACTCTTAGGCTTTGTATAGTGATTTTCCCAGTAAGGTCAGCCTCAAATCTTGGGCTTTGTACAAGACACATACAAACCCTCCCCAGTGGGGTCAAAATCCCTTTTAGCCTCAATCTTGGGCGTTGTACAAAACAGATAGAACATTTTCCCTAGAAAAGTCAAACTTATATCCTCCTCTTAGGCTTTGTATAATGAAATCCCCAAAGAGTCGGTCTCTTTTTAGCCTCAATCTTGGGCTTTGTACAAGACAGATACAACACTCTCTTGTTAATTCAATCACTTCTAACCTCCTCTTAGGCTTTGTATAAAGAAATCCCCTAGCCGAGTCAATTAACCTTTTAGCATCAACCTTGTGCTTTGATCAAGGCACACAAAAATCAACAATCTTTCTTTAGAGATGACAAATTCCCTCTCAATACCCTTTTAGCTTCAATCTTGGGCTTTGAACAAGACACAAATACTCAACCTTTTAGCTTCAATCTTGGGCTTTAAACAAGACACCAAATATCTTTTTCCTCCCTTAGAATTGGAGGAACTATGATTGCTCTGATTTCCCTGTTTCATTTAAAACGGGAATACGTAGGCATAAGATTGCGAAATCTTAGCGAGCATACTAATAAAAAACTCTAGGTCCAGTACCTTCACATCAAAACTTAGGTCCAGTACCTTACCAAAAACACCAGAACATCAAACAAAAACTCACTCACTCACTCATACTTCCCAAGAAACTTTCCTAACCCATTAACAAATGAACACCATCAATCGCAAAGCGAAACCTAAAGCTAATATCCTGTGGATAACCACATATAGGATGGGTAATTGACAACTCCCCATTGTATAACCTGACCCTAGACCCCTCAATCTCTTTAAAGCATTTGTTCAGTTAAACAATCGCGTGCAAGGTTAGTTTTAGATAGCTTCCCTTTCCCTTCCAGCTTCACGGGATAAATAAGAAATCAGAAAGTAGCACCCTTTCTCCTCGAGGAGGAAAACCCAAACTTCAGCGATAAGGTGGTTGCGTCACCGACAAAAATCGCTCGCTACAGCTCGGTTGAGGAACCGTCGTCGGGCAGGGGTCCTGCTCACTCTTGAGCAGGATCCTATCTTAGTTGGTACGCGACGCTTGTACCTGGGCGTGCATCATAGTCGGGATGTTATGTTCGTCACTTCGAGAAAACAATTCGATGATTAGGGCCTTACTTTTTGGCCTTCCATGGTCGAGCAAGTTCTTCCCCGTTGAGGTATTCTAGGTAGTAGGCCCCATTCTCCGTCTTTACCCGGATGCGATAGGGTCCTTCCCAATTTGCGGCGAGTTTGTGTAACACCCCATTTCTACCCGGCGGATAATTATAAAATCAGAGTTTCAAAATTTTAACATACAAATGAGATGCTACACTTTCAACTTAAAGACGACTTCATATTATCGTATGTTGATCAGATACATAACACTTTAACTCGGATGAACCGATAACAACAAAATTAGTCTTTAAAATAAAACAACTTTTATTAACTAAATAGCGGAATCATACTTTTTAACTCAAATGACATAACATCTTTTGTTCATCTGAAAACAACTTCAACATAACAAGTAA
The DNA here is from genome assembly GCA_022829125.1 of Lathyrus tuberosus. NCBI lineage: Eukaryota > Viridiplantae > Streptophyta > Magnoliopsida > Fabales > Fabaceae > Lathyrus > Lathyrus tuberosus. The sequence goes on along the minus strand of JALAZF010000757.1, from coordinate 514,012 downwards.
TCAATGACATCAACTTATAATTCAACAACTGAAATATAACAACTATAAAACAACGATTGTTTACCCCCCGAGTGTTACGTATCAGAGCGAGACCCTCTTGACTTGCAATAAAGCAACATAAGGACTCCAAAAAGCTATTCAGAACTGCCACTGCTATTCTTGAGTACCTGCCAATTTCCCATGGTAGGGGAAATATCAGCATAAGGGGTGAGATATCTAACAATATAATAAAGTGTATGATAAACAATATGTTAGATCAGATCATATAAAACCACCACTTCACAACTTTCAAACAACAGTTATAACAACAAAATCCTCAACATGAAATAACAACTATTTCACTGCTTTCAGACAGTACCTGTCACAATAAGTCAACAACATAAAACATCAACAAATATATCATCACAACAACTCAAATATGCAACACAGAATGCGACTCATACAATGCACATGCATGTGGTACCATTGAAGCATAACTCCCAACTTAGAAATACGGAGCAAAACTCCCAACTTAAAAATATGGAGCAAAACTCCCAACTTAAAAATTGCCAATTAAGGCCAAGGCATAAGCCTTCATCACAGTTTGCCAATCCAGGCCGTCGCAAAATATGCAATGTATGTAACTCACGAATGCGACATCACAAAAACAACAACACAACAACAACAACACTGGCCATAGGCCTACAACTTGATATCAATTCCACAGCGACTTCACAGCAAATTCAACACTGGCCATAGGCCTACAACTTGGTATCAACAACATATCAATAACAACAAATCAACAGCAACTTAACCAACAAATCAACACTGGCCATCAGCCTAACAAATTCAACACCACTTGCAAATTCACCTATTACAATAAAGTATACAACACACCGTATCAACTAAATTATATTACAAACATTCCCACATAATTATTCAAACAACTCAACTATTTCCGGTAAATTAATCTTCCGCTAAATTACCAACATTTTCTACTCTGTACCTCTACTATCAAATCCACACCGTCACTGATAATACTATTAGTGAATTACTTCATCCTTGATACTAGCTACTGAATTATTCTCTCATTAAATTATTACTACTGCTGCCACTGAAATACTACTACATATATGGATTGTGATTTAAATAGACCAATTAATTAAACCTACTATTTTTCATGCTACTAAAATATATCTACTAATTATATAAATCAGCTACTATGGTTATTCAACTTTGGCATTAAGCCTACAACTTAATTCTTGCCAATAATTAGAGGCAATGCAACAACTATAGCACTCAACAACAACATACAACAATGACGTAATGTATATGAATAGCATATCACCAATACATTATCTCTCCACTGTCCAACATACAATATACACCTGTTCAAACATGCAAACATCGCAATCCACAACAACAACACGCATCCCACAACTAATTTCCACATTTCACGGTTCGACATAACACAACACAAAACGCAAACACACACCGCGCGTCGAATAGTTGGAGTTTTGTCATTAAAAATAATTTTTAACAAAAAGTACATAAAATCAGCTTCCTAACGATTCGAACGGCGGCCCAAACAGATTTACGAGTCCAAAGATATGAATTTTCAAAGTTGTTCAATAAACACTAACACTGACATCATACACTGACACCACAAAACCTCATTACACAACAGTTAATTTTAATTCCAGAACTTGAAACTATTTTTATAAGAAGGTACACTGTATTCGCTTTCCACAGGTTCAAACGGCGCTTCAAACGGACACCCGAAGCTCAAGTTATGAATTTTTAAAGTTTCAGAAAATCTGTCATTACAGTGTTAATCGATTACTCAAATTGGTTAACCGATTAACCATGCCAAAAAGCCCAAAAACACGTATTTTTAACGTGTTAATCGATTACCCACATATGGTAATCGATTAACAGCCTATCAGAAGCAGTTTTCTGTCAAATTTTCATGAAAAATCACTTTTTAAACCCATTCCAACATCCCCAAACATCACATATCACATAAATCAAACCTCAAAGTCAGTATTCAACATTATGCATACATTAGGAACTCTTATAACCTTAAAATCACAATTCAACCAAACAATTTACACACTTCAGGCATTTTTATACAAAAACCCAAATCTCACATACTATTCATCAACTACCCAATTATAGAGTCAGAACCCCACCCTTACCTTGGATTAAAGGTCGCTTTAAATCTCTGATTGGGTTCCCGTTCTCGCAGCCTCTCCGTGTTCCGATTCCAAATCCTTGCTTCTCTCTTTCGTAACCTCTGTGTTGTAACTGCTACTTCCCTCTTTCTCTTAATTTCCACTTACTGCCACTTCTCTTTTTCTTTTTAATTCAACCACACAAAATAATACTCTTTTCTCTTATTGGGTCTACTATTCATACACCCCCCCCCCCTTATTACTTCATTACAACCAAATAATAAGCCCAACTAAATAATAATAGTATTATTCTAATACTATTCTCCAACTTAATCACCAATTAATTAAATATCAACTTATCACAACATTTCTCGACATATCACAACTCCAACAATTCCAACAAATAATTCGAAAATATTTCAAAAATATTTAATTAAATAATTAATTAATATCGGGCGTTACAGTTTGCCTTCTCAAGAATCCTTGTGGTTTCTTCTTAAGAAAAGGCTGCCCGCTTGGAATTCTCGCCGTATAACCTTGGCGTTGTGCCTGATTGCAATTTTCTGCTTTAATGAGGCTTCGCGGAGAGCTGCTCCTGATCGGACCTCTTCGATGAGGTCAAGCTCTTCTCTTAGTGCCTCGTCGTTTGTCTCCTCGTCCAGAGGTGATTCAGTCCGCCGGAATGGCACGTGTATCTCAATGGTGACCACTGCCTCAGTCCTGTAAGCTAGGTGGAAAGGAGTTTCTCCGGTCGAAAGTGGGGCGTAGTTCGGTAGGCCTAGAGTAAGTTGTGCAGTTCCTCGACCCATGCTTTCTTTGTTTCGTCCAGCCTACGTTTGAGGCCTCGTAGGATCACTCTGTTTGCCACTTCGGCCTGCCCGTTGGTTTGGGGATGCTCGACGGACACGAAATGTTATTTTGTGCCTAGTTGGGAGACAAAGTCCTGAAACTTTCTATCTGTAAACTGTGTCCTGTTGTCGGTGACTATTGCTTGTGGGATGCCGAAGCGGGCAAGGATATTTCGCTTATAGAAGCGAAGTATGTTGTGGGCCATTATTTTGGCCAAAGCCTCTACTTCTATCCACTTTGTGAAATAGTCAACACCCACTATCAAGTATTTGTTCTGGTTTGACCCTACGACGAATGGTCCCAGGCCAGGCCCCACCATGCGAAGGGCCACGGGGAGGACATGGCTTTGAGCTCATTAGGTGGAGATAAGTGCATGTCTCCGTGCCGTTGGCATTTGTCGCATTTCTTCACGTGTTCTTTTGCGTCATGCTGCATGGTCGGCTAGTAGTACCCTACTCGTAGGGCTTTCCTGGCGAGGGATCTCCCCCCGAGGTGTTGGTCATTGATCCCTTCGTCGAGCTCGTGTAGGATGTGGGTGACCATCTCTTCCTCGATGCACTTGAGTAAAGGGATGGAGAATCCTCGCCTGTAGAGCTTGTTTTCGACCAGGACGTAGAAGCAGGCTCTGCGCCTGACTATGTTAGCCTCTTTGGGGTCGGATATGAGTTCATCCTTAGCGAGGTAATTATAAATGGGGGTCATCCAGCAGTTACTATCGCTGATGACTTGCACGTCGAGGATCGTGGAGGTTTTCTCGATGCTGGGTAGAGGGAGCACCTCCTGGATGACGGATTTGTTTCCGCCCTTTTTCTTTGTGCTCGCCAATTTAGAAAACACGTCTGCTCGGACGTTGTGTTCACGGGGAACATGTTTTACTTCTACTGTAGCAAACTTCGTCATTTTTTCTTTGACCAGGGACAAGTATTCGGATAGGTTGTCGTTCTTGGTCTGATATTCTCCTCGAACTTAAAGGGCCATGAGCTAAGAATCGGTGCAGATGACGACCTCTTCGGCCTCCAGGTCCTCAGTTAGTTGTAGATCTACGAGGAAGGCTTCATATTCAGCTTGGTTGTTTGAAGTAGGGAAAGATAATGTGAGTGAGACTTCGACAATGATTCCCTCGTCGTTTTCCAAGATGGTACAGGTCCCGCTTCCTGCTGAGCTGGATGCCCTGTCGACGAAGATGGTTCACTTGAGCGCCCCACAAATGAGGGAGTCGATGAACGTCATTTCGACGACGAAGTCGGCGAGCGCCTGGGCCTTGGGGGCCTTTCTGCTCTCATATTGAATTTTGAACTCGGATAGTTCCAACGACCACTTAAGCATTCTGCCGGCCATATCTGGTCATCCTAATAGTTGCTTTACGGGTTGATCTGTTCAGACCACGATCGTGTGGGCCAGGAAGTAGTGCCCTAGTCTTCACGCAGCGTTAATGAGGGCCAGAGCTACCTTCTCTATTTGCTGGTATCTTAGCTCTGGACCCTGCAATGCTTTGCTTGTGAAGTATATAGGCTTTTGCCCGTCGGGCGTTTCGCGGATGAGGGCGGCACTAACGACCTCGGTTGCTACGGCGAGGTAAAGGTACAAGGTTTCACCGTTATCTGGTCGAGAGAGAACTGGCGGTTCTGATAGTGCTCGTTTTAGATGGAGGAAAGCCTGGTCGCATTCCTCTGTCCATTCAAACCCTGCCTCCTTGTGGAGGAGTTTGAAGAAGGGCAGAGCATGCTGGGCAGACTTGGCCACGAAACGAGATAATGAAGCGAGCATCCCGTTGAGGGATTGGATGGATTTCTTTGAGCTAGGCGTTGGAAATTCGGAGAATGCCCTGCACTTGTCGGGGTTGACTTCGATTCCTCGTTCCATCAGGTAGAAGCCTAGGAACTTGCCTGCCCGCACCCCGAAAGTGCACTTCTCTGGGTTAAAACACATCTAATATTTCCTGGCTTGCTTGAAGACCTTTCTTAAATGGGCCGTGTGGTCGGTTTCCTCGTGGGATTTCATGATCAAATCGTCCATATAGACTTCGAGCATGTCACCAATTTCTCTCCGGAAGACCTTGTTCATCATCCTTTGATAGGTTGTACCAGCATTTTTCAAACCGAAGGGCATTACGTTGTAGTAATAGTTGCCTGATTCGGTCATGAAGGCCATGTCTTTTTTGTCACCTTTCACCATTGGTATTTGATTGTAGCCCGAATAGGCATCAATGAATGATAACAGTTTAAAACCGACAGAATTATCAACAAGTTTATCAATATTGGGGAGGGGGTAAGCATCTTTAGGGCATGCCCTATTGAGATCAGTATAATTAACACACATACGCCACTTTCCATTAGATTTTTTGATGAGTACAACGTTGGACAGCCAAGTGGTGTACTTGGCTTCCGAAATAAAGTTTGCCTCGAGGAGGTCTTTTACAGCTTGCTCCGCAACCTCCATTTTCTTCGGAGACTGCTTTCTCCTACGTTGTGCTACAGCCTTAACGGCGGGGTCAATTGTGAGCTGATGGTAGGCGATAGCAGGATCAAAGCCAGGAATTTCTGCGGCGCTCCAGGCGAACAAGTCTGCGTTTTCTTGGAGGCAAGCTTTGAGTTGTTTCCTCGCTATGTCAGAAAGGCTGGTCCTTATCTTTACTCCTAGCTGAGGGTCATCGCCAAGCAAGACAAGTTCGAACTCGCCGTTCGAAATTGGGTGCATCGGATGTGAGCCGTTTCTGGTGCTGGTCGAAGTGGATGAGCTGCTCGGGTAAGTCTGGTCCTCCTTCTGATCATCTTCGAAAAAGCGACTGTCGAGGTTAATAGAGTTGATATGTGGCAGTGAGTTGGCTTTATCGAAACTGCTGGGCAAGGCCGGCTTGTTGGACGTCTTCAGCTTGGCAGCGATGGTGTTGAGTCCCTTGGTGGCCGCTTCAAAGCATCTCCTTGCAGCCTCGATGTCCCCGTGTAAGGTGGCGACCATACCCTTAGAAGTGTAATACTTCATTTTGAGATGAACACTTGATGGTACGGGCACCAATTCGACCAAGGTAGGTTGTCTGAATATGCAGTGATAGAGAGACGGGCAATCGATAACCAAGAATTAGACTTTGATAGATCTGGCCGTCTCTGCAGATCCAAAAGTTACGATCAACTCGACATACCCCTAGGGCTTCGTGAACGACCCATTGAAGCCCTGCAGGTTAGAGCCCACGTAGGGAGTGAGGTGAAATTCATCTAGATGGAGGGTTGAAAACAGCTGCGAGTACATGATGTCGACCGAGCTGCCTTGGTCGACTAAGATTCAGCGAACATCAAAATTTGCCATCTGGACTCTTACGAGCAGCGGGATGCTTGAGTTCGGGGCCCTTCCGAGGAGTTCTTCTTGGTAGAAAGAGATGGGGACCGATTCTCCCCAGACCTTGTCGAGTGTTGTACTCTTGTTGGAGCTCGTGCTGAGTAGGTGCTCAAACTTTCTTTTCAAGGACCCCACTGTGACTTTGTTGAAGCCCCCTCTGGAGATAACCATGGTGGAGGGGAAAGTTTCCCATTGGCTATGGGCTACGAAGTAAGGGGAGTGTTGAGCTCTTCAGGAACATAGAAGTCTTCAGGCTGCGAAATGCTCATGGCGACCTGAAGGTTTGTCTCTTCTGAAGAAGACCCCTCTTCCTCGACTTTCTTCGACAAATGGGCGTCTTGCCGGTGAGTTTCCTTCTTCTTCGTGAACTGCTTCAAGTGCCGTTCCTGATCAGTATCTCTATGGCATCCTTTAAGTGGATGCTGTCATCAGTAGTGTGGCCGTGACTCTTGTGGAAACGACAGTATTTCAATTTATCAGCGTTCGGCTTGGCCGGTATCTGCTTAGGGAATCAAACCCCTACTTGTTTGAACTCTGAGCTGGCGCATTCGAAGAGGATTTTATCCCTGGAGACTGTCAGGGGAGTATAATCATGGAAGCGGCCGGAGGGCCCTTTGTTGTCCCGTGATTCCCGGGGACGATCTTCACGTCTTCTGTCTCCCCGACAGGATGTCGAGGGTTCATCGCTTTTGGAGGCCTGGGCACTTTCTTGGTGGCGTGATACCCGGGCGGAGCTGGCCGCCTCTTTCTCCTCATACTGGATATACGCTTGCGCCTTGAGGAGCAAGGTGTCAAGAGTTCTAGGAGGAGCAATGCCAACATCTTTGGCGAATTCTGTGAGGGGACGAAGCCCTCGCTCGAGCAAGAACTTCTTCATGTCATCGATGGTAAGGACTTGCACCGCTTCTTTATTGAACCTCTCGATGTACATTCGGAGAGGCTCATCTTTCCCTTGAATTATGGTCTCAAGGGAGGCTTCGGTCTTCGGGTGGCGGCGTGATGTCGTGAAGTGTCTGGAAAACATTCTCCCCAGTTGTCTCCATGAGGTGATTGACTCGTTGCGCAGTTGTTTATACCAGGTCATTGCTCCTTTCCGGAGCTTGGTAGGGAACATGCGGCATTTGATGGCACCCCAGACGGTACGATAGTCAAGCAGCGCATCGATATTTTCGATGTGCTCGTCGGGGTCTGTCGTACCGTCGTAAGTGTCCAAAGACGGTGGTTTCTCCAAGTCATTGGGAAGGCGCATAACTATGATCTCCTGAGAGAACAGACCGTGAGGCTCAACGTCGCTGCTTGAACTGGTCCATAAAGGGTAGCGGGTACTTCGCTCGGGGATAGGGCGGTGACTTCTCCAGGGAGATGGTGTTCGTATCCGGTCTGTTGCTAGTCTCTCCTGGTCCTCTTGTTTCCTAGGTAGTACTGGTTTCGCGGGGAAATATGGTCACGTTTCCAGACGGCGTGGGACTCTGGTTCCTGGTGCACCCGACGATCACCTTCACGTCGGGGAGCTGGACTTCTGGATCGTCGGCGATCTTTCCTTGACTGAAGGGATCTTAGTCAGGCAGATTCTTCCAACACCCCAATCCTCTCATTTTGTTGGAGGATTAAGAGGTTAGTCTTGTTGAGCGCTTCAAGAAGGGACGCCACGGCCAGGTTGACGTTTGGCGGAACTGGAACGGGCTGGAGGTCCAAGGAGGGTTGGTCTTCAACACGATTAGTGCGAGTGGGAGAGAGAGATGCGGTGGCCCCATCTCTCAGATGGTGGGAGTCGCCTTCGAAGAAAGGTGCAGTCCCATCAGTATCAGTCTTACTGACGGAGACAAAAGCAGGATATCGAGCGTCACGAACGTGATCTTGGCCTGCCATGATCAGAGTTTTGGACAGAGAGTTGTTTTGGTCTTGAATCTGAGTTGGATATTAAGACGGGGATAATAGGTTTCCCACAGACGGCGCCACTGATCTTGATGGTTCATCAAAACTTGAAGTGGGCCAAGAAAGACGTCTGTGATGCTGGGTGTGTGTGAGATGAGAAAGGGGGTGTACCTGCAAGGCACTCCGATGCTAAATTAAGAATCGGGAGAGGAAAAAGGTAAGTACAACGTATGTGTGTTTTAGGATGATTTAGAATACCTGACCCTCTCATTCGAGAGGGTTTTTATAGTTCCCCCAGCGCGTGGCCAACGGTTCCTATTTTTGGGGCGTAATAACCGTTTCCCGAAGAATAGGTAACTGCCAGAAACTAGCCGTTAGGACGGGCAGAGTTGCCCGAAACTAGTCGTTGCCACGGGCAAAGGCGTAGTCCTGGGCATGGGTGTCATGGCTATTTCTAGATGGTAGAGCCGTGCATGACGGGCAGGAGTGCCGATGAGGAGCAGGTGACCCTGTGAGCCCTCTTACCATATGTGCCAGGTAGAGGGGCAGAAAGGTAAATGCTGCCCACATTAGCTGGACATAGGCAATTGGGCCGTTTTGGGAGCATAAGTGGATTGGGTCATGCCTAGTCATTAGTCCAGTCCGGAACATAAGGTTTAATTCATCTTTTGCCCCTTTAACTTAATTTATTGTTTCGCTTTAGTCTATTAATTAAAAAAAGTTACATTATAGTCCCTTAAAACGATTTCGTTGGCCTAATTGATCCCTTTCGTTAAATTTTCAGCAAAAAAAAATTAACTACTTACGTGGCAGGTATGACCTGGCTTTTTTGGCTTTTTATATTATAAATATTTAATATTCATATGATTCATTGGAACCCTAGATGCCACACCCACTTTCTCTCTTCCCACAAATACTGCCTCAAAAATGTCGTATAATTCTCATCTATTTTCATCTTCAAAACACAACAACATCACTCAAATCAAAGCACCTTCTTATAACAATGGGTAACCGTTGATATTTCTGCATCCTTCATTTAAAACTAAAAGTCTTCATTGTTTCTTTTCTTGATTCTTTTGATTGTGATTCTTCTACCCTGTTCATTGTTTTTTATTTGAATATGAATTTTTTTTATATGTAGACCATCCATTTGAGGTTTAGATCCACAATTTACTTTTATCTCGCAACTTGCACCGGTGAATCCTCCCATCGAGATAAACGCTGCCTTCACTTATGAGTTTCATAATCTCCATTTTCGTTCTTTTCCTTTTATCCCTTTAATCCACTGAGTTTTTTTTTTTTGAAATGCAAATAAATTGGGTTCTTTTTGTACATCAATTTTTCTGTAACATTCATCATATTTAATTGTTGTGTATTTATACTTGGAATTTCAAAACCCTAACCTAATTGGATTTTACTTCCATTTCTCAAATTTTCCGAATTTGTGAATAAGTTTTAGAATTGTAACATTTTATATATGCAACTAATTATCATTATATTATTTCATTGTTATTCCATGTCAATTATGTTTAGATGTATTGCATTTCTTGTTTGCAGGAATCCCTCTTATAGAAAATATTTCATTGACTTATATTGTAGGTGCTTTCGCTTTAATGCAGTATTCAGCTCCTAATCTTTTTGTAGATTGTCGAAAAGAGCTTCAGAATTAATTCACACTCTCAAAGGTCAAGAACTTGCACAACTAATATGGGTTTTTGCATCTCTGTACGAGCTTGCTGATGTCGTATTTGATTCTTTAGACAGACTCTTCAAAGATCATAGCAAATTAAGAGGTTTCATAGGTGAAAAATTATCCAATGACCATGAACAAATCGGTGTCGAATCTGTTGATCGAAACGAGGCCTCAAATTTACTAACTTTAAATAGAGACGAGCTTGGGAATATAGTTTGGTCTTATGCTGTCTTTGAACAACTGGATAGTAGTTTCTTCTCTTATGTCTGGAAAACTATATAAGGAAGATATCATGTTTTCTTCTCAGGTTCATCTTGTAAACAAGTGCTTGAAACTATAATTCTCGCATCTTCAGTTGTCTTTATATGGCTAGCTCAAGGATAAAATTTCACTCACTGGAAAAACTAAAAGTTTCAATCAGAAGATAACTTCGTCATTTCAGAAAGAAGTTGGACATCTTCTTGTTAGCACTGGACTTGAATGGGTCAAAGAATATGTTGTAAATTGCTATACTTTAGATGTTATGATAGTTTAATATGTTGTAGTTGGACATCTTCATGGAAGTGTTTGATATCTTTTTTTTACACATTATTAACATTTTGTGGGAGGTTCTTAACTTCCTAATATAAAACCTCTTTAGTTTAAACAAAATATTAGTTTTTTTTAATATATATGCTGACTCAGCTTGCCAACCTGTCATGCCACGTAGCCAAGTTAACATTTTTTTCTGAATTTTTAACGGCAAAGACCTTTTTGTGTAACAGAACAATTCTTATGGGATCAACAGGTAACTTTTTTTTGTTAAGAGACTAAAGCGAAACAATAAATTAAGTTAAGGGACTTTGGAACTAATTATGCCTAAATTAAAATAGTCAATTTCTTTCAAGCCAATAATTTGCCTCAAACTCTAACAAACATTAAACATAATAAATTTAAACAATTGTGAAAATTTTCTGACATACATCTTAAATATAATATTTTAAATTATCAACGAGGCGGGTTGGAGAACGAGTTCAGAATGAGTACTAAAGTCCTTGTTACCTGCCTCGTACCTATCTTTTAAAATTGGAGAAATTATATTTTATACCCGAATCCAACTAAAGTGGATTTTTCTCGTCAAACTTGGGTGAGTTCAAACAGATTCCCGCATAAATGGATTGTATTGTCATGTGTAGTTGAATAAACTGGATATCAATTCAATATAAACCATATTTTTTTGGTATAAATCAGATATTCTTTGCACGCAACTATATAGACTAATCTCTCGAGTCGACTAGGACTACAATAGGCAAAAAAAGTCTTTCTCAAAAAATTTAACTTTGTTATGTGTCTAAGAATGGATTCGAATCTAAGACCTCTTGTTACTGCGTGCCCAAAACTGGATTCAAAAATAAATTTAATATAAATCACATTTAGTAGACTTAGATCAGTTTTTTAAATGTCATTCAAAACAAATCATAGTTTTATAAATCAGACCGGACCGGTTGGTCGGACCGGTTGAACCGGGAGTCAGAGTGGTAACCGGTCTGATTCAATTGTTGGATCAGTATGTAATTGAACCGATGAGAACCAATAAAAATCAGTGTAAACCGGTAAAAATAGGAAAACCAACGGTTTAAATTTTTTTTTCTAAATTAAAACGACGTCGTTTTTAATTATTTATATATATATATATATATATATATATATATATATATATATATATATATATATATATATATATATATATAAGAGAAAGTTGATATTATTTCCTTAAAAACTAGCGGGATACCCGTGCCTTCGCACGGGTACCTATCGGTGACACGCATTTGTCTACATTTAAAATTTGAAAAAAAAAATAGGATTAATAAAAATTAGTAAATATAAAAAATATAATTTATATTTTAAAAAAAGATAAGATATAATCAATATCAGCGAACACTGAATTATATTTTTTATAAAAATATTTATGCAATCATTTATAAAAATATTTTGATTAATAAAAAACTTGTTCCAAATTATAAAAGTATTTGGATCATCCATACACTTTTTTTCATATATAAAAATAAAGTTCAATCTAAAATATTTAAATTTTTCCTGTGTATAAAAATATTTGTCTCATATGCTTTTCCTGTAGTATTAATGACTTTATTTTTTCCGTTTCAGTAATTCAGTTTTGCTCGTAGGTATATATTTTCTCTTACAATCTCCTAATTTATGTAATTATTAGTAAAATTATATGTTTTATGGGACACCCATAAAGATCATAATTAAGTAATAAAATTTTAAATAATTAACAATTTATGAAAATAAAAATGAAGTTTTAAATATTGATATTTGACTCATTTCTAGAATAAAATGTAAAAATTATCAATATTTTTCATAAATATTTAATACATAATAAAATATATTTAATGATATTTATAAATGGATATGAACGATACATTTTTTTAAAAAATTTAAAAAAATTAGTTTAATCCATTTTAAAAAATAATCAAACTCAAAAATCAATTATACACCTTTAAAATTATTTTGATTATTTTTACTAATGAAGATAAGTTGTTTCTTATATAATCACAGTGGAATCATTGATGGTGTGATGAGAAGGTGAGGACAAATGATGTTGTCCAATACGAAGGTATACCAATAAGTAGCTTGGGAAGTCGAATATTTTTCCAACATTTCTATCAGTTCAATTCATCTATAAGCATATGGGTGGGTTGCAGTTAAAACTGTGTAAGTTGGAAGTGCAAACATATGAATCTCAAAATAATTTTTTTTATTTATATTACTCAAAATGAGTTTGATATTTCAATTACATTCTAATGACATGATAAGTGTAAATACATAATCCTAATCACTAATTTGAAATAAGTACCAAGACCAAAGAAGTATTCTTCAGGTATCTTCTCTCTATGTAACCTTTTTCATTCTCAATTCTTTGCTGCATCATCTTCCAACCTGAGCAAACATAACATTAGTTAGACAAATTCACATAGAACTAAAGAAGTCAGATTTTCACAATTTAAGTATTCATACCATTTAGTGCAGCCTTGGCATCAATCCCACCATTTTACAACTGAAATACATTTTGAAGTATTTTTTACCTCAGTTATATGACAGTAGCAATGCAATATATTATAACTCCAAACATAAACCAAATCCAAAAGCATTGACTGTAGGAATGTAAATAAATAAAAGTTTCACTGTAATGTTTAGGCAATGCAATGTAACATAAATAATAAACCCAAATTATGCAAAGAGTAAAGTTTAGGCCAAGATATGTAACTTGAAGAAACATAAACCAAAACCAATGACAGTATGCATGTAAACATATCACAGTAGGAATGTAAACATAAACCCAAATAAACTAATAATAATTGGGCTAAACACATGCCCCCAAAATCCAAATTAGACAAAGTTTAGGCCATGAAAAGTGCCATAAGTTTTAATAAAAATCACCTAGTGCAATGTTAGCTCTCGACAGTTTGGGTCACATAGTGCAATGTTAGCTCTCACAGCTCTCGACAGCCTCTGTTGCAACATATGAACAAATTAAAACATCATTAATACTTTATAAATTTTTATTTCATTATGTAACAACAACCTGAATGTGGAGAATTCATAATATGAGTGAAAAGATGTACCACAATATGTGCCATTAGCAGAATTGAAAATAGAGAAAAATCATTAGTATTTGTAAGGAGCTTATTTACACTTTTAGATTTCCTTGGTGTTTCCATTGATCCTCTATGTATCTGAAACAAAAGAAATAATCACAACCAGTGATATAAGCTCAATTAAAACTCAGCTAATGATCTGATCAATATTATTGTGTTGAATTACTGATCATACCTTGTTTGGAGCAACATCCCTAATCCAATTAAACCTTGAATATAGTATAGAAGCACTTAAAGTAGATTCTGCCACCTGCAATATAAAGTTCACTTAATTGTCTGAAAAAACTATGAAGACATAACTGATTAGTATTTAAAGCAGACTCTGCCACCAGTGATAAACGAATACCAAAAGTTTGTAAAATACTATATTTTAACCATAACAGGAGGGAAAAAATGAGACACCAGCAGAATAAACTTACAATTATCATAGATTCATCTTGAACACCTTCAACTATTCTTCATCCAAACCCATAGAATCAAAAAACATAAACTGAAGCCTAAACATCAAGAGGCATAAACTAGAAAAAAGAAAGTATAAAAAATATTGATGTGGTTAATCAAAGAAGAAGAAAAACACAACTCTGAACAATGAAAACACAACTCTCAAATTAGTATTGAGAAAGAGTGGATAGTAGAGAACTTACTTTGTCGGTTAGATCAATCGCTAAAATTGAATCCCAAAGTATGAAACCCTAAAATCTCCACATATTAAATATGCTGGTAAACAATCTGCACATATAAACAACATTAGACATTAAAAACAACAACTTTTTCACGAAATACCAAACAACATTCATGATGGAAAGTCTCTAAATCCACAAAATATAAACCATATTAACAGAATAAATCGAAAAAAATAGAAGGTTGAAATCAATCTTGTTTCAGAATACTCACCAGCGGCCGCCGTGAACCAAAACCAAAGAAGAATCCATCACTGAAAAACACAAGTATCGTCGTTTGTGTTTCAACTCCAACCGCCATCTCCCCACGAAAATGCAGATCTGCCACTGAAATGTAAAGACATAATAGATTTAGAGACAAAATGATGAAGAAAGTTGAAAGAATGAAAATGAAATACAATTTAGGGTTCTAAGCAAATAGAGAAGAAGATGAAGAAAGTTGAGAGTGTTAGATGCAATGTGTTCAGAGAGATAAGATAGAAGAGAGAGAAACAATATTAAAAATGATCCACCCATTTTGAAAAAAAAGAGACGTATAAGTGTGAAGAGGGTTTGGGCAAATAAGAAGTGGTGATATGGAGAAGCAAAATGAATGGAACGTTTTCAAGCTAGCCACGTGGCGCAATGTGTGACCAGCAGGGTATAATGGACTTTTCAGAGCATCTACCTTTCGTATATGGTAGATTGGTGACAGCGATGTTAAATATAGTAAATAAAAGCTATTGTAGTATTTGATAGACAACAAACATAAATTTATATTTGAGATTGATACTTTGATTAAACTTTTAAATCAATTATTTGACTCATTTTTATATTTGTCAGAAAAAGTTATGTTTTTGTTATTTAGATCATCCTGAAAATCTCTATTAAGGTTCGTTAGCTTTTCCTATGGTAAAAGTTATATTTGGTTGGGGTTAAGCCTGTAAAAATCTCAAAATCAAATTGTATTAAGACTTATAGGCATAACCTTTAAAATCTTAAAAGTTTATAGTCAAAATTTTAAGAAGATCTCTTTGGTACAAGACTAGGCCAACGTTCGGCCAGACCTTAATAAACATTTGGTGCAATATCTCTAATTCTTAAACTCTTTAAATTCTTCTATTTACTTTACTATTTTTTTATTTCTGTTGCTATTAACTTTTCCCTTAAGTTATTACTAACGTGATTTCAAGTATAATGAAGAAAAGCATTTAATCAATTGGGAATTTTGAATACCACAATTCACCCCTTTCCCCTCTTGCACTTGAAGTCATTTTTCCATCATGTCCTCCATCCAACATGTATCATTTGTCTGATGGTATGTTATTTGATGCTACTAAAGCCTAATTTCATGAGTGGTTTATCAAGATTTTAGCTGACTCCCAGGCTAGAGAGATCCGGATATGCTCACATTGATTTGGTGGCAAGCAAAGCCAAGACAAGGGAATAGAAGATCAGAGAGTAAGTAAACGCAAGTGAAACATGTTAGATTAAATATGTAATTTATCAAATAAGGATTGACATAATTAATTATTAATTAGTTATATTATGGTCTATCGTTATTAAACACTAAATAGATGAATTGTTTGATTGAGTTTTGTGCTAGAATCGACCGTGATGGGTTTGACCATTCAGTTAAGCCCAATGAGAGGTCTTTGCCCTCATCCGTTTAGCTATTTAAGTGTCTCCCCATTAGATAATTAACATACTCTGAAAACCCTATATGACAATGAGGGTAGTAATCCTCTCATACTCACTATCTCCGACGGTAATCTCTCCAATCCAACAAGGTACACCGTTCTTATCATTGTCGATTATTATTTAATATAATAATATGTTATAGTTTGTATATATAAATTTAATTAAATTCATCAATTGATATTAGATCCTTATAGATGTATATTATGGTTATTACTAATGTAGATGTCCTAATTATTTAATATATATTACTCTTTAATTTTTTATTATGTGTACCATTGGCTAAATCAATTACACGGTTGTATTAGTTTTGCTTACAATAAACAAAACCCTCAAAATAGTTGCAGCGTGTGTAATTGGTGAATGAATTAATGTGAAGTTATCATGTGTATGTTGATAAAGAGTTTTATTTTTTCTAAATGGTGAATTCGACCATTATATAAAAGTCTTCGTATATTGAGGTTTATTTAATATATAATATGTGTTAATTTACCCACACACTGAATAACAATTTTTTTTAATAGCACTGCATAACAAAGGTAATGGTTTTTTTTCCTAAGAATGTGGTGATTCAAAGTAACATTTTCTTATAAAAGGACTTCTCTAAACCAATTTTAATCTATTTAAAATTGAAAAATGTTAGTGTAGTTATATTTGAAGCATTTGAGTTTTGAGTGAGTTATTATTATATTATATAAAATTCTATATTCTATTTAAAATTATATGGATTTAATCTCACTCAAAAGATGGTAAATCTTTTATATGACCATCATATTCTTTCATGTGAAATTATATAAATAATGATATATTCTATTTACGTGCAAAATATATGGCTGAAATGATGTTATATTATACAACCACTTCTTTGTATAATTTTGAATTAAATAGAATCTCAATGTTCAGTCAGAGTATTTAAAATTAGTGGGCTCTGATAAATCTTATCCTATTGGATCAGTGGGAGAACATGTGTACACAACTGATCGTATCTGGATTAGACAGTAAGACCGTGGGCCAACAGCGTCGTGAAACCTTCAGCTCCGGTGATGGTGAGACGGCCGGGGGGGGGGGGGTGTACCTGCAAGGTACTCCGACGCTCAAGTTAGGTAAGGTCAAAGAAATGCAAGTGCAGAAAGTAGGTGTGAGTTAGAAAATGAACATAACCTGACCCTCTCAGGTGAGAGGGTATTTATAGAGAGCCCCCAGCACCGGGCCAACGGTTACTTGCACTGGGCTGGACTGCAAGGCCCAATCCAAGCAACTGCCAGGGCTTACGTGGCGTAGTGAAGACCAGCACGTGGTCTTCGCCCTGGGGTAACCGTCCCGAGATCTCCTGAAGGTGGGCAGACCGAATCCTTCGGAGGTGGGAGGTTACAAGAGAACATGTCCTCGTGGGGAGGTGCCCTTGTGTGTCGGGGAGAGACGTGCCCTGCAAGGCTTGACGTCTCTGTTCGACGGTCTTTGCTGCACGTGCTCGACACTGCTGAAGGCTGGCACGTGCTTGACGCAGGTATTGCATAAGGGCCTCGTTGGGCCATCCCAGGTCGTGTGGGTTGGGCCTGCCCGTCTGAAGGGCAGGCTCCGGCCCAGTCCAGAATAGGATCCCCCCAAGTCGTTGCTCCGAGGTGCCGGAGTAATGACTTAAGGGTCAACAACCGTGTCAGGGACGTACTAGACTCGATCGTGGGACCAAGATGCTTCTAGTATTGCGGGGACTTCTTCGGCTCTGCCGGGCTCATACTACGAGCGAGGAATGTCAAATGGGGCAGGAACCTTGACGTCTGCTCGAGTTCGATAGGCCGCTACTGGGCGACTCCGCGGGGATACGAGAAGTTGTGGAGACGGGCACCAGACATTGTGAAAGGACGCGTGTGGGAGAACGAAAGGGTGTACGTGGGGAAGCATGCGCCACGTGTCACACGCCATCACTGCCTAGGGCGGCTAGGCTAGGGTAGTGTAATCGAGTGCCTAGGAACTCCTCGAGTCCCGTGAGGGGCTTTATAAATAGTGGCCAGCCCGCTTCATTTGCACTTTTCGCTCTCCCTTGCTCAGATTCCCTTTCTTTCCCTTCTCTTTCTTCACCGCCGTTCTCCGCCACCTACCGCCGCGCCGGAACTCCGTAACAGCCATTTTTCAAGTAAGTTTCTTGATCCTTTCTCTCTTTAAGGTGTTTTATACGGTGTTCATCCGGTGAACTGTTGAAGTTCTCGGGGAGACCATGAAATTTACGGCGAAAACGGTGGAATTTCTCTATGTTTTTGTTGAATATCGCGGGGAGATGGGATGAGAACCACGGGGACAAGAAGAACGTCCCCGAGGACACAAGATGAATAACTCGAGGCTCTCCCGGGACGAATTCTCCTGGGGTGATGCCCCAGTAACCTGAGTATGGTCTCGGGGACGCTCTTTCTTCGCCCTTTCACTTGATCAGCAGTGGAGGGGTGAATTTGATACGGACCATCGAATTCACCATTTCCTTCTGGTTTTAAGGTAAATTGAAGCCTTGGCCATGGTTGTAGGATCTCTAGACATGACGACCAACCTGACTCCCCGATGGCGCCGATCAACAGTGTCGACGAACGGCCGCCCGAGGAGTGGGTCAGCGACGAGCCTCTAAATATGATTTCCCAGCTCATCGACGGGGACGAGGATAACATATTCTGTACCATCGAGCATCGCCTAGTGGGTTCCGCAAAGACATGGAAAGTGTTCCGGCCTCAGGCGCACCATCGCATTTGCTCGACTTACCGGGGGATGCGGTTTCCCCTGTACGAATTTATGTTCGACGAGGCGGGGGTGGCGCCTGCCTTTCACTGATTTTCAGCAATCGGTGTTCGTTTGGCTGCGGCTGGCGCCCTCGCAGCTCCATCCCAACTCCCTCACTTTTGTCCGTGCCTTCGAGCTTGTCTGCAAATATCTAAAGATCGGGGTGACTGTGCCCCTCTTCTTCTGCATTTTCCACCTGCAGCGCCAGGCAACTGATGGTAGACACGACTGGGTGTCTTTCAAACAGGTGAGCAGGCTATTCCAGACCTATATGGACTATGTTCGTAACTTTAAATACCGATACTACACCATGAGGCCGGTTTCGCTCGAGGCCATGAATTCAGTGTATCGTCGGGTCTTCCGAGAAGTAGGCAGGCGGCAGGAAGAAGCCCTCAAACCAAGATTCCTCTTATTTTGGACGGAGGAGCATTTCAAGAGGGGCACGAACAGTTACATCATCAGTCCTGGCCGAATTTACGAAGAATACTGTCTGGCGTACGAGGCGATAGTCAACTTCGTCGCCAGATTTAACAAAGCCAGGCTCGTGACACTGGACGGGAAATTTGTCCGGAGTGATGATGAGCAGGTCCTAACGAAACTCCGATTGATCAATACGAGGGCCCTCTTCGAGACATTTTCTGATGAGGATGCCATGGAGCTGTTAGGTGGGGGAATCTTCCTCGGCTCACTCTTTCTACCCGTTTTGGGATCGATTTACTGACACATTTCTTTCTCTTTTGCAGGTAAGATGTCGAGTGCGGAGGAGCGCATCAAGAAACGGGCGGCTGTCTGAACGTCGAAGAAGGGTGGAAAGGGTCGTGTCGACCTGATTCGGTCGCAGGGCTCCGGCCCCACTCCGACAACCGGGGATTCTTCTGGCTCTCCCCAGGGCAGCCAATCTCCCAACACTCAGGGGTCACCAAAGAGGCAGCGACTTTTCGAGCAGGTAAACGTCGATCTCACCGAGAATGAGAGCCCTCCCGATGTGAAGTTTGTGCTCCCGCCTTGTCACTCGAGGCCGGATTTCTTTAAGGGGAACAACTCCCTGTGCGTTGGTGCACCAGAAGTTCAGACCATCTTGGGTGCTGACAGGGTTTCTCGGCGAAGAACGTTGGTGGAGGACGTGTCCGCGGTGATGCGGGTTTGCGCTGCTGCCTTGGTCTTGAATGATGAGACATGCCCAGCGGCCGAGCTGAACAGGCTACAGGAAAACTTCAAGTATATAAGTGTTGAGATGGAGAAAGCGAGGAAGGAGTTGGCCAAGTGCAAATAGCAGAATAAGGCACAGGCCGTGCTTCAAGAGCAGTTGGAGGAGAGGCTGAAGAATGCCGAGGAGGAGAGGAAAGGTTTCTTGATGAGGATCGCTGAGCTGGAGGAAGCTGTTCGCCTAGCTGAGGAGGAAACCGAGGAAGACAAGTTGTTGACCTCCCGGGCATCTTTGATAGCAAAGCTCAGGCAGGCCGAGGAGGATATCCTCGCGGCAGCGGACGTGGGCTTTAACAATGCCGTGCAGCAGCTTCGGATTGTGAAACCCCGATCTCGTCACTGAAGGGACTGGTCCCAACTATGAGGTGATCGACGGTCAGATCGTGCAGCCGATGCAAGAGGATGAAGTCGACAGAGGGGTTACTGAGCACGAGCGGCCAGAGGAGGACGTAGTCGACTAGGTGTTTACCTGTTTATTATGTGTGGCCTGCGAGCCACTTTCTTTTGTAATGACTTTTGACTGGCCTGCGCGCGATTTCTTGTAATGATTTTTGCCCGGCTTACGTGCCAGGGGCTTTTTGACATGTTTGTAACATTTGTACAATGGGTTTTTACCCGATTTTAATACTTTTCTTTTTGCTTATCTATGTGTGTGGTACTTGTGTATTTGCTATACTTTACTTGTTTTTGTCTTAGTCATTTGGTGATTTTGGGAGTTTGCTCGACTTTGATGATCCTCGACTGCGTGGAGAGCTGGTCGAATGGTCGGAGGTGTATTCCGACCTTCAACGAGACTAAGAGCTCGGTCGAGGTCTTAGCTTCGTGGCGTGAACTTCCCATCACGAGCTGGGTGTTCTGCCTAATTGGTACGGTGACGACAGAGCTCGATCGAGGTATCCTCACCGGATCAAGAGTCCTCGCGCACACACAATGCGGCCCTTGACCATCGTGTTTCATGTAGGGGTGTCGCGCTTGTACCCTAGTGCGCCCTCGTAATCGCGACGCTATTATGTCACGGGCAGTGCTTAACTGCAGTACTGTTTAAGCTTATCAGGTTCCATGGTCGAGCAAGTTCTTTCCCGTGCAGATTTTAGAGGAAATAGGCTCCTGTCCCTGTTTTAGCGCGGACGTGGTACGGGCTCTCCCAGTTCGCGGCAAGCTTGCCTTCTCGCGAATCTTTCTGGTTCCTTCTTATGACGAGGGTGCCAACTTGAAAATCACGTTTGATAACTTTATTGTTATAACGTAAAGTTATTTTCTGTTTAAGTGATGCTTCCTGGAGGGATGCGCCCGTCCTTATCTCCTCGACGAAGTCGAGCTCTTCCCTTAGGGCCTCGCTGTTTGCATCCTCGTCAAGGGGGTTTTCGTCCTCCTCGAGGGTTCCCTGATCTCCATGGGGATCACCGCTTCCATTCCGTAGGTCAGACGGAAGAGGGTCTCCTCTGTCGTGGAATGCGGGGTTGTTCGGTAGGCCCAGAGGACGCTGTGTAGTTCCTCGACCCACCATTGTTTGGCGTTGCCGAGTCGGCGTTTCAATCCTCGGAGGATTACTCTGTTCGCCGCCTCTGCCTGCCCGTTCGTTTGAGGATACTCGATCGACGTGAAGTGCTGCTTTGCGCCCAGTTTTGTGACGAAGTCCTGGAAATTCCTGTCGGTGAACTGTGTCCCGTTGTCGGTGACGATCGCTTGGGGCACGCCAAATCGGGCGAGGATGTTCTTCTTGTAGAAACGGAGTATGTTGAAGTCCGTGATTTTGGCCAAGGCTTCCGCCTCGATCCATTTCGTGAAATAATCCACGCCGACGATGAGGTACTTGTTTTGGTATGACCCTACGACGAAGGGCCCGAGGATATCCATTCCCCACCACGCAAACGACCATGGGGACGAAAATGTTTTGAGCTCGTTTGGAAGGGCAAGGTGCATGTCCCCGTGCCGTTGGCATCGATCGCATTTCTTGACGTGCTCTTTGGCGTCCTGCTACATGGTGGGCCAGTAATACCCCGTTCGGAGAGCCTTACGAGCTAAGGATCGCCCACCGAGGTGTTGTGCATTGATTCCCTCGTGGATTTCCCGGAGTATACCGGGGACCCTGGTCTCTTCGACGCACTTGAGGAGGGGGATAGAAAACTCGCGATGGTATAGTTTGTCCTCGACTATTATGTACAAGCACGCTCGCCGCTTAACCATCCTCGCTTCCTTGGGATCTTCGGGCAGTTTGCCCGTCGTGAGGTACTCGTATACCGGGTTCATCCAGCAATTGTTGTCCCCAATGGCGTTCACGTCCGCCGCCGGAACGGATTTGTCGATGCTCGGGCGGGAAAGTACTTCTTGTATGACGGATTTGTTTCCGCCTTTCTTCTTTGTGCTCGCCAATTTGGACAAGACATCTGCTCGGGTATTGTGCCCACGTGGGATGTGGGTTACTTATGCGGAGGTGAATTTTTTCATCTTTTCTTTCACCAAGGTCAAGTATTCGATGAGGCTGTCGTTCTTGGTACGGTACTCTCCTCGGACTTGCGAGGCTACGAGCTGGGAGTCTGTGAAGATTTTGACCTCTTTGGTGCCAAGGTCCTCGGCCAATCGTAGCTCGGCGAGGAAGGCCTCATAATCTGCCTGGTTGTTTGATGTCGGGAAGGATAACCTGAGGGATACCTCGATCAGGATGCCTTCCTCGTTCTCGAGGATATTGCCCGCCCCACTCCCTTTCGTGCTGGATGCCCCATCGACGTAGATTGTCCATTTCTGGGATCTGTTGGACGAAGGTTCTAGGACGGTCATTTCCGCCATAAAGTCGGCCAATACCTGAGCCTTCGGGGCTTTCCTTCCCTCGTACAGGATGTCGAACTCGACGAGTTCGAGCGACCATCTGAGCATCCTTCCCGCCATCTCTGGTCGACCGAGGAGTTGCCTTATTGGCTGCTCGGTTCGTATAACGAATGTGTAGACTAGGAAGTAATGGCGTAACCTCTTGGCTGCAGTGACGAGGGCCAGGGAGACTTTTTCGATCTGCTGATACCTGAGCTCGGGGCCTTGGAGGGCCTTGCTCGTGAAGTAAATCGGCTTCTGCCTGTCCGGGGTTTCCCGGATAAGGACAGCGCTGACCGCTTCACTCGTGATTGCGAGATATAAGAAAAGTGTCTCCCCGTTCTCAGGCCGTGAGAGGACCGGGGGTTACGACAGGACTTGTTTGAGGTGGAGGAGCGCCTGCTTGCACTCCTCGCTCCATTCAAATGTCGCTTTTTTGTCGAAGAAGTTTGAAAAACGGGAGCGCATATTGTGTAGATTTGGCGACGAAGCGGGAGAGGGCAGTCAGCATCTCGTTCAGTGATTGTATTGACTTCTTCGAGTTCGGGGTTGGAATCTCGGAGAAAGCCCTACATTTGTCGGGGTTGGCCTCGATCCCTCGCTCCGTGAGGTAGAAACCGAGGAACTTGCCCGCCCGAACACCAAAGGTGCATTTGTCGGGATTGAACCTCATACGGCATCTCCTCGCCGTGTCGAATACCTTCTTGAGATGAGCGGCATGGTCGACTTCTTCTGCAGATTTAAAGATCATGTCGTCCATATAGACCTCGAGCATTTCGCTGATCTCTCCCCGGAAGACTTTGTTCATCATCCGTTGGTAGGATGTTAGGACTGATGCTTTTCGATTGATGTGTGAAGGTACGGGATTTTGGGTTTTTGATTAGTGTGCTCGCTAAGATTTTTCAATCTTATGCCTACGTATTCCCGAAACAGGGAAATCAGAGCGATCGTAGTTCCTCCTATTCTAAGGGAGGAAAAGGTTGTTTTGGTGTCTTGTTCAAAGCCCAAGACGTTAAGCTAAATGTGGTTTGTTTGTATCTTGTTCGAAGCCCAAGATGTGAAGCTTAAGGGTCTATTTGTATCTTGTTCGAAGCCCAAGATGTGAAGCTAAAGGGTTTTCACTTTAGAGAAAATTTGCCCTCTCTAAAAGGTGGTATTTGATCTGTTTGTCACAATTGTTGGGTGACTGGTTTATAAAGGAGAATTACTTTAACTGGGATATGTGAATCAAACAATGCCATAATTTCCTTTATAGTGGATTTTAACCTGAAGGAGAAGACTTTAACTCAGTTTAGAGCAATGCCATCTTTCCTTAGGAATTTCTCATGCTAAAAGAGGGACAGTGGTGTGGATGTAAATAATCCAGAGGCTTGCCGCTTACAACAATTAGATGGGGGGAAAAGGAGTTGTTGATGTTTGTATACTGTGAGCAAGGCACATATTTTGATGCTAAAAGGTTGATTGACTCAACCGGGATTTTCTTATACAAAGCCTAAGAGGAGGCTATTGACCCAACAAGAGGATGCTTTTATGTGTCTCGTACGAAGCCCGAGAGAGAGGCTAAAAGGGTTGACTCAACAAGAGAGTGCTTTTGTATGTGTCTTGTACGAAGCCCAAGACGGAGGCAAAAGGTGTTTGACTCAACAAGAGAGTCTTTGTACCTCGTACGAAGCCCGAGATGGAGGCTGAAAATGTTTGACTCAACAAGAGAGTCTTTTATACTCAACAAGAGAGTGTTTTTGTATCTCGTATGAAGCCCGAGATGGAGGCTAAAACGGGGTAACTCAACAAGAGAGTCTTTTATACTCAACAAGAGAGTGTTTTTGTATCTCGTACGAGGCCCGAGATGGAGGCTAAACAGGTTGACTCAATAAGAGAGTTTTTTATACTCAACAAGAGAGTGTGAAAAGGTTAGCTCCACTGGGGAGAATCATTGTACAAAGCCCAAGAGGAGGCTATGGTGCTGGTGACTGTTTCAGTTGAGTGACAGGTCCAGTAGGTTGGATAAAGAGAAAATCAGTTCTTATATGGGTAATGTTGTGCTCAGGGATTGATCGGAGGATCAGGGTTATTTCCTATTCTTTAAGGAAATGGGAAACCCAAAAGGTATAGAGACTGTCCAAGTCTATGGGTGTTTTGAGAAATCGATTCTCAGGCAGTGAATGATCTTTGTATGATGCCCAAGAGAAGGCTGGTATGTTAAGGGATGAAGGTCAACCCATTAACTGGTCTGACACTTGACTCGGAAAGACAACTCTAGCAAATTGATGACTAGGTTCTGTTCCTATACTTGTAGAGGTCTCTGGGTCCTTGTACTAAGCCCAAGAGAAGGCATGAGAGCTTTTAAGAAGCCGAAGGGTCCTTGTACAATGCCCAAGAGGAGGCGGGGATGCTTTTAAGAAGCATGTGGGTCCCCAAACCCTGAGAAGTTCAAGACATGCCATTCACCAAGAATAGATCAAGCCAGGAAAGTCCGAGAATTTGGAAGAAACTCAAGAGATGCCATTCACGGAGAAAAGATCATCTCTGGGGAGTAGAGTCTCTTTGACAATTTCTAAGGGTGACATTCTGAGAAAGGGTTCACCGAGAATGCTGCCTTTCACGTCTCCATATTGTTTAACCCCAAGAGGAGGGAAGACTGTGTCTGGTAATCCTATGGGGATCTAGTTTTGTTTGTATTTAAGAGTGACCAACAGGGCTTTACCTAGTGCTAGACATAGTTGCCGGGGAAAACTCTAAATAACTATACTAGTATTACACAGTTGATATTTGAAAAGTATATAAATGTTTGTGAAAGAAGACTTATAGTGAGCAGCCCCACAATACAGTTATATATATGAAAACGGATAAAGAAAGCGGGTAAACACTTACTCGGTTGTAGAGCTTCCATGCTATTTTGTTAGTTTGTTCAACAAAGAAAGCTTTGATAATAATATTATATTCAAAATCAAAGGAGAAAGTGCTTTGAAAAGATTGTTGGGGCTTACAGCTCAAGGAGAGGCCCAAGGTTTTATCAGTGATTGCACTGTTGTTTTGAAATTGTACATGAACTTATACAAGTGACTGAGGCCCAAAAAGGTTTTCTGTACAAAGGGATGGGTCTTACACTCTCTCAAGAGGCCCAAAGGGTTATTTTTGTACAAGTGGTGGGGCTTACAGCTCAAGGAGAGGCCCAAAAGTTTTGTTTTTAAAAGGCGACGATCACGCCGAACTTTTTGATGGTATCGGGACTTATACAATACACTGAGGCCCAAATATTTTGGTTAAAAGGGGATTGGGTCCTACACTCTATTAGAGGCCCAATTATTTTTAAAGAGTAGGGCTTATAACACGAGGGTAGGCCCAAGGGTTTGATTTTTGAACTGGCGATCGCGCTTAGATTTTCTTTTAACGCAGAAGAACTTATATAATATCTGAGGCCCAAAATTGTTTTGGTTAAAATGGGATTGGGTCTTACACTCTATTAGAGGCCCAAAGTAATTTAAAGAAAAGAAATGGGGCTTATAACACGAGGGTAGGCCCAGATAATTTTCGTTTTGAAATGGCGATCGCGCCGAGATTTTTGAAAATGCAGTGAGTTTTACACTCTATTAGAGGCCCAAAAAATGTTTTGGTTTCAAAGAAGGGTTGGGTCTTACACTCTATTAGAGGCCCAAAGTGTTTGAAAAAGTTTGATGAGTGTTGAATTAATCAAAAACCCTAATTTGTTTTCAAAATGTATTTTAATTGAATAAAGAATTCTATTAAAATGACCAAAATTGTTAATCATGTGGAAAACAAATTGTGATCTTGGATTAATGTTTCAAAAGTTAGGTTTTGATCCACAAAATGATTGGAAATCACTAAAATTTGAAAAATCAAGAAGGAGAAAATATTTTAAATGTCAAAAACAATTAAAATATTAATTCTTTTCAAAAATATCAAGTATATGAAATAAATAATATTTTTGGGAGTTTTTGAGAAAATAAAATATTTTAACAATTTTGTGAATTATTAAAAAAAGAATCAACTCAAAATCATTAAAACTCAAAGAGAAATTAATTTTTGAATCAATTCAATAAAATCACAAAAATTCAAATATTCAAATATTTGAAAAAGGGCACCAAGAACATGGCAAGAACACGCGCCCTTCCTCTGTTTCTGCAGATTTGCGTTTTCTATCCAATCTCACTGAATACTTGATGATATCATGCAATCTACATATCAATCTACTCGTTTCAACCTCACGATCATGTCTATGGTATTTAATTTCATTTATTTTAAACATGGAATAAGAAATCAAAGAGAAACCTCAAGAACCCTAAAATTTGCATGAAGGTTCAAAAATTCCATACACGATTCAAACAATGCAATTGATTGAGGGAAAACACTCCATGCATGATTATGAACATGTGGCCAAATTATTGTGCAGCAAAAAATGCATGGATCATAGAGTTAGAAGAGCTCATGCTTACCTCTGGCAACTGGTGATCGTGTTTTGTGTTAGAGGTGTTACAGCTTGGTTACAAGGTTATGGACAGCTTCCCTAGGTGCTATGGAGTGTGTCTAAGTGCTTGGAATGGTTTGAAATGATCTGGAACTGAAGATGGTATCCCAACTGCAACTTGGTTAAAACCTTAAGCAGCTGGCTGGTGATTCTGAGAAATTAGTGTTCCAGATGTTATTTAAGTGTTTGGATCACTTCTATATGATGTTTATGAGGTGTGTGTGTGTGTGTGATTGGTTTGGTTGGAATAGCTCTCAAACTCAAAACCCGATAGTGACTTGCTTTGGAAGGCAATTTTGGAGTGAAAGAAGAGATTTTGAGGAAAGCATCTGTTTGATGGCTTTGGTGTACTCAAACTGATCATAAATGAGCTCTATTTATAGTAGAGTAAGTTTGTTTTGCAAGAAATAGTGAATGGCAACTACTGCATAGGTTTGGCCAATGTTGGGCAATGAGAATCCAAGTCTCCTCTAGCCATTGACTAGAGGTTAGGGCACAGGCTGCTGGTCCCCTTGGTCTTGGATAAGTCTTGATTGAATTCAGTTGGAAATTGCTCAGTCCATGCCACCTTGGTGTATGCATTGAATGCTCCAATCCAAAATTGGAGTCTTGTCTCTCTTTTAGGAATTTCTAGGTTTGGCATGCTATTTTTGGTTCCAAAGACTTGGGAGGCTTGGGATCAGAGTTGGTTCCTCCTTGGTCCCCCCTTGAGGTGTTCAGATGGATAGAGCTGCTTGCCCTTTGCAAAATTTGGGCAAATCGAGCAAAACTCCAAAAGCTGCCTTGCCATGACAGTTTGCAGCAAGGCATATTGGCATTGTCATATCTCATGGCTCAAGTGGAATTTGATGGAGTTCTTGGCCATTTTGGAAAGCCCTCATATGATACAACAACTGTTTGATCATAATTGGTTTTGATACTTTTTGGATCCAAGTGAAAAATGCCCCTACATTTGGAAAAAAGTAAGGCTGATTCTGACTTAGTGAAAATTTCACTAAGTGTTGGAAAAAAGTGACATTTTCACTTTTTGTGATTTTGATCATTCTATAACTCAAAATCCATGATGAATTGGAATGAGGTGTAGTTGAAGCTTTTGTAGAGGGCCATGAGAGCTACAAATCCAGCTTTGGATGGGGAAAATGACCTTGTGGTTTAGGAGTTATGATCCTCCAAAGTTGGTACCCTAGCCACTTTGTTCCATAACTTAGAAAAATTTCTAAGTTTTTATGGTTACCCCTTTTACAAGTTATCCCACTTTTCTTGATTTTTCTTGATGAATGATGATTCCAATCACACGTTAACATCATTTTAGGGTCAAAGAACCATAATTATGAAAAATCTCAAAAAGTCAAAGTTGACTTTTGTGCACAGTTAACTTTTTATATGATGAATTTCAAACTGTGCGATCCTCTATGAAATCAAGTCCTTGACCTAAATCAAACTTGATGGATTGGTTTCATAGGTGTTATAGGGTGTATTGAATCATGTCCTAAGGTTTGGGAGCATGTCCTGGTCAAAAGTCAAAGATACAGTTGACTTTTCTCGCGAAGCCCTAATTGTGGTTCAGATGAAATTGAAACTTGTTGCTCAAGCTTCTTGGATCAATCCATTGTTACAAATGGACCAATGTGGTTTATTAGAGACCCTCAAATCCTCCTTTGAGGTCTTGGCTCATGTTTTGTTCCAAAAGTCAACTTAGGGGTGAATTAGGTCAAGAAACCCTAATTCCTGATTTTTTTGTGAATGCATCCCCTGAGGTTAAATTGACTTGATGATTGGGTCCATGATGTCCCTTGGAGCATCATAGGTTATGCTTTGAAGCATTGGCTCATGCCCAGAGGAAAATTTCCATCTGGAGGCCCTGGTCGACCAAAACCCTAATTTGGTGACTCTGGCGATCTTGAGGCTTGATCCACTTAGAAGGTTGCAGCCTTATGCTTAATCCTTGATGTGGGAGTCCTCTTGATCCATTGTGGATGTTTGAGAGGCTAGACAAGTTGAAGATTATGTCATTCCTTGATTGATCCTTTGTCTAAGGCTCAGAGAGTGCTTGAAACCCTAAGTCTGATTGTAGTGGATGCTCACCCATCTTTGGGGAGACTAATGGTTCATCCATATTGTGATGATGATTTGCACAATGATGGGAAATCTTAGTGGTCAAATTTTGGAGTATGACAGATGCCTCTATTTAATCTTCTTGGACCCGAAGGTATGAATGGCGAAGGTATTCGGGCATTCGGGGTGCAAGAGGATTAAATATCGAAATACCCAGAATTTTGATGGTAGTTAAGAATAGCCGTTGACGCATCCTTCTTCTTTTGTTAAGCAATGATGCTTAGAAAAGGTAAACTTACCCTCGATCCTGGTTTCCTACCAAGGAACTGGTCTTAGTTTCTGATTTAAACTTCCCCTCGATCCTGGTTTCCTACCAAGGAACTAGTCTTAGTTTCTGATATAAACTTCCCCTCGATCCTGGTTTCCTACCAAAGAACTGGTCTCAGTTTCTTTTATCAATAAACTTTCTTGACAAGGTACGCTATGTGTAGCGATTTTCCTCAAACTTCTCGCCGAATTTTCCTGGGGAGATGCTATTTGATAGAAAAAATTTGATGTCAGACTTGTTGGGGAACCCATTCGTCTGAGCTGTAGAGGTGTACAAACTTCTCTGTTGGAGATGCCATTTGTTGACTCTATCGGGGAAAACGAATCTCTCGAGAGACTGCTTTTGCTTGGGGATATTACATCATACTTTTCTTAGAGATCTTCTCGGAGAAATGCCATATGATGTGATCCAATTTTGAGGTGCTGATGACTTCATTAACATCGACTCTCCGGAGAGCAAAATCGATGTGTTGCTGAAAGTCTTTCGTTGTGAGGCTTTCTCTGGGGATTTTCTTTAATCCGGGAAAGCGAATATATCATCTTCAATGGCAAAGAGTGACATTTGCCGAAAGTTTCTCTGGTTTTCTTAGAGGTTCAAGTTATCAAAGTGGTCAAGGGCCAACTCCAATCCAGAAATAAACTGGAGGAGAGAAATAGTGCAGACGCAACATTTCCTGACGAGGAAAGAACTGACAACTCGAGCGTGAAGACTTTTATCACTAGGGGACAAGACCGACTAGAGTGATAGTGATACAATATGAATATGAATGTAAATCAATAATGCATGATGTATGTATGTATATGATGACAAAACTGACACGACATACAGACTAGTAGATGAACACGACTGGATACTCGGTCATAGTGGGAGATAAAAAGTATCACTGGTCCGAAGTAGCAATTCTGCCTTGCTTAGGAGAAGTAGTCCTCGTGGGGAGCTACGTTGGTCGGGCTTAGGAGATAAGAACTCTTCCGAGGGGTGTCAGGTGAAACATGGTCTCTGACACAATTGATCCTTCGTTCAGGTGTACTGGATTAGAATGAGTACTTTGATTCTGCACTTCGAGGCTCAAACACCTTTGGAGACGCAATCGATGTTCTTTCGATATTCAACAGTCAAAAGAATTGCCATCTTTATTTTAAAAGCATAAAATTTTAACAAGTAAATTCATTTTTTTTTTATTTCAAAAATCGTTGATCATGTTAAAATGTCGTTCTGTAAAGCTAAAACAAATAAGAATTGCAAACAAAAGCACAAGGGCTCAAATTTTATTGATAGGATGGAAATCTGCCAAACGCGTGATTCCATAGAGTATTTACAAAGTTTGAAAATGGTAATTTAAGGGAAAAGGGCTATATTGAAACATAACGACCACTATCTTTCTACCCACTTTAACTTCGGGGCATCCTGAGCTTCTGTCGAAGATGACCTTGACTGGAGATTTCTGATGGATGGCATTACCGCTGAGAAGTTGAACTGATCAGATGTAGTTACTTGCCATTATCCCTAACTTTTGCCCGGATTGTACTTTGAGATTTCCAACCCACCGGGATGATTTTTGATTATGTCTCTAATTTTTTTCTGGACCGCCCTTTCGGGTTTTCAATCCACCAAGATTTTTTTTTTTTTAGTTTAGGCGAAGTATTTCTTGACTACATCAACATTTGTGGGGTAAGTAAATTCCTCTCCGTCCATGGTTGCAAGTCTCAAGGCGCCGCCTGAGAAAGCTTTCTTGACCAGGTAGGGGCCGTCATAATTCGGAGTCCATTTGCCCCGGGAATCCATGAGGAATGATAGTATCTTTTTTAGCACGAGGTCTCTTTTCCTAAAGACGCGAGGTTGAACCTTTTTGTCAAACGCCTTCTTCATTCTTTGCTGATACAACTGACCATGGCATAGTGCCGTTATTCATTTTTCCTTGATCAGATTTAGTTCGTCGTGTCGACCTTGACACTATTCAGCTTCTGTAAGCTTAGCTTCCATCAATACCCGGATTGATGGGATCTCTACTTCTATGGGGAGCACTGCTTCCATGCCATATACTAGAGAGAAAGGGGTAGCCCCTGTTGGAGTGCGGAGAGATGTGCGATAACCGTGAAGAGCAAAAGGTAGCATTTCGTGCCAGTCTTTGTAAGTTACAACCATCTTTTGAACAATCTTCTTGATGTTCTTGTTAGCCGTTTCTACCGCTCCGTTCATCTTGGGTCGGTAGGGAGATGAGTTATGGTGCTCGATTTTGAACTCAGCGCACAACTCTTTCATCATATTATTGTTCAAGTTAGATCCATTATCAGTAATGATCTGGCTAGGAACACCATAATGGCAGTTGAGATTGTTTTTGATAAATCAGACCACACCTTGTCGGGTTACATTGGCGTACGACGTTGCTTCGACCCACTTGGTGAAGTTGTCAATGGCTACTAGAATGAACCGATGTCCGTTTGAAGCTTTGGGTTCAATCATGCCAATCATGTTGATTCCCCATATGGAAAAAGGCCATGGGGAAGAAAGAACTTTGAGATGCGTTAGCGGTACATGGATTTTGTCGGAGTATATCTGACACTTGTGACATCTCCTCATGTACTTGTAGCAGTCAAATTCCATCGTCAACCAGTAGTACCCTGCTCTCAGAATTTTTCTCGCCAATGTGTGTCCGTTGGCATGAGTGCCAAAGGATCCTTCTTGAATTTCTTTTATCAGCATGTCTACTTCTGGTCTGTCTACGCGTCGGAGTAAGACCATGTCGAAGTTTCTTTTATAGAGTGTATTACTGCTCAGGAAGAAGCTGCCTGCCAGCCTTCTGAGGGTTTTTCTGTCTTTTCTGGATGCCCCGGGAGGTTAATCTTGTTTCTTAAGGAAGCATTTGATATCGTGATACCAAGGTTTGTCGTCTATGACTGCTTCGATCGTGAAGATGTAAGCGGGCCGTTCAAGGCGCATTATGTCAATCTTAGGTAAGTCGTTCCATTGACCTACGCTAATCATGGAAGAGATGGTGGCTAAGGCATCAGCCATGTGATTCTCTTCACGAGGGATATGATGAAACTCAATTCTGTTGAAGAAAGGTAACAATCTTCTCGCGTAGTCTTTGTAAGGAATCAATTCGGATTGGTATATGTTCCAATCTCCTTTGATCTGATTGACGACCAAAGCTGAGTCGCCATATACATCCAAGTTCTTGATCCTTAAATTAATCGCTTCTTCGAGACCCATAATGCAAGCTTCGTATTCGGCCTCGTTATTTGTACACTTGAATGTAATTCTGGCGGTGAAAGGAATGTGAGTACCCTGAGGTGTTATGACAATTGCCCCAATTCCGTTTCCGTAATGATTGACAGCTCCGTCAAAGATTAGTCCCCATTGGGAACCTGGTTCTGGCCCTTCACTGGGTAGCGGATCATCGCAGTCTTTCATTTTTAGATACATGACATCTTCGTCTGGGAAGTCAAACCTGATTGATTCCTAATCGTCAATCGGTTGATAACCCAAATGATCGGCTAAAACACTTCCCTTTAATGGCTTTCTGAGAGTGGTACTCGATGTCTTATTCTGATAACAACATCTGCCAACGGACAATCCTTCCCGTGAGAGCAGGTTTTTCAAAGACGTATTTGATTGGATCCATTTCTGAGATTAACCAAGTAGTGTGACGAATCATGTACTGGCGAAGACGTTTGGCTGCCCAAGCCAAATCGCAGCAAGTTTTCTCAAGCATAGTGTACCGAGTCTCGTAGTCGGTGAATTTCTTGCTCAAATAGTAGATGGCAGACTCCTTTCGTTTGGTTTCGTCTTGTTGGCCATGTACACACCCCATGGAGTCCTCTAGGACTGTTAAGTAAATGATTAGTGGTCTTCCTTCCACTAGAGGTGATAGAATCGGCGGATTCAACAGGTATTCCTTAATACTGTCGAAGACGGTTTGGCAATCTTCTGTCCAAACACAGTCCTGGTTCTTTTTGAGTAATTTGAAAATCGGAGCACATGTCACGGTCATGAGGAATATGAATCTGGAGATGTAGTTCAAACGTCCCAGGAATCCTCTGACTTGTTTTTTAGTTTTTGGAGAAGGCATTTCTTGAATGGCCTTGACCTTGTCAGGATCAATCTCAATTCTTTTCTGGTTGACGAGGAACCCTAAGAGTTTCCCTGAACGGACACCGAAGGTGCACTTGTTGGGATTCAAGCAGAGTTTGTACTTTCTCAACCGCTCGAATATTTTTGACAGGTAGATCACATGCTCCTCTTCTGTTTTAGATTTGGCAATCATATCATCGACACATACCTCGATTTCCTTGTGTATCATGTCATGAAACAGAGTACTCATGGCCCTTTGATAGGTTGCCTCGACGTTCTTCAAACCGAACGACATTACCTTGTAACAAAAGGTACCCCATGGGGTAATGAACGAAGTTTTCTCTATGTCTTTCGGCGCCATTTTTATCTGATTATAGCCCGAGAATCCATCCATGAAGGAGAAAACTTTAAACTTTGTTGTACTGTCTACCAGCATGTCAATGTGTGGTAAAGGAAAGTCGTCCTTCGGACTAGCCTTATTTAGATCTCTGTAATCGACACACATTCTGAATTTTCCGTCTTTTTTTGGAGCTGGTACGATGTTGGCTAACCATTGAGGATATTCTGATGTGGCGAGGAAACCCGCGTCTATCTGTTTCTGGACCTCCTCTTTGATTTTGATGGCCATGTCTTGATGAGTTCTTCTCAACCTTTGTTTTACTGGCGCACATTCTGACCTTAACGGTAAATGATGTTCCACGATGCTGGTATCCAACCCTGGCATGTCCTGATAGGACCAAGCAAACACATCGGGAAATTCTCTGAGAAGCTTCGTTAAACTCTCTTTGGCAGTTGGACTGAGCAGTGCCCCAATCCTGATTTCTTTTCTCTCTTTTTCTGAGCCCAAGTTGACAGTTTCCAATGGCTCTTCGTAAGGTTCAATGGACCTTTCCTCCAGTCTGAGTAATCGGGAGATCTCTTCTGGAATTTCGTCGTCAACTTCTTCTTCATCCCCAAACACCGGGAACTCGAAGTTGGGAAAAGGCATCGGATCGTATGTTTCAATGGGGTTTAAAATAAGCAATCTGCATGACATGATGATTTATGTTTAGAAGAGATAGAGACAATGCAAGTGTGTGCAGTGTACTTTTTTTGAAAAACTGCTTGTTTTTTTTAGTTTGAGTTATTTTTTAGGATTACCATTTTCTGAAAAGCGAAAAGAGAAAACAACAATTAATGCGGAAATTACAGAACGACGTTATTTTATTTATGAACAAGTCTAATCTTGAAACTACAACCCTATAAAACAAACTCTATCGCTTTGGGCGAAGCGAAGAGGGAAATTTACAGAAAGCGAGCCCTATCAAAATATTTGTTACACCTGGGCTGGGTGAAAGGTTAAAGACGACAATTACTTTGACTTATGAACAATCTTCGGAACATCGACAGCAACCCGTTGGCGGCGAACTCTTCGGTGAATCACAAAGTCTGGTACATTCCTTGATTTATCTTTAGAAATGACGCTGATTTCTAGTGGAGCAGGATCATTGGAATCTGTCTCCCAGGCAGAGTTGTTGTAGGAGGATTCCTCAGTTGTATTTTGCATAGTATTGGTGCTCTCAGGTAAATCTCCTCATCCAGTTGGCTGGATGTCTTCAAACCTGATACGAGAGCTCTCAGGAGTGGTGTACTTGACCATGAAGTCAAATTTGCCACTCGATTGTCTTAAGGTGTCCCACACTTCTTTGGAACTGGAGGAGTCATCTCTATGGATGACGTTGACCTCAGGAAAAGTGTAATTGATGAATTCTAGTCCGTCGAACTTTGCGAATTCATCGTCGTGCGAGATATTTTCTGAATGACCTGAGTGTTGATCCCATGACATGGTGGGGACGCAGGTATTCTGTCCAACGACGCTCAGCTGATTTTCATTGTTCGGTTGATTTTCTTGCCCCAAGTCTCCTAGGTACGGCTGCCAGATAGGCAGACCATCCATTGGGCCGTAATAGTCGTGGTCAAAGTTATCCTTCATCAGAGTGTCCTCCTCTAATGAATTTGGTGGAGCACGACATCCTTCCGGATCACAATCTCCGTATATCATTTCGATATCTGACCTCGGTATAAATCTTGGGCTCTGTGCGGGATAGCAAAAGGGCGTAGGCACCTCTTCCTGAGACATATAACCGTCCTCGTAGAGATAGGACTTCCATTCCTCATCCGTATCGGAGGGATCTCCCTCGTTGATAGTATGGACTGTTTGAGGCACTAGGTGAAGGAAACCTCCACTGTGGAAGAAGTCCTGAATGGGATGAAGACTTTTATCGTTAGCAGCTGTCTGGGTGCATGTTGCAGAAAAACCAAGACCCTTCTTTATTTTATTATCAGTAGGAATGACAAGTTGTCCCCATCATTTTGTATTGATACTTTAGATTACTTCGAGAGCATCTCTGTATGAGGAAACCGAGGTTCCTTTTTCTGACTGATTGTCATTGCTCACCGAAAGTGCTTGGAACTGAGTTCCAACGACCTCCTCTGGTTCTACACAAGTAGATAATGACAAGTTGCTCACTAGCAAGGCTTCTTCTCCATAAACCTTGACGAGTTGATCGTTCTTGACAAACTTTAATTTCTAGTGAAGCGTCGAAGTGACCGCCCCAGCCTGGTGTATCCAAGGTCTTCCTAATAAATAGTTGTATGCTGCCCGGACGTCCATGACCTGGAAAGTGATTAGGAAAGTGTGTGGACCGATAGTTATGGGAAGGTCGACTTCGCCAATAACTGCTTTCTGAGATCCGTCAAACGCTTTGACGATGACCTCACTGCCCCTCATCGGGGGTCCTTTGAATGATAGTCGCATTAAAGTGGACTTCGGCATAACGTTGATGGTCGATCCTGTGTCTACCAGTACGCTGGCTAAAGCATCGTCCTGGCAGTTAATTGTGATATTGAGCGCCATGTTGTGGCGTTTTCCCCCCTCTAGCAAGTCCTCATCACTGAATCCTAAGTTGTTGCAGGAAGTGATGTTAGAGATGATGCTATCGAACTGTCGTATTGACACATCTTGTTCCACAAAGGCCTGCTCTAAAACTTTCTGTAGAGCCTCTCGGTGGCCTTCGAAACTGAGTAAAAGTGATAGCACTGAGATCTTTGAAGGAGTTTGTAACAGTTGATAAACAATGTTGTATTCACTCCTTTGGATGAGCTTCAGCATCTCATCATTGTTGTTCGAAAGGTTGGTATTACTGGATTAACCGACTGGTTGATCGGGAACTTCTGTTTGAGGTTCCTTTTCTTTTTTAGGTTCTCCAACTCCTCGGTTGAAGATTCGACCGCTCCGTGTTACTCGACTGATGTCTGCAATATTCACGATGGGGGGTAATGGAACTTCCTTTCCATTCTCAATTATCGTTGCACCATATTTGTAAGGGATCGCCTTAGCTGATTCATACGGTAATGGTCCCGGTAGATAGATAACTACAGGAGCCTTCTGATTTTTCTGACTATCGTAAGTAACTTCAATCCGTTCTTGGCTAAGAACCTTTGATTCGTCCAGTAGAGGGATGACGGTACAAACATCCTTGTTCCTTTCAGGGTTAGAGATTACAACCACGTCTCTAATTTGATATGCGAAGTAGTCTGGCGTCCAGTCAATGGACCCCAAAGCTAGGTATGGGTGAATCTCCTTGCGATCCAACTGACCCTGGAGAGCTGCTCGCACAAGGTAACATCCTTGGTTATTTTCCGAACAGACTCTAGAGTGTTCATAGTTTTGTGGCGGTACCTGGCCACGCCCACTTTGAATGCAGTGTAACCTCACTAGATCTGTTTCCGTAGATCGGACATCCTGACTTCGATGCCGAGTAGGGTTCCCATCAACCACACTGATTTGTTGTGTGTCTTCACCCATATAGATTGGAAGCCACCAGTGGTTTAACAAGTGTTGCAAAGTTCTTTGAACGAGAGCGCATCCTTGGTTACTCTCACAACGTACTTTGCAGTTCAGATAATCATGCGAAGTGAGACAACCAAGTTGGACCTGCCTGGCGTGTAACTCCACCAAGCTAGTATTCATCAGATGAATATCGAAGATTTGAACCATGTTGATCTGATAAGGATTTATATCATGGTAGTCCTGGATCCATCCTAGATCTATCTGACGCTGGAGGGCCTCATGTATAAAAGAGCATCCCTATTTGTTGATCGAGCAAGTCAGACAGGAATCATAATCGTGCCGCGGCAGATTATGATACTGGCTTTGCCTTGAGTGCATTGCCACTAAGTTGACATTCATCGCACGGACGTCGTGGTTCTGAATGACGTTGGAATTTGTATAGGTCATGTTAACTCCACGAACTCAGTGCTATTGGATCCATCCGAGATCCAATTGTTCTTGTAGAGCTGATTGCACCACAAAACATCCCTGATTGTTTTTAGAGAAGATATCACACTGGCGATAGTTATGAGGTGGCACATGGCCATATCCGCTCTATCTACAATGCATCTTGACCAGATTGGCCCTTAATAAGAGTACATCATGAATTTGATAGATGTTGTTAGACTCTCCCTCTATTAAATTGACTGCAACTTTCTCGTGTTGAGGCAGCGGGTTTGTGAGAACATTCGGATTCGTATCTTTGAAAAACAAGACCCCGCTCTTAATAAGCTTTTGCACATCAGATTTGAAACTGAGACAGTTCTCTATGTTATGTCCTGGTCCTCCTTGATGGTAAGGACAAGTCTGATCCGTTTTGAACCAAAAAAGCGGATTTTCTGGTACTGTAAGAGGAGACTTAGTCTGGACATGCCCCTTGACTAGTAATAACGGAAACAATTCTTCGTACAACATTGGTATAGGCTCAAACCCTGGTGGTCGTGTTGTATGGTTATTGTTGTATGGAAGACGATTCTGCTGAAGAGACTGTTGTGTCCTTTGCTAAAATTGTTGTTGATTAGGTTGGCTCTGCGCAACCTGAGGTTGATACGTAGGAACAGGCGCAGGATTGATAGCAGGAGTTACCGCCGCTACTGGTTGATATCGTCGCCTTTTCTTTCCGAGAGAGATATTCCCGATATCTTGCTCTTTTTTCTTAGGGAGAGCACTACCGTATCGTTTTGTACTACTTGATGATCCAGCATCTTTAACTAAACGTCCTTCTCAGGCCGCTTCCTCAAGACGAACTCCCATGCCCACCATCTCGGTGAAGTCATTGGGCGCACTGGCGACCATTCTGTAATAGTAAAAGAAGCTTAAGGTCTTTAAGAAGATCTTTGTCATCTCTTTTTCCTCCAGAGGTGGAGAAATCTGAGCGGCAATTTCACACCATCTCTGAACGTACTCCTTAAAGGTTTCCTTGTCCTTTTGTGACATTGATCTGAGTTGATCTCTGTCCGGTACCATGTCCAAATTCTATTTATGTTGTTGAACGAAAGTAGCGCCAAGATCTCTGAACGTGCCGATTGTAGCGCGGTTTAAACCCATGTACCATTTTAATGCGACACCGGTTAAACTATCCTGAAAGTAGTAAATAAGTAGCTCCTGGTTCTTTGTCTGAGCTGACATTCGTCGAGCGTACATCACTAAATGACTCTGAGGGCAAGAGTTACCCTTGTATTTTTCAAAGTCGGGCACTTGGAACTTGTGTGGAACTTTCACATTGGGGACCAAACAAAGGTCTGCGACGTCCTTTCCAAATAGATCCTGACCACGAAGGGCCTGAAGTTCTTTCTGCATCTCCAGGAATTGTTCCTGGAATTCATTCATTCTGTCAAACATGCTTTCGTTTCCACCAGAAGGTATCTGGGGAATCTGTTCTTTCGGGACAGCGTGTACCACGAGTGGTGGTATAGTCATTATGGCCGATACCCTCGGTGCCTCCCGAAGTTTGTAACCTTCAGGAGTTGCTGTCATGCCCCTGGCATCTTCGCTTTCTCGAAGTTTGTAACCTTCAGGCCCAGCGTTTCCTGCTGTGGTTCCCTGATCCTCAGCGATCGTCGAAACATATCCTTTCGAGATATAGTTGAGTGGCATGCCCCAGGGGCGATCTTTTGACATCTTGTACCTAGGATCATACTTCTCCACTATGGGCGTAGATGTGATCTCAGAGATCATAGTCCTTTGTTGTTGCATCTGAGCTTCTACTAGAGCTTGCATGTCGTTATGAAGCTTTCTCAGATCCTCTTTCAGAGTGTCGATATCTTCTCTCAACTCTCTGTTCACTTCCTCGAGATCATCCATCTTTTTCTGACGATTGGCCCGAGTATTGTGCAAATGAGACAGTTTGGCTCTAGAATCGAGACGTAAACGTGAGATTCGTAGGTAAGAAGAATGTGTTTATGAGAATGATGAATGCAATGATTATTAATTATTTTTGTTTATTCAAAGTAAACTTCGACAATTAGATTGCAAATATCAAACAGTGGGGAAACCCCGTTTTATTAAATTCAAAGGATTGCGGAAATGGAAATACAGTAGATTACAAAGTGCTGGAAAATGAAATCTAAACTAATGGATCCTGAGTCCTCTCTGAAGAGAGCTCAAGTGCTGGTTCTGGTACTTTCCTTTTCTTTGACTGGGGCTCTTGGGCCGTTGTCGGGTTGCCATTCCTTTGCTAAGTGAAATGAGCGAGCAAATTCCTTTGGTCATCCTGATTCTCTACAGCATGTTGCTCTAGAATCTCAATCAGGGCATCTTTTTCTCTTAACAGTTGTTGTATTTTCCTGCACTCCGCATTGAGAATACGGTACTTGTTCCTCCAAGACCTCTTCTCCTGCTGAACTTTGTTGAGAGTAACCTGAAGTTTTTCCATCTCAGGCATAAAATAAAGGGCAGAGTCCCTTAATGGAAGAACTTCCTGACGAGGGTAAGGCATCCTCAGCTTGAGAGCTCTAGTTTGTAGCCAGTGGAGATAAGGCTCCATCGAGACACAGTCTGGTTTCCCTAGAGACTCTCGTCCTTTCCAATGAACTTGTTTCCAGACATGCACTATTTTCGTCTTTAGTGCCCTGTAATTTTTTCCTTCCTTGAAGAAAAGACCTTCCAGATGAGCATTACGTGGGATGTGCCTCATCGGGTATCCGAATTGACGACGAACGAGAATTGGATGATAGTTGATTCCCCCCTTAGTTCCTATAAGGGGTACATTTGGGAAATTTCCACAACGGTCAATGATTCTGATCCCGTCGTAGATTCGATTGTACCAATCGATGTCAGAGTTGGTAAGAGACATGATTCTCTGCGACCAACGTAAAGTATTCTTTTGATCCCAAAATGCAGCAGACTTGGGCAAATGGGAAGTGAACCATTTGTATAGCAGGGGTACACAGCATGTGATCATTCCTCCGCTGTATAAATTCTTAAAGTGTGCCGAATGGTACACATCTACGAGTAAGGTCGGTGCGGGGTTTCCAATCAGAAAAATCTTAATGGCGTTGATATCTACAAAGTTATCGATGTTGGGAAACAAAAATAACCTGTAGGTGAGCAAAACAAAGATGCTCTCGAAAGCGGCCACGTTCCCTATACTAGCAAAGTACAGGGCTTTCTTTGTTAAGAACTGGGCTGGAAAACCCTGGATTCCGCCCTTAGTGGTCATGTGAGTCCTGACTTGTGACTCGTCCAAATAGATTGCCCTTGCAATGGTTTGATCCTTTGGAATTTCTTCCATTCCAGAAAAGGGAGCTTGATCAGTGATATGTAAATCAGTCAGGTGAGAGTACTCCTCCAGCGTTGGTGCAAGCTGATAATCCGGGAATGTGAAACAGTGATAGACCGGATCGTAGAACTGGATTAGCGTGGACAGGATTCCTTCGATTACATGGACCCTTAATAGAAACAGTAATCCTTCATACTTAGCTCTGAAAGCCTCATGGTTGGTGATCATTCTCGCCAAACCTCTTAAATCCTCTAACTTTGGAACCTTGAAGGTATACTTATGAGTTTTCCTTCTACCGAAATCCATTAGCGCAATCTCCTTTCTCTGATATTTGCAATCATTGTCTTAGTTTAATTTGAAAAAGAGAGGCTAGAAGAGAAGATTTTTTTTTGTCTTAATGTTTTTTAAATGAATGTATGAATGCAACACACAAAAACATAGAAAAAACATGGGGTCAAAGGGTCGGTGTCATGAAGTCAAGGCTCTACCCCCCCCCCCCAAAGGTTTATACTGGTGATTTTTTGTACCTGTCTCTCAAAATCATTGATTCCCTTAGAGATAACATCAGCGGGCCGGGAACCGTGCTAGGTGATGTATCTTAGAGCAATCTCAGATGAGGGTAGTATCGCGTGACAACTATTTCCTATAGCTTCCGCACTACAAAATGGCTTAATTCTGCTAAAAACCTCAGCTTCTCAGATAACCCAGTCGACCACACTACTTTTAACAACCGAAGTCGTATAGGCAATGTATCTGCAAAGGGAGTCTCCACTGAGTTTGATGGTCGATCGGGGGCTCTTAACTGGAATCCACTCCCAGTAAGATTACCCGCATTTCCATCACCTATCTTAGGTGTATACTCAATCTTTCCACATGCGGCATCACACGCATTCCCATTAGCAGAAACATAAACACAAATATCAATTAGGAAAAGCGGGTATATATATTTATCTTAATCATCCAGACCTCTAGTCTTATGATCCTATACAGACAATGACTCCCCAGCAGAGTCGTCATTTTTGTGACATGAATTTAGGGTTTCAACCAGAGAGATAAGAGGACAAAACCCTTTGGCCCCACGGTGGGCGCCATTTTTATGTGGCGGCCACCGCCATGAAAATGACTTGTCCAAGGTTTTCACCCTAAATTGTAAGAAAGAAAGAAAAGCCCCACGGTGGGCGCCATTTTTCTGTAGCGAACGATTTTGGACGTGGTTCTTAAGCACTGTCGCTCTGGGGTACTACAGGTCGATTCATTTTTTATCCTATTGAAGTTGATGAAGGAAGGGAAATAGATGTCTCCAATTAACCCTGATTGCATACTGAGTTTAAACAGATGACTGTTGGTTTACAGATGCGGTTTAGATCATGGGCCTCTCTCTGCTTATTTTGCTAAAAAATGGAATGATGGGACTATGCTATTGGTAGGATGTTAGGACTGATGCTTTTCGATTGATGTGTGAAGGTACGGGATTTTGGGTTTTTGATTAGGGTGCTAGCTAAGATTTTTCAATCTTATGCCTTCGTATTCCCAAAACAGGGAAATCAGAGCGATCGTAGTTCCTCCTATTGTAAGGGAGGAAAAGGTTGTTTTGGTGTCTTGTTCAAAGCCCAAGACGTGAAGTTAAATGTGGTTTGTTTGTATCTTATTCGAAGCCCAAGATGTGAAGCTGAAGGGTCTATTTGTATCTTGTTCGAAACCCAAGATGTGAAGCTAAAGGGTTTTGAATTTAGAGAGAATTTGTCCTCTCTAAAAGGTGGTATTTGATCTATTTGTCATAACTGTTGGGTGACTGGTTTATAAAGGAGAATTACTTTAACTGGGATATGTGAATCCAGCAATGCCATAATTTCCTTTATAGTGAATTTTAACCTGAAGGAGAAGACTTTAACTCAGTTTAGAGCAATGCTATCTTTCCTTAGGAATTTCTCATGCTAAAAGAGGGACAGTGGCGTGGATGTAAATAATCCAGAGGCTTGCCGCTTACAGTAATTAGATGAGGGGAAAAGGAGTTGTTGATGTTTGTATACTGTGAGCAAGGCACAGATTTTGATGCTAAAAGGTTGATTGACTCAACCGGGGTTTTCTTATACAAAGCCTAAGAGAAGGCTATTGACCCAACAAGAGGGTGCTTTTATGTGTCTCGTACGAAGCCCGAGAGAGAGGCTAAAAGGGTTGACTCAACAAGAGAGTGCTTTTGTATGTGTCTTGTACGAAGCCCAAGACGGAGGCAAAAGGTGTTTGACTCAACAAGAGAGTATTTGTACCTTGTACAAAGCCCAAGATGGATGCTGAAAATGTTTGACTCAACAAGAGAGTCTTTTATACTCAACAAGAGAGTGTTTTTGTATCTCGTACGAAGCCCGCGATGGAGGCTAAAAGGGGGTGACTTAACAAGAGAGTCTTTTATACTCAACAAGAGAGTGTTTTTGTATCTCGTACGAGGCCCGAGATGGAGGCTAAACAGGTTGACTAAATAAGAGAGTTTTTTATACTCAACAAGAGAGTGTGAAAAGGTTAGCTCCACTGGGGAGAATC
This sequence comes from Lathyrus tuberosus, assembly GCA_022829125.1. Classification (NCBI taxonomy): domain Eukaryota; kingdom Viridiplantae; phylum Streptophyta; class Magnoliopsida; order Fabales; family Fabaceae; genus Lathyrus; species Lathyrus tuberosus. Next base: position 470,246 of record JALAZF010000757.1, on the reverse strand, counting down.
GTTGTACAAAGCCCAAGAGGAGGCTAGGGTGCTGGTGACTGTTTCAGTTGAGTGACAGGTCCAGTAGGTTGGATAAAGAGAAAATCAATTCTTATATGGGTAATGTTGTGCTCAGGGATTGATCGGAGGATCAGGGTTATTTCCTATTCTTTAAGGAAATGGGAAATCCCAAAAGGTATGGAGACTGCCCAAGTCTACGGGTGTTTTGAGAAATTGATTCTCAGGCAGTGAATGATCTTTGTATGATGCCCAAGAGAAGGCTGGTATGTTAAGGGATGAAGGTCAACCCATTAACTGGTCTGACACTTGACTCAGAAAGACATCTCTAGCAAATTGATGACTAGGTTCTGTTCCTATACCTGTAGAGGTCTCTGGGTCCTTGTACTAAGCCCAAGAGAAGGCATGAGAGCTTTTAAGAAGCCGAAAGGTCCTTACAATGCCCAAGAGGAGGCGGGAATGCTTTTAAGAATCCTGTGGGTCCCCAAACCCCGAGAAGTTCAAGACATACCATTCACCGAGAATAGATCAAGCCAGGAAAGTCCGAGAATTTGGAAGAAACTCAAGAGATGCCATTCACGGAGAAAAGATCATCTATGGGGAGTAGAGTCTCTTTGACGATTTCTAAGGGTGACAGTCTGAGAAAGGGGTCACCGAGAATGTTGTCTTTCACGTCTCCATATTTTTTAACCCCAAGAGGAGGGAAGACTGTGTCTGGTAATCCTATGGGGATCTAATTTTGTTTGTATTTAAGAGTGACCAACAGGGCTTTACCTAGTGCTAGACGTAGTTGCCAGGGAAAACTCTAAATAACTATACTAGTATTACACAGTTGATATTTGGCAAGTATATAAAAGTTTGTGAAATAAGACTTACAGTGAGCAGCCCCACAATACAATTATATATATGAAAGCGGATAAAGAAAACGAGTAAACACTTACTCGGTTGTAGAGCTTCCATGCTGTTTTGTTAGTTTGTTCAACAAAGAAAGCTTTGATAACAATATTATATTCAAAATCAAAGGAGAAAGTGCTTTGAAAAGATTGTTGGGGCTTATAGCTCAAGGAGAGGCCCAAGGTTTTATCAGTGATTGCACTGTTGTTTTGAAATTATACAGGGACTTATACAAGTTACTGAGGATCAAAAAGGTTTTCTTTACAAAGGGATGGATCTTACACTCTCTCAAGAGGTTCAAAGGGTTATTTTTGTACAAGTGGTGGGGCTTACAGCTCAAGGAGAGGCCCAAAAGTTTTGTTTTTAAAAGGCGACGATCGCGCCGAACTTTTTGATGGTATCGAAACTTATACAATACACTGAGGCCCAAATATTTTGGTTAAAAGGGGATTGGGTCTTACACTCTATTAGAGGCCCAATGATTTTTAAAGAGTGGGGCTTATAACACGAGGGTAGGCCCAAGGGTTTAATTTTTGAACTGGCGATCACGCCGAGATTTTCTTTTAACGCAGAGGGACTTATACAATATCTGAGGCCCAAAATTGTTTTGGTTAAAAGGGGATTGGGTCTTACACTCCATTAGAGGCCCAAAATAATTTAAAGAAAAAGAAATGGGGCATATAACACGAGGGTAGACCCAGATAATTTTCGTTTTGAAATGGCGATTGCGCCGAGATTTTTGAAAACGCAGTGGGTCTTACACTCTATTAGAGGCCCAAAAAATGTTTTGGTTTCAAAGAGGGGTTGGGTTTTACACTCTATTAGAGGCCCAAAGTGTTTGAAAAAGTTTGATGAGGGTTGAATTAATCAAAAACCCTAATTTGTTTTCAAAATGTATTTTAATTGAATAAAGAATTCAATTAAAATGACCAAAATTGTTAATCATGTGGAAAACAAATTGTGATCTTGGATTAATGTTTCAAAAGTTAGGTTTTGATCCACAAAATGATTGGAAATCACTAAAATTTGAAAAATCAAGAAGGAGAAAATATTTTAAATGTCAAAAACAATTAAAATATTAATTCTTTTCAAAAATATCAAGTATATGAAATAAATAATATTTTTGAGATTTTTTGGGAAAATAAAATATTTTAACATTTTTGTGAATTATTAAAAAAAGAATCAACTCAAAATCATTAAAACTCAGAGAGAAATTAATTTTTGAATCAATTAAATAAAATCACAAAAATTCAAATATTCAAATATTTGAAAAAGGGCGCCAAGAACATGGCAAGAACACGCGCCCATCCTCTGTTTCTGCAGATTTGGGTTTTCTATCCAATCTCACTGAATACTGGATGATATCATGCAATCTACATATCAATCTACTCGTTTCAACCTCACGGTCATGTTTATAGTCTTTAATTTCATTTATTTTAAACATGGAATAAGAAATCAAAGAGAAACCTCAAGAACCCTAAAATTTGCATGAAGGTTCAGAAATTCCATACACGATTCAAACAATGCAATTGATTGAGGGAAAACACTTCATGCATGATTATGAACATGTGGCCAAATTATTGTGCAGCAAAAAATGCATGGATCATAGAGTTAGAAGAGCTCATGCTTACCTCTGGCAGCTGGTGATCGTGTTTTGTGTTAGAGGTGTTACAGCTTGGTTCCAAGGTTATGGACAGCTTCCCTAGGTGCTATGGAGTGTGTCTGAGTGCTTGGAATGGTTTGAAATGATCTGGAACTGAAGATGGTATTCCAACTGCAACTTGGTTAAAACCTTGAGCAGCTGGCTGGTGATTCTGAGAAATAAGTGTTCCAGATGTTGTTTAAGTGTTTGGATCACTTCTATATGATGTTTATGAGGTGTGTGTGTGTGATTGGTTTGGTTGGAATAGCTCTCAAACTCAAAACCCGATAGTGACTTGCTTTGGAAGGCAATTTTGGACTATGGTAAGATGATGGCAGACCACCTCGGGGTCAAGGTCAGGCATCTCGGAGGCGCTCTATGCAAACAGATCATCGTTCTCTCGGAGACATGCCTTCAGCTGCTTCTTCGCCAAGTCGGGGAGTCCAGTGCCAATCTTCACGCTTCGGTCTGGGTCATCTCCGAGGGAGACAAATTCGAAGTCTCCGTCTGGGACGGGGAATGCTGGGTGGAGGGGCTGCCCGTTGTTTTCCGCCTGGAGGTCGAGGTTAGCTGCTCCGCTTTCTTCATGCTCGCCAAGGAACCTGCTGTCGAGGTCGACCGCGTTGATGCGTGGGAGTGGCTTCTGGACGTCTGGGGATGACTTCGTTCCGGTCTTGGGCTTGGTGCTGATGGAATTCATGCCTTTGATTGCAGCGTCGAAGCATCTTCTGGCCGCGTCTATATCCCCGTGCATCGTAACGACCCAGCCCCTGGCCGTGTAGTACTTCATCTTGAGATGGACCGTTGATGGCACGGCCGTAAGTTCGGCCAGGGTGGTCCTCCCGAGGATGCAGTTGTAGAGGGACGGACATTCGACCACCAGGAAGCGGGTCTTGACTTGTCGAGCAGTGTCTTCGGCCCCAAAAGTGACCATCAGTTCAACGTAGCCCCACGGTCTAGTGGTTGTGCCGTTGAACCCCTGCAGATCTGAACCCACGTAAGGGGTCAGATGTCTCTCGTCGAGCTGGAGAGTCCCGAACAGGTGAGCATACATGATGTCGACCGAACTTCCCTGGTCGACAAGGATCCTGCGAACGTCAAAATTCGCCATCTGTGCCCTGACCAAGAGGGGATAGTGGCGTTGGGTGCTCCTCCTGGGAGCTCTTCAAGGTAGAAGGTGATGGGGTTTGATTTCCCTTGCACCTTCTCGAAAGTGGTGGTGTTCGCCGACGTTGCGGACTCTAGTTCGTCAAACTTCCACTTGCTCGACCCTACTGACACCTTCTCGTAACCACCTCCGGATATGACCATCGTCTTGGGGAAACCTTCCCACGTGCTGCGGGCAGCGACTGGCTCCTCGTGGGGGAAGTTTTCCCATATGCTGCAAACTGCCTCTTGGCCCTCGATGCCCTCGGGGATGAAAAAGTCTTCGGGTCGAGTGACGCTGAGGGCGACCTACAGCCGACTCTCGTCGGGAGGAGGTGTCGTCTCCTCGATGCTTTGGGCTTCTCGGGCACCGGACGAGGGGCGTCGTTCTTCAGGGCATACTTCTTTAGGTGCCCTTCCTTGATCAGGATCTCAATTGCATCTTTGAGATGGATGCAATCCTCTGTGACATGTCCGTTGCTCTGGTGGAACCTGTAGTACTTGGACCTGTCCGTGTTTGATTTGGGGGTTGTCGGCTTGGGAAAGCGGACGCCCCCTTTCTGAAATTCTGAGTTGGCGCACTCGGAGAGAATTCACGCTCGGGGAGCGTTGAGCGGTGTGTACTCTGTGAATTGGCACGCAGGACATCTCGGTTCGCGCGAGTCCCGGGGGCGGCTTTCCTTCCTTCTTTCCCCCTCATGCCAGGGGATGGGGGAGGAGAGTCTTCATCTCTGTGGCCGCGGGGGCCATCTCGTCGCCGTGAGTCGAGGGCTATTTAAGCGGCTTGCGTCTCCTCGAACTTGATGTATGATTGAGCTCGGAAGAGCAGGTCTTCCAAGTTACGTGGCTTATGGATGCCCACAGCCTTGGCGAAGTTGGTTCCAGTGCGTAGTCCCCGTGCGATCAGGAACTTTTCCATGTTGTCGGTCGCGTGGACCTCGACGGCTTCTTTGTTAAACCTCTCGATGTAGTCTCTGAGGGATTTATTCCGTCCTTGGAAGATGGCCTCCAGGGAGGCCACCGTCTTCAGGTGTCGACGAGAGGCGGTAAAATGCCTGGAGAACTGCGTTTCAGCTGTTTCTAGGACGTGATGGATTCCGGAGCAAGCCTCTTGTACCAAGTCATGGCTCCTTTCCGGAGGGTAGTCGGGAAGAGCCTGCACTTGATTGCTCCCCTGACGTTTCTATAGTCGAGTCGGGCTTCGAAATTCTCGATATGATCGTTAGGGTCGGTCGTGCCATCGTAGGTCCCCAGTTGTGGTGGCTTCTCCATGCCCGCGGGGATATGTGTGTCCATAATTTCTCTGGATAGAGGAGTCCTCTGGTCGTCTTCATCGCTTCTGGCCGGCGATCTTGATGGGGAGTAGTGGCCTCAATCAGGTCCATGCCGTCGAGGAGAGCTTCTGGGGCGATTCTTCGGTCTTTCGCCTTCAGCTGTGCTCCTCTTCTTGGTTGGGGAACGTTGAGGCTCGTCCTGCGGAGGGGAGCGAGGGGGTTTCTGGGCGCTACTTGCTGGGGTCGTTCCAGGCGCGGCCGACGGCCCTCACGCTGCGGGGAGGGGCAGCGAGAGCTGGCCGGGAGATTCCTTCACGGGGAAGGGGAACGGTTTGGAGACGGTGGGTGACGATGCCTTCGCGGGGAAGAGCGTCGTGGTCGCCCTCTCTCGAGCGCTTCGATCCTGAAATTCTGCTGGGCAATCAATTGGTTGGTCTGGTTGACCAATGCGAACAAGGCCACCGTGCCCGAGTCAGTGTTTGGTGGTGGAGCGACTGGCTGGTAGACAACCGGCGGGATGTCATGTTGGGCGGCGTCGTACGCCACATCTTTAGAAAAGGGGAGGCGGTCTGCCCGTTCCTTACGTCGCCTTCTTCGATATGGACGACAACGTTGTCCTCACGGTGGTTTTCGTTGTCGAGCTGCGTGAAGGCGGTGTCCAGAGCGTTGTTCCCCTGTTGGATGCTGGTGCTGGCCAGGGTAGTTATGGACGCAGAGGTTGCTTTGGTTTAACGATGAAGGAAAAATGGGGAAGCAATTTGTTTCCCACAGACGGCACCACTGATCGTACCTGGATCAGACAGTAAGACCGTGGCCAATAACGTCGTAAAACCTTCAGCTCCGGTGATGGTGAGACGGTGGGGAGGTGTACCTGCAAGGTACTCCGATGCTCAAGTCAGGTAAGGTCAGAGAAATGCAAATGCAGAAAGTAGGTGTGAGTTAGAAAATGAACATAACCTGACCCTCTCAAGTGAGAGCGTATTTATAGAGAGCCCCCAGCGCGGGGCCAACTGCTACTTGCACTGGGCTGGACTGCAAGGCCTAATCCAAGCAACTGCCAGGGCTTACGTGGCGTAGTAAAGACCAACACGTGGTCTTCGCCCTGGGGTAACGGTCCCGAGATCTCCGGAAGGTGGGCAGACCGAATCCTTCAGAGGTGGGATGTTACAAGAGAACATGTCCTCGTGGGGAGGTGCCCTTGTGTGTCGGGGAGAGACGTGCCCTGCAAGGCTTGACGCCTCTGTTCGACGGTCTCTGCTGCACGTGCCCGGCACTGCTGAAGGCTGGCACGTGCTCGACGCAGGTATTGCATAAGGGCCTCGTTGGGCCGTCCCAGGTCGTGTGGGTTGGGCCTGCCTGTCTGAAGGGCAGGCTCCGGCCCAGTCCAGAACAACAACCATATAATCTAAAAAAATTCAGATTATTGTTCTCATAGTGTCATATATTCTTACGCGCACTATAAAAATGACATATTCTAAAAAGACTTTAAAATATGAATAATTCTAAGAAGTCTTATTATATTATACCGAGATATATATTATTATTCTCTTAATCTCAGGAAACATCATAATTTGATGTTTAGGCCATTCTTATTGGAAAATGCACAATAATTCTTTAGCATGCAATAATATTGTGTTATTATGTCACCAACATTCCACACTCTTACTGTCATAAATAAGAAAGTACAAAATAATATCAATACTCCTATCGAGTATGGTATATTGTATAATGAAGGTACTTATGGTTAAATGTAATGACTCTCGTTATACAGTATGTCTTATGTAATTACTAGTTTTAGACCTGTGCGGATATTCTATGACCTTTAATTTGAAAAGTTATTAGTATAATCACTACCCAAAGACTTATACACATGAGTAAGTCTTATGATATTCTGGGTTAGTGGGAGTTTAACAATAACATTTTCATATGCTTGGGCTATTATTTATAACATATTACTCTTAACTTAAATATGTTACTCTAAATTCATCATTCTTTATATAAAGTTGTGAGTTTTAACATGTATGATTTGTCTTCCCTATCGGATACAATTTCTGCAGCGTTGAAATTTACTTCTTTTGATTGGTTAGTGTTTTGACCATTATTGATATTCTAATATTAAAATCAATATTTTGTAATAATTAATTACTGTCACCCAAGTGCGAGATTGTTAGATTAATTATATAATTAATCAAATTTGAATTGACATAATTAATTATTAATTAATTATATTATGGTCTATCGTTATTAAACACTAAATAGATGAATTATTTGATTGTGTTTTGTGCCTGAATGAATCGAGATGGGTTGGACCATTCAGTTAAACCTAATGACAAATCTCTTCCCTCAAGCGTTTAGCTATTTAGGTGTCTTCCCATTCATTTAAGCCCAATGAGAGGTCCAATGAGAGTGATTCTCTATTAATAGTTCAAGTTTGTTTCAAAATATATCATGGTGCCTTGGCAACTAAGAAACAAGTGGAATCATTATAACAATATCATTGCAAATGTGACATTCATTATCTCACACATTTACTATTTCCTTCCCATAATGAGTGACAAATTTGGAATAAATGAGTGTTATAAAATGAATGAACAATTTTAATTTTCAATGCACTTTTTTCAATTTCACCCTCTAATTAATACTCCCCCGATCCCAAATTATAAGGTGTTTTGAATATTTCACGCGAATTAATAAACATAATCAATATTGTAAAGGAAAGAGAAATTGTGCATGACTTCAAATTTTTGCTCTTAATTTATTATAGATGAAAGAGAAATGTAAAGAATTAGAAGAAGAAATAATAATAAATGATAGAATGTATATTAGAGAAAATGTTATTAATGTTGCATTAGAATTGTATAGTGACTTATAATTTGGAAATTTTTTTTTGGAAAGTGACTTATGATTTAGAACAGAAGAAATATTACTTTTATCGTTCTTAATATTTGATGAGGGATAATTTATTAAAAACATTATTTTCTCTTTTATTTATTCTTTTTCTTAATCTTTGTAAAATGATCAATTGAATCACTCATTATAAAATAGATGAAGTATAAAAAAGGTACTTCGTGTGCAGAGTTTTTTTTTTCTAATTTAGATCATACTACTCCGTCCCATAGTATAAACAAAAATTATTTTTTAAATATATTGAATAATTAATATATCTGATCTATATATAGATCAGATACATGTATCTAAAAAGTAATTTTTGTTTATAATATAAAACGGAGGGTGTACATCTTATTCTCTAGTTTTTGTTGACTTTGTTTTTTAGCAGTAAAAAATGATTTTATAAAAAAATAGACTTAATTTTACCTTTTTTTATAAATTAATTTCCTTTTGAGAGAATTTTGATCTAATTTCTCTTCTCTTTTTTGTGCAGTGTCAAATATACAATTGAATGTTTTGAATGTTACTAATTTTAGTCAAAACGAACACCCAAACGTCTCTAAATATACTAGTACTAGAAGTTAGCCACATTAATGATAAGATTGGGGTTTCGTGTGTCCAGCTTTTAAAAGGAAAAGAAAAAGTTGTGTACAGCAATTATTGAAGGAATCTTAAAGCTCATAGTATTGCAGAAAGAGATAAGATAATGTTACAAAAAACCCATAGGATACTAAAAATACTATGGATGTGACTTTAAAGTCGCCTTCGGAAATTGTTTTTTAGTTCCTATTTGTATTAAATATTTAATTTCTATAGTATATTCTAATTAAAAATATTTGAATACTATCGTCAGATTTTTTTTTTTTACAACAACTGCACGTGAAATTAAACATTCAACTGCATTAAAGTTGTAATAGGATGTCACTTCTATTTATATATTACTAAAAATAGCCTAAATCTTTGTCTTGTCTTATCTGGAAGAATCATATTACCCGAATACCCGGTAAAAAACATAGTAACTCGAATCTATATTTAATTAAAATATAAAACAGAAAAGAAAACGTAGAAGATAATTCTTTTTAAAAAGGAAACTTCCATGTTGAAGGATAAATTATTTAATCATTTTGCGGACATAATCATTGTGACTTTGGTGTCCAACCAAGGGAAACTGATTCCATCTCCCATGGTAAAAAATTATAGTGGGATTTTGGAGAGTAGCCGATGAAAGTGACCTCGTGGGGCCAAACACTGTCTTGAGAAATAAAAACGAATATAAAAAAAATTGTATATTTTATTTATTTATTTTTGTTTTAAAATTATAAAATAAAAACATGTGTAATAAAAACAAATTGTCTAATGTTCTTTTAAAACAAATCAATTGATAGTTGTATTTGAACATCAAATGAAAAGATATAAAAAGATATAAGTTCATATTCTCATTCAATTTGTTCTTTAAGAGATGAATATCAGTCACTAGACTATATAACAAAAAAATAAAATATTTAATTAATAATAATATATTATAGTGTGGAATATATAGGGTTAAATAAGTAATAGGTCCTTGAAAATAACCTAACATTTAAGTTTGGTCCCTATAAATATTTTCTTCAAGGTTTGGTCCCCCTAATGTTTTCCGTTTCCAACTGTAGTCCCTCCCGTTAGTTTTCACTAACGGAGGATGACATGGCGTGCCATGTGTGCTAACAGCCATTGCCAACTGTGTATAATTTCTTTGACCAGTCAAAATGTTTAATTGTTTCATTCATTCTCAGTTGGTTTATATGCTTGGTTTCTTCTTGCTTCTTCCATTCACGACCAAATCCCTAAAGCCCCAAATCTTCTTAATCTCTCAATCTTGTTTGTCGTTCTGTTTTCCCTTCAGATTCGTCATGTCTACATCTTCTAGGCTCAGCAAGATAGTTTCACGTCACTCCAAGAGTTTAAACAACAATGAAGGGAGAAAGTGTGGTTGCAAGGGAAGTTTGATTTCCTACGTGTGCAAGAGGGGGAAGAATGAAGGTAGATTGTTTTGGAGATGTTCGTTTTGGAAGAATGAGGGAACGTGCAACATGTTTCTTTGGGATGATGAAATTGGAGGTGGGATTGAAGAAGTTCAATGGGGGATGTAGAATGGAGCAAGGAAGATAGGGAAATGAAAATGGTGGAAACCTTTAAGGATCTTTATGAAAGTTCGATGAAGAAGAACAATAAGCTGAAGATGAAGCTCAAGGCAGTGGAATTCTATGGAAATTTGAAGACTTTTTTTTGTTATAATTTTAGTAGTGGTGAACATGTATTTGTGGTTAGGTGTAATTGTAGAATTGAGTGAATGACATTTGTTGTCGTTGTAATGAGATTGTAATGTTTGTTTTGTTTTTAGGAGTTGTAATGTTGTATTGTTTTGAGAAATTCTTCAAATTGTAAGAATGTTGTTATATGGTTTAGTTTGGAAAATGTAAGAGCTGCTTGTGTTAAATGATATATGTTGTTGTCTTGTTATGAAATGTTGTTTTGGTATAGATCCAAATTAAATGTTGTTTTGTACTGTTGTTTTATAGGTGGTGAAACCAAAAGAGACATATTCAAATGACCTGTAATTCAAAATGAAATTTAACAACAGAGAATTTCACTCAAAAGAGCTGACATGTATTTCAGTGACATTTAACAACAGACAACTAAACTTAAGTACCCTTACATAACATCATAGCATAGTAAGGAAATGTATTTTGGGCCTAAAGACCAATTCAGTACCCTTACATCAGAAATTAGAATACATAAATTTGAACAAAACATGATAACAGGTGTTCAAAAAACATCAGTTACACAACAACAGGATCTACTTCATTGTGTGTGCCCCTTGGCATTGATGCAGTCATCCTCAGGTATAATCACAGGATCTACATGGTATTTCCCAGGGTCTGGCATGCTCTTTGTTTTGAGTGTCTTCAACCTCTGACTTTCTCTTTTTTCAGGCAACCCACTTTCATTTATCTTGTATCTGCTCTGTGTCCTGATTTTTTGTGGTTCACTACTGCTTGGTTTAGACAAAGTTGTTCTTATACCAGGTGGTTTGAAAGGAGTATTCCTGCCCACCTTTGGTTGACTCCCAAAGAAACCCTTGGGCCACTTGGAGTTGGCTTAGAAGTCTTGCTAGGTGACTTATCAATCCTAAGAGGTTGAATGTTCAAGACAACATAACCTGTAAGAACATCAGTAATAATGTCATCTAATGATGTTGGGTTTTCCACCTCAATGCCCTCAGGCTCATCTGTATACATTTGGTCACATGTATACCTCTTTCTTACATCAGCAACTACCTCAGTCAACCTCATTCTAGGATTATTCTTCAAGCCATCAACAATTACCTTGGCAACCCACTCAGCTCTAGCATTTCTGTTAAAGAATTGTCTACCACACTTGTGTTTGGCAAACAAGGTTTTTATTCTAAAAGTGGTTAAGGTCAATACCCTATTACACAACACTGTATAGTCACATTTCTTCTTGTCCTTGCACACAACCCTGCATCTATTTTTATCATTCTTTTCAAACTTTACCTCCCTTTCATTCAACACATTGTGTTCTAAAATGGCATCCTTAAACTGCCTTAAGGATGAAAACTACATCCCAACTTTGAACACATAATCCTTGCTCAATGACTCCTCCTCACTATACCTCAAAACACAAGGCCTCTCATCACAACTATCATCATCCCCACCACTGTCCAACTCATCAGTCAAGTATTCATCCTCAATGACATGTTCCTTTCCCAACTCCTCTGTTATACATACCTTCTGCTCTTGCTCACTCTTCTGCTCTTGCTCACTCTTGTTGCCTTCCCCAACAGCCCTATTAGGCAGCACTTCATCAAGCCCTTCCTCAAATCCACCCATTTTCTCCTCCTCACTATCTTCAAAATGTACATCATCCACAGACTCTTCATCACACTCTTCACTTGATCCACTCATGTTGTCAATTTCCTCTTGACAATTAGGTGTCTTTCCTTTCTCTCTAATCCTCTCCATAGCTGTGTGCTCTCCATGAACCCTATTTTCACAGTAAATTTCAATGTCACACTTGTACCCCATGGCATACAAGGCCAACTCAAACGCATCTCCGTCATCCTTGAATGGTTTCAAGTCATTTTCAAATGATCCTTCCTCATGCTTCCACCATATCTTAACCAAATTGTAATCAAACTCAGGTACCAGCTCCTTAACTAAGTCACATACCTCAACAAAACTCCAAAAATCAGGATCCTGACCCTTGAAAGCATACACCTCCCCTCCTTCGTATGTTAGGTTTGTGTCTTTTACAAAAGACCCCTTTACATAAAAAACAACAGTGAATTTATCCATACCCCTGCACACAAAACAAGAGTAAACGTAATGGCAGACAATGGACAACTATTGAAAGCAGGGGACCACCTTCGAAAACATATATTAACCATAGTAAAGAAACGATAATGGCAGAAAAATTTATCATTTCACAAACAACTGACAAACAATGTATCAAAACAAGCATGGAGGGACCACAAACGTATTCTAATCAGTAACCAATAAAAGAAACCAAACAATGGCAGACAACTTCATTTACCTGGGACCACAGCTTCGAATCATAGAAGACCTACTTTGGGACCACTTCTGAGAGTTGCGAAGAAATGACGAAGACGTTCCTCTGCTAGGGCACAAGGTCTTTGACGAAGAAATGATTTGTGGAAAATGACTCTTGACTTTCTTTCTCTTCTATGTTAATGAGTTTTGTCTTTTGAGCTTCTTTCATTTCCTATATTTACACCGTGTCCTTATCAAAATAAAGAGTTAGCACACATGGCACGCCATGTCATCCTCCGTTAGTGAAAACTCACGGGAGGGACTACAGTTGGAAACGGAAAACATTAGGGGGACCAAACCTTGAAGAAAATATTTATAGGGACCAAACTTGAATATTGGGTTATTTTCAAGGACCTATTACTTATTTAACCCATATATATATATATATATATATATATATATATATATATATATTGTAATGATACATATCTGAATACTTTAACCCAAATATAATACTAATCATCTATCAATGTATAAAATATATCAATAGTGAGAAAAAATGTTTTAAAACACAATGCGATAATCTATCTCTGAGACCATTTCTACAAACTAACAGGCCTATTAGTTTGACATTTAAGAATATTAGTGTGTTCACGTTGTTTTAAGCTATATATAACACATTTAATTCATATAGATGTCATTATCTATTTTGAAGGTAGTTACACTATCAAACTCATACTTATCCATTAATGATATTATAGGTCACCTCAATAGAAATAACAATAACATCGAGTAGTCCAGAGTTCATTCACTATATAAATGCGACATTCGCCCTTATGTATGATCACATAATCAATATGCATACTTGCTATGTACATACATTTCACCTTACTTTGACATCATATTGTCTTTGTAGATACATTCTCTCACTAGTATACGAAAATCCTTAGACGTCAATGCAAAAGTCATTAGATTCATAAAGATCCTTATGAATTTCATAGAGGACACCATAATCATGTCATGTTGGTCAAATTTCTAGTAGTTAAAGGTATGTTAACATATAGTTTCATCATTGGAAAACCTATACTAAACATACTTGGAGCCATAATATCAAAACCACACTTGGCGATGAAACTCCTGTTGAGTTATCATGACGAGCATTCACATTGGGTCAAGAGCAAAACATAAGTGAGAGAGACATCACATATTCACCCAAAACCTTAAGGTGATATTTGTATGGGTCATCTCACTAAGAAAGTGTTCAACCTCCAATTTTCTAAGCAATGTGGGACTTCCAATCTCAAGTGTGAATTCGTCCACTGTGCTCACTTTTTCTCTCACAAGGAAGCTCTCTATGAGGATCACTTTTCTCTCTTGAGTAAGGGTATATTTCTCTCTTGCTTTGTTCTTCTCTTGTGTATTGTGTTGAATGCTTGCTCATGGTTCTATTTATAGGAGAATCAAGTCAGAGGTTCCTTACATGCATGAAGACACATATATGTCTTTTTCCTTCCATGGAAAGCACCAAATATCCATTGCAAAACATGCACCTTAACATGTATTGCTCATTTACTACACCATACATCTTGCTACTTGTCATCACATGCAAACTTTCATTTTTTCAAATGTATGTTGGCCATGTGGCAATGACTAGACCCCATAACTCCCTTTATATAGTGGTGATATCTCTAATATGCATGCAGATCAATAAATAGCTAGACAAATGTTATGTTAATGGCCTCATGATAAACATAAAAGGCCTTAACTGAGATGGGAAGTCCATTTGATCAAGAAATTAAGGGGAAAAGGCAAGTTCATATAATTTGAGCTAATGGAAAAAAAAACGAACCCGAGCCTCAACTTATGGAAAATGTGAAATTAATCGATATAGTGGGTCACATAAAAGTCATAATGATTGGCACTAATTTGCCAAGTGAATAAAATGTCACTTTGGTCCAACCACTAAAGAACAACTCAAAATTATTTGTATGAAGTCCAACTAACATCCGGGAAACAAATTCAAAAGTAGCCTCCCACCCCTGGCCATTGAGCATAATTTTCAACCAAAAACAAACCAACATGAAAAAGTGATATTTAGCTCTAGAGGAAAATAAAAAGTCTAGGGAAAACAAGTTTCATTCCCCAAATTCGTAAAATTCCTCGTAGCAAATTCAACAATTCTTGTTTCTTCTTCATAAATTTAGAAGCTTCATTTTGTCATAAATGGTGAGAAATTTGAGCAATTCCAACTACCATAATAACAATGGATTCATAACATCTAACCAATGGCAAAACAATTTTTTGATCAACTAGATTCATTTAATTATCTTGTATGAACTCGATTAATGCGAAGTGTTGATGGAACAATATTATTATCGTATTTGAATGATCTCGATCATCAATTTTGTTGATGGAACAACACTAATCTCAAATTTGTATAGTAAAATTGATATTTGGAATCAACGATCTAAAACAATGGTATTCATATCATTTTTTATATTGTTCGTGATAAAGCCTAAGATGGTGTTTTTTGCCTTCAACCTCTCACATTCTAAAAGTAGTTCGCTGATCTTTGTACTAAGTCTTTATTTTTAGAGCCTTTCACAAATTTAGAATCTAAAATGGATATGATAAACAATTTCTTAGTGGAATTAACTAACTTGGAGATGTTAAGGAATACATATTCTCCTATATTTAAATATAAATCACCAAGTTAGTTAAAGGGGATTAAGTAGTTAGGTGGTTAAAAATTTATTTTAAATTAGACATTTATTATACATGTAATATGATAATCTACATAATTTCTAAAATATCATATGTTGACTCTTTCTCTTTTACTCAATTGCACACAACATTTTTTCCGTTCTAGAGAAATATAAGTAATGTTAGAGATGTATAATTGATTTTAAGATGTTTTATTCATCAAAAATCTAATTAATTATTAATTTTAAAATTGATTTTACTTGAAAGTATAATTTGTAGCTTTTATAATTTAAACATGATTTTTATCTTATAATTTACCGCTAAATTTTTTTTACATGAATGTATTCAAATATAAATTATTTTATAATTTTAATTCATTTTTAATCTAATCAATTTTACAAAATTAATTTATTTAAAATTAATTTTTATTGTTGCATAACTAAAGAAAACTTTGAATCATTGATTGATTGATTTGATTCAACTATTTTCTCATGATAAAACTAACAATCACTAATTGTTTTGTTTGTTTATGTGAAGATAAGAGGTTTTTTATTTATTCATTTAATTTTTGTTGTATACCCAAGAAAGTTAGACTTGATAGAAGCATGTGTAGGTATGCAAGTTTCATTTTGGTTCGACTGTTTGGTAACTAGGGTTTTCAGTTTTAGCATTTCTTCTAATGGAAAAACCAGAAGAGTGGGTACGAGTTAATGGTAGGAAACAGAACCAAGCTAAGGAAAGTTTTTCAGTTTGGAAAGCTAATAAGGGGAAGAGGGATATTGGTGAAGAACACATTACAAGTTATTTTTTTATAGAGTTTCCAGATAAACTTGAAGCTAAGGATTTGTTTAACATATTCAGAGGATATGGACCGGTGGAGGAGGTGTTCATTCCTCAGAGAAGAGATAGGAGGGGAAAGAGGTTTGGATTTGTTCGGTTCAGAAGAGTGGAAGAGGAAAAGAGGCCGGGAATTAAGTTAGATAATGCTTACATTCAAGGGATGAAGTTGTTTGTAAATCTGCCTAGGTTTCAAAGGAGAAACGAAGTGACAGAGGCTCAAAGGAGAAGAGAAATGATTGGGAAAAGGTTAGACGGAAGAGAAGAGGATGTGCAGCTGGAGAGATCACATCGGAGGAGTGAAAATACATGCTTGCTTGGAGCATAAAAAACATACGCTCAAGTAGTTGGAAAACAGGTTAAATCCAAATGGGTGGAAGAAGAAGTCAAATTGAAGTTTGCCCATTTACAGATTAATATTGAGAAGAAAGAGTTAAGAAGATTTGAAAGAGCGTTTGTGGGAGTAGTGGAGAAGTCAGGATCAAGTTATATGATTCAGGATGCCTTGAATAACGAAGGTATATTCACTATCAAGGTTATTCCTATGGGAGCTAGGAAGTGTCTCATGGAGGAAATGGAAGAGGGGGTCTTTGCTGAACTAATAGAAGAAGAAATGGATTGGACGTCCAAGTGGTTTGAAGAAATTAGACCATGGAAACCAGGAGAAGTTGATAATGAAAGGTATACTTGGTTGAGATACTATGGCCTCCCTTTCCATGCTTGGAGAATTTAGATGTTTAAGTTGATAGCTGGTTGTATTGGGGAGTTTGTAAGGAGCGATAAAGAAACCGAGAATTTGGAGTGCTTTGATGTCGCAAGATTTCTTGTCAGAACGAAGTATCCTTTAAGTTTGAATGAAGTGTTTAATATTGGTGTTAATGAAGACGTCTATAGGATCAAAATCATGGAATATTTTCATGGGCCTAAGAGACTCATGCTTAATGAGGAAGACAAGTTTGTCTCTGAGTCTGAAGAGGGTGAAGACGAAGACGGAAGAGGAGATAGCGATAGTGATGGGGGAGACATTAAGGGCAATGAAGATGGATGGGGTGGCGCGTGGAATGACTCGGAAGAGAGAGATGTTAGCTTTGGAAATAAGAAAAGTCCAGATGGGACATAAAGGATGTTTATCGAGGATAGTCTGATGCAAGTTTCAGAAGTTGGAAAGGCAGACGGTAAGGAGGGATCTTGGGGAAAAGAGAAAAAGTTGTTAGGAGGAAAGATTAAAAAGGGGTTTCTTGGAATGGACGGCGAAGTCAATAACAGTCAGACGTTTCGTGTATCCAAGGATTTAACATTTAAGAGAGTCGATTTGTCAGGTGCTTTGAGTAATGATCCTAGTAACATAGTTATTAACTTTGGTGAGTGTGATGCAGAGGAAAGTCCAAAACAACATCGGAGCAACAACAAAACAACAGTTGTGGGCCAGAAGGACTTGTTGGGCTTTGATAATATTGTGTTGGTTGGGCCTGTTGTTGAAGATAAGATAAAAAAGCCCAAAAGATAAAAACAATATATGAGATTTTGGGAAATATTAAAATTCCTTTCACCCCTCCTATTTTGCCTCTCTGGTTAATCAGGAGACAAATGCAAAACAAGGGAATATCTTAAATCTTTCACATCAAGTGAGTGATTCAGATGAATATAGTTCTCAATATTCTTGAGGTTCTGTGCTTTGTTGCGAGTCAATTTCTGATGGTGATGTAAACAAGAGCAACTCAAGGATTAGGAAGAAAATTGAGGGTTTACCTAAAATAATTTGGGAGTCCATCAAACAGATGGGAATTGAGGGTGATGAAGATGATGAGTACTTTGAAGGTATTATCAGAAATATGGAAGATTCAGATAGGATAGCTTTTGATGTTCAGAAGGAGGCTGCTGGCGTGGTTAGATGAATTACATTAGCTTTAACGTAAGAGGGTGTGGAGGTCCTATTAAGAGAAGGAGGATTACGTGTATAGTGTCCGAGGGTAGAGCTGATATATGTTTTATCCAAGAGACAAAGTGTAGAAGCATAAATGATTCTATAGTGCAGGGTCTTTGGGGAAATGGAGATGTATCTTGATCTGCCATTGATTCAGTTGGAAATCCTGGAGGTTTAATCACTATGTGGAAGAAGGATGTTATGAAGCCTATTTGTTCTATTAGAGGTGAGGGCTTCTTATGTGTAAATGCTACCTGGAAGAATTTCAATGTTTACTATGTCAACATATATTCCTCTTGTAATATTCGAGATAAGAGAAAGATGTGGTCAAGATTGGTTCAGTTGAAGGAGTCCTCCCCTGAAGGTAGCTGGGTTCTTGGAGGAGATTTCAATTCTACAAGATCTAGGGAAGAAAGTAAAGGTAATTGGGTGAGAAATATTGGGGAGATGGAGGAATTTGATAAATTTATAACAGATATGGATCTGGTGGATCTTCCCGTTTCTGGTAATTTATTTACTTATTGTAGTTCGAACGGGTTGGCTATGAGTAGGTTGGATAGATTTATTGTATCCTGGGATTTGGCTAAGGCTTGGAACACTATGAAACAAGTTGTGGGAGCTATAAATATTTCTGATCACCGTCCTATGTGGTTAATTGGTAGGGAGATTAATTGGGGCCCGAAGCCCTTTAAGGTATTTGATTATTGGTTTGACCATGTGGATTTCAGGAGATTTATTGATCAAGAATGGAAATCTTTTGTAGTTAGAGGGAACGTTGCTTTCATCTTTAGCAGAAAACTTTAAATGTTGCGTGATAGATTGAGGTGATGGAATGTTAACGTTTTTGGCAAGATTGATCAAGAGATAGAGGGCCATGTAGATCAGATGAACTGGATTGAAACGATGATGGCTAAGGACTCTTCTATTATTTCTGGGAAAGGCCCTGATGATAGGATTAAGGTACATAAACTTTTCTAGGAAAAGTCTCGTTTCAAAGAGTCGATGGTTTGTTAGAAATAAAGGATCAGATGGATTAGGGAAGGAGACCAAAACACGGCTTTCTTCCATAGAAGGTTCAAACAGAGAGCTAAGATAAATTGCTTATCTTCTCTGAGGGTGAGAGATAAAATCGTTGAAGGCGTTGATGAGTTGAAAAAAGAAGTGAGAGATTTCTTTGCTGCTCAATTTTGCGAAAGGCAGAATTCTTGCCTGAAGTTTAATTTTCAGGATCTGGCTAGGCTTTCTGTTGAAGACAGCAAGCTCCTGGAATGAGATTTTGATGAAGAGGAGATTCGAGAGGTTTTTTTCTTGTGTGCTACTAACAGGAGCCCTGGACCAGATAGTTTTAGCTTGGGATTCTGTCAAAAAATCTGGGAAATTATTAAGAACGATTTTATTAAGTGTGTCCAGGAATTCAGTGCATCGTGTAGATTGAACAAGGCAATTTCCTCTTCTTTCCTTGTGTTAATTCCTAAGCGTGACAATCCTTAAAGCATTGACGAGTACCGGCCCATCTGTTTGGTTGGGTGTGTTTACAAGGTTGTTTTCAAAATTCTTGCTAGCAGACTGAGAGGAGTTATATGAAAGATCATATCTATTAACCAGTCTGCTTTTATTCCTGGTCACCAATTGCTTGATGGTGTGCTGATTCTAAACGAAATTATCGATTTGGCCATGAAGAAGAAACAACCTTGTGCCATGTTCATGGTGGACTTTTCCAAGGCTTACGACTGCGTAGACTGGAATTTCCTGTGTCATATGATGTTATCCATGGGGTTTGGGGAGAAATGGATGAAGTGGATGGAGGGGAGTGTTTTTTCTAGTTTTATGTCAATCCTAGTAAATGGTAGTGCAACTTCTAATTTCAAGGTTACGCGTGGGTTACGCCAAGGAGATCCTTTGTCTCCTTTTCTTTTTGCAATAGTGGTTAAAGGCCTAGCGTATATGGTAAGGAAGGCATCTGAATTTGGATTACTGAAAGGTTTTAAGGTGAACAACAGTTGTAGTTACGACTTACTGCAGTTTGCCGACGATACAATCTTATTATCTGATGGTAATTGGAGCAATTTTTGGGCTTTCAAAGCTATACTCAAAGGCTTCTCTATGATATCTGGTCTGGAAATCAATTCTTCCAAAAGTTGTCTGATTGGTATTGGTATGGAGGACTTTGTATTACGAGCTGCTGAACAATTTCTTATGTGTCGAGTTGGAGTTCCCTCTTTCAAATTTCTTGGCATCTGTGTTGGTAGTAATCAAAGAAAGAAGTCTTTTTGGAGGCCGGTTATTAAGGTGTTTAGGGATAGACTGTTAGCTTGGAATGTTCGAGGGCTTTCAATAGGAGGGCGAGTAACATTAATCAATTCAATCCTGACGAATGTGCCAATACCTCGTTTCTCTTTTTTCAAAGCTCCTATGAGTGTTTTGAAGGAAATCATCGATATTCAAAGGAGTTTCTTGTGGTCTGGAATGGATTGAAGAGGGGAGTCGCTTGGGTCAGTTGGCAAAATATCTGCAAACTAAAAGAGAGGGGAGGTCTGAGTGTAAAAGACCTTAGAGTTTTCAACACTGCTTTGTTGGCTAAATGACATTGGAGACTTCTCACGGAACCAAGAGCGAATTGGTGCGGAATCTTGAGAGAAAAGTATGGGGACTATAGTAAGTACATTCTTTCCTTTGATGAGTACAAATCTAACAGATTTCATTCACAATGGTGGAAAGACATCATGAGATGTTGTCATTCTTCGAATCCCGTTTCTTTTGGTAAGTTCATTTCTGTCAGGTTGGGCGACGGTACAAGTACCCCTTTTTGGAAGACTCAGTGGGTGGGTTCTCAATCTCTTAGAGAAGCTTTTCCTACTCTTTTCTAAGAGGTGCAATCTCAAGATCTTTGTGTGGCTGATATGGGGTTGATGGTGAGATTGAGGTGAGAATGGAATCTGCAGATTTCGCAAAATATGCTGTCTTTAGAAGCAGCAAAAGAGTTGAGGCAGTTGCAGATAATTTTGGTTGATGTTTGCCCTTCACAATCACATTCAGACGTGGTGTTGTGGACTTGTGGACCCTCGGGTTCGTTTTCTGTCAGGTCTTTCTATGCAGGTATACAAGATGGATTGGTGGGGGTGCAAGTCGACGACATAACTCTTCAATCTTTGAAGCTATGTTGGAATTCTTTCAGTCTAGCAAAAATCAAGTTGTTCTGCTGGCGGCTCCTCCTCAACAGGTTGCCCACTCGAAAGAATTTAGTGAGGAGGGGGATCATTAATAACAGTCATGAAGCAGAGTGCGTTTTTTGCTTTCATTTTGATGAAGACGCTGAGCACTTGTTCTTGAATTTCCACTGGAGTTAAGTTATTTGGAGCAAGGTGTGTAATTGGATGAGGATAAGTTTGATTCAAGGTAATTCCATTTCCATTTCTTCTCACTTTTTATCTTGGACCTTAAGACTTCAAGGAAGAATCAAAAGTACCATGGCTTCTAGTTTCTGGATGGTGGTTTGTTGGGTAATTTGGACTTCTAGAAACAACATTATTTTCAGGGGTGAGGTTTGTGATCGGAGTTATGTGTTACTCGTATAAAATATTACACTTGGTGGTGGATTTTAATTTAAGATAGAGGGTTGTTGAATTACTTTTTTTATGAATGGTATAAATATCCATTCGATTTTTTGTAACTAATTTTTATTGGTGGCTGTATCTTTGGTTGATGGTACACTTTGTACCTTTCGATATATAATTGGCTTATATAAAAAAAAAAGTTTAGGTATCCTTTGTCTATATCGATTATGGGTTTTTTAATAACAGTGACTAATTAAGAAAAAATCAACATCACTTGCCAATCTATTTATTTATTTATTTATTATTTGATTCAATTAATAATTGATTGATTCAACTATGATTTAAAATGGTCTCATCCATTCTATCTCTGATCCAGTTTTCAAAATATTAAAAACAAAAATGGTAAGTAAGTTGATATTTATCAATATCTTGTGATTAAATCTGAACTAAACTATTTTAAACCTTCAATCAAATTATCCAATTGTGTGTTCCTATCCTAACTTTATTTTGAATATTTTAGTTTTTGATGTTGTCATTGTATATTTTCATGGTCCCTTATGATTTTTCTCCAACTTGACACTTATGTAGACAATTTTGTCCTACATGAACACCTTCTTCTTTTTAGGCTTCATAAAATTCGAGGGACTAATCCTACGATCGTGCGCACATAATATTAGTTTTTTTTTAACCCTTAATTTTCTAGCATTTTAAATATTTATATTAATTTATTTTATATTAAAAAATATAAAATATAAAATATTTCATATGCTTATAAAATATTATTAAAACTTAAAATCATCTGTAAAATAATTTTAATTTTCAATTAGTTAATGACTGAAATTTCAGTCAATAAAAAAATAAATCACATGTTGGAGGTTCAAAATCCCCCTTCAACTACCAATCAAGGGTGGAAATAGTTCAAGTTTTAAAAGGCTTCAGCTCAATTCTATATAAATTTGTAAGATTTGGAATTTTTTTACGTAAATATCCCTAATTTTGGAAAAAATTCCCTAAATAACCCATGTTTCAAAAATATTTCCAAAATGCCCCCATTAGGGTTTTGGTTTGAACTATGTCGCCATTGAAATTGGCGACTCCCTTGTAGAGTTTTAACCATGTCGCCAATGCAACTGGAGACACCCTTTCAAGTCACCAGTGCAATTGGCGACACAGTGTAATGGTTAAACTAAATCGCCAATCCAAGTGGAGACACCCTTCAAACTGAAAATTTTCACTATATATAGGGGTGTTAAGCTTAGTTTGTTCCACATCTCTTCTCACAACTTTGTTTTACTCATAAAATGTATCGTCATCGTTGGGGTAAAGTTATTTTTTCGCGAGACAAGCCACCGATCGACATGATGTTTTGGAACATACAAGGTATCAATCAACTTATTGTTGTATGTTGTTTAAATTGTTATAACAAAGAGAAATGCATTAATGAAAACATTTGGTTACAACAAACGAAAAGATAAGATAAATTATGATGCAGATGTTCCTCCAACATTTGGACAATGTTTTTTGTTGTGGCCGGTCCAAAAAAGATGCATCTACTTTTTTTGGATGTGCTGTTTTGCTACAAGCTTGGGGCTGGTCTAGATTGCCATCCCTAGCGCTTGTCAACGACAACGACTTTTCCTTCCCGTTTGCACAAAAGTAAGTTATTAACTTAATTTTTTTTTATCCTTAAAAATAATTGTGTCTAACATTCTCAACTAAAAAATTAATTTTTTTTAGATGGTCGGCTAAGGGAATGAGTTACAATAGATGTCCCAAACATTGTATCATTCAATACCGTAATCTTTTGGATCACCTAACACCCGCAAATGTAAGTCCGCCTAAACATTTCTCTTCTTTTATTTCATATATTTTACTATCTAATATTTTTCTATTCTGCAGTTCATATGGCGTCCATACCTAGGCATGGAAGGCCTACATGAAGTCAGCGACGAAGATGCTGCCATTTGGACTGCATGTGTCCCGATCATTAAATTCACAACTGTGGAGTTGCACAACAGTTATCGTGTCAAACTGCAATTTGGAATGCATCAAGACATCCCATATCCGCCTGTTGACATCGGTAAATGGCATCTAAAAAGAGTTAATGATCAATGGGAGTTTAGGGACTGGAAGGATTTTGCAAAGACTGAGCGTCGTAAATGGATGAACCGCAGCCACTATGTCTTACGTGAGCCGGTGCTGCCAACCCCATCTATACCAACAAATAATTACATGGCTTGGTACAGATCGATTGCAATTGGGTTTGTCTCCGAAGACAAGTATTTATACGACCCACGCCAGACTACCTACACACAAGAAGCCTCAACGTCTAACCCACCTCCAAGGCCATGTTACTCACAACCCCCTACCCAGCAAAATTACCAACCCATTATCCATCAAAACATGCCATACACCCAACCACAATACCAAGAGCGTCCCCCATATCATCTTCAACAAAATGATTATTATCAAGAGACTCAATATGGCTATGCCCCCAACATGTCACAAAGATACAGCCAAAACGAGGGTACATCATACAATAGCCAAATTGGGCAAACATCTTTTCATAGCCCAAACGCCCAAACATCATACCCTAGCCAACACAATCAACCTTCTCAACATCCTTATGGCTTTCAAACACCATTTCAACATTTCATCAACGAATCCTTCACACCAATGTCTCCCTTCAATCGTCCTGCCCGCACACCAATCATCCCCTCAAACTACCCCGACATGGGTCGCACGCTCAGTTTCAGTCCCCAAGACTTCACATGAATGCAAGACATCCTAAGGGAACCATCTCGGACTGTTCCTGAGACTTCGACTCCTCAAACACCCGGCGTGAATCAACAACAAGGGGAACAAGGGGGCCGAGTACAACGAGTGCAACGAGTGAGGGTCCCTAGAGGATGTGGAACTGGTGGCCGGTTGAATGCACCCGGTCACGAACATTAATTAATGTAATATTTTATTAAATTAATGAAAATTTTATGTCATTGTGCAAACAAAATCAACATAAACTAAAAAAAAAACAAAACACACCATTCTCCACTTGGATTGGCGACTTAGTTTAACCATTACACTATGTCGCCAATTGCACTGGCGACTTGGAAGGGTGTCTCCAGTTGCATTGGCGACATGGTTAGACCTCTACAAGGGAGTCGCCAATTCCAATGGCGACATAGTTCAAACCAAAACCCTAATGGAGGCATTTTGAGAATATTTTTAAAACATGGATTATTTAGGGAATTTTTTCCAAAATTAGGGGTATTTACATAAAAAATTCTAAGATTTGAGTTGGATTTACAACTTATTATTAAAAAATTTGGTTTGATTGGACCTTTATAAAAGCTTGGCAAACTTATTTAAAAGTTTGTTTCATACAAAATAGTTTATTTTACTTATTTAAAAGTTTAATTAATATTCACTGAAAGTGTAAAATAATTTTGCACTGTCTTCCAATAAAAAGTTAATCTATTATGTCATTAATATTTTTATATATATCAATATGTAAAATTCATAGTTTTTTAATAGTTTAAATATGACAAATTTTATTAAATAAATTTTACTTCTATAAAATGAATATCGTTTTATTTAAATAAAAATTGTTTTAAAATAAATATCATTATCATTATCACTTTTTAATGCATAAATAATTGTTATTTTTTAAATTTCTCTCTCTCTCTTTATATATATATATATATATATATATATATATATATATATATATATATATATATATATATAAAAGTGGAAAGAGTGATGTAATTTAACGACTAAATCAGTTGTTTATTTAATTACATGAAATTTATTTTTTTGTAAATAAAATTTCTTGTGTCTAATTGGGTTTAAGTGATTGAATAAATAAATATATTAGTTTATATATTTTATTTTTACTCATTTCATAAAACAATTATATAAAATAATCTCAAAAAAACTTATATACAATCAAATCATATAAAGTTTGTTAATTAAGTAAATGAATTCATCATCTGTTAATCTAGTTCAACTGATCATCATTGAGATATTTTATCACAAGAGTCGCAATGCAATATCTTACTAAGGTGAAAAAGATAGTAAATGAACTTAACTCGTTAACGATAAACAATAATGTTCACTCTGAAAGCATCGAAACAAAATTGTTGCGATAAGATCAAGAAAAATAATACTTGTTGGATTTTCAAACTTATCCATCAAAGTAGGACCCACGTAAACATTATAGAACAAGACAAGTCCATCTTAACCTCTTTTATTCACCATGGGGTAGGTGTTAGTATGTAAATATCTGTGTATCTATCTATACATAACCATATAAATATCACAACAATGAAAGATCCTTCTTCCATTTTTATGTGAAACTTTCAGATTCATTGGAGAATCAAAAAAGAAAAAAAGGATGTTGGCAATTTTCCACAAAGCTTTTGCTCATCCACCTGAAGAGCTGAATAGTCCAGCATCCTACAAAGGTTCAAAGAAACCTAAGCTTCCTGAAGAAACTCTCAGAGAATTCCTCTCTCATCATCCTCACAACACTTGTTCTATGAGTTTCGGTCAAGCTTCTGTTCTTGCTTATGTCAGACCTGACACCCCTTTTTCCGTTCATCAAAGGTTAATGATCATGGTTCTCTTACTGTCTTTTAATCATGTTTCTTTTGTCTTTTGATTCATTCTGAAACATGGGATTATAATTTTGCAGGTTGTTTTGTGGGGTTGATGACATATACTGTTTATTTCTGGGGAGTTTGAACAATTTGTCACTACTGAACAAACAATATGGTTTGTCAAATACTGATGAAGCCATGTTTGTGATTGAAGCTTATAAGACACTTCGGGACCGTGGTCCATACCCAGCAGATCAAGTTGTTAAGGAACTTGACGGTAGTTTTGCTTTTGTTGTTTATGACAGCAAAATTGGCACCGTCTTTGCTGCACTGGTACATATATATTCATGTTGATCTTTTACCAACAATTCTCTAAAATCTCAATGAATACATGAATGAGTTTGTTTTTGTAGGGTTCTGATGGCGGAGTGAAGTTGTACTGGGGTATTGCAGCGGATGGATCCGTTGTGATTTCTGATGATCTAGATGTTATCAAAGAAGGCTGTGCTAAATCTTTTGCTCCTTTTCCAACAGGTATACCAATTTTTCCCACTATTCTTACCCTATTATCTAACACAGACACCGCAAACACGACCCTAACACATAGGTTGTATAGTTTTGAACACAGACACATCTTTCTGACGCATAGGCTGTATTAGTTTCGGATACGAACACAAACACATTTTTTTGACACGTAGGCTGTATCAGTTACGGACACAGACACATTTTTTTAGAGCTGTCGATGCAAAAAATTATTCAAATTTATGAAGAGTTGGTGGTTTATATTGAATTGAATATTGCAGGGTGTATGTTTCATAGTGAAGGAGGGTTGATGAGCTTTGAGCATCCAATGAACAAGTTGAAAGCAATGCCAAGGATAGACAGTGAAGGAGTGATGTGTGGGGCCAACTTTAAGGTTGATAAATTCTCAAGAGTCAACAGTATTCCTAGAGTCGGTAGTCAATCAAATTGGATGGAATGGGAACAACATTAGGTTTAATTTGTAATATAAAAAACTTTATGGTTATTCATTTCATGTAAAATAAAATAAAAATGTATCTTACTTTATGAATGTTACTACTTTCCTTTCCTAGCTAACCCCACCACCACCTACCTTACCTTATCCTTGTTTTGAGTTTGTCTTGTTTCGGTTATCTTGTGTAGTTTATCTGTTTCCTTCTGAGTAACATGGTATATTCAAGTGTTTTTTCGGACATGTATAGTGTTGTGTTATTTATATATATTGTGTTTTTTAAACTGTTGTTCATCATTTGGCCATAAGAGTTTATTTGTAAACATATGTAAAATTTAAAATTCATTAGAATAATGATAACAATATGGAAACCTAAGAGTCATATAGTATATCATATATGAATATTGAGCAATAAAATTAAAATTCTTTATGAAATAAACTATTGAAAATAAAGATGTATTTCTTAAAATAATATTGATCATTTTACTTGAAAAGTCTTAAAAGACATGATATCAATATTTTAAAAAAATGTTTATTTTCACAAAAGATTCATTCATTGTCTCTATACAATTATGTATTAGATTACGTGTCTCTTTTATACTAGTAACAAATCTCTCAATATAGTCGATTCAATATAATTTTTTTATAAGCAAATGCATTGTATTAAATTTGAATTCAAGAGATACTTAACCTAATATAGTAGGAATTGGAAAGAAATAAGAGAAAGACAATTAGACTAACATATATATCATAGCAGATTCAAAAACTAATCTTTTCTATTATCACAAATCAAGTTATAACTTTATAGGTTGATCCAAACCAATCCCACGAAAACAATTTTGCAAAAAATAAAAAAACAATTTCTCCGGTTCTGTATTAGTTAAAAAAGTATAAGTGTATATGTTACCCTTGCAAAGATAGGGGCACTCAGAGGCTTTAGTAAGTGTATAACAAATGGTGGTGGTTAGTGTTCTGAACTGGACTAATGGTTAGGTATGACTCAATCCACTTCTGCTTTCAGAATAGTCCAATTGTCTAAGTCCAATTGGTGCAGGGCAGCATTTACCTTTCTGTCCCTCTACCGGACACATATGGACAGATGACCCTCAAGGACATTTGCTCATCCCCCGCATTCCTGTCCGTTACGCACGACTCCTTCATCCAAGAGCAGTCATGACGCATGTGCCCGGAACTACGCCTTTGCTCGTGGCAACGACTAATTTTGGGCATCTCTGTCTGTCATAACGACTAGTTTTTTGCAGTTACCTATTATTCAGGAAACGGTTATTCCGCCCCGAAAATAGGGATCGTTGGTCACACGCTCGAGGCATTATAAAAACCCTCTCATTTGAGAGGGCCAGGTATTCAAAATCATCCTAAGAAACTCATACTTTTGTACCTGCCTTTCTCTCTCCCAATTCTTACTTTAGCATCGAAGTGTCTTGCAGGTACACCCCCTCCTCATCTCACGCACCCAACATCACAGACGTTCCTCTTGGCCCACTTCAGGTTCTGATCAGCCTTCAGGATCAGTTAGAATTTGTCCATGGTGGTGAGAAGTCATGTACGGTGGGGGTTTATGGTGGTTTAGAGACACCCTCATTGTGCCAAAAATCAATCTGGAGATACATCCACATATGCATAAAAAATGTGTCCAAAAATGTATCTCTGTAAACACCATTTATTCAAAAGTTAGCGGGTGATTCGGAGATGCATCTCTGGATGCTTTTGTTTCATATCACGCGCCAGACAACTTTTCCCACTTCCTTTTTGTTCATTTTCTAGAAAAAAATTATTTTCCTCCTTTCAAGCTTTTAAGCTCTCTCTTCCATTCAAGCTTAACTTTAAGCAAACTTCTACCGTTGCAGCTCTAACTCCTCCTTTCCAGCATCTCATAACTCATACATTCAATTTGATTTGTTAAGTTTTTAAAAATTCTATCTTTTCTTATGTTTTGATTTGTAGTTAGTTGTTTAAGATGCATTAGTTATTTTAGGTACATTAGATAGCAGTGTAAACAATTTCAGTAGGATAGAAGAACGTGCATTGAGGTATTTTTGGACTGTTATGCCATAAATGACGTATTTGCCATGAGACAATCACAGGTTTTCCAGGAGATGCATCTCCAAATTTAGTTTGCATTGTTTTCGAAAATACATCTCCAGATTAGACTCACGCAAAAAATTGGTTGATTTGTCGAATTTATGAATTTGTCATTACACGATGTTTCTATCCCTCTCTGTTTCTAACGCAACTACAATGACTGAAAACAACACTGGCCGAATTAGGCTCATACTTGTGTCCCAATCCACGTTGGTACGACGTGAGAGGGCTGCAACGAGGACCACGAGGCAATGAGTGGCTGATTACTTATTTGACATTGCATATACTTCAAAGCCCCAAGGTTCCCAGGCATCCGGTTCTCGTAGCCGACTTTCTTAGGCATATGATGCAGCAGATCCTGAAGTTCCTGAAGTCCATGAAGCGCAGGAGGAAGCTGTTGTCGATGCTCCTTTAGAGAGTTACTCAGGAGGCCCATTTGACACCTCCTGATTTCATCTATATGCCGACCATGCCGCTAGGCATGTATGGGAAAGGGAGGTATATTTATTTTCTTTTGAAATTCATATGTTTTCAACTAATTAAATAGATGGTGATGGTGATATTTTCTTTTGACATGAGCGTTATTGTTTGAAATCTGTAGTCCATGGCAGAAAGATATTGGAGCTGGCACAACTCAGTACTACTTAGTTCATTAATGTTATCCGTGATTCTGTTCTTTCCGGTTTATGATCTTATGCTTAAAACTTCCATAAACCACATCATTTCCTTACATTCTGGATGGCTAGCATGTGGGTCATATCTTATGTATCCTTATCTTCTCGAGCGAGTGATGCACCAGTTTACCTACTTGCAAATATTTCTGAGACCTCCTTATGAGTCAACCACAAAGACTTTTGTGCGATACTGAATGATTTTGAGATTCACATGGTACTAGAGGAGTATTGTAGGGTGCCAACTCTTGTACATTGGGTTGTTGTTGACGGCTACATGATCTGGTTCTATATGGTGTCACACTCGATCATGATACCAGACGCTCCTAGAAGACCACCTGGGCCACCTAATCAGGTGGTACTTGAGGCTTAGGATGACTAGGCCAAGTGGGTGAAAGTGGTTTGTCGGTGTGTTGTGGAGATGTGTAGAGAAAGCCTAAAGTCAGGAGTCTTTGAAGATGACAATCCCCAATTGTCCATCTGGAGAACATGATTGTCGAGTTAAAAAATGTCGTGCAGTACAGTCGAAGGAGGAGAAGGCAGATGGTTCAACATACACAGTAGTTTATGTTTGGATGTATTTTTTTTTGTATTTTCGGACAAATATTATATATGGTGTTGTGAAAGTGATGCCCAAAAAATATAAAGTATGATCGGTTTGTTGATCAACAAGAAAACCACAAGGTAAAGGAAAAGAAGGAAAAAAAAAAGAAATACAAGCTAACATATTTCAACAATATGCTAGAAAAGCTTTGACTATAACACTTACATCTTCGATTCCTGCATGCTTGAACAAACTTGGACTACAACATGCACAACTCCTATCAAAACATGAAGTTATCCCTGTTGAGACTAGAGTTCGATTCAAAATACCGCAAATCTCCACCTTGGAACAAACTCTACATCATTAAGAGAATGAACTAGCTTTCATCATGCAGCTTTATCAACTGCATAAAGTGGAAGAACTTGTAATTTGACAATGTCTTGGTGATCATATCAGCAACATTGTCATCAGTCAAAACCTTCAGCATTTGGGCTTCTCCATGCTCGATTATCTCTGACGAAATAAAGCTTCACATCGATGTGCTTAGTTCACTCATGTAAGGATGAATTCTTCGACGGGTGTATTGCACTTTGACTATCACATTTAAAAATGATAACTCAACCCTTAAGTTTCAGCTCCTTAGCAAAACCTTCAAGTTACAATGCTTATTTCACAGCTTCAGTGAGGGAAATATTCTCCACTTTAGTGGTTGATAAGGCAACAACCATATGAAGTGTTGCTTTCCAATTGATTTCTATGCCAAACATAGTGAACACATATCCATAAATAAATTTTCTAGAATCCATACAACCTGCATAATCAGAGTCGACAAATCCTTCGATTTTGACTTTGCTATCATTACCACAGGCTCCACCATAAATCAAGACTCTGCTCAAAGACCCATTTATGTACCTTAGACACCACTTTAATGCCTGCAAGTGTGCCTTTCCAAGATTGGCCATATACTTGCTTACAAGGCTCATTCTGTACGCTATGTATGGCTTCGTACAAACCATAACATACATCAACGAACTTACTATACTAGCATATGGAATGCTACTCATATTGGCTTTTTCGACTT
The DNA here is from genome assembly GCA_022829125.1 of Lathyrus tuberosus. NCBI lineage: Eukaryota > Viridiplantae > Streptophyta > Magnoliopsida > Fabales > Fabaceae > Lathyrus > Lathyrus tuberosus. The sequence continues at coordinate 438,863 of JALAZF010000757.1, read as the reverse complement.
CAGCATTAGGACTTTGAGTTGTACTAAGCTTGAACTGAGGATTAGTCGGTGTTACCACATGCTTTGAATTCAACATACCAAACTTGTCGAGAACCTTCAGTATGTATGTCTCTTTGGATAAGCATAATCTCGATTTCTTTCTATCTCTTCAGATGTAAATCCCAAGAATCCTGGAGGCAGCTCCTAGATCCTTCATGTCTAACTCCTTATCGAATTCAACCTTTACCTGCATAACATCCTCGACATTGTTGCTTGCTATGTGGATGTGATCCACATAAAGCAACAAAATAACAAGTGAATTTCCAGGTCAAAATATGAGGTAAACACAGTGGTCGAACTAGCTCATAGTGAAAGCTATATGTGCAATGAAATTGTCGAATCTTTTATTCCATTGTTGAGGAGATTGTTTCAGGCCATATAGCGACCTATTCAGCTTGTACGCATAATCTTCCTTTCCTTTTTCTACATACCCTTCAAGTTGCCTCATCATGATTGTTTCATCTGGATCACCATACAAAAAGGCAATTTTCACATCCATCTGTTCAAGTTCTAGGTCAAACTTTTCCACCATGGCTAACAACATTCTAATGGATCCATGCTTTACAACAGGTGAGAAAACATCATTTAAGTCAATACCTTTTTTCTGAGTGAACCCCATAGCAACCAACCTTTCCTTAAATCTCTTTGACATCACTCCTTCGATACCTTCCTTAACATTCAAAATCCACTTACAACTGGCTAACCTGGCCCTTGCAGGTTTTTCGATCAGCTTCCATGTGTTATTATCATTAATAAATTTCATCTCATCATCAATGGCTTTCATCCATTCAGTATTTTTTCGACTCCTCACAAATTCCTTGTAATCTCTAGGTTCTTCATCAAGAGCCTCCTTATAAAGATTAAGGCAAAAGCTATGAGATCTACATAACCAAGTCTTTGAGGTGGCATGACGACTCTTCTCGACCTGTCTCTAGCCAGTAGGTATGTGAGTGCATCTTTCCGTTTAGTTATGTTTTGAATGGTGTCAAAACTAGGAGAAACTTTAGTGTTTTTTTAACATTGGACGGTATTAACAAATTCTAAATGTGCATTGTGCATTTTAGCATTATGATGCATGTCAACATGTTTGGAAATAATTTAGAAAGGATCAATGCATCAAGAAAGTATTTTTTATACATCAAAATTGAATTTTTGTGTGAAAAACACTACATAGGTTTACACATACGACTTTAGGTCAACCTATAGAAGGTTTCTCTTTAGCATAGGTAGACACATAATATGCTTAGTTTGACACCCATACCTCAATATTGAAGCTTGTAGCCACTACCTATGTGCCGCCTTAAATAGGTCGGCCTAAGACCTTTATGGGTCCATACATTTGCTTTCATAGGACGACCTATGCTCCTTGCTTCATATCTCATATATATATATATATATATATATATATATATATATATATATATATATATATACATGCATCATTTTTAGTAAGGCTCTAGAGTAAACCTATATGAAATCAGGATTTCAAAGCATTCTTATCATCTTCAACCTCTCTTCTATGCATACACACAATCAAACTACACATAATCATTTTTTGATTGGGTGACCATTTAGATTAGGGTTGATAACGTCTAATTAGGTTGTTGTACCAAGAATATTGGGTTGTTAACTTTGAGGATTTCAAAAAAGAAAACCGAGTTGGGGTTTTCCTTCAAAATCATTGAAGATTTGAAGATTTTGGACAAGATTACGCAATTTAGATCCAATCGAGTGAAAATCTTGGGACAAGGGGTGCCTTGCAAAGGGAGTAGCGTGAGATAGTGGATCATCTTGGTAAATATTGGGTTTCAACAAGTGTGTGCTTTGGATTAATTCAACTATATGAAAGCCTTGGGACAAGGGGTTCCTTGCAAGGAAGTAGCAAGAATTATTAAATTGAAGCAACATTGTTGGTGACTTGATCAATCTTTGATCAAGGGTTTTGGAGGTGGTAGAATCAACAAAAAACCATAGGGTTTGTAGGGTTAGAGTTTTTCATCTCTTGTATATACACTTTTCGCAAAGTAAGGTTAATTGCAACTATCTCAATTCGAATTCGAATTGAGGGCAAACATACCCATAGCGAGACCGTTTGGGGAATTGCCTAAATAAATCCTTGTATCTCTCTCTCTCCCTCTCTAATTTTGATTTGCAAATTATTGAATTCACTGTTTGTTTGATCAATTCATTTGGGAATTATTTTTATCACATTTTTTTAATTAGGTTTTGTTGATAAAACCATAATCTGGTTAATTGTGATTAGTTTTGTGATCAACAAAATAAATAAAATTTCCTAACGTTACACACAAAGTGTTTGATAAATTTCTTTATTGTGTTTTTGTGTGTTGTGATCATTGGGAATAAGCTCTACGCATAACTTATCATTCAATTGTTTGTGATTGATTGTTTTTGGGCAAGTTGTATTCATTTTCATACGTTTGTGTACCTTTACGCATATTTGAGCTTTTCGATAGAGGTTCGGTTAGACGATTAGATTCGGGTTTTTTTCCGTTGTGTCATAACACTTTTGAAAACCATTTGTGCCAAAAGTTTGATTTTAAATTTGTGATCAATTCATCCCACTCTAGATCGAAACCTATCGTCTAACAAGTGGTATCATGAGCTCCGATTATATCTGTGCTTAAGATTTGCTTTTTAGAAGAATGGTTATCGAACCTAATGGAGCGTACAATAGAGCACCAATTTTCTCCAGCGAAAACTATGACTATTGGAAAACTTGTATGCGTATTCATGTTAACTCCGTTGACAAAGGTATATGGGACGCTATAAAAAATGGTCTGAATGAAATTACCGTGACCAATACTGAGGGTGTTACCGTACCTAAACCGGAAGCACAATGAAATGAAAATGATTGAAATTGTGGTCACATGATTGGAAAGCGAAAAGTGTTCTCACGCCCGCTTTAGGTGCTGATGAGTATTATCGCGTTTCTCATTGTGAGACCGCCAAGGCTTCGTGGGACGCATTAGAAGTTGTTCATGAGGGTAATAATGATGTCAAACAAGCTAGGATTATCATATTAAATCAAGAGTTTGAGCTATTTTGTATGGAGAATGGTGAAACCAATGCGGATATGCGAAAATGGTTCACACATCTTATCAATAGATTGAATGCGCTAGGTGAGCCTATTTCCAGTGAGATTGCTAATAAAAAATGTTGAGATGTTTAAATAGGGAATGGCAACCCAAGGTCACCGCTATCAAAGAGGCAAATGATCTTAAAGTACTTGATCTCACGGCTTTGTTTGTCAAATTGGAAGAGCATGAGCAATAACTCTCTTGCTTGGAAAAACACGAAAAAAAAAGTATTAAAATAAAGTGAAGAAGGAGAAAGGTAAAGGTAAGGAAGTAAAGAAGATGTTTATTGCTCTATAGACTTGAAACTAAAAGTCCTCAGATAATGAGCAAAGTGACTATGAAACTAAAAATAATGAAGATTCTGATGAAGAAGATATGGGGATGTTTATCAAAAATTATAATAGATACATCAGGAAACATGGAAATAAATACTCTGACAAGAACCATGGCAAATCTAGAAGGCTATATAACTCCTCCATGGAAGATGAGAACAAGAAGGGTAAGTCTAGAATTGCATGCTACAATTGTGAAAAACCAGGCCATTATAGGCCAGAGTGTCCTACAATCAAGAAAGACAAATAAAAATGTCATGTTAAGAGATATAGAAAGTCTAGAAAAGCTTATGGCGCTTGGGAGAGCCAAAGTGATTGTTCAAATGATGATATCTCCAATTCAAGTGTTGAATCAGCCAAGCTTTTATACGTGGCTAACAAAAAGAAGAAAAAGGTGTTAAGTCGCTCTAAACTTAAAACTTTTCAGAACTTAGGTTTTTCTCAATTACAATAATCTTTTGAAAATCTACAAAGACAAGCCATATATGCTTTCAAAATATTAACTTCAAACAAAAGAATTATTTCTCACTTAGAAGCTAAAATTTTGGAAAATGAAAAGAATATGAAAGCTCTAAGGAAGTCTATGCTAGATATTCTAAAAGATAAAAATGAGGATGATAAGCCTTCATGGATTGGGATTGATCAACCTAAGATGATGAAACATGAGGAGGAGGAGGAAGATAATTATCATGATTGAAAAAGAATGAAAGTCCAACAACAACAACAACAACAAGGATGATCATCAAGCCAATTACCTCTTGGATACATTATTAATCATACTTTCAAGTACTTGTACAAAGAGAAAAGTGGTAAGAGCGTTTCGGTTTCGTTTGTGTTTGTGGCACGATTTGCATTTGTTCCAACTTTCGTTCGAGAGTTCCTTGTGGAATGAAAGTGAATTATCCGTCTTTCGTACGGTGAGGTAATCGTTTCAATCCTTTTCTTGTTTTGTAAGTGAGTATTTCTTTTACCTGTTTATTTCTTGAAGGTATATAATGTGTTATTAGTATGATATTTGTTATATGATTTCACTTCCAAAATTTTCAAATGTGGCTATTGTGTGTTTGCATTTTACATGATTATAGTAGATTGATTCTAAATGTCTTCACATTTGATTTATATCTTATACCATTTCATGCCTACATTTTCATGTTTGCATGATATTAGCTAACAAATCATAAAATATTATCATATGCATGTTTCTCTCATTAACTAATCATCCACGACTCAAGTTGAGTCCTCAATAGTCATCCCAATTCACTCACTAGTTTTAAATTTTCCAAGTTTTTGGATGTTGTGTGTCAACACAAAACTCGTATAGGCCGACACATAAAATTGAGTCCTTAAATTTGCCAAAATTCTTTCAGTATGTGTCGACACATAAAGTGGATAGGTCAACACATATTTTAATTTTTTGAATTTTTGGTTGTTCGCTTTGCTATGTGCTGACCAAAGACCTGGATAGGTCGATACATGCAATCACAGGTCGACTGATAAGTACATAATTGAGTCACTTTTGTTCATTTCCTTCATTCTCTTACATGCAACCTAAACTCTTGACTATCTACACTTCATCTTGAACTTTGAAAATCATTCAATCTACATCAAATACATCTTGCTTTATCTATCCCATATCATTAGCATTCTTATTTCCACCAAATCTTGTGTGTTTCTCATCAATTTCATTGTTTTTCTTTAAAAAACTCTTCTTTTAGCATAACACACAAAAGCTCCAAAATTTCACTTGATTGGTGTGTATTTTCACTTCTTTGTGTATCTTTGTGATTGTTTGTCTTGGTTGAGTGTGTAGGAATTCATCAATCTCTCACACCCATTCACTTTTCATTCAAACAATTCATCAAACACTTGGTGGGTAAACTCAATTTCAATATTTCCATGGCTTCAAAGATCGAAGCTGATGTTAAAGGAAAGGGCAAAGCTTCTACCTCTATTATTGTTGTTGAGAATCCAATTACATTGGAGTCAAAGATGTATGTCAATATTTTGAGTTAAAGCATCAAGCTCGGCTTATGGTGAAACAATATATGTGGAAGACGGTTAAAAATGGATGTTTGTATTTACCAGATGTTATCAGGTTGGTTGAGCATCAACAGATTGACTATTTCATACAACTTACTCAGGATTACAATGAGGATCTTATTCGTGTATTCTACTCAGGGCTTCATGACATGCAAGGCTCCTATTTCAAGTTTTCGATAAGTAACAAAGTTTATCAGTTTACTAATGATTTGTGGAAAACATTATTTGGTATTACGGTGGTTGATGTTGACGAGCTTGAAAAGGCTAATACATTGGTGACTAATGCTAGTACTCATGTGAATTTTGATTAGGATATCCATGTGAATGAGTTGCTCAAAGCTCCTCGTGACAAGGACTATTTTGATCTTATTGCTACTAGTCAAATGAAAATGGTATCAAGAATTCTGTTGTGGTTGGTGTCTCATCTTCTAAAGCCAAAGAATGGTGGATACCGAGACTAGATTTTGTTGAGATTCATCTAGTTTATATTCTCTTGCACAAGATCATAATTAATTGGCCTCATTACTTTGTATATCACATGTTCTCTGTCAAAACATACAACCAAGGAACATCATTCTGATATCCCTATATGATTGCTAAGATTCTGAACTATTTTGACATCGGTATACCAAACCTGGTCTACAAATATCCTGGTGCATCTCAAGAGTTTTCTCAACGCATTTTGACAAACATGAACTATTTTTGGGATATCAAACATAGAGTATACTATCTTCTCTTAGGCAAGCATGGTAGGAAGATCTATAACTATGACGATCCTGCTGAATTTGGTGATAATGTTGATGAAACTCATATGGATGATGAGCAACCTATGAAGGTTCCTCATGATGTTCATAAGGGAGATGCTATTATGCAAGATGCACATCATGAGGTTGGTCATAGTGCCAATTTTGGTACTAGTTTTACTGATTCTTCTGATATCATAATGATGCTTTAGAATATGCAAATGAAGCAAGGCAAAAGGTATGCCGGGAATTGTAAAAGGTGACATCTTTGAAGCTGCTAAAAAAGAGAGGTTCCGTCTGATACAACAACATATGTCCACTTAGGATTCTAATTTTGAGTATTTTGTTGCGTACGTTACGGAGAGTCTTTTGACTATACGGAATGATATGAATGCTAATCATGTTGTTATTTTGGCTAGGATTAATCACATTATTGTCGGTCAAGAAGAGGATTCTGGACATTATGATTGGTTTTACCGTGAGATGTGCGCCTTCTTTGATTCTCACTATCGAAATGAGGGACAAGGATGATATATGGGAGAAATACCAGTGCCTAAGGGTTGTGGAAGACGATGAAGATTTGTGATGTAATAATGTCATGTTGTTGGGTCCCAAGTCATGGAGTGTTTTTTCCTTTGAGTCCCCGTGCATTTTTCATTTTGTTTGGTTTTTTGTTACTTTTGATTATGTATGCACAATATTGCTAATATGTTTGAATGGTTGTACTATATGTGTGACTTGGATAACTATTATGAATAATTAATATTGTGTGTTTACATTTATGATTAATGTATGTGAGTGCACCTGTTATATTTGCAAATTGCCTCTGTATGGTATGTTGTATATGTGTAATGTGTATCTATGTGATACTACTAACAGCTTGCCTGTCTCTTTTTGATGTCAAAACTAGGAGAAACGTTAGCATTTTTTTGTACTTTGGAGGATATCAACCAATTCTAGGTGTGGATTGTGCATTTTAGCATTAGAATGCATGTCAACATGTTTGGAAATGATTTAGAAAAGATTCATGCATCAAGAAAGGATTTTTTATGCATCAAATTTGATTTTTTGTGTGAAAAACACTGCATAGGTTGACACATACGACTTTAGGTCGACCTATAAAAGTTTTCTCTTCAGCATAGGTCGACACATAACATGATTAGGTCGACACTCATGCCTCAATATTGAATCTTGTAGCCACTTCCTATGTTTCGCCTCAAATAGGCCGATCTTAGACCTTTATAGTTTGACACATTTTCTTTCATAGGTCGACCTATAAAAGTTAAATCTTGTTTTTTTTTTGTTTTGTTTTCTTTTCATTTTACTATTGCTTGCTCTTTGCTTCATATCTTGCATACATATATACTAATACATGCAGGCCCAACGGTCGAGCAGGCCCAACCCATACAGCCTGGGGAGGCCCAATAAGGCCCTTCTACAAGACACGCGACTGCCACGAGCTAGCCACAGTTTCGCCGGGCACTTAAGCAGTGTCGGGCACTTGGGACAACAGGAGAGGAGGACATTACACCCTGCTGAGAGGTGACTCCTCGATTAGCTTCTCCCCCGCGAGCATGCTACACATCACTCCTCGACAGACTAGCTCCTCCCCCGCGAGGCCATGCCCGTCCCACGGGCATCATCTCTCCTCGACGCATAAGTCTCCTCCCCGCGAGGAGTATACAGGAATCACATCTCCTCGACCGCAGGAGGCTCCTCCCCTGCGAGGAGCACCCAACGGTCCATCCCGCGTGGACACGTTCCAAGTAACCTCCCACTTCTGAAAGATTCGGTCTACCCTACTTCCGAAAATCTAGGAGCAGTTACTCTAGGGCGAAGACCATGTGCTGGTCTTAACTACTACACGTAAGCCCTAGCAGTTACTTGGAGTGGGCCTAGTTGATCCAGCCCATTGCAGATAACCGTTGGCCCCGTGCTGGGGGCTCTCTATAAATACCCTCTCATTTGAGAGGGTCAGGTTAGACACTCTCTTCCTACCTTTCACGCTTTATGTATTTGCTGATATTCTGTACACTCTCTCACTTGAGCGTCGGAGTACCTTGCAGGTACACCCCCCAGCCGTCTCTCATCACCATCGGAGCTGCCGTTCCAGACGCCGTTGGCCACTATCACTGTCTGATCCAGGAACGATCAGTGGCGCCGTCTGTGGGAACAAATAAGCTTCCCCATTTTTCTGTTCGATAAACCAAAGCTTTCTCCATTCAACAACCATCATGGCCAACCCGTCGGCGAATCAAGCTCTAGACAACGTTATTGCGCAGCTTAGCACTGGCAACCACGTCGACAATAACTCTGCCCGACCTGTCGCGGAGAACGACGTCAGAGATGGACTCACCGCTTCTCCGTCTTCCGAAGAAGTGGAGTACGAGACAGCTCACCAGGACGGACAAGAAACCGTCCTCCAGCCTATTTTCTAGCCCGTGGACCCGCCGCCAAATGCGGATCCGAGCACTGCTGACCTGTTTGCGTTGGTCAATCAGACCAACCAGATGATCTTCAACCAGAACATCCGGATTGAGGCGCTGGAGAAAAGTCGTGGTCGGTCTTCCCTGCGAAGGCACCGACCACCACCATTTCCAAGACGTTCACTGTCCCCGAAGGCATCTCGCAGCCTCTCCCGGTTCCTAGGGGTCGCAGACCACGCTTGGAGCGTACTCAGCCGGAGCATCCTCAGAAATGCCACCGCTCCCCGCCACCAAAGGGACCAGTTCGTTCCTCGAAAAATAAAAGGAGCAGGCCGGACGCCAAGGAGCCCAGAGGCCGTCCGAAGGACCACTCCCCGAGACGTCACTATGTTCACGGACAACACTCCCCCTCTGTGTCTCCGGGAGCCAGCGAGGATGACGATTACCGGACCCCTCTGGCCAGGCACATCATGGACGCCCCTATTCCCAAGGTCCTGGCGAGGCCCCCATCCTTGGGGACATATGACGGGACATCTGATCCTGATGACCATGTCGAGAGTTTTGAAGCTCTGCTCGATTTCAGGAATGTCTCCGGCGCTATCAAATGCCGATTATTCCCTACGACTCTTCAGAAAGGGGCCATGGCTTGGTACAAAAACCTAGCATCTGAGTCAATCACGTCGTGGAGAGTCCTGAGGGAGCGTTTCAGAAAACATTTTACGGCTTCTCGTCGACATCCGAAGACGATAGCCTCCCTGGAAGCCATCTTTCAGGGGAAGGACGAACCTCTCCGGAGCTACATAGAGAGGTTCAACAAAGAAGCGCTAGAAATCCACGTGACCGATCACATCAAAATGTATCTCATCATCAAGGGTTTGAGGATAGGATCTAAGTTCGCAGAATCCGTCCGGCTGCACCGCCCCCGCAGCTTTGAAGGCCTCCTCGAGAGGGCTCAGTCGCATATTGGGTTCGAGGAAGCTGAAGCTGCACAAATTGCCCTCGACTCGAGGCGCAGAGAAGGCCCCCGCGCCAACAGGGAAGAAGACTCCCCGCCACCCAGGCGAGGCGGAGACAGGAGAAGAGAAGACTCCCCTCCACCCAGGCGAGGCGGGGAAAGAAAGAAAGAAGCCCGGACCAAAGAGCCCCGCGAATCACGAGGACCGTCCGACCTTTTCAAAGACTACACACCGCTGAACGTGTCCCGCGCGTGCATTTTCAACGACTGTGCCAATTCGGAGTTCGTCAAAGGGGGAATCCGCTTCCCAAAACCAGCGGCTTCTAAACCAAATGCTGACAAGTCCAAGTATTGCTGATTCCATCGCAGTCACGGGCACGTTACTAAAGATTACGTCCACCTTAAGGACGTAATCGAGACGTTGATTAAAGAAGGGTACCTGAAGAAGTACGCCAAGCAGCAAGATGCCCTCTGCCCCAGCGGCCAGGAGGCCCAGAATGTCGAGGAGTCAACTCTCTCTCCCAACAATGGATCGCTGCAAGTCGCGTTGAGCATCACGCGACCTGAAGACTTCGGTTTTTCTGGAGAACTCGACAGCCCTGAAGCTGTCCGAAACATGTGGAAGAACTTCCCAGCAGAAGACTCGATAAGCGCCTGCAGTACCTGGGAGTCTTTCCTCCAAGCACTGGTCATATCCGGCGGAGCCCCTGACCGTTTGACCGTGGGGTCAATAAAGAGGAAGTTCGACGAACTGAAGGAAACTACTCCTCGAGTACCTACCCTCAAGAGGGTTAAAGGAAGATCAAATCCGATTACCTTCTACCTCGAGGAACTTCCCGGTGGGGAACCGAACGCCAATATCCCCCTCCTGATCCGGGCGCAGATGGCCAATTTTGACGGCCACAGAATTTTGGTCGACCAGGGGAGCTCGGTTGACATCATGTACGTCCACCTCTTCGAGACCCTCCAGCTGACCAAACAACACTTATCCCCATACGTAGGGTCAGACCTACAAGGCTTTAACGGCGCAACCACCAGACCATGGGGTTTCGTGGAGTTGATGGTCACCTTCGGGATTGAGGAAACTTCCCGACAGGTGAAGACGCGTTTCTTGGTGGTGGACTGCCCGTCCCTCTACAACTGTATAATGGGGAGGACCACGTTGGCGGAACTGACGGTCGTACCATCAACGGTCCACCTGAAGATGAAATACTACACGAAGCGCGGACCTGTGGTCACTCTCCACGGGGACATCAACGCGGCCAGAAGATGTTTCGATGCAGCCATCAGGGGTCTAAGTGTCGTTGGCGGCATCAAATCTAAGACTCAGGCTGAGACACCTCCAGACGTCGTGCAGGCTCTACTCCCGCCGGTCAGCGCGGTTGACCTTGACAGCAGATTTCCCAGGGAACAGGAAAAAGCTGCAGGCGGGGACCTCCCAGTCGAAGTCAACGGGCAGCCTCTCCACCCAACGCGCCCCGTCCCAGATGGAGATTTCGAGCTGGTTCCTCTCGGCGACAGCCCAGACCGAAGCGTGAAGATTGGCTCTGGACTCCCCAACCTGGCGAAGAGGCAACTGAAGGCATGCCTCCGAGAAAATGCAGTTTTGTTTGCCTGGAGTGCTGCAGAGATGCCCGGACTGGACCCTGAAGTAGCTTGTCATCAGCTGACTATAGATCCGGCCACTAGGGCTATAGCTCAACGTAGGCGTAGGCAGTCTCCGGAAAAAATGGAGGCTGCTGAAAAAGCTGTAAAAGACCTTCTAGAGGCAAACTTTATTTCCGAGGCCAAGTACACAACTTGGCTCTCAAATGTTGTACTCGTTAAGAAAAATAATGGAAAATGGAGGATGTGCGTTGACTACACGGATCTTAACCGGGCATGCCCGAAAGACTCTTATCCTTTACCTAACATCGATCAACTGGTCGATAATTCTGCAGGATTCAAATTACTATCCTTTATGGATGCCTATTCGGGGTACAACCAAATCCCCATGGACGAGACCGACAAGCAGCATACCGCTTTCATGACTGAGTCGGGCAACTACTACTATAACGTAATGCCCTTCGGCTTGAAAAATGCTGGCGCCACCTACCAACGGATGATGAACAAGGTCTTCCGTGCAGACATCGGCGACGTACTCGAGGTTTACATGTACGACATGATCGTCAGATCTGCGGAAGAAGTCGACCATGCCGCTCACCTCCAGAAAGTGTTTGACACGGCGAGGAAATGTCGCATGAGGTTCAACCCCGACAAGTGCACCTTCGGTGTTCGTGCGGGGAAGTTCCTCTGCTTCTACCTCACGGAGAGGGGCATCGAGGCGAACCCCGACAAATGTAGGGCATTCTCCGAAATCCCTACCCCAAACTCGAAGAAGTCGATCCAGTCACTCAACGGAATGCTGACTGCTCTCTCTCGTTTCGTGGCCAAATCTGCTCAGTACGCACTCCCCTTTTTCAAGCTTCTCCGGCAGAAGGCGACTTTTGAATGGAGTGAAGAATGCGAACAAGCCCTCCTCCATCTAAAACAAGTCTTATCACAACCCCCGGTCTTGTCCCGACCAGATACCAGGGAAACACTTTTCTTATACCTAGCCGTCACCGGCGAAGCGGTGAGCGCTGTCCTTATACGGGAGACCCCCGACGGACAGAAACTGATTTATTTCACGAGCAGAGCTCTACAGGGCCCCGAGCTCAGATACCAACAGATTGAAAAGATCACCCTGGCCCTTGTATCGGCGACCAGAAGATTACGTCATTACTTCCTAGCCCACACAATCGTGGTGAGGACAGAGCAGCCCATCAGACAACTCCTCAGTCGGCCAGATATGGCGGGGAGAATACTCTGGTGGTCTCTCGAGCTATCCGAGTTCGACCTTCGATACGAAGGAAGAAAAGCCTTGAAAGCCCAAGTACTGGCCGACTTCGTAGCGGAAATGACCGTCCCTGAATCCTCGACCAGTGGCTCCCAGAAATGGACGATTTACGTCGACGGGGCCTCCAGTGCAAAAGGTAGCGGAGCGGGCATTATCCTCAAAAACGAGCAGGGCATCCTGATAGAGGTCTCCCTCGAACTGTCCTTTAAGACATCGAATAACCAAGCCGAATACGAGGCCTTCCTCGCTGGACTTCGACTTGCGGAAGACCTTGGCGTAAAAGAAGTCAAAATCTTTACAGACTCCCAGCTCGTGGCGTCACAGGTTCGGGGAGAATTCCAGGCCAAAAACGACAGTCTCATCGAGTACCTAACCTTGGTGCAAGAAAAGTTGAAGAAATTTGTCTCTGCAGAAGTGGCTCACATCCCGCACGAGCACAACACTCGAGCAGACGTGCTTTCCAAGCTTGCGAGCACTAAGAAAAAAGGAGGGAACAAATCAGTTATCCAGGAGATACTGACCCAACCGAGCATAAACAAAACCGCACCGACCATAGAGGTCAACGCAATTGGGGACGCAAACTGTTGGATGACCCCGGTTTACGAATACTTGACGATGGGCAAACTGCCCGACGATCCTAAAGAAGCGGGGATAGTCAAGAGGCAGGCATGTGCGTATACCGTCGTCGAAGGTAAGCTATACCGTCGAGGATTCTCCATTCCCTTACTCCGGTGTGTCGAAGAAGGCAAAGTTTTGGGGATCCTCCAAGAAATCCACGAAGGGATCAACGCCCAGCACCTCGGCGGAAGGTCCCTAGCCCGAAAAGCACTCCGAGCAGGGTATTATTGGCCCACTATGCAACATGATGCAAAGGAGCACGTTAAGAAATGTGACCGCTGCCAAAGACACGGAGACATGCACCTCGCTCCTCCAAATGAGCTTAAGTCATTGTCGTCCCCGTGGCCATTTGCGTGGTGGGGAATGGATATCCTCGGACCGTTCGTCATGGGGTCGTACCAAAATAAGTACCTCATCGTCGGGGTGGATTACTTCACGAAGTGGATTGAGGCAGAGGCGCTGGCCAAAATCACAGCCTTCAACATACTCTGTTTCTTCAAGAGAACCATCCTCGCCCAATTCGGTGTGCCCCAAGCCATTGTCACCGACAACGGGACACGGTTCACCGACAGGAACTTCCAAGACTTCGTCGCCAAACTGGGCACAAGACAGCACTTCACGTCGGTCGAACACCCTCAAACCAACTAGCAGGCCGAAGCAGCAAACAGAGTGATACTCCGGGGACTGAAGCGACGACTCGGCGAGGCCAAACAACGGTGGGTCGAGGAGTTACACAGCGTCCTCTGGGCATATCGAATAACCCCACACTCCACGACCGGGGAGACCCCATTTCGCCTAACGTACAGAACCGAGGCAGTTATCCCCGTGGAGATCAGGGAACCCTCGAGGAGGAAAGAAGCTCCCCTCGACGAGGAAACAAACAACGAAGCCCTGCAAGAGGAACTCGACCTTGTCGAAGGGATAAGGACCGGCGCTTCCCTCCAAGAAGCCTCTTTAAAACAAAAAATAACTTTGCGTTATAATGACAAAGTTATCAAACGAGACTTCCAAGTTGGCAGTCTTGTCCTACGGAGAAATCAGAAAGATTCACGCGAAGGAAAGCTGGCCGCAAACTTGGAGGGCCCATACCGCGTCGTCGCAAAGACGGGGACGGGTGCCTATTACCTCGAAAACCTCCACGGTGAACAACTTGCTCGACTATGGAATGCTGAGAAGCTCAAATAATATTACAGTTAGACACTGCATGGGACAGTACAACGTCGCGACCTCGGGGGCGTGCAATGGTACATTTGCGACACCTCTATATAACACACAACGACCAAAAACCACGAAGTGTGTGCGTGAGACTTTTTGGCCCGATGAGGAGGCCTCAATCGAGCTCCGTCGTCGACGTACCAATTAGGCAGAACACCCAGCTCGTAATGGGAAGTTCACGCCACGGAGCTAAGACCTCGACCGACGTCTTGGCCTCGTCAAAGGTCGGTGTACAACCCCCGACTAATCGACTATCTCTCTCCGCAGTCGAGGATCATCAAAGTCGAGCAAACTCCCAAGGCGCCAGTGATCTCAAATACTTAGGCAAAAATAAGTAACGTATAAAATATCACACATAAGTAAAATTAATAAAGAGGCATAGTGAAGTATGAAAATCGGGCAAAGCCCATTGTACGAATGTTACATATATAAGCCCACAAGCCGGGCAAAAATAACCATTGTGCGAATATTACATCAAGTAAGCCCACAAGCCGGGCAAAAATAACAAAATGGCGCGCAGGCCAAGCAAACTATATTTCTACTCTGCGGCAGTCTCAGCGGCGTCTGGCCCACCTCCCTCGTTGGTATTCCCTCCTTGCCCGGGCGGAACTATCCGGCCATCGACCACCTCGTAGTCAGCATCTGCCCCGTCGGTGACCAGGTCAGGATTTAGGATCCGAAGCTGCGCCACCGCATTTCAGAACCCTATGCCCGCAGTTTCAAGAGCATCATCCTCGGCTAGCCGGACATCCTGCTCGAGCCTCTTGAGTTGGCCCACCAGCGCCGCCCGGGTTGCTAGGAGCTTATCTTCTTCAGTTTCTCCTTCAGCCGGCCAAACATCATCCTCTAACTCGGCAAACCTCTCCCTGAGCCGCTTCTCCTCTGCCTCCAGCTCGACGATCCGGGCAACATGGCCTTTCTCCGTTTCCTCGGCTTCCTTTAGCTTGGTCTCAGCCCGCTGCTGCTGCTCGCTCTGTTCTTTGTTCAGGTCCCTGCATTCCTTCAACTCTTTGCGCAGGTCGAGCAGCTCAGCATCCAAGATCTCGAGCTTTTCTTGCAGTCGAGAAAGTTCAGTAGCGGGGTGAGTCTCATCGTTCAGAACAATGGCAGTCGAGCAAAGCCGTATGATCGCGGACATGTCTTCAAAGATCGTTTTCTTCCTCGCTTCCGCGGCGGCCCCTAGCACAACTTGGATTTCAGAGGGAGGGACGCGAGGATAGATGACTTCAGAGAAGAAGCGGGGATTTTGATGGCATGGTGGGAGTTCAAAGCTTGAAGGAGGTGGGGGACTGTCTTCTTTGCTCAGGTCGACGATCTCTGCGTTTGAAACCCGTTGTCGTTTCGGCGTCCCTTGAGCACCTGGAGACTGGCTCCCAGCAGGAGGTGTCCGCCTGTCCGAAATCCCCGACGCGGTCGCAGCCGGCTGAGATTGGCTGGAACCCTCGGGCATCGCGGTGGAGGAAACACCCTCAGGCACGACCCCAGAAGGAGCAACATCTTGGCCTTTTGAACGAGATGCCTCTCCCCGGGCCTGCTCTTCCCGAGCCCTCTTCGCCTTCAACTTTTTAAGTCTCTCCTCGGCTCCGGCCATTTTTCCTGCAAAAAGAAAAGAAAACATTAGTAAGGCAAGGTATACATATGCGAGGAAGGATAAGATCATGAATGTTTTCACCACCTAATAACTCGACTGCTTCTTCGTCGGAGAAGGTTTCGAGCAGAGCACGGGTATTGATCAAACGACGTTGTTTCTTCACCTGCCCGTCTGCACCCATTATAGGCTCGTCGCCCAGCGTTTCGTGCCGGGCTTCATTGAATCTCTCGACGAAAGCGACGATTTTATCGTAAGCTGCCCGGTCGTCGATGTCCAACTGATTATGTTTCACCTTGTATTTGTCAACTCCCTTCTTGAAGTGTTCCTCCGTCCAGTACAGGGGGAACCTCGGCTCTAGAACCTCCTCGGAGCGACCGTCGACCTCGCGGGTAACTTTTCGATACAGCGAGTTGATAGCTTCAAGGGTGACCGGCTTCACGAAATAGTAGCGGAATTTGAAGTCCCGGACAGAATCTAAATACATATGGAACAAAGCTTTGCTTTGCTTGAAGGACACCCATCCGTGTCGTCCACCAGCCGACGACCGTTGAAGATGGAATATCCGAAAGAAGAGAGATACTGTCGGAACGATTTTTAAGTGCTTACAGACGAGCTCGAAGGCCCGGATGAAGGCCAACGAGTTCGGGTGAATCTGCGAGGGGGCCAGCTTCAACCAGGCGAAGATCCCCTCTTGTAAGTCCGTGAAGGGCAGCCTCCACCCCGCCTTGTCGAACATGAATTCATATAACGGGATGCGCATTCCCCGGTAAGGCGAGCATATCCGATGGTTCTCCTCTGGGCAGAAAACCTTCCAGGATTTGTCGGACCCGATGAGCCTATGCTCGACGGTGCAGAACGCGTCGTCCACATCTTTGTAGACGAAGATAGACGACATCTCCAGGGCTTCTTCACAGACCCACTCCTCGAGCGGGCGCTCCTGTGCGAAAGCCATGTGAGCCATAGGGGATTCGGGTTGGTCGTCTTCTTCGAAGGATCCTACGGCCACCTTCGCAGCCAAATCGTCCATTTACCTAAAAAGCAGAAGGAAACGGTGAATTCGATGGGTCATATCAAATTCACCCCTCCACCGCTATTCAAGCGAACGGGCGAGGAAGGGGCAAGGCTCTCTCGGCTCCCCGACATAATCGGTCGAGGATCAACGTGTTCACCGGGGAACTCATCGCCTCCCCGGAAAATTCTGCCCCCGTGTTCTCGTGACGCTAACGAAAAAAGTAAATATTGGGGACCCCGGGACATTCAACGTGTCCCAGAGATGTTCATCCCTGGTCCCCGAGATATTCAACAAAAGCGGGTGAAATTCTTAGCACCCCCTCTCTCAACAACTAAAGATTCCTGCCGTATTCGCCAGGAATCCCTTCATTTCTCGTGGGAACTTCATCAGTTCACCAAGGAAATGCTATACACTAGTTAAAATTAAAAAGAAACGCAAGAAAAAGATCAGTTTTGGAGCAAATACCTTATAAGCGGCGGTTTAAGGTTCCGGCACGGAGTTTCCGGCGGTTGACGGCGGCGAACGGCGACTGTAGAAGGTAGAGAGAGAAGGAGCGAGATTGTTGAGAGAGAAACGGAAAAGTGAAAAATGAGCGAGGGGAGGAGTTTTTATAAGGGTTCTCGCGGAACTCGAGGGACATAGGGCACTTGAGTGCACTACCCTAGCCAGCCTCCCTAGGCAATAATGGCAGGCGACACGTGGCACACATGCAGCCGCTCATCTTCCCACGCGTGTCGTTTCAATTTTCCCCAACGTTTCGAATCTGAAACCCCTTATCTCCCTGGCGTTACAACCAAATGCAGCTATCCGATGCCCGACTTATGTGCGACTGTAGGAACGTCGAGCACGAGAATAGCCTCCCCGATTCCTCTCTTGGCGTATCCCTGACATGACCAAGACCCTTAAGTCATTGCCCTGACATCTCAGAGCAACGACTTGGGGGGCTCCTATTCTGGACTGGGCCGAGGCTACCCAATAGTCGAGCAGGCCCAACCCATACAGCCCGGGGAGGCCCAATAAGGCCCTTCTACAAGACACGCGACTGCCACGAGCTAGCCACAGTTTCGTCGGGCACTTAAGCAGTGTCGGGCACTTGGGACAATAGGAGAGGAGGACATCACAACCTGCTGAGAGGTAACTCCTCGACTAGCTTCTCCCCCGCGAGCATGCTACACATCACTCCTCGACAGACTAGCTCCTCCCCCGCGAGGCCATGCCCGTCCCACGGGCATTATTTCTCCTCGACGCATAAGTCTCCTCCCCGCGAGGAGTATACAGGAATCACATCTCCTCGACCGCAGGAGGCTCCTCCCCCGCGAGGAGCACCCAAAGGTCCATCCCGCGTGGACACGTTCCAAGTAACCTCCCACTTCCGAAAGATTCGGTCTGCCCTACTTCCGGAAATCTAGGAGCAGTTACTCTAAGGCGAAGACCACGTGCTGGTCTTCACTACTACACGTAAGCCCTAACAGTTACTTGGAGTGGGCCTAATTGATCTAGCCCATTGCAGGTAACCGTTGGCCCCGTGCTGGGGGCTCTCTATAAATACCCTCTCATTTGAGAGGGTCAGGTTAGACACTCTCTTCCTACCTTTCACGCTTTCTGTATTTGCTGATATTCTGTACACTCTCTCACTTGAGCGTCGGAGTACCTTGTAGGTACACCCCCTCCGCCGTCTCTCCTCACCATCGGAGCTGCCGTTCCAGACGCCGTTGGCCACTATCACTGTCTGATCCAAGAACGATCACTAATACATGCATTATTTCTAGTAAGGTTCTAGAGTAACCTATACGAAATCGAAATTTCAAAGCATTCTTATCATCTTCATCCTCTCTTCTATGCATACACACAATCAAAGTACACATAATCATTTTTTGATTGGGTGACCATCTAGATTAGGGTTGATAACGTCTAATTAGGTTGTTGTACCGAGAATATTGGGTTGAGAACTTTGAGGATTTCAAATAAGAAAACCAAGTTGGGGTTTTCCTTCAAGATCATTGAGGATTTGAAGGTTTTGGACAAGATTATGCAATTCGGTTCGATCGAGTGAAAGCCTTGGGACAAGGGATACCTTACAAGGGAGTAGCGTGAAATGGTGGATCGTCTTGGTAAATCTTAGGTTTCATCAAGTGTGTGCTTGGGATTAATTTGACGGTGTGAAAGCCTTGGGACAAAGGGTTCCTTGCAAGGAAGTAACAAGAATTGATGAATTAAAGCGACATTGTTGGCGACTTGATCAATCTTTGATCAAGGGTTTTGGAGGTGTAGAATCAACAACAAACCATAAAGTTTGTAGGATTAGAATTCTTCGTTTCTTGTATATACACTTTTTGCAAAGTAAGGCTAATAACAACTATCTCAATTCTAATTCGAATTAAGGGTAGACGTACCCATAGCGAGACCGATTAGAGAACTGCCTGAACAAATCCTTGTCTCTTTCTCTTTCTCTCTCTCTCTCTCTCTCTCTCTCTCTCTTATTCTCTCTCTATCTCATTTTAATTTTGATTTGCAAATTATTGAATTCTTTGTTCGTTTGATCAATTCGTTTAGGAGTTATTTTTTATCACATTTTTTAATTAGGTTTTGTTTATAAAATTATAATCCGGTTGATTGTGATTGGTTTTAAGATAAACAAAATAAAGCAAATTTCCTAACAATATCAATTGCACACAAAGTGTTCGATAAATTGCTTTATTGTGTTTTTGTATGTTTTGATAATTGAGAATAAGCTCTATGTATAGCTTATCATTCAATTGTTTGTGATTTATTGTTGTTAGGCAATTTGTATTCATTTTCATACGTTTGTGTACCTTTACGCATATCTGAGCTTTTTGATAGAGGTTCGGTTAGACGATTTGATTCGGGTTGTTTCCACTATGCCATAAAACTTTTGTAAACCATTTGTGCAAAAAGTTTGATTTTAAATTTGTGATATATTCACCCCCTTTAGATCGAAGCATATCATCTAACAAGGTAGTTACTATCAGTCTCCTCATCTTCATTAGAAACTTGTGCTTCTTATATGATTTCATCTAGGTTATGCAATTCAGCATTACTATGATCCACATTAACATGAATCTCTTCTAGTTCCAGCTCTTCTCTAGAGATCTTTGTACTTCAACCGCGACATCAATTTTCTTGATGGCTATCTCAACTTCATTGAAAACTACATCTTGACTTTTGATACACCTCTTGTGACCTGGCTGTAGGCACCACATCCTATAAGCTTTGACTCCTTCAGGGTATCCAAGGAATATACATCTCAGAGCTCTAGGTTCGACCTTGTCTTGCCTAATCTGATCATAGGCTAAACAACCAAATAATCTAAGTCTGTTGAGATTAGGTGGATGTCGCGACCAGATTTCTTCAGGTGTATTCATTCCTAAGGCAATCGAGTAACACCTATTTATCAAGTATGTCGCAATCATAGCAGCTTATCCCAAAACACCTTCTTTAATCCCACACTAACCAACATGCTATTTCTAGAATGGTTCGATTAAAACTTTCATCCAAACCATTTTGTTGGGGAGTACCTATAGTAGTTCTTTGCCTTACAATACCAGACGCAACACAATAGCTATCGAAAGCCTCATTACAAAATTCAAGACCATTGTTGGTCCTTAACCTCTTAACCTTCTTGATCGTTTGGTTTTCGAACAGTCTTCCAACTTTTGAAATTTTCAAAAGTTATATCCTTAGCTTTCTGAATGAATACCCATAAATTTCTGAAATAATCATCAACTATGGATAGAATATACTTTGCACCTGAGTGTGAAAGATTCTTTGCAGGCCCCCACAGAGATCAGCAAGAATGTAATCAAGGGATCGATGTGTCCTTTGTTTACCTTTGTTGAACTTCACCCTACAAGGTTTACCAAATACACAAGGTTCACAAAACTCCAGTTTTCGACCATGTCACCATATAACAGAGTTTATTTTGACAATTCGACTAGTCCTCTTTCACTGACATTGCCAAGTCACTTGTGCCACAACTCAGTCTTCAACATAGTTTTTGGGGATGCCACATCTGCTGAACCACTTACAACCTCGGCCTCAAGGGTATACATGTGTTGCCTCTTGATGCCTCTCAAGACTTCCTTCGACCTCTTCATTACCCTTATGATACATGTCTCTCATTTGAAAACATATATTTTCATGTTGAATTCGCCAAGAGAAATCAAATTCATTTTAAGATCAGGTACATACCTGACATCAGTCAATAGCCTTATTGACTCATCATGGAGCTTGAATCTTACATATCTAATTTCTATTATCTTGCAAGCTTTGTTGTTTCCTAACAAAAATGATCCACCATCTTGATCACATAATTCCTCAAACACATCCTTGTTTGGAGTCATGTGCCAAGTATAACCAGAATCCATAATCCACTCATTTCTAGAGTCGCTGCTTGATACCACAAGGACATCAGATGATTCATAATCATCTTGTACAATGGTTGCATTACCACTATCCTTTTCACCATGATTATTTAGTCGATCAGGGCACACATTTCTTGTGTGACCCTCCTTCTTACAATGATAACACCTAATAGCAGGAGCATTACCACCATAAGAATTTTGTATAACTTTACCCTTCTTCCTCTCATACTTACCATCTTTCTTTGAGAATTTTCCTTTACCAGACAAACCTTCATCAACAGAAGATGATTTATGCTCATTTCTTTCATTCAAGTCCTTTGAGTACAAGACTGATTGAACTTCTTCAAAGGTCATGTGTTCTATTCCATACAAGAGGGTTTCTTTGAATTGAGCATGAGATATTGGTAAAACACACAACAACAACAACGCCTGATATTCATCATCAATCTTGACCTCAATATTTTCAAAATCAGGAATCAACTTGTTGAACATAGCCGATCATCCGAGACTTTTTCTTTACTCATCTTGAATGAATACAAAGCTTACTTCAGATATAGACGATTTACCAATGATTTTGTCATGTACAAGCCTTCGAGTCTCGTCAACACACCAACTGTAGTTTTCTCCTTCGAAACCTGTCGGAGAACCTTATCACAAAGGCTCAATATGATGGCACTATGGGCTTTCTCGATCATATTTGTCTTCTCCTTCCCCGTTAAGGCATCATCCATCCTCTCTGATCCTTTCAACACTTATAACAAACCCTGTTGAACTAGTAGGGTTTGCATCTTTAAGTGCCGTAAATTGAAATCATTCAAACCGCTGACTTTCTCAATCTCATACTTTGTTGAAGATATATTCTCCTCCACACTCATCGCACCAATTTCTTGTGAAAGTGATGCCTAGAAAATAGAGTATGACCAGTTTCTTGATCAACAAGAAAACCACAAGGTAAAGGAAAAGAAAGAAGAAAAAAAGACAATTTAAAGTGGTATAAAAACCGGATTCTTAATTCAATTACACATAAAAGAACAATGTTTACAATTGAATCTCAACCACACCACTTTCTCCCTCTAATTAGGATTATCAGGGATTCATCGAGAAATGGTAACTAGTATTTTTTTTATAAGAAACTAAATTCTAGCTTTCAACTAACATACTAAACAATTGACTCAACAAACTGGCCAAATTCGACATGTTAACTTAAACTACAAACTAACATATTTCGACAGCATGCTAGAACAAGCTTCGACTACAACACGCACATCTCCCACTCCTGCATGCTTAAACAGACTTCGACTACATCATGCATACATCCTGTCGAAACATGAAGTTATCCCTATCGAGACTAGAGTTCGATCCAAAATACCACATATGGTGTTTCATTTTTTAATTAATGTATGATTTTTTACTTTCATTTACCTTTAACTAAACTTGAGTTTACTATGATTTACTTTGATTTTACGTCAGCATAACTTGGCCTAAGAAAACTATAATGTTGGGACAATTGTGTTGTTCTGAAATCATTCAGAGGGTTTTCGAAGATGTATATCCGAAGTAATTCCCCCTTACAATTACCACACTTCCAATATCTGTAAATGGACTTCAGAGGACATTTCGAAGATGCATCTCCATATACACCCAAATAGTATACGAAGATGCATCTCCATTCATATTTTGATCAAAATGGAGTGAATATCATAATAGTATATTTTGTTGTGGTTTGGATGCGTCCGAAGTTAAATTTCCAGACACATGAAAGACAATTTTAAATTTTCTAAAGTGTGGAAGACACTTTTAAATCTAAAATGAGCAATTCTAAACAATTTTAAACTCGATTATCTAAATTAACGAAAGTTGTCTCGTCCAGCTTTTTAACGAACTTAAATAGTGGGAACTTAAATGGGATTAACTTCTTCCCCTCTTTCCAATTTTAAATATTCTAAACATTATTTATTAGATTTCATTCCATAACCTTCTATTCCACTAAATTTCATCAATCCATACAAAGTGTCGGCTATAAACCATTTTGAATTGAATATCACACACTTCTTTGTCAAAACGGACCAGAACTCCCTTATTTTGTACTATACTGTTGTTTTCAAGCTCTCTTGACGGCAGTGGCGGAGCCAGAAATTGTTTGAAGCCTGGGCAAAAATTTGACGACCGCAAATTCAACAAGTGTATGTATTATATAAATATAGAACCGAAATGAAAACTTGAACTCACGGATTGATATCTTGAACAAGATAGCTACAATGTACAGATCAAAACTTCTTTCATGGGTGTCACTTTATGCTGCATCCAACACTTCATACAATTAATAGAAAAACATGATCATGACAGATACCATAAATTTAAATTTTCTCAAACAATCAAAAGATTAACTATATGTACAAAGTACCTAGGTTTTGACTCTGATGGTACTAGTTGATCACTCAGAATACGATCTATTGCCAAGCTCAAATCTCTTTATATTTAAATAAATATATTAAATCAAAAGGTTATGATACTTTTAAGAGATTAAAAATGTTGAATGTTAATTCAGTTATAAGAAACTAACCTTTCGGTTACTGGTATGTCACTCTTACTTGGTCGTGAATCATCAAAGTGACCATGATAAACCAGCTCAAACGACATTCAATCATCCTTTTACTATTTGATTAATTTATAGAAAATACAACACTTTACTAAAATGGTGTTTAATAAAACTGCCACTATTTACAGTAAAATATGGCGGTTTATAAACTGACGCAATGTTAATAGAAAAATGACGGTTTCTACCTCCTTTATTTTGACACGGTTGCTTTACGGTGATTTTTGTTTTTATTGTTTTTGTAAATCGAATATTTCCGTTTATAGTTGTGGAAATTGATCTATTGAATCATATAGAGTCCTAATATATTTTTTATATTATTTGAGGATAAAATTTATTCTTTTCTTCTTCTTTTTTACAATACTTTACATATTTTTTTTTTAATTTTAATAGCTGCTACTTTTATGTTAATATTTATTTCTCCTAAGTATTGATCCTAAACTTTAACTTTTTTCTTTATTTTAATTCTTGCACTTTTTTGTAATGTAGTCAAATCTAAATATTATAATATAAAAAAATTTATGTAATGTAAACTTAATTGCATAAAAAGGTAAAAAAAATTATGTTTTTATTTGTGAAAAATTTTTAATATGGCAGTTAAAACTGTCATTATCAACGACAAAAAACCATCACTTTCTTCTTTGTGGCTTAAACTTATATTTTTCTATTTTCGTTAATTGTGGCGGTTTAAACCGCCATAATAGCCCTTTTTAACCGCCGCAATTTTCATTTTTTTTAGTGAAAAGAAAGAAAAGTTTTGGGCCAGAGCCTGGGCACATGCCCAGCCTGGCCGGGCCTTGAAACCGCCCATGCTTGACGGTAACTTTTGTCTACACTCTGCCCCTATAGCCGGAGATGGCTGATCGCTTCTTTCCGAACGATTTGCCACCAACCATGGCAGAGACCACACATGATGAAGAAGAAACTCCTTCCCACACACCAACACCACACTCACTCACCTCACTCCTTTCTCTACCTTACCATACACTCGCCTCAAAACTCCAAGCTGCAGCATTTCATTTGAAACAATCGGTACTCCAAAAAAATCTTCATTTTTTTACCATTCCTAATTTCCTATGGCTATTCTGATTTGTGGGTTTCTCTCAATTGGTACTCTTTGATTCTGGATAGGCTCAAGTTAGTAGCTTTCACATTAGTGTCATAATGGGTCGGTGTGTATTTGCTCACAAACTGTTTGTTCTATGTTTTCTGATTATTTTTCAGGTGGTGACTGAGACATGGGGTTCGGGTGGGAACCGTGTGAAGGACTACACTCTTTACACTGGGGTTCTTGGAACAGCATACCTGGTTTTCAAGGCCTACCAAGTAACCAAGAACTTGGATGATCTTAACTTGTGCTTGAAGATTGTTAAAGCTTGTGATTCTGCTTCAGAAAATTCAAGGTACTCTCTCTTTTACAGCATACCTGGTTTTCAAGCTTGTGATTCTGTTTACATAAATTATCCTGAAGAGTTTAGAAACATGTCATATGTATTTTTATAAAGTCTCACAAACAGTCTTACAAGTTACAAGTGATTATGTTGGTAGATAAGCTATAGTAAAGTGTGCAGGTCCTTAAAATGCTCAGTTACTTGGAGGATTTTCATTGTCTAGGATTGTTTGCTATGAATAGTTGGATTTTGTAGCAAATGACACTGGCGTTGCTTGTATATGCTTATCTATAAATTAAAATAGTGTCATCGGTTGATTTGGTAGTAAGGAGAGTAGATCAAAAGAAGGGTAATCAAATCATTAGAGGTGGAAGAAGGTCTAGAAAAACTATTAAAGCTATGTTGGGATTGATGAACCAAAACAGAGTAGAATGAAACAAAGATCATATTCCATTGTTTGAGTATTTTAATTATAAAACCTCATTCCGTTCCATACGTCTCAAACTAGATGAAATGAAAATTAGAGAATTGGATGAAATGGGATGGATTGGATTCCATTATGTTTCATTCTTCTTCATTCATTTATTTGGAAATTCAAACCCTGGAATCTAATTATTTACCACTTCATTCTATCAAGTACTACCAATCCAAATATAGTCTTAGCTTATGTTTGTTTACGCGTTTGTTCAATGATTCTCGCGTCCCAAGGCTATATTTAATGTGATTTCCTGAAACTGAAACTTGGAGCTTCTAGTAGACGTACGTTTTATTTGAGAATGGACGTGAAAGCAAACACACGCTTAGAGAAATTATTAAGATTTAAAGATTAATGAGTTGGATAGAAACCTAAAATATGACACAACATTATGGCGTCGTTTGATCCATATATCAAATCCTAGTTAGTGGGATAAGACTTAGTTGTTGTTGTTGTCCGGTAACTTGAGAAATTTGCACTTTGGTTTCTTCGTACCATTATGTTAGGGAATGACTTGAACAAACTTTAAACTTGTGTTTTGAAATTACATAATGTAAGCAGTTACAGTTCAGCCTAATATGGGAGAATGAGAGATAAGGTGATTATAGTTTTATTTGCTAATGTATTGAGTTGCAGTTGTGTGACATTTATCTGTGGGCGTGCCGGTGTTTGTGCTCTTGGTGCTGTCATTGCTAAGCATGCCGGTGATGAAAGATTACTTGACTATTACCTTAGACAATTCAAAGAGGTATTTTGTTGTATTTAATTCTGAATAATGATCTGTATGATAATTCAATTTACACATTAATTTTGGTTGTTTTATTTCTTCTTCTTATTGGTGCTTTTTGCTTTGGGAACAGATTGAGCTTCCCCATGATTTGCCCTATGAGGTACTGTATGGAAGAGCAGGTTACTTATGGGCTTGTTCATTCTTAAACAAGCATATCGGTAAAGACACAATACAAACTACTCACATGGTAAGCCATACGTGCTTCGTCGTGGCACTCTTCATTTCGATTTATTTTGTCAAAATCACAGTTACATGAAAATTGGCTTTCAATTTAACTTTAACAGAGACCAATTGTGGAAGAGGTTATAACAGCTGGTAGACAATTGGCTCAAAAGGGAAGGTGCCCTTTGATGTATGAATGGCATGGGAAGAAATATTGGGGTGCTGCTCATGGACTCGCAGGAATCATGAATGTTTTGATGGAGATGGAACTCAAGCCAGATGAGGTAGAAGATGTAAAGGGTACACTACGCTACATGATTAAGAATCGTTTCTTGAGTGGCAATTATCCCTCCAGTGAAGGAAACGAATCTGACCGTCTTGTGCATTGGTGTCATGGTGCTCCTGGAGTAACTCTTATGCTTATAAAAGCAGCTGAGGTAACCTTATACTTTCTTTATTTTCTTGATAATGAGGCAATCATTTCCCGTATTACCACATTCAAATACGAACAGAACATTGAGTCTATATGATGTAAAGAAACTGGTAAATTGATGATTATGATTTGCATGAATTTGATTGCGATGATTACAGCATAAATTTAAGTACTGCTATGTAATTTTCTTTTTATTGTTCTCGTGACTAGTTTCTTTATCGTAATTAGGTTTTTGAGGATAAGGAGTTTGCGCAAGCAGCTGAAGATGCAGGAGAAGTAGTATGGCAGAGGGGTCTTCTTAAGCGAGTTGGAATTTGTCATGGCATCAGTGGGAACACCTATGTCTTTCTTTCTTTATACAGATTGACAGGAAACAAGGAGTACTTATACAAAGCTAAAGGATTTTCTTGCTTTCTACTTGATAGAGCGCAAAAATTGATCACCGAAGGAAAAATGCACGGTGGGGATCGTCCTTATTCCTTATTCGAAGGTTTTGGAGGAATGGCATATACCTTTCTAGACATGATTGATCCACAAGTGGCAAGGTTCCCTGGCTATGAACTTTGAGTTCATGATAGATAAAGCAACATATGTATATTACAGATTTAAATTCCCATTACCATTACCAAAACCGTAATATTTTGGGTAGCTGAGGAGATGTATTCGATTTTGTGCTTTAGATCCATATGTATGCATCTGTCTTGAAGTGTTTAAAATCTCAAAAGTATAGTTTTTGTTAGAACGTGAAAGTGTAGTTTTTGTCAAAATGGAAGTGTTTTTGCTTTGATTTAGTTCAAAACACTCAGTTATGTTAAACAAGATTTAAGAGAAATTTCACTATGGACAGTTATTTCAGAAAAGTTTATAAGTACTTTGCCAAATGGTTGAATGATTTTATTGATTCATCAACTCCTACATTAAGACAAAAAAAGTTCCTATCTAACACAACAACAATTAATGCACTCAACATTATATCATCATTTTCACTCTTCTGGGGCATCATTTTCCTTCCATGGCAATGCCTCTGCCTCTAACTCAGCATAAATGTTGGAGGCTCTCACTTTAGGCCAAACCAACAAGCTTCTCACTAACCTCCCACAACTTGCGAGCCTTCTCGGCATCACTGGCCTCTTGTGATAGCTGGTTCTCAAATGAAGCAGAAGCATTATTCCAGCTCCAGTAAACACCAGATTTTGTTAGGCTTGGATCACTTACAACCTACATGGAGAACAACACAACCATACATGAGAAATGAAGATACTTCAATGATTCACATACTTCTCACAAGCACATTCCTCGAGTGTTATTACTATAAATGCTTATAAGTTGTTTTCATCAGCTCTCCTAAAGAGTCTTACGAATGGTTATTTATCAAAAGTGTCTCTCAAAAGAGTCTCTTATTACCTGAGCAAGTCTCTTTCCGGATTCTTCTTCTGAGACGTAGCCTTTGGTTATGTACTTTTGGAATGGAGGGAATAGAGTTCTGAACAAAGGAACGTGCTCTCTAAACAAGCCTGTTGTGGCAATGCAACCAGGGTAAAGGGAAGCAAATGTGATTCCAGTTTCCTCATGATATCTTCTATGGAACTCTTGCATTGTAAGCATATTACAGACTTTGCTGTCCTTGTATGCCTTGGCACCATCAAAATCTCCACCGTCTATCATAGCCGAACTGTTAAGTCCAGTCAAGCCACCAGCTAGTCCCCTCAAGTCACCGAGGTTAGCCTTCGGCGGTACATTTCCAGCCAACGTGTTTGTGTTACCTATTTAATTCATACACAATCAGTACAAAACACAATAAAATAATAATCCTAGTTATTGCAGAGAATCACAGATACATCAAAAGCCTTGACGAATGAACTTTACCTGTGATTGAGCCGACTATGATCAAGCGCTTTGAAGGGTAATCAGATTTCTCAAGGTCCTCAAGCAAAAGGCGCGAAAGAAGAAAATGCCCGAGATGGTTTGTCCCAACACTAATTTCAAAGCCATCCGCCGTGAAACTAGGTTCCTTAGCAGTTGGAAAGTAAACAGCAGCATTATTAACAAGCACGTCCAATGGCATTTCAGATCTCCTGAAATTATCAACAAACTGACGAACACTGTCAAGAGACGCAAGGTCTAAATGCATAATTGTATAGTTTTCCTTAGCCAATCCAGCCGACTTCGCAGCTCTTGCAGCTTTGAGGTAGTCCCTGCAAGCCATAATTACATGCCATTTTCCTGATTCAGCCAAAGCCTTAGCAGTAGCTAGACCTAAACCAGATGAAGCTCCAGTGATCACAACATTTCCTTTCCTCAATGTTTTCTTCCCTTCAGATGATGACTTGTTAACTGCTGGAGTGGCCGGAGCCGCTGTCTCCGCCCTCACAGCACCAACTTTTTGTCGCAATTCCCTCTGAAAGAGAGGACGAAAACATAAATTATACAATGTCCCCGAAATATAAAAGGCATAATTTAACACTAACAATATACTCAGTTCTTTATAATTATAATTAACACACTCCCTTTAGGGCATGTTTGGAACTACGATGAATTTGTCAGAAACACCGTGATTCTGACAAATGTACCGTGACTCCAAACAAGCACTTAAAAATTTTCCTAACATTTATTTATACATGCGACATATTTTGATAGTATAAAGTATTAACAATTGAATGACTAATTGAGAAATATAAAAAACAAAACTATGTTTTCAGTTACCTTACACCTCAATGCAGAAGAGGTGAAATCACCTTTCAAGGAATCAGAAAATGAAACACCAAAAAGAGTTGAGTCCTTGAGAGATGCACCAATCTTCCCCTAAAAGCACAAAAATAATTTCTACAAATTCAGTTCAATTAACAACTTTAAAAAAGTATATATTCAAGAAGAACAACAAGAAGAACAAAGTACTAACCTCTTTGGGAATGGAGAAAGAAGCAGGAAGCAAAGAAGCAGTTTGAAGAGCCATTACTATATGAAAAATTTATGTAATAAAATGTGGTGGTGTTAATAGAAAAATGGGATTTGAAATTGAGTTTATAAAGTGAAGGAGTTATTCATGAAATGTGAGGATAAGATAATTAGCAGTATGTGCATTTGCCACATCCTTTCAAACCAACCAATGAGGTTTTGAGTTTTGGATTTCATAAAGAAAAAGATATTTTAATATATGTGCCAATAGAAGTCACAATAGTGTCACAGACTTCATTATTATTACTAGTTATGGCCTATGTGTTCTGTGATACTAATATTATAATAATATCATCACTGCAGAAAGTGATTTGAGGCTTGTAGATAATTTTTTGGATAGAAAGTGAATTCAGAGATTTTATCTTTTACTCCCTCCGTCCCAAATTATAAGACGTTTTGGACTTTTCACACAAATTAAGAAACTTAATTATTACTTTATAGGAAAGACAAATTATGTATAACTTTACAGTAATGCCCCTCATAATTATACAGGAGAGAGAAATTAAAAGAGTTGAAAGAATAAATAATAATAAATATTTGAGGGTATATTGGGGAAGATGTCATTTATATTGCATTGGAAATGTAAAGTGACTTATAATTTGGGACAAATTTTTTTGACAAAGTGACTTATAATTTGGGACGGAGGGAGTAGTTATCATAGAATATTTGAATTCAGGGAAATTTATACTCTCTGTGGTACAAAAATTGTCATAATTGTTTTTTCACATAAATTAACGAAAGATATTAAACTAAGGAAAAAATATTATTTTTATCTAATTACTCACAGTTATTATTGGTTGTTTTTTAATATAAAAAATAATAATTATGATGATATAGTTTAAACATTTTATTCATCTATGTAAAAGAATTAATTTAATTTAATTTTTTTACCGGTACAGTTAATTTTAATAAGATTTACTTAATGCTATGTTTGGCATAGAGAAGAGAATGTGAAGAGAGAAAGAAGTGAGAAAGAGTACTAGAAGATAGAAGTACGTGAGAAATAGAGTAGATTTTGGATATTGTTTGGGATAGATAAAATAGAAGAGAAATAGAAGAGAAAGAAATGTGTTTTATTTTAAATATGACAAAAATACCCTTTAACTAAAAATTAATATAAAATTTATGTTAATTTATATATTCATTAAATGATAATTTTAGCTTTATCAAACTTAATATAATTAATTAATTGATCAAATTAAAGTTTTATTTATTTTTTATTATTAATCAATTAAATTTAAATTCACTTATATTTTTAATTAATATAATATAGTTAAATAGTATTAATATATTTATCTCTAAGATATAACTTAATTAAATTATTTGAATTATTATATATTATTATTTATTTGCTTTTAATATTATTTTTATTTAAAAGTTATTAAATTAATATTTTAAAAAAAACAAATAGTATCATGATACAATATAATGTAATTGCAAAATAATTAAACTAAAAAGTATAGTGAAAAGAAGAATAAAGCAAGGACAAAACTGGAAATGAAAAAGAAATACACAAATCTCTCTTCTTTCTTCGCTAGTTTGAGAAGAAGATGAAAAGCAGTGGACCCCATATGTTTGATCTCTCTCTCCCCTATTTCTATTCAAACCAAGCAGAAAAAATACTATATTTCTTATCAACTTCTCTCTCAGCAAGTTCTCTCTCAACTATTTCACTTATTCCAAACACACTGGAAATGATGATGAGGCATATATAAATTTGACATATAATTCAATCAATAAAAAACAGGGATTTAAAATCAATATAGATTGAAGTTACCTACTAAACTTTTACAATAGGATAATGAACCAATATTCGAATCTCCACTTGAAAAATATGCAAGTTGGCCCACATTTCTGACACATAATAATTACTTTCTAATTTTCTTTTTTATAGAAAGAAAAGCATTAAAGTAAAGAGTATTCCCTTGATTTTTTTTATTATAAGTAAACTATTTTTTATAAATTTATTGAATATGTATATAAAATAACTGCAATTTTAGTCATTTTGTTTTTAATTTTTTTGAGTTTTAATTTTTTTATTTTAAAATCTAGAATTTTTGTCTTTCTATTTTTAATTTTTTGGAATTTTGGTCCTCCTATTTTAAAATATAGAATTTTGGTTTCTCTATTTATATTTTTGTTTAGTTTTGGTCCCTTATTTTAAGTTTTGTTTTGGATTTTAGTTTCTCTTTTCAATTTGGAACAAATTTAACAGGGGAACAAAAGTGTAAAAAAATAAAAATAAAGGGACCAAAACTAAAAAAAAATGAAAATGGAGGGACAAAAATTTCGGATTTTAAAATAGGGGGACTAAAACTCAAAAAATTAAAAATAGAGGGACAAAAATTCTGGATTTTAAAATAGGAGGGTCAAAACTAAAAAAAAATTAAAATAGGGGGACCAAAATTACAATTAAACCAAAATATCCTTTATATAAGAGACGACTTTTTTTTTAGGTTTATTGAATAACTAATATATTAGGTCGATTTATAAACTAGATACATTAATTATTCAATAAATCAAAAAAGTGAATTATCTCTTATATAAAGGAACAAAGATAGTATATGTTATTTAATAAATTTAAAAAATAAATTTTTATTTATAATAAAAAATGGAGAGCGTATATTGTTATCTTTTTATTTTTGTTTTTGGTAGCACCTTATAATATGATATTGTGAAATTTTTCGTAAAGACGATGCTAGAAAGTTAAGACACTCTAATTTTAGTTGCATCAAGTTGCAGATGTGACTATTAGAAATGATTCAATAGTATAATATTAAATGTCGACTAGAGTGAATAGTTGAATGTTATTCGACGTTATTATATAAACATACACTTTATCCAACCTCTCTGTATTGCATAATTATCATAGTGTGTATGTTCTAACAAATGGTATCTAGAATCTGGTTGTGATTGAGACCTTGTAACACACATGATGAGACCAACTGGCTCAAACTTCTCAACGAATCCCCTTGTTCTCAATGGAAAGAACTGGGATCGATGACGTGTACCGATGAAGGCAAATCTAGGCTATAAAGAAGTCACAGAAATTATTGAAGAAGGTTATCATGCACTCCCCAACAATCTTACAGATGCGCAAAAGACGCTTTACAAAGAAAATAAGAAGAAAGATTGCAAAACGTCTTTTCTGCTACATCAATGTCTTGATGAAACACACTTTCAGAAGATTGCAGGTGCTGCAACTTCGTAAGATGCGTGGAGGATTCTAGAGAAGTGCAATGATGGCGCAGAGAAACTGAAGAAAGTGAGATTGCAGACGATGAGGCGTCAATACGAATTGATGCAAATGGAAAATAATGAAAAGATAGCGGAATTCTTTAAGAAAATTATCACCCACACAAATGCAATGAAAAACTGTTGTGAAACAATCTCAGATCAAACAATTGTTGAAAAAAATCTTACGAATCCTAAACCCCAAATTCGACCACATAGTGGTAGCTATAGAAGAATCCAATAAGCTTGAAGAAATGAAGGTAGAAGAGTTACAAGGCTCCCTTGAAGCACATGAACAAAGAATCACTGAGAGGGGTGCATAGAAATCGAGTGATCATCAAGTCCTACAAGAATATACTTAAAGGAGAGACGACTACAATTCAAGAGGAGGCTCGAGAGGTCGGGGTTGTGGAAGAGATTCCAAAAATGGATTTGGAAGAACTGCTCAGAATCAAGAACAAGATAAAAATGATTAAGAATCTCTAGAAATCTCAAATAGAATAGGGGGCTCAACAAATTGGTGAAGAGGAAAAAAGAAATTGATAGAAAAAGAATCAAGTGCTTTAATTGCAATCGAATTAGGCATTTCTCTATAGAATATACAACATCAACAAATTAGACAGATCAACGAGGAGATTATCAGGCAAACATGGCCAAAGAATAAGATGGAACAAGTCTTAAAGAACAACCTCTGATGCTGATGATGGTCACTATCCCAGATTCATACAACAATGAAGTGTGGTACATAGACTCATGATGATCCAATCATATGAACGGGCATCAAAAGTGGCTTGTAAACTTTGAACCAAAAAAGAAAAGCACTATGAAGTTTGCTGTTAATAGAGTCACTCAAGATGAAGTAACTGGAAATGTTCTTTTCAAAAGAGAATATGAAAAGCAACCAGTAATCGCAGAGGTTCTATATGTCCTTGGAATGACCACCAACCTGATAAGTCTAAGTCAACTCCTAGGAAAAGGATTTTTAGTTACCTCATGCAGGGGTTTTCTTGAAAGTCGTGATAGAGAAAGAAGATTGGTGATGAAAGCTCATTTGGCCAAGAACAAAACATTTAAGGTAAACCTAAACACCATTGAATCTCAATGTTTCTGTGCTGCTATTTTGAAAGATGATTCATAGTTATGGAACCTTAGATTAGGTCACCTAAACTTTAGAGATATAAAGAATATATGGTCAAAAGGAATGGTAATTGGACTTCCCTCAATTGTAACCTCTAAGAAAATCTGTGACAATTGCTTGATCAGTAAGCAACCTAGAAACTCTTTCAGCAACCACACCACTTCTAGGGCTAATGAAGTTTTGAATATTGTGTACTCTGATGTATGTGGCCCCTTTGATACTCCATCACTAGAAGGGAATAAATATTTTGTGTCTTTTATTGATGAATTGAGCAAGAAGGTGTGGATATATCTAATCAAGGCTAAGAGTGATATGTGTAACATCTTTCAAGAATTTAAAGCACTTGTGGAGAAACAATCTGGAAAGTGAATCGAGGTTCATAGAACAGATGGTGGTGGGGAATTTACATCTAGGGAATTTGAAGATTTTTGTAAGGAGCATGGCATAGTTTATGAGGTGACTGCTCCCTACACTCCTTAACATAATGGCATTGCAGAAAGAAGTAATATAACCATATTAAACATGGTTAAAAATATGCTTAAACATAATAATATCCCTCATAGTTTTTGGAGTGAGGTAGCCATGACAGTTGTGTATGTGCTGAACGAATGTCCAACCAAAAAAACTTGGCTCCATGGATCTAGAAGAAGCATGGTTAGAAAGCAAGCTCTCATTCAAGTATTTCAAGATATGTGGATCTTTGTGCTACAGACATGTCCCTGACCAAAGGAGAAGGAAGTTGGATGATAAAAGTAAGAAGATGATATTTGTGGGATACAACCCTACTAGCTCATACAAGTTGTAAAACCAAAGAATCAACAAATAACATTCAGCAGATATGTTTATTTTGATGAAGCAGGTTCATGGGAAGAGTTTCAACCTGCATTCAAAATAGATCCTAACATGAAACCTGGATGGGAAGATTCCAATTCAACTGAAGAAACACATCAAGAAGTGAGAGATAATGAACCAAAACTGATTGTTGAAAAACTACAAGGACCAGAAATATTGCAACAAGGCTCAAGGACTATGAAATGTATTCTGATGGTGTTATTACCGAGGAAGGTGATATGCTGCAGCATATGAAACTAATGGTAGACATGGAACCCATCAACTTAGAAGAAGCAATCTCAAAAGAAGTGTGGAGAATATCAATGGAAGAAGAACTCAAAAGCATAGAGAAGAATGACACTATGGAAGTGGTGAATCTGCCTCAAAACAATAGACCAATTGATGTCAAATGGATCTTAAAAACCAAACTTAAGCTTGATGGAAGGCATAAACTATGCTAAAGTGTTTGCCCCAGTAGCAAGGATGAAGACTGTGAGGTCGATTATGTTAATAGCCAGTTGAAAAAATTGGAATTTATGGCAGCTAGATGTCAAATTAGCTTTCCTAAATGGACCACTTGATGAAGAAGTGTTTGTGCTGCAGCCTTTTGGTTTCATATGCAGAGGTGAAGAGTAAAAAGTTTTAAGATTGAAGAAGACCCTCTATGGCATGAAACAAGCTCATGTGGCATGGAATAAAATGATTGACCTATTTAAGTATTAAAAAAAAGTAATTAAGTATATAACATTTAATCTAATTTCTAAATCAAACTAACCATAACATTTTTGCAATTAACAAATTAATTAAAATCAACCTCACACATTCAAATCTTAAGTCCTCTGCCCTTGTGCATTGATGCATTTTCAAATCAAAACTTCTCCACCCCCGATGCGTTGAGAACTTCAAAATCTAAAATCAACAAAACAAACAAACATATTTTAGCCGAACTACGGTGCTCTGATCCTTCAATGAACTTGAGGGTAAGTAGGCATAGAGTTGTGAAACTCTAGCGAGTACAACAATAAAAAATATTTTCTTTGTCCTTCTTTTTAATCAAACATTTTCCTAGATAATGACATATCTCATAAATAAAGTAAGCAGTTAACAAATATGTAAGCAAACATTCCCTTAGGCAAACAATAACCCTGGGATTAGAGACGAATTCCATTGAGTACAATAGAAGTGAGGGGTGCCTAACACCTTCCTTTTGCTTAATCGACTCCCGAACCTAGGCTTTCACACTTAGTTATTAGGTTTTATCATTATTTCCCTATTCCTTAAGAACAAATAAAATATGATGGCGACTATGTAATTTTCCAGCCGCGACAGTTGGCGAATCTATTGGGGACTTTCCTAAAGTGAGTCTAGCCTACCCTTTAGTTCTAGAGTTGTTTGTTTATCTATTTTATTCTTATTTTTATTTAACTTGTTGTTATTCTCTCTTGCATTATTTTATTTATTTATTGCTACTTTCTTTATTATATTTATATCTTGTCACTAACATGCAAGGGTTTCATTTCTGTTTAAGAGCAAGCTCTATATACGAGCTCGAGAAAAAACATAAGTTAAATAAGAGGTCGTCCTGTTTTGGCTACTGTGGATTCTTATCCCATGGGGTCTTTAATGACGACTCTGCCTAGAGTAAATACGTTCAAAGAGTTTGTCATGAGTTGGCTAACACTTCTTCATGATGAAACTTTGAGTTTGATCCATGACTCTAGGGACCTCTTCTAGAAATCGAACACGATAATTCGTTTATATGAAGGCTCCCTATGAGAGACCCTATTGAAATTTTATCATGGAGGGTTATGCCCTATCACGATGAAGTTTCACCTAGGGTCCATGACCTTGGGTTTGTTCTAAAGGCAGCCAAATAAAATTCTAGATCCTACAAGTAAGGGGATTAGGTAGTCTAAACTTAGAGCTAGCATATCATAAGAGGACTGCCTTAGTTAGGTCATGCTTGCATATTACCTTACCTATCCCTAAATTCGTTTGGGTTTCTCATGCCGATCACTATCCCTATCTATAAGGATTCTTCTTAAACAAGGTGTCCTCATATTCGACATTATCCTTAAACCCATATGTGGGTTCTATATCCATCATTATCCTAAACTCGTAGGGGTTTCCTTGTGTCCGTCACTATCCATAAACTCGTAAGGGTTTCCTTTTATGTGTCGCAATCTGTAAACTCATTTGGGTTTTATTAGGTTTATCTTTATCCTAACCCCGCATTGCATTGCATCTCTATGAAAAAACTTTTACCATACCTAAAAACGAAGGACAAATCCATGATATGTTTTTTTACCATGCCTAGAGTAGATACATTTTTTATTAGTAATTCAAATAAAATAAGCATGCATGTTTTTGAGATCAATCCATTCGTATTCACTCTTATGCCATCAATTACCATAATATCAACGGTTTCCCATTTTTGCTTTTTCACCTATTAACAAACTTTGAAGGAGAATGATATAAATAAAAATAACCAAATTTGTTGACGCATGTTTTTTGATAGTAAGACCTGGCTGACGATGTAAGGCATTGTTTCTTTTCCAAAACACTGGAGAAATAAGGAGTTAATATGTAGTCAACCCCCTCGAGCTAGAAGTCAATGTTTCTTTTTCTATTCATAAAAACCCTTAATCTTAACTAAGGGCAGGGTAATTTTTCAATTAAGTTAATGATGCATTCTGATCTCAAAAGAATTATTCCATCTAATAACACGGATAAAAGGCCCAAGCACATCCTCTTCCTCACACACATCAACCAACAAAAAAGGAAGCAGAGAAAAGACAAAGCTCACAATAGCTAACATGGCAGTCACAAATTTCTGAATTCAATGCAAAATCTCACAAGAATTGTTTCAAAGAGAAGTCTGATAAGTCAAAAACGCTGAAAATTACTTAAGCAAAAGTTAGCGCATCCCGATGTACAACAAATTCAAAAGAATTGGTCCATGAGAAAATAGGGATTAAAAAGCAAAAAATAAAAGAAAATACGGAAACAGGCTAGTAAGTGAAAGTAGATGACTGCCACCTCAAGAATCTCATCAGTGCTGGAACCATTACATCTACCTCTATCATCATCTACCAAAATTCTCTTGTAATTGAATTCAATCGTTGAGTTAATTAGATTTAGGAATGGAGATCATCAAGAAGAAGGGGTGGGTCTTAATGAAAATTTGAGCCTTATAACCCTTTTGTTTCACAAACCATGAACCACGTGTCGTACCTCAAAAAATACAATCCTTCGCGATGGACGCGAAAAAATTAGTTCGAACAGAGTCTCCACCGAACTTTGTTCATTCAAAGAAGGAATGGGAAAATATTGATAAAACCTTTAAGAAAGGAAAATGGTCATCGCAACCAAATTCGGGTTCGAGAGTCAATTACGCAAGAGGAAGATATTAGCACCCCTCACGTCTGTTGTACTCAACGGGAACCTCTTAGTCTAATTTTTGATTGAATGTTAGCTAATGTTATTTATTTTCTTCTAAGAGAATAATGCAGAACATAAGAGAAAAAATTTTTGTTTGCTAAGAGTAAACAAGTGGCTTTTTATTAGGGTTATCGCCAAGGATTGAGGCCCTTGTGCCTACGTATCTTCATTTGTAAAAATTGAAAAATCAGAGCGTCCTTAGTTCGTAGGACTACAGGGAAAAAGGTTTAGGTAGAAAAAAGGAAAGGTAGCTCGCCAAGATCTCACAATCCTGTGCCTACGTACCCTCATAGTGCAATGAAGAAGTCAGAGCTCCGTAGTTCGGGGGACTACGGTTGGTTGGTTTGTGTCTTTTACTGAACGAGTGTTTAGGTCGCATTCTAATTGCTAAAAGTTAGCTTGTCTGCTCACGAGGGGGGCTGAAGAACTAGTTTATATACGCGATAGAAGGGGCTAAACAATGTTCTTTGAGAAAAGTTATTTTGCGTTGTGGATCGTATGAAGACGAGGAATTAGTGTCTTGAGAAGTTTCAATCACACGGGGGCGAGAAAAGAGAGTTTGATGTGTTAAAAGTTTTTCTTGGATGACGATTACTTGAATGGCCAAGGAAGGCTCCTCGTATCCAAATAATAAAATAGAAGAATCGAAGAATCGAAGGCTCGAGACTATCTCCCTTTTCATCATTAATTATGAAAGAGTTTAATAGGATTAAAGTGTTTTAAGCGGATGATGAGTACTCGAATGACAGAGGAAGGCTCCTCGTATCCAAGCATTTGGAAGATTGAATAGAAGGCTCTAGAATCTTTCTTTTTCATCTAATTATTTAGGAAAAATATGTTTGATTCAGTTTATTACGAAAAACGGTTTGAAGTGTGAATTGGGTTATAAGTCTTTTAAAGATGACAATTATTTGAATAGTCAGGAAGGCTCCTAGTACCCAAACAATTGAGAAGAGAAATCGAAGGTTCCAGACAATCTCCCTTTTCATCTTTACCAAAATAGTGTTTAAGTAAGGTTTAGTGTTTTAAAGAACGACGAGTGCTTAAATGTCCAAGGAAGGCTCCTTGTATCCAAGGACTCAAGAAGAGAATAGAAAGATCTAAACTCTTCCATTTCGTTTAAGTAATTGTAAAAATGATTTGAGTTTGCGTTCGACGTGTGGGAAGGTTTTGAAATGATTGGATGGGAGAACCTAATTGCGTTAGGAAAGGTTGATGGCGATGCACGAGACAATCGAATTAAAAGATGGGGTAGGGCTTGATACATGGATCAAGAATGCTTGAGGGTTTTGATTTTATTCGTCATGCAAGACAAAATATAAACAAGAAAGTAAAATAAAAGAAAGCGATAAAGCAATTGAATTGAATTTTAATTACAAGTGCACTATCAAAACGAGCTAGTCTTTTAAACGACTAATTAGAAGTAATTAATCTAGTAAGTCTCATTGTAAGAAAGCCCAATAGTAAGCGATGAATGTTGTGTGTGGTGTCCATAAGGTTGATGGTGATGCTTAAGAAGCAATCGACTTACAAGGGTGTAAAAGATGGCTTGATATGAATCGAGAATTATTTTGAAAATGATTTAGGTGATATATGAATCGATTAACAATGGAATAAAGCACACAATCAAAATGAAAGCGATAAAATTATTACACTTCCTGGGAATGGGGGTACATTTTGTCGATGGGGATATGAGATAATGAAACAGTAAAATAGAACCCAATCAACAAGCATAAATAAATCAGTGTAAGTGCACAACAGAATGGTCTCATTGTAAGAAAGCCCAAGAGTAAGCCATGTGAAGAAAATAGCAAAACACAAGTTATATTTACAACATGTTCAATAATTAAATCGAAAGAAGTAAAATCAAAGCTTGCACGGATTAAAATCGGGATGTGAGGATGCGAATCGAAATAACATAACACAAGATCATGCATGATAGTTCCTGGACTGGCTGGAATTTTGGTAAAACAAAGTTTATTCAATGTTGATGTCAAGGTGCTGATGTTGTAACATTGAAGTCTTAACATTGGGCTGTGTTAAGTTGTTAAATGCTGAAGATGGATGTCTGATGTCACACAGGTGATGTTGTAACATCAGACCTGCAGAATTAATAACAGCAGGATATGTTATTAGGGCACGCGTATTAGCTGGAATTGTGGAGAGTGGTTAACTCATTGGATGAGAATATCTTGGGATAGATATTTTCTGTTACATGGGAGATTTGATTGCAGATCTGTTGGAGAATTAAAAGGTTGAAGATTTAAAAAGATTTTAGGGATAAAATCTGTTTTGAAGATTCAGTTTTAATTAACAAATCTGATCAAATATTGTGACAAGTCCAAGCCCAATTCAGGAGCTATATAAAGCGCACAAGACCAAAGGAAAAAGTATAAAAAACATTCAGAAGATCAAGAGCAGAAGGCTTAGTGTCTAGAGTTTGTTTAAAGTGCTTGTATTTACACTATTCTAGGGTTTGAATAGGTGTTAAGTTTCTGTCCTCTCTAAAGCTGTGAAGCAAAGAGAGTTGTTTGAATTGATCGAAACTGTGAAGTAAGATCAAGGGTGCTCAAAGTGGGTTCTTTGAGTGTTTGTAAGGGATTGAGTGGTGTTCTCATACCTAAGTGGTTTCTTAGGTAGGAAGTCATTAGTAGAGTATAAGTTTAGGAGATTGTCAACGGGTCGTTGAGTCTGTAAATTATATCTACAAGTAGTGAATTCCATCCCTGGCTTGGTAGCCCCCAGAGTAGGTTGGTTGTAACCGAACTGGGTCAACAATTCTTGGTGTTATTTTACTGTTATTGCTGTCCATTGTGCAGAGTGTATTGTTGTGACATCACACGTCTGATACCAGAATTTCAATTGGTATCAGAGCAGGCATCCTGTCTGTCTCTGGGTGAGATCTAGGGAAGTTACTTTCTGGTCAAAAGATGGACAAAGAAGTTGGAGGATTCTTAAACAGACCCCCTATTTTGGATGGATCCAATTATGAATATTGGAAGCCAAGGATGGCCACCTTCTTAAAATCCTTGGACAGTAGGGCTTGGAAGGTTGTTATTAAAGAATGGAAAGCTCCTGTCATGTGTGAGAAGGATGATGCTGGCAAAGATAAAGAAGGCACCTCTAAGCCAAAGCCTGAAGAAGAGTGGACCAAGGAGGAAGATGAGCTTGCCCTTGGAAATTCCAAAGCTCTGAATGCCATCTTCAATGGAGTGGATAAGAACATCTTCAGGTTAATCAATACCTGTGAAGTTGCTAAAGAAGCATGGGATATCTTGCAGGCTACTCATGAAGGAACATCTAGAGTCAAGATTTCAAGACTTCAGATTTTAACATCAAAATTTGAAAGCCTGAAGATGAAGGAAGATGAGACTATTCATGATTTCCACATGAGTGTTCTTGAGCTGGCCAATGCATCTAGTGCTCTTGGAGAGAAGATGACAGATGAAAAGCTTGTGAGGAAGATTCTTAGGTCCCTACCTAAGAAGTATAAGATGAAGGTTACTGCCATTGAAGAATCACAAGACATCAGCAAGATGAGAGTAGATGAGCTCATTGGATCTCTTCAAACCTTTGAGCTTGGGTTGAATGAAGAAGAACCAGAAAAGAAGCCAAAGAGTATAGCCCTGGTGTCAAATAATGAAGAAGATAAAGGAAAGAGTTCTAAATCCCAGGAGGATTTATCCCAGGCCATAGTGATGTTGGGAAGACAGTTCACCAAAGTATTCAAGAGAATGAATAATAACTCCAGGCCTAATGTCAAGAACATGACTTCTGACACCAGCAAGAAGGATGAAGAGAAAACTGCCCAAGATAAAGGAGTGAAGTGCTTTGAGTGTGAAGGGTATGGACATGTCAAGAAAGAATGTCCCACCTTCTTGAAAAAGCAAAAGAAGGGCATGACAGTTTCCTGGTCTGACTCTGATAGTGAAAGTGAAGGCGAGTCAGCAAAGCATGTGAGAGCTTTAACAGGAGCTGTGGTTTCTGATGATGATTCGAGTGATGAAGAAGTAACTTATGAGGAGTTGGCATCTACCTATCAAGAGTTGTGTATAAAGAGTGCTGAAATTTGTCAAGAAAACAAGTGCCACAAGCAACAGATTGCTCAGCTAGAGAATGAAAAGTCAGATCTGGAAAATGAAGCGGTGCTAGTTAGAGCTCACCTTGATCAAATGACCAAGTCTGTTAGGATGCTGAGCTGTGGTACAGACACACTTGACAAGATACTTCAGTCAGAAAAAGCTGCTGGAGACAAAGCTGGGATAGGTTATGTGGCTGAGGACAAGGGAACTTCAGAAGGAAGCACTTCAGGTTCAAAGAAGGAAGTGTCACAACTTTCATCTCAACATCAGCCAAAGAAGCAGGATCCTACCCCTAAGAAAGCTAATGGTTCACAACCTAAGAAGATTGAGAAGAAGACTGGTCCCTATCAGAAGAGAAAGCAGCCACAGGGAGCTAGTCAGTATATGCCCCCACAATACCATGAGAGCATGCAAGCTGCTCAAATCAAACAGCACATGTCTCATCAGATGTCTCAACATCAGGACAACTGGTATGGTTATGGGTATGGATACACCAATGCTGTTCCTTATATATATGGAAGAAGAAAGCCAC
Organism: Lathyrus tuberosus; assembly: GCA_022829125.1. Classification (NCBI taxonomy): domain Eukaryota; kingdom Viridiplantae; phylum Streptophyta; class Magnoliopsida; order Fabales; family Fabaceae; genus Lathyrus; species Lathyrus tuberosus. The sequence continues at coordinate 395,474 of JALAZF010000757.1, read as the reverse complement.
ACCATCATGGGAGACAATCCAGGAAAAAGCATTCTCAGCCGTCTTATGGGAGAAGATATCAACAGAATAGATGGCAGGGCTGTTATGGTAGGAGGAGACCACATCATGGATGGCAGCATAGGCAATCTCATCATGGCAGAAGATTCAGAGATGAAAGGGTGAGATGCTATTATTGTGGAAGATATGGACATATGTAGTACTCTTGTTACAAGCTGCATGGATACCCTCAGCCTCAAAACAGATGGAGAGAGCACATACCCAAAATTGTTAAACAATGGGTACCTAAGGAGAAGGTGAAGTGCTTATTGGCTCTCATGGGTGATAAAGAAGGAACATGGTATTTTGACAGTGGGTGTTCCAAGCACATGTCTGGATGTAGATCCATGTTTGATGATCTTAGACCTTGTCCCTCTCATGAAGTCATATTTGGCAATGGAGGAAAAGGTGTTGTTGCAGGAGTTGGGAAAGTGCAAGGTGATGGTAGACCTGAACTTGACAATGTTATGTTTGTCAAGGGCTTAAGTGTAAATTTGATCAACATAAGCCAGTTGTGTGATGAAGGTTACAGGGTAAACTACACTAAGGATGGGTGTGTGGTTTCTGATGAACATAATCAAGTTATTATGAAGGGTACCAGAACCAAAGACAACTGCTATCAGTGGACTTCTCTTGAAGGGAATTCAACTAATGATGTTGATGTCATAACATCAGACTATGACATCAGGATGCTGAAAGGACACTCAAAGTTAATAAGTTCAAATGTGAATGTTTCAAAGGAAAGTCTTTATGGAGGGAGAAAATTAGTAATTGGTCTTTAAATACTGAAAAGCTGGCGCCATACCTCAGAACATCATTCTCTAGTGCAGCAAGGTCACGGTTCATCAAAGAGTATTTCTTCCTTCCATTCGTCGTCCTTCACAAGAAGGATCATCTGACCTCATACTGCCTCAAGGGAACAATGTCAAACCTGACGTCTTCTTCATCAAAGAAATCTGGCGCTCAAAGCTCTTCGCGAGATAAGGCTAGGGTTTCTTCAGAAGAGGGATTTGCAGGAGAAGCTTTGAATATAGAACCTATCTCAGTGATGCTCCCAAAATCAGGTACTTCTAGACCCACTAAACTAACTCCTAAGAGACCTGCTACTATTTTCGAGAATCCTGAAACAAAGAAGGTTGTTACGAGTGTGTTATTTGGGGATAAAACTGTGCCGAAATCATCTACGTCTCAGACTATTGAAGAGAAGTTTGATGTAGACAAAAGGATGGGTAATCTTGCCTCAAAGATTCTAGACAAAGGCATCCCTGTCAAAGGAATTTCAATCCCACTGAATCGGATGCCAGCTGAGAAAGACAACATGCAGGAAGGTAAGTCAAGTCTTCAACAACTTGCAATGACAGCTATTGAAGATGCTGATCAGAGTGAAGACATGGACGAAGAAATAAATGAAGAGGAGGTTAGAACATCGCTTAGCAGGGATGCTGAGACTACTGATGTAATTGATGTTGATAACTTGTCTGATAATGAAGTCATTGGAAGAGCAGTGCCTGGTCTGTCCAAGAGACTAAGAACAAGAAAAGGAAAGATGGTTGAATCGTCTTCAAAGAAAGCTTCTGATGTGAAGAGGAAAAAGACGGTTGGGCCAACAAAAGCATGGAGTAAGGTTGATGCAAATCCCAGAAAAAGGAAGCTAATGGAATAATCCGAATCAGAGTATGATGTTGAGGATGATGTGCAAGACATCACTCCTGTCAGAAAGACAATCTTGAAGAGAATTGCTGACAAGATCCCTGAGGTTCCGGTTGATAACATTTCATTCCATTATGCAAGCAGTGCGTCGATGTGGAAGTTCATCTGTCAAAGAAGACTCGCTCTTGAGAGAGAGATTGGGAAAGAAATTATGGAGATTAAAGAAATCATAGAGGTGATTAAGGCTGCTGGTCTGATGAAGACGGTTCATGGGTTCTCCGAGTGCTATGACAGCTTGGTTAAGGAATTTGTGGTAAATATTCCTGTAAAGATTTCAGACAAAAGCAGTGTGGATTACATGAAAGTGTTTGTGAGAGGAAAATGTGTTGATTTTTCTCCTGAAGTTATAAACAAGTATCTAGGAAGAAAGGATGAAGTATTTGCTGAGCTAGAGGCCACTGAGAATGATGTCTGCAAGGAATTAACTACTGGTCAAGTTAAGGTGTGGCCCTTGAAAGGGAAACTCCCAACCAGCAAACTCAGTGTTAAGTATGATGTCTTACACAGAATTGGAGCCGCAAATTGGGTGCCTACCAATCATAAAACCACAATAGCTGTGGGACTAGGGAGGTTTATTTATGCTGTGGGTACTAAGAAGAAATATGACTATGGAGCATATGTGTTTGAGCAGACTGCAAGACATGCCACCACTAATGCTATCAAACTGCCTATAGCATTTCCTTCGCTCATCTGTGGAGTTATGATGAAATAACATCCAGGCATCTTAACAAGTTCAGACACAGCATGTCAGAGGAAATCAAATTTATCTTTGCATCCCAAACTGTTTGCTGGGAGCCATGTTCCAGACATTGTTGAAACATCAAGCTCTGGGATCAAGAAGGTCAGTACAAAATCTGAACTGATTAAAGAGTTAAGGGCGACCTGCAAGGATCTTGACATGGTTATCAAGACCAGCACTGACAGAAAAATGAAGATTGAGCAGATGGTTAAAAACTTGGAACAGGGGAAAGACAATGGTGACACTGAGGACTCCAGGTCAGATGAGGGTGAAGAAGATGCTGATGGTACCAGCTCGAATGAAGACTAATCTCTATCTACTGTCCTTAGATATTAGTTTTGTATTAGTTTAGTTTTTGCTTTGTAGGTTTTGTAACTTGAATATTGTGCTGGTTTATGCACTGTTTATGTTTTTAGTTTCCTTCTATGATTTGTTTTGCTTGGTTACTAACTGAGAGGCTAACAATGAGAGCTAGGGTATACTGACTATAGTTAATAGGGCTTCTTATAGAAGCTTGCCTAATTGTGGCTAAAAAGGGGGAGAAAATAGCCAAAATAGTCAAGAGTTTTATTGCCATATGCTGCTGATGTGATGCAGAGATTAAGGGGGAGATAGATGCTGCTAAAAGGTGTTTAGTTGAAAAGTGGTGATGCAGTTATTGAGGAGGAGTATTGAAGATATCATGACTTGTGAAGAGTGCAGCCAAGCCGACATCTAGGGGGAGTAAATTACTGCACATAATGAGCTACTGAACAGCTGTGATGCTGGTTCATGTTTTAGAGAGGGAGCACCAATTGGCTGCTGTCAATAATGAAGATGGTGCTGCAGCAGATCAAGTGATGAAGACTTTGATAGATTATCAAACTGCTGCTAATAAGTTTCAAATTTCTGAAGATTATTCCGCTGCTGAAATCTCTGAAGGTGCAGAGTGCAGAAGTTATTTGCAGAGTGCAGAGAGTGTTTTAGCCAAAATTAGCCAAAGGGGGAGATTGATAGTTCCTGGATTGGCTGGAATTTTGGTAAAACAAAGTTTATTCAATGTTGATGTCAAGGTGCTGATGTTGTAACATTGAAGTCTTAACACTGGGCTGTGTTAAGTTGTTAAATGCTGAAGATGGATGTCTGATGTCACACAGGTGATGTTGTAACATCAGACCTGCAGAATTAATAACAGCAGGATATGTTATTAGGGCACGCGTATTAGCTGGAATTGTGGAGAGTGGTTAACTCATTGGATGAGAATATCTTGGGATAGATATTTTCTGTTACATGGGAGATTTGATTGCAGATCTGTTGGAGAATTAAAAGGTTGAAGATTTAAAAAGATTTTGGGGATAAAATCTGTTTTGAAGATTCAGTTTTAATTAACAAATCTGATCAAATATTGTGACAAGTCCAAGCCCAATTCAGGAGCTATATAAAGCACACAAGACCAAAGGAAAAAGTACAGAAAACATTCAGAAGATCAAGAGCAGAAGGCTTAGTGTCTAGAGTTTGTTTAAAGTGCTTGTATTTACACTATTCTAGGGTTTGAATAGGTGTTGAGTTTCTGTCCTCTCTAAAGCTGTGAAGCAAAGAGAGTTGTTTGAATTGATCGAAACTGTGAAGTAAGATCAAGGGTGCTCAAAGTGGGTTCTTTGAGTGTTTGTAAGGGATTGAGTGGTGTTCTCATACCTAAGTGGTTTCTTAGGTAGGAAGTCATTAGTAGAGTATAAGTTTAGGAGATTGTCAACGGGTCGTTGAGTCTGTAAATTATATCTACAAGTAGTGAATTCCATCCCTGGCTTGGTAGCCCCCAGAGTAGGTTGGTTGTAACCGAACTGGGTCAACAATTCTTGGTGTTATTTTACTGTTATTGCTGTCCATTGTGCAGAGTGTGTTGTTGTGACATCACACCTTAACATCACACGTCTGATACCAGAATTTCAATGCAAAGCAAAATGAAATCAAGAGGTGCAAGAAAAACCCTCGGTAATGTGCTAAAAGTCGGTTTGTGCATATCGACAACAAATGAAATGTCGTATGCAAGGGTCATAATGCGGCAGAATACTATCAATATATCCATAAAATAATTGGGGAATAATGACATGGGAAGTGTTAGAACAAGATTTGGTTCTGCCAGATATCTCTAAGTTTTGATAATAACAAAGTTGTATTTGTGTGAGAATAATTTTTGTACTCTAACGTTTATTTTCTGAAGAATGAGCAAATAGGATCTAACTCTGACAAAGAAAGCTCTGACTCTGATAGAGATCATGCGCAACGTCACTCTGGTTTGACCAAAAGTCACTTATGCGCCAAAGAAGCAAGTTTGCTTCTGATCTACTCAATTTTAGAATGATTCTAAGAAGACAATATGTTGTTGCTGCAATGTTCTCTTGAATTCTGCCTCTGAATATGACTCTGATGATTATCTTTTGAAGACTAAGTGTTGAAGACTCCGAAGACAAGGTTCTGCTGAACAACGTTCAGAAGACTCTGAAGACTTAAGTTTTTGAAGACTAAGTGCTGAAGACTCTGAAGACAAGGTCTGCTGAACAACGTTCTGAAGACTCTGAAGACTTACGTTTCTGATAACCAAGGACTCTGAAGGCTGAGTGCTAAAGACTCTGAGGACAGGGTTCTGGTGAACAAGTTCTGAAGACTCTGATGACTCAAAACTCTGAAGACCTGGTAATCAACTCTTCTGCTTATGCTTCAACCATATCTATTCAGAAGCCTTTGATGAACAGAAGAAGATGAAACATTTACGAGGGAAAATAGTACATAGTACATATCAAACATGTTCTTTTCCAATACCATTCCACTACCAGACAACTTTTGTGTATGATTTTCATCCCTGCATAACGACATTATTTCAAGTTGCTAGCAATCTTAATGATATTCCCGAACAGTAAAGTACCACAATACAAAGCAGGAAACATTGTTCTTACTGTATAGATTTTCTTTAAGTTACTTGAGCTATTCATAGTGTTTATATCAACTTGTGTAGAAGCAATTAATTATAAACATTATTTTTGTTCAAATAATTGTTTCTATTCCTTATGGGACCAGTTGGGTCAGAATCCTTAAAAAGAGACTGTTAGTCTTTGATTGTTAGTCACCAGCAGTTGCTAGTGCAGTGTAATCAGTTAATTATAGTGGATTAAGTCCTTGTGTATAAGGCAAAATCACCTTGGCGGGTGGACTGGATTAACTTGATAGTTTTCAAGTGAACCAGGATATATCGTGTGTCTTTCTCTCTTGTTAGTTTCTTTGTGATCTTTGTTTGAGTTTTACGAAAAGCTTTCATTTTTGAAAACCTAATTCAAACTCCCCTTTCTTGTGTTTTCTCACACCTTCAATTGGCATCAGAGCTCCGGTTCTGATTGTGGTAAAAGTTTTATCAACACTTCACCGTGTTCAGTACCAATCCAGTATTTGTGTGAGATATCATGGCTGCAACCAATGCTAATCCTATTCAAGACGAGAAAGATCATTATAGTGCAAAACCGCCAGTCTTTGATGGTGAAAAGTTTGACTACTGGAAAGATAGAATTGAAAGTTTCTTTCTTGGTTTCGATGTAGATCTTTGGGATCTTGTAGTAGATGGCTACACTCACCCAGTTGATGCTACAGGAGTAAAAGTGTCTAGAAGTGCTATGACCAACCAACAGAAGAAATATTACAAGAATCATCACAAGGCAAGAACTATATTGCTAAATGATATCTCTTATACTGAGTATGAGAAGATAACAAATAGAGATACTGCCAAATCCATTTTTTATTCTCTGAGAATGACTCATGAAGGAAATGCTCAAGTTAAGGAGACAAAGGAGTTTGCCCTAATCCAGAAATATGAGGCATTCAGAATAGAGGATGATGAAACAGTTGAGACTATGTTTTCAAGGTTTCAAATGCTAGTCACGGGACTTAAAGTTCTGGAAAAAGGATACTCAACTGCTGATCACGCTAAAAAGATCATCATAACCCTTCCCAAGAAATGGAGACCCATGGTAATAACTCTAAAGCTATCCAAGGATCTTAACAACATAAGTCTTGAAGAACTTGTTAGTTCTTTAAGAAATCATGAGTTAGAGTTGGAAGAAGATGAACCTCAGAAGAAAAGTAAATTTATTGCTCTTAAGTCTAAACCTGAAAAGGCAAAGGCTTATCAAGCTGAGGAAGAATCAGAATATTCTGATGAAGAATCAGAAGATGAGTTGTCGCTTATCTCTAGAAGGATCAACAAACTCTGGAAGCATAGGCAAGGAAACTTCAGAGGATCGAGAAGAAACAAAGGCTGCTCTGAGTCATCATCTGGACAGAAGAAGCAGAACTCTGGAAAAGAAGTTATCTGCTATGAGTGTAATGAGTCAGGTCATTACAAGAACGAGTGTCTAAAGCTTAAGAAAGACAAGAAGCCTAAGAATAACTTCTCCAAAGCTAAGAAGGGACTCATGGCAACTTGGGATGACTCTGATTCTAAAGAAGAAGATTCTTATGAAGAACAAGCAAATGTTACGTTAGTGGCAACAACAGTTGACGTTGAAGTCTCTGGAGAACCAGAAGACAAAATGCTATCAGAACCAGAATCAGACTCATACTCTGACTCAGAGGTATTATCTAAACTCTCTCGTTGTAAATGAGTCGTGTTTTTCAGAAATGCTGGAAAAATATCAAACTCTTCAAAGTAAATATAAGGATCTTAAAAAATCCCATGTAATTGCTTCTGAAGCAAGAGATAAGCTTGAAAAGAATAATTCTTCTCTAAATGAAAATATTTTTTCTTTAAAAAATAGTAATTGTGCTTTGAAAAGAAAAATCTGAAAATTAGAAGAAGAATTAACCTCCAATGTCTCTAACACCAGTTGTGTCAACAAGTATGATAGAGCATTCCAGCACTTTCTGGCTAAAAGCATAGATAGAAGCATAATAGCTTCCATGATCTATAGAGTTAGAAAAAATGTCTAGAAAGGTTTGGGGTGTACAGAAACATTTGAAATTGACGAAAGTCAGCCTGTAAAACCAAAACCTCTCTATGACTATTTTGTGCCTTCTGGAACTGAGCTAGTTTGTTCTGAGCTTGCACAGAAACCCCCACCGACACAGAAATCTATATCTAAAGCTAAATATCATGCATAAATTCCAATTGATTATCCCATTACACATAAGCCCAAAGTTGTCAAACACTCTGGGAAAACTAACAAAAGAGGACCCAGAAAGTGGGTACCTAAGGACAAGATAGTCTATGTTGCAGATATCCTTAGCAGCTCAGTTGAAACACCAGTCATGGTACCTGGACAGTGGTTGCTTGCGACGCATGACAGGAAGAAGGCATATGTTCCAAACTCTGGAACTTAAGCCTGGAGGCTTCGTTGGTTTCGGAGGAAACCAAAAGGGAAACATCATTGGCTCTGGAACTGTTGGTAATGGTAACCTTCCTTCTATTGCTGATGTTCTTTTGGTCGATGGTTTGATGCATAACTTGTTGTCAATTAGTCAACTTAGTGACAATGGTTATGATATCATCTTTAATCAAAAGTCCTGTAAGGCTGTTAGTCAGAAAGATGGCTCAATCCTTTTTATTGGAAAGAGGAAAAACAACATTTACAAGATTAGACTTTCTGATCTCTGTGAACAGAATGTCAAATGCTTAATGTCTGTTAATGAGGAGCAATGGGTATGGCATAGACGTTTAGGCCATATTACCATGAGGAGGATTTCTCAGCTAAATAAGCTTGAACTTGTCAGAGGCTTACCAAATCTGAAGTATTCTTCAGATGCTTTCTGTGAAGCATATCAGAAAGGAAAGTTTTCTAAAACTTCCTTCAAAGCAAAAAATGTTGTGTCCACCTCTAGACCGTTAGAACTTCTTCACATTGATTTATCTGGACCAGTGAAAACTGCTTCAATTAGTGGAAATAAGTATGGATTAATTATTGTTGATGACTATAGTCGTTGGACATGAGTAAAATTCTTGAAACACAAGGATGAGTCACATTCTGTGTTCTCTACCTTTTGATCACAAGTGTAAACAGAGAAGGATTGCAAAATGTCAGAGTCAGAAGTGATCATGGTAGAGAATTTGAGAACAGATACTTTGAGAATCTTTTTGATTCCCATGGCATTTCCCATAATTTCTCCTGTCCCAGAACTCTAGAACAGAATGAAGTAGTGGAAAGAAAGAATATGACTTTGCAAGAAATGACTCGTACCATGATCCAAGAAACTGACATGGCTAAGCACTTTTGGGCAGAGGCAGTACATACAACATGCTATATTCAGTATAGGATTTCTATCAGACCTATTTTGGGTAAGACTCCTTATGAATTGTGGAAGAATAGAAAACCCAATATCTCGTATTTTCATCCTTTTGGCTGTATTTGTTTTATGTTGAATACTAGAGAGAATCTTGGCAAGTTTGACTCTAAAGCTCAAAAGTGTTTACTGTTGGGATACTATGAACACTCTAAAGGCTACAAAATCTATAAAACAGAAACAATGATTGTTAAGGAATCAATTCATGTCAGATTTGATGACAAGCTTGACCTTGAAAAGTCAAAGCTAGTTGAAAAGTTTGCAGATTTGAAGATTACTTTATCAGAATCCAAGGAGGAAGATTCTAAGGAAGGATACAAAGATGCAGATTCTCCATAATCATATACAACGTTACCAGAAGCAGCAAATAGTCCATCTCATCAGAAGATAAATAGACTAAAGATTTCTCATTCTGAAGAACTAATTTTGGGAGACAAAGCTGATCCAGTCAAAACTTTTTCATCGTTCAAAACTTCTGAAGAAACTCTTCTGAGTTTGGTGTCTCTGATAGAGCCAACATCAGTTGATGAAGCTCTTAGGGAGAATGAGTGGATTCTGGCCATGCAAGAAGAGCTGAATCAATTCACCAGAAATGATGTCTGGGATCTTGTTCAGAAAATAAAAGGTGTCCACATCATTGGAACAAAGTGGGTATTCAAAAACAAGTTAGATGAGAAAGGTGAGGTCGTAAGAAACAAAGCACGACTGATAGCACAAGGTTATAATCAGCAAGAAGGGATAGACTATACAGAAACCTTTGCATCAGTTGCCAGGTTAGAATCTATTTATCTTTTAATTTCCTTTGCTGTGAATCATGACATTACTTTATATCAGATGGATGTAAATAGTGCATTTTTAAACGGGTATATTTCTGAAGAAGTGCATGTGCACAACCTCCTGGGTTTGAAAGTTTTGAAAACCCATATTTTTTTGTCAAACTTAAAAAATCGTTATATGGTTTGAAACAGGCTCCTAGAGCTTGGTATGAAAGGCTAAGTAACTTTCTTTTGGAAAATGACTTTACCAGAGGAAAAGTGGATACAACCCTCTTTTGCAAAACCTTTAAAAATGACATTCTGGTTATTCAAATCTACATTGATGATATTATATTTGGTTCTGCTAATACTTCCTTGTGCAAGGAATTTTCTAAGTTAATGCAGGCTAAATTTGAAATGAGGCCGATGGGAGAACTCATATTATTTCTAGGAATTCAAATTGATCAACGTCTAGAAGGAACATACATTCATCAGAGCAAGTATGCAAGAGAAATTCTGAAGAAGTTCAATATGTCAGAAAGTAAACCTACAAAGACTCATATGCATCCAACATGCATTTTGGAGAAAGAAGAAGTAAGTAATAAGGTTTGTCAGAAGCTCTATTGTGGTATGATAGGCTCTCTTCTATATTTGACTGCTTCTCGTCCAGATATTTTGTTCAGTGTATGTCTTTGTGCTCGTTTCTAATCAGATCCAAGGGAAAATCACTTAACAGTTGTTAAGAGAATCCTAAGGTATCTAAAAGGAACAACTAACCTTGGCTTGATGTGTAAGAAAACATCAGAGTACAAGCTTTCTGGTTATTGTGATGCAGATTATGCTGGAGACAGATTAGAAAGGTAAAGTACTTCTGGAAACTGTCAGTTTCTGGGGAATAACCTCGTCTCTTAGGCAAGCAAAAGACAATAAACAATTGCACTCTCAACTGCAGAAGCAAAATATATCTCAGCATCACTGTGCAGTACTCAGATACTCTGGATGAAGAATCGACTAGAAGATTATCAGATACACGAGAGTAACATTCCTATCTTCTGTGATAATACTTCTGCTATTTGTTTATCTAAGAATCCTATTTTGCATTCTAGGGCAAAACATATTGAAATAAAACATCACTTTTACGTGACTATGTTCAGAAGGGTACTTTTCAGTTAAAATTTGTGGATACAGACCACTAGTGGGTTGATATTTTCACAAAACCCCTTGCTGAGGATATATTCGTATTCATTCTGGAAAATCTATTTATAAAACCGTGTCCAAAATGAGTAGATGATAGTTTGATATGTCAAGTCACCAGATCTTCTAAAATATGATTCTGATGTTAAGCAAATTGTTTTATTATTTCTTTTATGTCTTTCTGATTAACGATACTTCTACATATTAGAAGATGTCCTGATCAAAAACTCGTCCAGTCAGATACCTCTTGGTATTCTTGACTTTAGGGAATATCAAACGTGTTCTCTTGAAACAAACGACTATGATTATTTGTGACACCTGTCCAAAATCAAATCATACTTTTCTGTTGAAGAGACACCTCGAGCGTTGTGATTTCGTGAGACTAGGTTTCAAGTAATTATTTCTTATTACTCCCACCTTTTCATAATCATCATTATTTTTGTTATAAATACTCACTCTCCCACCTTTACACACTACGCTACTTTCACTTCCCACACTTTTTCTTAGAAACCCTAAAAATCTTTTGTGCTCCGTAAACTCCATCATCTTCATCAATGGCTGAATCATTTCAAACTCTCTCTGAATCTCAACTACTTGGATATCAGTTCACTATTCCATAGAAATGTCCTATCACTCTCAACACGCCGGTAGCTGATCTTCGTGTTCTTTGTGAAACCATGGTGGACTTCAAAAATCTAAAGGATAATGGATGTGATCTTACTCAAACACTTGATTTCCAAGGCTGGAATGGTTTCTTTAAAAGACTGCAAGGATCCACCTTTCTTATCTTGGTTAACGATTTATGGATTCATGCAACTACTAGTAAGAATGTCATCGTTTCCACTGTGTTTGGAAGATGAATCATCATTATAGAAAAGACTATTTGTGATTTAATCTCTCATGATGGAAAAGGGCTAAGAATCTTCAATGTTCAAGCAGATAAGCAAAGGAAAGCCAAAGTCACCGCTTCTATCTTTAAAGAAGGAACTGTTCTGGATTTTATGAAGGATCCTTCCTCATAGTTCTTAAAAGTCTCTCTAAGAGTTTGGTTCAAAATCATGTTAGGAAGTATTTACCACCGTCATCCTACTCATTCGTCTGATTACATCAATCTGTCACAGAAGTCTGTTCTATACTTCCTGTTGAAAGGAAAGAAGATACATCTCTCGTTTATCCTATTCAGTTTTCTGAGAGAGTCAATAGTAAACTCAAGATTGGCTAAGGAAACTCAAGATCAAGATGAGAGAGAAGCTGCTGAAAACTGTACCTCTGATCCAGTGTTGAAGACTCTAGAAAATATTCAGAAGGAGCAAGAGTTGTTCAGAGCGAGAATGGCCAAGCAAGATGAACTCACTTCCATCATTCAGAATGCACTTGCTCAGATCCTTCAGAGGCTCCCTCCTCTTTCTCAACCTTAGGCACCTTTCTAGGCTACCCCTTAGTTTTCTTTGTCTGTTTGTTTATCCTATTTTGTACTATGGTTTCCCTTTCTGGATTACCCTTTTTGATTATGACAAAAAGGGGGAGTATATTAATGGAAAATTATTTTGATAAATATCTTGTCTCTGAATCATAACTCTGACATTCTAACACTTTAATTGCACAATTTTTTTTCTTAGAATGCTTTTCAGGAACAATATTTATATATTGGCAATCTGGCTCTGATATAACCAATCAGACTCAGTTATCAGACTCCATTACCACTATAATTAAGCTCTGATATTCTGGATCTGACTAGATCCTTGTAATCAGGCTCTGGTATCCCTAATCTGATAAGATTTTTTTTAAGTCTTAGATTCAGGGGGAGCTTGATAAAGGGAAGTTAATTCTAAACTTATCTTTGTCATTTCCTATAAATTATCTTCGTACAAAATTGCTTTATCAAAATACATTGTTTTGTCATTATCAAAAAGGGGGAGATTGTTAGAACAAGATTTGTTTCTGCCAGATATCTCTAAGTTTTGATAATAACAAAGTTATATTTGTGTGAGAATAATTTTGGTACTCTAACGTTTGTTTTCTGAAGAATTAACAAACAGGAATTGACTCTGCTAAAGAAAGCTCTGACTCTGATAGAGATCATGCGCAACGTCACTCTGATTTGACAAAAAGCCGCTTCTGCGCCAAAGAAGCAAGGTTGCTTCTGATCTACTCAATTTTAGAAAGATTCTATGAAGACAATATGTTGCTGCAGCAATGTTCTCTTGAATTCTGCCTCTGAATATGACTCTGATGATTATCTTCTGAAGACTAAGTGCTGAAGACTCTGAAGACAAGGTTTGCTGAACAACGTTTTGAAGACTCTAGAGACTTAAGTTTTTGAAGACTAAGTGCTGAAGACTCTGAAGACAAGGTTCTGCTGAACAACGTTCTAAAGACTCTGAAGACTTAAGTATCTAATAATCAAGGGCTCTGAAGACTGAGTGCTAAAGACTTTGAGGACAAGGTTCTGGTGAACAAGTTCTAAAGACTCTGATGACTCAAAACTCTGAAGACCCATAAATTAACTCTTCTGCTCATGCTTCAACCATATATATTCAGAAGCCTCTGATGAACAAAAGAAGAAGAAACGTTTGCGAGGGAAAATAGTACATAGTACATATCAAACACGTTCTTTTCCACTACTCTGATTTGGTGGTACAAAGGACAACTTTTGTGTACGACTTTCATTCCTGCATAACGACATTATTTCAAGTCACTAACAATCTTAATGATATTCTTGATCTGCCCTCCAACGAATCTCTTTCTGGCTATATAAAGACTTGATGACTTGAAGAAAAAAAGAGAGACACATACGTGAATAGTAAAGCACCACAATACAAAGCAGGAAACATTGTTCTTACTGTATAGATTTTCTTTAAGTTACTTGAGCTATTCATAGTGTTTATATCAGCTTGTGTAGAAGCAATTCATTGTAAACATTAATTTTGTTCAAATAGTTGTTTGTATTCCTTAAGGGACCAGTTGGGTCAGAATCCTTAAGAAGAGACGGTTAGTCTTTGATTGTTAGTCACCAGCAGTTGCTAGTGCAGTGTAATCAGTTGATTATAGTGGATTAAGTCCTTGTGTATAAGGCGAAATCACCTTGGCGGGTGGATTGGATTAACTTGATAGTTTTCAAGTGAACTAGGATATATTGTGTGTCTTTCTCTCTTGTTAGTTTTTTTGTGATCTTTGTTTGAGTTTCACAAAAAGCTTTCATTTTTGAAAACCTAATTCAAATCTCCTTTTCTTGTGTTTTCTCACACCTTTAGGAAGTGTCAAATCCATGGATTAAAATACGATTTTTAACAATGAAAAAATTCAAAGAAACCAAGCAAAAATCCATCAAGTATCGCATTTTTTTACACAATTAAAGGGCATTTTTGCAATGGTTGTAATCAGGGCAAAAATAAGTGAAAAAAATAAAATAAAAATTGAATTGTAAAGATAATGTCACAAATAAGAAGAATACATTAAAAAATTCATTAAAAAATCATTATAATGGCTAAAAATAAAGGGAACCAAAATTAAAAAAAAAAGTGAAAAAGGAATGAAAAATATGAACAAAAAATAGGAAATAGTGACACGCAGGAGTAGAATCGGTGGTTGGGAGGCTAGGGTCTCAATCACTCCACCAGGCTTGTTTAGTTGAAATCTAATTGCTTTCAATAATATATATAAAAAGAAAGGCGCCGAGAATAAAAAATAAACAAAATGAAATATATTGTTCTTTTTCTCTTAAATGCAACAACATAAATTTATTACAAATTATAGGGGGTGTTATGATTAATGGGTCAAATATACATGAAAAAAGAAAAAAAATGCCCAATACTTCTAACTTCATTTTTTATGATGACATGTAATGTTTAAAATGAAGAAAAAAAGAAAATAGAATAAAAACTAGCAAACAACAAGTTAAATCTTATATAAAAAAATTGTAAAAGTAAAACAATGAATATTTACTACTAGATCCGTTCCTTTTTAAGTGTCACTTTTTGATTTTTTACACATACCAAGAAAGCTAATCAACATTACTATTTTTTATACAATAATTATCTTTTTACCTATAATACCCTTACTTATTTATTACATTTATTTTACTTTTTCTCTCTCTTCAATAAATACATAGGGTTAATTTTGATAAAAGTGCAATCAATATTTCCTTAAACCTAGCAAGTGACAATTAAAAAGAAACAAAAAATTATCCTAAAAGTGACACTTAAAAAGAAACGGAGGAAGTAGAACATTGCATGAAAACGAGATGATGATGCCCGACGAGTCCACCAAGTTTCCATTTTGATAAAAAAAATTGAAATATGCTTGTTATGGAAATTGCAAAGACCAAATCCCTCTTCAATTTTTTAAATGTAAATAAAAAAATTTCTAACATCTCTCATTCCAATCCAAACAAAATAACAAAAGCAAAGCAAATGCCATGTCATTTTCTAAACATACACACAAAATAATTCACTTGACTTTTATATAATAGTAATGCAGAGAAGCAACACACAAACCCACTTAAAATATAAAGAAATCAAATGGGTCACTTTAAGCCATGCAACAACAATAACATAATAACAGTCAGAAAACCATGATAATTTTTCCTTCCTCACTCTTCTCCTTTTCTTTTCCAAGCTCAATATATATATATTATAAATGACTAAACCATTTAAACAAAATCAAACAAACTTCAATGAGAATCACATAAAATTAGGATGAAAGTGAAAGTTACTGAATACAAATGAGTGAAGTTCAAACACGAACACGATAGCCGTCTGACCCGTCTCCGAAAAGGTGGCTCACAGAGAATTCAATTGGTAGTCCGTCGGTCAGTTCTTTTATCGTCACTTGTTGAAGATGGGATGAAATTTCGGTTGCCGGATCTTTGTTGCAGCAGTGGCGAAATAGAAGTTTGGTCACAATTGTCAGAGTGATGTGGTTTCATGTGATTGAGTTATGGTGGAAAATTTGATTTGAATTAACTTATGGTGGTTCAATGGTGTTAGGGGATGAATAAGATGTGATGAAGCTCAAGATTCTGGTGTTGTTCAGAAATGGCGGAAGGAGTTTACGGAGGTATGTAGATGGGATTATGGTTGTTTGGTGAAAGAAGAAGAGGGAGGTTATGGTAGTAAATGGAAAAATTATGCAGAGGGAGTTTTCATTTTTCTTTTGTAGTAATAATAGAGAGAGAGCGAGTATATGGAGTGAGTTATGCAAGGAAAATATGGAGAGGAGAGTGGTGGTAATATTTGCAGCAATGCTATTCTTACACTGCACCTTACACCTACACCGTATGTTCGTACGGTACGGAAAACAATATTCATCGTCCGTACATGAACAATAAATACGTACGGATACACTATTCATGTACGGACGATACTATTCATGTACGCCCAAAACTGTTCCATTACTATTCATGAACAGTAACTTTAAAGTAATAAAGCAAAATTGGTTAATACGATGTAAAAACTTGGTTAATACTGTAACGCCCACATATACATACATACATTAAAGCATATATTATACATGAATTGTACGTTTGGTACTGAAATATACAATAAGTTCCTAGTAAACACATTATAGGTATACCTGCCCAAAAGACTAAATACAAATAACTACGACATAGTATATCTACAAGATGTTCTAATGACAAATACTAAGAACTAGATCAATACAATGATCTCAAAATAAAACGCCATATCGGAAGCCATGCCATCTCAAAAGCTACGATCTGTAGGGAAAATGTCAAACCACTTTATCGTTACCCTTCGCCGAACCTGCAGAACCTGCGATGTAAACAACAACAGTGGGGTGAGATACATCAAATCTCAGTGAGTTCGCTATCTTATAGTCCTCTCGGCTTTACAAGGTTCTAATATCCTAACTCAAGTCAAAAGGGAAGGGAAAAGACTTTGAGTATGCACACGCCATATAAGCATTCACACTTGTGAGCCTGTTAACTCACAATAGTACCAAAGTAAATCCTGAGCCTGTTAACTCAAGAATCTCGCTAATCAATAACCGTACCAAGGCATCCCCTGTTCCCGTCCGCTTCTACGTCTAGAAGACGAACCGAGTAATGGATCCTCGTATTTACTTGGCATACGAATTGGATTCGGGATCATCGGCCTGTTAACCGTGAACCGTCACTTCTTATGGCCTGTTAACCATCACAAGTCTCTTTACCCATAGGCTCCAATCGTACTATACGCGGGAATCAAACCTGCCAAGTAATTGTGCATACGTTTCAGAGGAGGTGCTCAAGTCTCATGAAACTACACCGCAAGATCAATCGGTTATGATTACTAGACACACGCCTCGGCCTCTTTTGCACGAGCGTTGTCACCATGTCGTTTACACACTTTCGATATCATTTACGGTAATGTTCCTCACTCTACCTATTCATATTTTAACATGCATATATATTCCAACATGTTTAACAATAATAACATAGGCATGTAATCATCAATCACATAATGGAACACCAAAATTCAACATACCACAATTTATACCAATTTATGGTTCCCTCCGATTCATTTAATCAGGCAATAACTAGATATTTCTCACTACCATCAGCTAGAATATGTTCTTAGCTTCACAACGATACCAAGAATACGCAAAACGGATATCCGAGTCAAAAGTTATGCAAGAAACAAAAAGGATGTTCTGCTACGTTCGCATTGCGAATAAGCCAGCGAATGCTCGCTACTTCATTCGCAGTCCGAAGCGTCCAGCGAACGCCTAGCCAACACTTGTTCGCTGCCCCATTCGCAGTGCGAACGCTGGCGAACCAAGGCAGTAGCAAAAACAACGTAAGGTTCGCAGTGCGAACCACTGGCGAATGCTCGCCTTCGCATTCGCAGTGCGAGCTGCCAGTGAGTGCACGATTTCCCCCTTCGCTGGGGGATTCGCAGTGCGAATCTGGGAAATGCAGAAAGTTCATCAGCGTAACAGCTGATCTCTCATGGTTCCAAAACCCCACCAAAACATATCCAAACATCCCACAATCATACATAAACGATTCTACACTCATATAACTCATATTACTCAGTTTATAACACATTTCAACCGTTAATTTTCAAGATTTTCCAATTTAACCAATTCTCTTACAACTCTAACCTAAGTCTTAGAATCCAAGGAAAATCTAAAACAAAAGCATCTATCTAGAACCCACCTTGAATAGATGAAGATGGTGAATATTTGAAGATGATTGGATGAAGATTTGATGATGTTCTTGATCTTGAGCTTTCCTCTTTTTCTCTTCCTTTCCTTCTCTTTTCTTTCTCTCCACTTCTTTCTATCTTTTTCTCCCTTTGCTTCTAAAGAGGAAAATGAGAGGAAAAGGAAATGATATAGTAAAACATCATTAAATATCAACACTACTAATTGTCCAAAAAGTCTCCAAAGTCCAAATATTTAAATATCTCAGAGTCAGATAATATTAATTGGATTTACTCTAAGTTCAACAGTTACTCTAATTATCTCTGCAGATAATTTCTCAGAGCACACTGGGACTCAGTTGATCACAACTAATATTATCCAGAGTAACAGAATTTACGGGGTATTACAAATGCAGTAATGAACTTGGTTAATGCAACGTCCATGTATTAAAAATAATTTTTAGCAGTCACCAAACTTGGTTAATGCAGTGTAAAAAGTTGGTTAATGCAGTTATGAAGTTGGTTAATAACCATTCAGATATTAAAATTAATTTTTAATTTTTTTTTATAAAATAAAAAAAAAATAGCATTGTTGTAAGAATAGCATTGTTGTATTAAAGAAAAAATAATAATAATAATAATAATATTATAATATTTCACTGTTCACCGTATTTACTGTTCATGTACGGACTGTGAATAGTGTCGTCCGTACCGTACGGACATACGGTGTAGGTGTAGGGTGCAGTGTAAGAATAGCATTGCTGTATTAGAGAAAAAATAATAATAATAATAATATTATAATATTTCATAGTTCACCGTATTGGTGAACAGTGAAATACGGTGTAGGTGTAGGGAGTGGTGTAGGAATATCATTTCTCTAATATTTGTGTGTGTTGTCCTTGAAGAATGTCATGGTTGTTGTGTGATGGGTTTTTATCAGAGAGAGAGTATCTTTTTTCAAAAAAAATGAGAGAGAGAGAGGATATGTGAGGTGTTGTATTAAGGTGGTGGAAGAGAGAGAGAGAGAGAGAGAGAGAGAGTATACTGATGATAGAGAAAGTCTTTTTTTCGTGAGTGTAGGAGAGGAATATGTGAGTGGTTTCCTCCTCCTTTATTCTGCAGGCAAGGCAAAGTTAATATGTAGTGGAGAGAGTAGTATTATTCAGTGAGTTTGTTAGTGGGTAGTGGAAAATGAGTCACATGAGATTGAAATCGTTACATGAGGAGAGGATACTATTGGTTGCTTGTAAAATTTGAAACAAATTCTCCTACAGATGGCCACGTGATTTATTGGTAAAAAAGAATCCAATGCAAATGCATTCTACAGTTATATTCTCTTTTTTTGTCATTTTGAAAATATTTAGTAAGTAATTTTAATAATTAAAATAAAAGTAAATTAATCAAAATAAATTAAACTATAATTAATATAAAATTATAAATAATCCTAATTAATTACAATAATTAATTTGATTGAAAAAACAAAAATTAAACAACCGATTATAAATAAAAGTCGGGCGCGAAAGTGGTCAAATAATTAAACTGAATGCACTAAAATTATCAGCGTGAAATAAACGTATTGGAAAAATACAGTGTTTGGTAAGATTTTGAAATGAGTTTTGACCAGTTAAAAGGCTCAGCTGATAAAAAATGCGACCAAAAAGTAGTGGAAAAAATAAAACGAGCATGCCAGATTAAACTACACAAAACGTAGATCAAGGATACTGACGTTTGCAAGCTCGATTTTAAAAATTTTCGTCCACTGATTTTTCGCACGGTTAAAAAACTAATTCAACTAGTTTGTCCGTATATCTGAGAATTTATTCTGGCCGATATTTTAGACATTATTTATGATGAAAAAGATGTTATGTTGTACAAATGATGCAAAGTAAAAGTCAAGTCAGATAAATGAAAATTTAAAATGCCCGGACAAAATTGAGGTACGACAGATGCCCATATTTAATTCTCTTGAACCAGAAGGTATGAATAACAATGATCTTCATACATTCGCAGTGGAAGATAATTAAATATGAAAGAACCCCAAATTTAGTATGATAGGAATGTAAAATGCAATGCAATAAAAGATATAGGAATGGGATAGCAGGATGCAAAATTTGAACAAAATAATCTGAGAGTCTTTGGATTACCAAAGTAGTATCTCAGTGTAAGAGATGAAATTTTCGAAGTCGCATGAAGCAGTACCTTATGACTTAAGGCTCTCCGGGGACCTTTAGAGTAGCTTAATAAAGAAGTGAGATTCTCTGTATCGCATGAAGAAATACCTTATTGGTTAAGATTCTTCAGGGATATTCAGAGCAGTATCTCTGCAAAAGGGGAGATGAGATTCTCTAAACCAATAAAGCAGTATCTTATTGATCGAGATATTCCAACCTAGGAAATGATACCTCAATCACATATAAGATTCTCAAAGGAAACTAGAGCAATATCTCAAACAAGAGCATGAGAATTTCTAGATCATGTGAAGTAGTACTTTACGAGTTAAGGTTCTTCGAGGATGTTAGAATAGTATCTCAGCAGAATATGAGACTCTTTGGGTCATGCGAAGCAGTACCTTATGAGTTAAGGCTCTCCGAGAATGTCAAAGTAGTATCTCAAAGACAATTGAGATTCTCTGAATCACATAAAGTACTAACTTATGGGTTAAGGCTCTTTGGGGACTTTTAGACCAGTATCTCAAGCGCTAAATCTGTTGGGTTAAATATTTTGAGCAAGACTCCTTTTGGAGGAAGTGTGCTAGCAAAACTCTGCAGGGAAAAGCTCACAAGAAACTTTTTAGGATAACCTCTGCTTGGGGAGTAAAAAAAGCAAAGATGCTGGGGATTATCATTATTAACTATAAAGTTGAAAAATGACTTGCTAAGGAATAGAAATTCCATGGACACATGCAGGGTATTAACCCTTTTCAGAGGAATACTACTGACTTTGAAAGAGGACTGATAGGGATACTTGTTGATTGATCCTGGATCATGTTATGCTATGTTTGATATGATGTTCCACTTTGGGTGGAATGATGCATGGATATGCATGTATGGATGCAACTACTGGGGATGTTTTTTTAAGTGCATGTAGGAATGTGAATGAATTTGTTCATTTTTAATAAAGCCTCCCATTTCAGCGGGAATGTTATGCATATGTATGCTAATGATTGATATGCAATGCATGTGAGAATGCAACTGGGTAATTGGATTTTTGTAGGGCTTTATTTCTATTTGTTGGGGGATTAGATGAAGCAAGATGAAAGGACTCACTGAGGATACTAACATATCAACTTGGGGATTGATAAAATAAATACACTATCGACTCGGGGGTCGAGAACAAATCAAAACAACAAGTCAACTCGGGGGTTGAAGAAACATTAAGATAAACTGTCATCAACTCGGGGGTTGAAAAAATAAAGACAAAGGCATCAACTCGGTGGTCAAGAAAAATCAAGATAATATATCAACTCGGGGGTTGAGGAAGTAAAGACAGTGATATCGACTCAGGGGTCGAGAACTATCAAGATAATATATCAACTCAAAATGTTTTAAAGCTAAAGCCAGATGATTTAGAGCTGTCAAATTGATTAGGGCAAGATTGTGAACGGCCTAATCGATTGGACCAAGAGCCTAATCGATTGGAAAAAGATAATCGAGTCCATAATCAATTATAAAATTTTATTAAATAATGATAACAACTCTCTATCAAATCTTTCCAAAATGGGCTAAAATAATTGATTAGTATAAATACCTAATCGATTAAATAATTCATTTTTTCCATGGATCGTTTTATTTTTTGAACCACCATTTGGCCTATAAATAAAGGCATTTCCCTTCAATTTTTCACATCCGGAAACATGAGATATCTCACCTTCCTCCTTCTCTCTCTAAGACATTTTCTCTTTCTCTCACATGAATTTGGCCATAGCGCTTTGAGAAAGGTTCTTGTGTTTAAGTGAAGAAGTTGTTCAATAAAAGGCTAATATTTTAAATTCCTCAAGAGTTCTTTTTCCTCTTGGGCGAATCTGATTTTCTTAGGAAGTGTTTGTTTGAGTTTGGAGCTAAATCCTATAAAATCTCTTTTGGGGGATTTATTATTAAGCCTCTGTTTGGTTAATGAGTTGGAAAAACTCTCAATTTGGGTTCATGAATAATAACCAGAGAAAAATCGTCACATTGGTTCAAGATAAGACATGTATAAAATCTCTCTCAGATTCTAAGTTCAGACCTGTAAAATATCAGTAGCTACGAGATCATCCCGGAAAAAATCTCGAATCGATTCATGGTCAGCCTACCTAAAACCTCGATTCGGTTAAAAGGATAACCAGTTCAAAACTCCATCTTAGCTTGAGTTAAGTCCATTTAAAATCCCAGCTTAGCTTAGAGACTAACCGCTTAAAGATTTTTTCAAGTTTGCCATGAAGTCCAACCTTTTCATTCCGCTGCTCACTGTTTAGTTGAAAGTAAACCTGAAACTTCATTTTCCTTTATGAAAGGGGGTTCGTGAGCTTAACCTTCTAAAAGCTCATAAGTATTATTGGAAACTATCAATATCAATTCTTGAGGAGAGGAGTAGGTCACATCTTTTAGACCTAACCTCTATAAATTTCCAGACTCATATCTTTCTCCTTATCACTTTATTTTCCGCACATTTTCTTTACATTGATTTTTCACTGCAATATTCTAACATTTCTTATAAAATGTTTTCAAACTTTGATTATGAAAATAATTATTCTAAAATATCATTTTTCAAACCCTGAAGAATCTCCACCCTCTTGTGTGTAGAGTCATGTGTTCAACAAGTGGCATCATAGCCTAAATCCTATTCAAAGACTAATCGTCTTAGAAGGGCGATGACCTCCAACACCATTTTTAACAAGAGGTCTTTCGTAAACACACCTCCACTATTTAATGGTGATAGGTTTGAACTATGGAAAGCTAGATTTATTATTTTCATTCAAATTTTTGATTTCAAATTTTTGGAAAACTATAATTAACGGTCTGGTTATCCCTACTCGCCTCATAAATGGAGAAGTAGTAGATAAACGTGATTTCCTTTGGACCGTAGAGGAAAAGAGAAAATCTGAAATTGATTACAAAACAAAATTTTTTTAGTTATGTCTTTAGATGATAGTACACTTTTTTATGTCTACAATTGCAAATCCGCCAAGGAAATGTGGGATACTCTTGAAATGATATATATAGTTTCTCCAAATGTCGAACAAGAGCAAATGAACACAAGAGGCGAAGAAGATGAATGATTTATTCATAAGTGCTTCTCTAAATTTAGAAATTTCGGAAACAATATTAGAACATTTGTCACTAACAAATATCTAAGAGTTAAGAATTGGAATCAGAAATCTGATCCATTCCTTAAATCAAGAGATGGGAACATTTATGACCTTCATGAAAAATGAAAGAAGGAATAAATTATAGAGAAGTTGAATGAATTAGTTCAGTTACTTAAGGATGAAGGTATGAGCTCAACAACTTCATCAACAAATTCCTACAAGTCAATTCCAGTGGTTTCCTTCGAAAGAATAATCTCAGTAGTTGAACGATCATTGGAGGATTCAATATCAAATGATAGAACCTCATCTAGAAGAGAATGTGAATATGAAGCTTCATCTAGTGGAATATTTGAAAGAAGAATGGAGAATAACTTTTTTGCAAATGATGAAGACTGAACCTCTGGAAGAACCATTGAAGAATCTTCTTGAACTGAAGAATATGAATTTTGTTCGAAAGTATCTCATGAAGAAGATAACAATGAGGTAAAAAAGCTATCATATAAGTATTTGTTTAAATTAAGTCCAAAATTAATCAAGGAAAGTGATTATATAAAAAAACATAACTTAGACCTTAAAGATTACCTTGAATTCCTAGAAAAGAGTAATGAAACGCTTAAGCACGAGATAGCTAATATTAGAAACCTAGTTGGAACATGTGAGACTTATGTCAAGTCAAGGGGAAATAAAAGGAAGTTTACTAAGGGGAATTACATGAAACCCTGAGTAAGTTTACTAAGGGGAAATAAAAAATTGACTTGATTCTATCAAGTCAAGGGCCTTCCTAAAATAAAACCGGATTATGGTTTAAGTCCGATAAAACACATATTTATCATACCCTAATTTTTATCCCTAAGATTCCACATCTTTTTGCGTCATCTGCATAGCCTATCATGTCTTGCATCTCGCATAATACCCAATTTATTAGCCAAAATAAACTTGTTGGAATTACAGCCGAATCGGTCAAACTAAAAGTCAATTGTGCGTAAAATCAATGGACGAAATTTTTTTAAAATTTGAGTTTGCAAACTTCAATCATGTTAATCTACGTTTCGCGTAGTTTAACCTGGCGTGCTCGTTTTAATTTTTCGACTGCTTTCCGGTCGCATTTTGATCAATTTGAGCCATTTAACCGGGTAAAATTTATTTCAAAATCTTACCAAACGCTGTATTTTTCCAATACGTTTATTTCGCGCTGATCGTTTTGGTGTATTCATTTTGTTTTTCTGAGCAATTCAACACCGGTCCAATTATTCGTTTTCTTACCATTTTTTATTTCTATTTTTAATTAATATATTTTTAATTAATCAATTTTTATTTTGGGATTATTTATTTCATTAGAGATTATTTTATTGTCACATTACTTTATTTATTTTTATTATTTTATTTTGTTTTTTAGTATTAGAAACTTGTTAAAGAAGTTTCATAGAGTAATTTTGTTGAGTCCCCGTGCATATAACAACTTCCCATGCATCGTACCACTTACTTTTTCACTTGCATTGATATTTGAATTAAAATAATACATAACATAGTACACAAGCCTGCATACCTTCAGTACACAATCCAAAAATACTTGCACATTTCATGGAAAAGGCCACGCGGGACCACCCTTAGCTACAGGTTTTTTTTCTCATACTTTTTTTCTCTTTCCCAGTATATTTATCCTCCCTCATGTACATACATCCTCACACGCGGTCCCCACCTGGGAATCCCTCATGAATGTGCCTCTCAAAAAGAAAAAAAAACTGCTATATAAAACAAGACACGACTTAACACTTCAGGATTTTTTTTCTATCTTTTCTTGGTACAACATGCTTTAACTACACATAAACCATTAGAACTCAAACTTCACTCCATCTTTTTTCCCTCTCTTGGTCCTGCGCATGAAAAGAAAAAGGTGAATATATTTTTTTCATTCAACAAAACCAAACAAGCCTACGTGAGACAAAACCACTTTTATCTTCTTCTAACACACAAACCGTGCGGATTCACCCTTGGCTGGAGATACTGCGCTCACTCTTATCATACTCATTTTCCTCCTTTTCACTTTTCCACTTCATCCTCTTCGACCTCATAAATCAACTCATCACCGCCGGCCTGCATAAATAAAGAAAAGAGAACATAACTCTGCAACTTTTGGCACCATTCTCCATACACTTTTACCTCACTCCTATTTTCCATTTCATTTTCACATAGACCCTACCCTCACTATTCATCGTCACCTTCTTCATATACTTCACCTTCCTTCACATAAACAAAAACCAACACCTTGCGCATCACTTCCACACACCATGTCATATTTCCATAATCTCCATTTCTTTCACTAAAACAACACGTGAATAACTCGCCTCAATCTCACGGCCTGCTGCATCTCATAAGATTTTTTTTTTCTTTTCATAACAACAAACCTACATTTTAAACAAGCTTTAACCATAGCCATGATACACTAACCATCATCTTCCATTCACTACATAAACACTGTTGCACCATTTCGTTACCACGTCGTCATTGCGAACAAGAAGAAGGGAAAATACGCATCGCGAGAACCGTCATCTTCCATTCACTACATACTCATTTTCGTCATTTTCAATTTTCCACTTCATCCTCTTTATCATACCCCAAATTTCACCCCTAGATTCCATCATCATTTGCATAGTATCCAAAACATCTTAGGTGCATCATTCATGCATAGCTAACCCTCCAAGTTATCAGATATTATTTTGCTTTATTTTTGTCTATGAATTAGAGTTTGCATCAAGGAGATTCTTGGTTGATCAGTCAAAATTTTGGATTCATCATCAATATATCAAGTTCTCATGATCAAGAGCTTCCCTACATTAACAATCAAGTGTATTGTGGCCTCATTACAAGTTTATCAAGTTTCAAATGCATTTGGTCCACAAATTAGGGTTTCTGAAGAAAAGTCAATTGCATCTTTGACTTTTGACCAAGACATGATCTCAAGCCTTGGGACATGATTCAAGACATTCCAAGACACCTTTGGAGTCCATCCATAATCTTCAAGTAGCCTAAGGGTTGATTTCATTGAAGATTGCAAAGTTCAAGTCATCTGATGCAAAAGTCAACCACTGATCAAAGTCAAGTTTGACTTTTGACTTTTTGGTCAAACATGGGTTCCTCAAGTTAAGAATGATGATAATATGTGATTTGGATCATGATTGATCAAGAGAAATCAAGAAAAGTGAGGTTACTTGCAAAAAGGGCAACAATCAAGAAATTGAAATTTTTTCTAAGTTATTGAAATTCATGATTTTTGCTCAACTTTCCAAAGCCATAACTTCCAATCCAAGTAACCATTTTATTTGTTCAAAGACCCATTTAACGAGCTTGTTCCATACTACAACTTTGTCCTTGAGGATGATTTCCCAAAAAATGCATAGATTGAGAGATATGAAGCCATGAAGAGGTTCCACACTTTTTAAAACCTAGACACTTAGAAAAATTTTCAACAAAATCTGCCTTGTAAAGTTGCTCACTTTGAGGCCATTTTTCACCATGATCCCTTTTGATTCAAGAAAAACTCAAAACATGAAAGTTGTAGAGCATGTTTCAAGCTTTCTAAAGAGTCCAAGAACACATTTTTTATCATACTTGAGCTAAGAGTTTCGAAGAAGGGAAGTTGACACTTCAAACTTAGTTTTAGGTCATTTTCATGGCATGTTCTTGATCAATCCTTCAACCAAACCTCAATCTGGTCTTGCAGGTTATATTGCTTCTAAATCTTCACATAATTGAAGATTTGAATAGATCCTAAGTACATTATCTAAGTGGCTAAGGCTTTATGCAAAGGATCGTTCCATTTTGGGAAGAAAGTTCACACTTCCATTTTGATAAAGCCACTTTAATCACAAGTCAACTTGTCTAGAGCCCATGCCATGTTTCTTCTGCACTCAAACCCATGAAACCACAGTTTAAATTCCAACCAAACCAAGTGAACTCCACAAGTCCAATTCTGCAGAACTTGAAATCCCTCAAGTTTCCCTATAAATAGAGGGTCACTCCTCATCACAAAACACACAACAAACACACTTCAAAGCATCAGAAACACCCCTATAAACCAGAATCTGCATCAAAACAACACTTTGTGTAAAAATCTCCATTTTCACAAACTTGTTCAAAACACCCCACAACAAAAAAACCTTCAAACTAATCATTCACACAAACCAAAAACACCTAAAAAATGTGTTCTAACCTTCACCTTCATCAAAAACCTGCAGAATCATAAATTCAACTCTCAAACCTCCATTTTGTTGACTTTCTGCATTTTCCAAGCCAAAACAACATCCTGACCTTTTCCAACCCAACAAACCCTGAAGGCTCCTTAGTTTTTTATTGGAATTAATTTTGGTAAAACAAACTTGACAGAAACATGTTGGACAAGATGTCCTAACATGTAGCAGAACTTGAAGAACAAGATGTTTTGACAAGATATCCTAACATGGTTATTCGACATCTTTATCTGTTACAGTATTTTAAATCTGGTTTGAATTTGTTAATTTAAATTCAGATTGTAAAAGATCTTCTGTGTATCCTAGGCGGCGTTTAAATTAAGGAATCATAGATTCTCCTGACTTTGAAGATGTGTCGTTTTCTAAAGTGTGGAAACATTTTAGGAAACTTAGGATGGAAGAAACTATTCTTGAGGAGAATATTTTGCAGATTCTTAGGAACAGAATTGCTGCATTTTTGAAGCCCAAATCTAGTCTTCTTTATGGTTATAAAAGGAACACCTAGACATAGGACATATTAACTAATCTCTTGTAACACTTTTGTAAAGGGAAATAAGGGTTTAGGCTTTTGAGAGTCGTAGGACTTTCTTGTGTTATGAGTCTCCCTTTATATAGGTTGGATGCATTGTGGTAGACATAGATGTTTATATAGATTCAGAAGCCTTGAGGTAATGAATTGTATATTATTCTTGGATGAAGCTTTGAAGCAAATCCAATATAATCCGAGTAGGGTTGTTAGTCGAGAATGATTGGCTGAACTTTGCATTGAAAGAGGTGTCTTTTAAGTAGGATGATACAATTGTTGTGACTATAACCGTTAGATATCACAGGTTGTGATTTAGGGAGTGAGATAGGTTTCTCTTATCAATTAGATGTGACTTCTAATGATAAAGTTTTCATTGGGTAGTGATAGGTAAACCAGAGGTTGTTTACTGTAAACCAGAGGTTATTTACATAAAACTATACTACTGATAATGGATTATTCTTCCTGGCTTGGTAGCCCTTAGATGTAGGTGATTTGCACCGAAATGGGTCATCATATTTTGTGTTATTTATCATTCTGCAATTTACAGTTTAGTATTGATTAACATATCGTAACAGATGTTGAAATATCTGTTGTGAATTTGTTGCTGATATTCAGAATATTAGTTTGATTATTATGCTCTTGTTTTAAAGTTATGCAGAGAACAATGTCGTGACATGTGTTAGGACATCTGCGATTTGCTATGCCAGAATTTTAATTGGTATCAGAGCTGGCATCCTGTCTGTTTTTGGATGAGATCTTGAGAGATACTTTCTAGTTTTTAAACAAGGTGTGTGTGCGATCAGACCATTCATTGGATATCTGGAATGATTAGTATTGGATCAACAATGACAACTTCTGTTGGTTGTCTTTTACTTCTGTGGAATTTCTCCATCCGCTACTGGTGAAAAGGTTCTTTTATACTAGGTGTCCCCTACGATGTCTTGACATCGTAACTGGAGCCTGTTAAAGATGTGTTGGTGTTCCGCTGCATGAGTTTCTGATGAAAGGACTTTGGTAAAGCTATATTGAAGAATCTGTTCATAAAGATTTCAGCATCTATTGAAGTTCTAGCCATTCCAGCAAGGAGTAATGGAATGGAGAGAGTTGTTTGTTGCTGTTGATGTCTTGGTACTTAAAAGGTTGGTTCCTTCTGGTATTTTGAAGTCACAAGAGGAAAGGTCTAGGTTATCAATTTCTTGGTTTATGAAACTGGTAAATACCCTTGTCATGATAAAGTTGCCAAAGACACTTAAGAATTCTCTCAAGTCCACTCATAAAGGAATCTCTTGTCATGAGGAATGTTTTTTTTAGGCTTCTGGTTGTTCTTCTGGATCTAGGATGTTTCTGAGAATCATCAATCTGAAGAAATTGGAGGTGATTTATTTTCACCATCCATGTCTTGCAAGGTAGTGTCTCTTCAGAACAGTTGAAGTGGTTCTTCTCAAGGAAGATGCATATGATTATGTCAGTTATGTCAAGGGTGTTAGCCTTGATGTCTCAACATTCTGCTTGGGAAGGAAAGTTCTTACACTAAAGAATACTTGATTGGTATTCCTAAAGTGTTGATATCACTTGGATGTATGACCTTCTGAATAAGGATTTAAGATTCATTGCTATTTGTGATATTCACAAGTATTTAATGAATTATCCTTAGTTGATGATCAAGGAAGATGAAGTCGATGTGTCTCATCAATTGTTTCATCATCAATGTTCAAGTATCTAGTCCTTGGATCTGTTTGGGCTTCTACAAGGATCTGATGTTCAACCAGGTGTTGAAGCATCCTGTCAGCAGAAATTGTGTAGAATCTTGTTGATTCAAGGAGTGAATCTCTAGGACAAGGAAGGGGGATAGCTTATGGAACCAAACTTTTGTGTGTTGACATAAAGTGTTGGGAACCTCCTTCTGGCTAGATCTGCAGAGGCACCTTATCTGACTAGGAAGTTTCGTGGCAGGAAACTTGTCTAGAATATGGTGGTGATGGAAGTGAAGATGAAGGCATATTAATTTTGATGAAGATTGCTTGGATCAGTTTATTTTTGATCTAAGTGAATTGGAGTGTAGTTACGGAGAGCATGTGATTCATTTCAACATGGAGGTTTGGGATAAGTGTCCAGGACAATATCTCTGACATCTTGAAGGAAGTTGGATTTCTTGTAGCTGTTGACTACTCTTTCTTATAGAATCGGGCTTTGACATGTTTGGTTCTTCTAAGGATGAGCTTTTGAAGCTGATGCTCTTCAAAGTATATGGTTTTAAGATTGGTTGTGGACCATTAACATAGGATGAAGGTTGTCTACTCAAACTTGATATGTTAATCAAGTCCATGAGAGCGTGGAACTCTTGTTCTGTAGAAGTGGAGAAGTTCCTCAAGTTGATATGTCTGAGGGGGGGGGGGGAGGGTTGATCAAGACTGTGTTAGACAGACTTGAACTTATTAGATGGTAGTCATGACATTGATATCTGATGTCCTGACATAAGGGTTAGTATCAGATTACAGTGGAGGTATATTATCTTGAGAGAATCTGATATTACTGGAATGGATGCTCCAAAAGGCCTATGCAATGTATGGGAATTGCAAAAGCTAGTAGAGGCTACATTTCATAGTCTTAGTGTATCTAAGATGTCTTGATGAAGACCCAGATTCTTGGCTGGAGATCTGGAGGAAGCTGTGACACTTTGTGGTGTTTAACCATTGTCACTTGAATCCAAGAACAAATTACCTTTCTGGAGAAGGAGGTTGTTTGAAGACCAAAGAAGGAGCTGGTTTTTGCTTTTGGCTTGCTGATTGTTGAAGGGATCTTCACTTAAGGAGCTTACTTTGGTGGGAGTATGAGAGCTTATTTCTCTCTACAGTGCTCTGAAGTTCTTGAT
This sequence comes from Lathyrus tuberosus, assembly GCA_022829125.1. Classification (NCBI taxonomy): domain Eukaryota; kingdom Viridiplantae; phylum Streptophyta; class Magnoliopsida; order Fabales; family Fabaceae; genus Lathyrus; species Lathyrus tuberosus. Next base: position 364,663 of record JALAZF010000757.1, on the reverse strand, counting down.
GATCAAGCTGGTAGGAGTTGTGTTCTCTGAAGATCTTCAGTTGGATTACTATGTAGATAGTAAGTCCAGTGATAATTGTATCAAGAACCATAGTGTGTGGTGTCTGCGATATAATCATGATGTTCTATGTTTTCTGAACTTGGAATTCAGATTGTGAAAGCTGATATTCACCAGTTGAATCAGAAGTGTTCTAACTTATCATACGGGAGAATGATGAAGTGAAAACTGTCTTGGATTATATGGTGTCTATCTGGTAGTATGACTCTTGTTGAGGTCAAAATGCTTGTGGAGAGGTAGTTTCTTCTGCTACAAGTTACTCTAGAAAGAAGTGGATCAGTTTGGCACTTGTGAAACAAGTAAGCTGAGGATTTCTGGAGCATGTATTTGATGTTTTTCAAGTGTGAAGGACATCTGGGCTAGCTAACAAACTAAGATAATATGTATGTCTCTTTGAGGAATGTGAGCATTCCAGGTTTAATTGGATTTATTCCCAAGGAACAAGGATATTTATGGCTGTAAAATTCATGGTGGATTTGTACAGAATATGGATGGGTTCAGGATGAGAGGGATCAATGGTGATTTTGGTCTCAATCCAAGAGTTTGTTGGTTATGGTACAAGGATGGTAATCCTGGTACTTTCTCACTATATGATCATGAAGTTGATCATGTGATAACATGCGGTGATTTTGGGTGTTTCTTGTTGGAAGAAGCATCGTTTATGAAAGATAGGGGGAGAACTTCTGTCTGTTGGGTGTACTATTGTGGTACATAGATTGCTTGTGGATCAAGCAGTGAGTGAATAAGTTCAGCAGGTGTGTTAAACAAGGAGTGAGCTCTTGAAGATATGAAGGTGAGTCTTATATTTTCCATTCACTTTAAGGTGTTTTTCTTGCAAAGGAGCACTGGTTATCCTTGATAAGGGGAGTTGGACTTCTGTCTAGGATCTGTCGCTGCAGTAGTATAGCTGTTTATCAAGATTGTTTGTGGTTTCAAGCAGTTTGTGATTATGTTCCTCTGGTGAGGGTGTAATGTCAGACAAGATGTCGTGACATTGTGTTACTGTTCTAGCTCATGGTGAACTTGACAGTGTATTTTTTTGGTTCTGTCATTGGGTGTTAATGGATTGAATCAGATTTGTACAAGCTTCTTGGGAGTGTCCTGAGAATAATGTTTTTTATCTGGGAGAATTTATTTTTCTCTACATATTGGAAGTCAAGATCAACGGAAGTTTTCTGTTGATATATTGAAGATATCATGATCAAGTTTACTAATTCTGAATCAAAGGAGTTTGTTTAGAGTTGAGTGCAGAGCGTCGTGATTATTCTTCAAATCTTGTATGTCTGTGACTATTGGGGCAATACTATGGGCCTTGGTCAGAGAATTGTGCTTGCTGGTACTTTACATATTTGCTTCTGTGTGGTTGCTTAGTTAGTAATCTACCTTTGTCATATTATGGCTAAAAAGGGGGAGTAGTACTAACTTAAGTAATCATTGGTTGTTGGTTGTTGTTGAGGGGGAGAGATTTTTTTTAATCTCTTGCTGCAACATAAGAAGTTCTAAGTAGAGGAGGAAGTTCTAAGTAGAGGAGGAGGCTGCTAGCTTAGTGTTGTTTTCGCTGCTAACTGATTTTTGCCTCTAACTATTGTGTGTTTGCATGCAAGGGTTATTTGGTTTGTTTTAGCCAAAATCTGCCAAAGAGGGAGATTGAAGGCTCCTTAGTTTTTGATTGGCATTAATTTTGGTAAAAACAAACTTGACAGAAACATGTTGGACAAGATGTCCTAACATGTAGTAGAACTTGAAGAACAAGATGTTTTGACAAGATGTCCTGATAGGGTTATTCGACATCTTTGTCTGTTACAGTTTTTAAATCTGGTTTGAATCTATTAATTTAAATTCAGATTGCAGAATATCGTCTGTGTATCCTAGGTGGCGTTCAGATTAAGGAATCAGAGATTCTCCTAGCTTTGAACATGTGCCATTTTCTAAAGTGCGGATAACGGCGAGCACGAACCAGACTATAGTAGCAAGAAAGATCGTACAATGAAGAGAGCTAGACAAGACTCATACACAACCCGGGCCGATCAGGGAGCCCGACTCCCATCATGTCGAGTTCTCACAAGGCCAGGTACCTTACCCCACCAACCCGACACCGATGCCGGACACAAGCTCACCAAATGCCACTCCAACATTTGTAACAGCGGCGGCGCATCAATACAGACGTTACCCAGAGCTTAAAAGCCTGTATTCATGGAGGGAGGCTACGGTAATGATGGCCACATAATGCCAGAAGGCCAAAAGACTTCTCTTAATGGCTTGTATTAATAGAAGGGTATATAATGGGGCTCCCGCATGAGGGTTAATCAAGACATTCATCTTGAGGAAGTATACAACACTTGTATAGCCCTCAAATCCTCATATATTCATCTCAACATACTCAGCAGTATAGACAACGTAACTCTCTTTGTCCAAAGAGAAGGAGAGTTATCACTTTTAGTGATCTAACCATTTTTTGCTAGAACAGTTGGCGCCCATCGTGGGGCCTAGGTAAAACTTTCCCAGGCCACACCCCTCACTAACGACATGACTTCTGAAGGAGACCCTCCAGACATGGCTCAACTACTAGCCATAATGGAAACCATGAGACAACAAAATGAAACGCTGCAAGACATTATCCAAGAGCTGCAGCAGCAAAGTCAAGCTGACGTTGATAGTGAGGAGGAGGTTCTCGAACCTCAACCTCTCTCTCAAGAGATCTATGATGACCACGTACCCGAAAACTTCAAAGCACCATCGTTAGCTTCTTATGATGGGAAGACAGATCCTCAGGAGCATGTCACTGCCATCAACAATCAGATGGCTATAGTTGCCCCTTCGGACTCACTAAAATGCAAACTCATGGCCGGAACGTTGAAGGATGTAGCCCTAAGATGGCACATGAGCCTTCCTCGGCTCTCCATCATAAGCTACCAGGACCTAAATAAGAAGTTAGTACAAAACTTCTCAGCAAGTAAACGTCGGAAGGTATCCACGTCTGCATTGTTAAATGTTTGACAGAAGCAGGCGGAACCACTACGTGAATACTCGGCTCGATTCAATGAGGAAACCCTTAAAGTATCTCATCCGAATCAGGAGCTGTTTGTGGGAGATTTTCAACACGGATTGCGAGTCAGGCAATTCAACGAGTCGTTGGCTCAGAAACTGGCTACCAGCATGGACAAGATCACTACCCGGGCCGAATGTTACATCAAAGGAGAAGAGAGTAACCAAGAGAAAAGTGTTAGAACAAGATTTGGTTCTGTGTTATTACCTCTGAGTTTTGATGATATCAAACAAGTATGTTTGTATGAACAATTTTTATAAGGCTAATGTTTGTTACTCTTGAGAATCTAACAAACAGGTTATGCTTCTGATAATTGGTGAGGACTTAATGTTAAAAGAATATATTTCACCTACACTCTATACTTGAAGTGCTAAAAAGCAGAAGTTGGCAAGACTCTCATAAAATATGGATAGCGAACAAGTTCTGAAGATCTGAAGACAAAAGGTTCTGATTGAACGGAGTCCAGATGCTGAAGGTTTTCGCTCTCTGATAAAGGTTCTGAAGACCTAACTATAGTCTCTACTCATGCTTCAACTAAATACCATCTGAAGCCTCTGAAGATATGAAGACAAATTGTGAACAAGGTTCTGAAGATCAAATGCTGAAAACTCCGAAGACGCTGTTCTGAGGACTCAAAGACTTTAAGAACCAAGCTGTGTTTTCCCTTCTTGCTCATGCTCGCAGTAGCCTCTGAAGTTAAGAAGCCATGAAGACTAAGCAACAAAGTTCAAACGAAGATATCTTGGTAAATGTGCAAAAATTCAAATAAAGATATCTCGATAACAGTGCAACGATACAAACGAAGATACACTGACAAGACAGGATGCAAAAGGTTTTATCTGTCCACACGCTTCTACCAAACCGCCGTCAAAAGTCATGATTACTTTACAACGGTTACTTTTGCTCGACTATAAAAGGACTTGAAGACTCAAAGAATGATAACAACTTCCTCGATTAAAAAACGCTTTATCTTGCTATTATCATTCTAAAAGTTATTTTTTATGCTGTAAAATAGTTTACATATTCCGCTTACCTAGAAGCAATACTTTGTAAACAAAACCTTGTTCAAACTATTGTTTGAGGTTCCTTGAGAAAAACCGGGTGTGGTTGTTTCTTGAAAAGTCTAGGACTAGTGAGAGTCTTAGAGTTTGTTCCTTAAGAGAGACCAGTGTGGTTAGATCTCTTGAGAAGTCTATAACTTGAGAGTTTTAGAGGTTGTTGTTAGTCACCAGTGTTTTGGCTTGTGTATTGTATTAATCTGTTTGATTAGTGGATTAAGACCTCGATTGAGAGAGGCGAAATCACCTTGGCGGGTGGACTAGATTAACTTGAGAAGATTCTCAAGTGAACTAGTATAAACATATTGTGTTATCTCTTTCAAGCTTCATTAATACTATCATTCATAAATTGGAGAGTTATTAAAAAAGGGCTATTTGAAAAGAAAAGAATTTTATTTTTGAAAAACCAATTCAAACCCCCCCTTTCTTGTGTTTTTCACACCTTCAATTGGCATCAGAGCTCCGGTTCTGAGGTGATAAAAAGGTTGAGTTTTTATCAAGCACTTAACAGTGTTCAGTACCGATCCAAGTGTGAAAAACAATGGCTGCACCTGATCTAAATGTTACTACAAATGAAAGAGATTCCTATAGTGCAAAACCTCATATCTTTGATGGGGAAAAATTTGACTATTGGAAGGACAGAATTGAAAGTTACTTTCTGGCCTTTGACTTAGATCTATGGGATCTAATAGTTGATGGCTACAGTCATCCTGTAGATTCTGAAGGCAAAAAGATTGCCAGAAGTGCATTAACAGATGCTCAAAAGCATAACTACAAGAATCATCACAGAGCAAGAACGATTTTGTTAAATGCAATTTCATATATGGAATATGAAAAAATCAGAAACAAAGAAACTGCAAAATCTATCTTTGATTCTCTCAAAATGACTCATGAAGGCAACACTCAAGTCATAGAGACAAAGACTCTTGCATTAATCCTGAAATATGAGGTCTTCAGAATGAAAGATGATGAATCTGTGGAAACTATGTTTTCAAGGTTTCAGATGCTTGTTGCAGGCCTCAAAGTTCTGGACAAAGGTTATTCTACTGCTGATCATGTCAAGAAGATTATCAGAAGAAAATTCAGACGAAGATGAACTATCCTCATATCAAAGAAGATAAGTCAACTATGGAAATACAGAAGGAATAAGTTCAGAGAATCAAGAAGAAAACCTGAGTATTCACATAGTCAGAAGAAAGCTTATGGAAGAGAAGTCACGTGTTTTGAATGCAAGTAACCTGGACATATCAAGAATGATTGTCCAAAATTCAAGAAAGATGGAAAACCTAGAAAAGCCAAAAAGGGTCTTATGGCAACTTGGGACGATTCAGAGTCAGAAGAAGATTCCGAAGAAGAACATGCAAATGTAGCATTCATAACCAAGACCGGTACGAATGAAGTTTTATCAGAAGAAGAACTATCAGACTCTGATGACGACAGAGAGGTACTTTCTTCCTTATCTCGTTCTGAACTAGAAATAGGATTATCTGAACTTATAGATAGGTATAAACTTCTTTTAAGAAAACACAAAACTATGAAAAAGACTCTTGTGGTTCCTTCAGAAGACATTACTAAAAGCAAGCAAACTATTTTGGAATTAAACGAAAATTTATTTCTCTTAGAAAAATCAAATGTTGTTTAAAAAAATAAAGTAGCTAAGTTAGAGAAAGAGATCACGTCTGATACAACTATCACTAATGAAGTTGTCAGATATGACAGAGCTTTTCAGCACTTCCTTGCTAAAAGCATAGATAAAAGTAAAATGGCTTCAATGATCTATGGGGTTAGCAGAAATGGAAGTAGAGGTCTAGGATATTCTGGGCCATCACAACCATATGATGAAACCAAGAATATAAAACTAATACCTCTATCTAAACATTTTGTGCGTGCTAATACAAAGCTAAAATATTCAGAACCAGAAAGTTCTAAATCTGTTATATCACAAACACAGACACGGAAGAAAACTTCCAAACATAAATACTATGCACAAATACCACACTATTATTCTGCCGTACGAAAATCCAAAGGTATCAGAACCTCTGGAAAAGCTAATGTAAAAGGACCCACAAAATGGGTACCTAAGAATAAGATAATTTATGTTGCAGATATCCTTAATGGCGCCACTGAAACAACAATCATGGTACCTGGACAGTGGATGCTCACGACACATGACTGGAGAAAGGTATATGTTCCAAGATCTGAAACTTAAGCCTGGAGGTGTCGTTGGTTTTGGAGGAAATCAGAAGGGAAGAATCATTGGCTATGGAACTGTTGGTAATGGTAATCTTCCTTCTATAAATAATGTTTTGTTAGTTAAAGGTCTAATGCATAATTTATTGTCAATCAGCCAACTTAGTGACAATGGTTATGACGTTATTTTCAATCAAACGTCCTGTAAGACTGTTAGTCAAAAGGATGGATCGGTTTTGTTCAATGGTAAAAGGAAGAAAAATACTTACAAAATTAAATTATCAGACTTAAAACATCAAAATGTAAAGTGTCTTCTGTCTGTAAATGAAGAGCAATGGGTCTGGCACATACGCGTGGGTCATGTTAGCTTGAGAAGAATCTCTCAACTGAACAAGCTTGGACTTGTCAGAGGTTTTCCAAATCTGAAGTACTCTTCAGATGCTCTCAGTGAAGCATGTCAGAAAGGCAAGTTTTCAAAAACCTCTTTTAAAGCAAAGAATATTGTTTCTACCTCTAAACCATTGGAACTTATTCACATTGATCTATTTAGACCAGTGAAAACTGCTTCTATCAATGGTAAGAAATACGGACTTGTCATCATTGACGATTACAATCGTTGGACATGGGTAAAATTCTTAAGACACAAGGATGAGTCACACTCTGTGTTTGCTTCCTTCTACACCCAAGTGCAAAACGAAAAGAATTGTAAAATCGTCAAGGTCAGAAGTGATCATGGTGGAGAATTTGAAAATAACGATTTTGAAAAACTTTTTGATTCACATGAGATATCTCATGATTTTTCTTGTCATAGAACTCCTCAACAAAATGGAGTTGTAGAAAGAAAGAATAGAAATTTACAAGAAATGGCTCGCACCATGATCCAAGAAACTGACATGGCTAAGCACTTTTGGGCAGAAGCAGTTAACACAGCGTGCTATATTCAAAATAGAATATCTATAAGACCTATCTTGAATAAAACTCCCTATAAATTGTGGAAGAATAAAATTCCCAACATTTCTTACTTTCATCTGTTTGGATGTACATGCTTTATGTTAAACACTAAAGAGAATCTTGGCAAGTTTGATATCAAAGCACATAAGTGTCTGTTGTTAGGTTACTCTGAACACTCTAGAGGATACAGAGTTTATAACACAGAATCACAGATTGTGGAAGAATTAATTCACGTCAGATTTGATGATAAGCTTGACTCTGAAAAGTCAAAGCTAGTTGAAAAGTTTGCAGATTTGGAAATCAACTTTTCAGAACCTAAAGAAAAAGAAGTGGAAGTTAAAAATCCAGATGTTCCTACTCACGATATCATTGATGAATCATCAAATACTCCACAACAAAAGAAAAGGAGAATCTCAACGTCACATCCTGAAGAACTAATTCTAGGTAGCAAGGACACTCCCATCAGAACCAGATAAGCTTTCAAACCCTCTGAATAAACGCTTCTGGGATTGGTTTCGTTAATTAAACCAACAACAATTGATGAAGCTATTATGGAAAAAGACTGGGTTCTGGTAATGGAAGAAGAACTAAACCAGTTCTCAAAGAATGATGTATGGGATCTCGTCCCAAAACCTAAAGGTGTTCATGTAATTGGAACCAAATGGGTTTTCAGAAATAAGCTAAATGAAAAGGGTGAAGTCATAAGAAACAAGGCATGACTTGTTGCACAAGGTTACAGTCAACAAGAAGGAATAGATTACAATGAAACCTTTGCTCCAGTCGCCAAACTAGAAGCTATACGCCTGTTAATTTCATTTTCAGTAAATCACAACATCATCTTATATCAAATGGGTGTTAAAAGTGCATTTCTGAATGGTTACATATCAGAAGAAGTTTATGTCAAACAACCTCCTGGTTTTGAAAACTCAGAAAAGATAGATTTCGTTTTTAAACTTAAAAAGTCTCTCTATGGTCTGAAACAAGCCCCTAGAGCTTGGTACGACAGATTGAACAAATTTCTTTTAGAAAATAACTTCACCAGAGGCAAAGTTGATACTACTCTCTTCTGTAAATCATTCAAAAATGACATACTCATAGTTCAGATTTATGTTGATGATATTATTTTTGGTTCTGCTAATCCCTCTCTATGCGAGGAGTTTTCAAAATTGATGCAAGCAGAATTCAAAATGAGTCTCATGGGTGAGTTGAAGTTCTTTTTGGGAATACAAATTAATCAGAAATCAGAAGCTACTTACATTCATCAAAGTAAGTACACTAAAGAACTTCTGAAGAAATTCAACATGTTAGATTGCAAGATAGCAAAGACACTAATGCACCCAACATGCACCATGGAGAAAGCAGAAGCAAGTGGTAAGGGTTGTCAGAAAATGTATTGTGGTATGATAGGTTCTCTGTTGTATCTAACTGCTTCTAGACATGATATATTATTCAGCGTACATCTTTGTGCTAGATTTCAATCAGATCCCAGAGAACCTCATTTAACTGCTGTTAAACGAATTCTAAGGTATCTGAAAGGAACAACTAACCTTGGCTTGATGTATGAGAAAACATCAGAGTACACTCTTTCTGGTTACTGTGATGCAGACTATGCTGGAGACAAATTGGAAAGAAAGAGCACATCTGGAAACTGTCAGTTCCTAGGGAACAACCTAATCTCGTGGTTAAGCAAGAGGCAGTCTACTATTGCTCTCTCTACAGCAGAAGCAGAATACATCTCTGCTTCTCTATGCAGTACACAGATGTTTTGGATGAAAAATCAGCTAGAAGATTATCAGATACATGAGAGTAACATCCCTATCTATTGTGATAATACTGCTGCTATTTATTTAAGTAAAAATCCAATCCTACATTCTAGGGTTAAGCACATAGAAATTAAACATCACTTTATTAGAGACTATGTTCATAAGAGAACTTTTTGTCTAAAATTCATCGATACAGACCATCAGTGGGCTGACATTTTTACAAAACCCTTGGCTGAAGATAGATTTCAATTTATTCTAATGCATCTGAAAATGGATTTTTGTCCAGAGTAAGATCGTATCAGAATCAGATGTGCTTAGTCAGAGTCTGAAGAATTAAATTTTTCAATCTCAGCTATCAGAGGCTACTTCATTCAGAATGGGCTCTGATCATATGGAAACTCTTGAGTTGTCCAGACCCTGAGAATAGAGAAACTTGTCACTTGAATTAGAAAATGATTAACATGTGTAACCTAGGTTATATCCAAATCACTACATTTACCCAAATTAAATGAACAGTAATTATCTTGAGACTGACTTAAAACTGTATTATATTCATTAACTTATCCTTTGTACGGTGTCTATCTCCTTAAGCTTTCAAAAACACTCCTGACTCCACTCTCACTCAATAAAACCCTAAAAAACCCTAAATCGTCTCTCTCTCTCTCTCTCTCTCCCTCTCTCTCTCTCTATTCTATTGCTCAATCACTGTCCTCTCCCTCTCTAATCTCAACTATCATCATGATGACTGCCATTCAACAAGAAACTGTTCACTTTTCCAAGGAATTTGAAGCTTTACTGAATCCCTCTCAAGAGTTACCATCCTCATCTATCACACCATCTTCAACCATCGTGACCACCGCGGCGATCGCTTCAACTTCATCATCTTTTCCAACGATCGATGCAAACCATGTAACACAAAGAAATCCCTCGGTTACTTGTGTCATTCATGCAGAAAAGGTATCTGTTCTCAAAGAACTAGATGTCGATTTTGACAATCTTCGTGATAATGGGTTTAACCTAGATGATCAGCTAAACACTCAAGGTTGGAAAAGTTATTTTGACAGACTTAGAGGCCCTACCTATGAAGATCTAGTCAAAGAATTCTGGAGACAAGCTGAAACTGACAATCTCCATGTTGTTTCCTTCGTTATGGATCAAAAGATTATTATCACTGAGAAGTCAATTTCAGATTTGCTAGGAATGAAGTTCTTGGAAGGAAAAAGGGTCTATGGAAGAATCGACAAATCTGACTCTGTCATCAACAAATCAATACTAAAAAATTGTCAACATGGGACAACAGAATACAAAAGCAAGAATTTGCGTGACAATCTGAGGATCTGGCATAAAATTATTCTTGGATGTATCAATCCAAGACCTTCAAAGAGTGTTGCAGATTTCTTCAACGCAAATCAAAAGTGCATGTTGTACTACTTGCACAAGAGTGGGAAAATGTGCCTTCCATCCATCCTATTTTACTACCTAAGAGATATGGTGCGCAAGACAAGAACAACAGCCTCACCGGATAGGAAGATTGTAAACTACATTCCTTTTGGAAGACTTCTATCTGATATTTTTGTTGAAAGCGGCTTAGTGGAGTATCTAGTCAAAGAAGCCAAATATACAGAATACCTGACTGCAAGCATAGAAGAAGTTTTCAATGCTGTGAACCTTAAGCATATGAAAATGGCGACAAATGTTGAAGTGAAACCTATGTCTATCCCTCACGACACCGTGGTTCACAACAAACTTCTTGTAACAAATTATCCAATTTATCACAGAGGAGATAATATGTATACTATTGCTTCATTCGTTGCTATAATGAGAGAAGAAGGACATGACATGTCTGGCTTCAGAATTGAAGATGTTGCTGCCAAACCTAAATATATTACCAGGAGCAAGAGGAAGCAAACTGAAGACGTTTCTAAGCCTAAGAAGAAGAAAAAGGATGATAAAGCTGAAACCTCCAAAACTTCCAGACTGGAGTCTCTTCTTCTTGAGAAAATAAATAAATCTGCTATCAATTCATCTGAGACTGTCACTGCACCATCATCATCTCAAACTACCTTAATTCCTACATCCTATCCATAAGTGAAGTTTAAACCATCATCTTTTTCAATTCCTCCTCCAACTACCACTATCCAATCTTCACCCAACTCATCAATCAGTATACCTATCTTGTCTGAAGTTGCTCCTATCTACACCTCGACAATAACCTCTTCAACCATTCAGCCAAATGAACCAGGTTCCACGAATCCAATTTCTGAATCTCAAGACCTCAGCATTGAGTCTAGCTCTGAGGAAACCATCTCTGAATTTCTAGAGATTGTCACACCTGAAACCCTCATGGTTTCAGACACTCTAGAAGTATCATCTCCGGCTGATTAACCAACCAATCAACATTCTCCTACTGAGATTATTCCATCTCAGCCAGCACCATCTGAAACTACTTCTGCTAAGCCTGACCTTGCTATAGTCATCTATGACATACCACTTCCAACAACTTTTGAGGAATGCATAGGTCAATTTCATGACAAGGCATTAAAGAAGTTTGCGAAATTAAGAGAAGAAATCAGCATAAGTGCCAAGCCGTTGGAGCTTAAAAGTTCTTGTCAAATCTTCCAGAAATGGTTGGATTCTGAACTTGCAAGAACTGCCAGCTTCTCAGACGCCACTATAACTGCTGGAATTCAGTTGGCAAAAGAAAAATATGAAGCTGAAGAACGGACCAGGGAATTCAAGCTCTTGGCGGAAAAACAGAAAGAAGTTGAAGAAAAGGGTGCTGAAGATGCCAGGATGGCACAAGAAGCTGAAGCCATAGAAAATGTCAAGCAAGATGTTGTAGTTGTGTCCTCATCTGATCCAGCTGTTAAGCGTTTGGAAATCGCAATTGAAGAAATCAGAGAAAAACAACAACAATTCAGAGAAAATTGTGAGGAACAAAAAACTGTCAATACAAATGTTCAGAACCTGCTTCAAAAGATCTTGGACAAAATGTCATCTGGAAGCACCTAATCTTCTCCTTGTTTCATTTTGGGTTCTATCTTTTTAGAACTTAGAACTTTGTTTTTCACCCTTTGATCACGAAACTTTTTTATAATGACAAAAGGGGGAGAAGTAATGAATGCAATATGATATTTTGATTCTCATAATCAATCTCCGAGAAATAACGATGTTCACATGCTAACCAATAAAACTGTTATTTCTATTAGATTTTTTTTCTTTTCAGGAATTCTGATCTAACTCTGAAGGATAAGTACCTGGCCTCTTAGAATCAGGGGGAGTCCGTCTTGAAAAATTAATGAGTCAGGATATTCAATTTTCACCCAGTCTGAGAATCAGGGGGAGTATCTCATGTGAAGGATAAGTATCTATTAAACTTTTTATTTCAATTACCTGTATGTTATGAACAAAATTGTGTCATCAAAATACGTTGTTTTGTCATCATCAAAAAAGGGGAGATTGTAAGAACAAGATTTGGTTCTGCGTTATTACCTATGAGTTTTGATGATATCAAACAGGTTATGCTTCTGATAATTGGTGAGGACTTAATGTTAAAAGAATATATTTCTCCTACACACTACACTTGAAATGCTAAAAAGCAGAATTTGGCAAGACTCTGATAAAATATGGATAGCGAACAAGTTCTGAAGATCTGAAGACAAAAGGTTCTGATTGAACGAAGTCCAGATGCTGAAGGCTTTCGCTCTCTGATAAAGGTTCTGAATACCTAACTATAGTCTCTACTCATGCTTCTACGAAATACCATCTGAAGCCTCTAAAGATATGAATACAAATTGTGATCAAGGTTCTGAAGATCAAATGCTGAAAACTCCGAAGACACTGTTCTGAGGACTCAAAGACTTTAAGAACCAAGCTGTGTTTTCCCTTCTTGCTCATGCTCGCAGTAGCCTCTGAAGTTAAGAAGCCATGAAGACTAAGCAACAAAGTTCAAACGAAGATATCTTGGTAAATGTGCAAAAATGCAAATAAAGATATCTCGATAACAGTGCAACGGTACAAACGAAGATACACTGACAAGACAGGATGCAAAAGGTTTTATATGTCCACACGCTTCTACCAAACTGCCGTCAAAAGTCATGATTACTTTACAACGGTTACTTTTGCTCGGCTATAAAAGGACTTGAAGACTCAAAGAATGATAACAACTTCCTTGATTCAAAAACGCTCTATCTTGTTATTATCATTCTAAAAGTTATTTTCTGTGCTGTAAAATAGTTTACATATTCCGCTTACCCTAGAAGCAATACTTTGTAAGCAAAACCTTGTTCAAACTATTGTTTGAGGTTCCTTGAGAAAAACCGGGTGTGGTTGTTTCTTGAGAAGTCTAGGACTAGTGAGAGTCTTAGAGTTTGTTCTTTAAGAGAGACCAGTGTGGTTAGATCTCTTGAGAAGTCTATAACTTGAGAGTTTTAGAGGTTGTTGTTAGTCACCAGCGTTTTGGCTTGTGCATTGTATTAATCTATTTAATTAGTGGATTAAGACCTCGATTGAGAGAGGAGAAATCACCTTGGCGGGTGGAGTAGATTAACTAGAGAAGATTCTCAAGTGAACTTGTATAAACATATTGTGTTATCTCTTTCAAGCTTCATTAATACTATCATTCATAAATTGGAGAGTTATTAAAAAGGGGCTATTTGAAAAGAAAAGAATTTTATTTTTGAAAAACCAATTCAAACCCCCCATTTCTTGTGTTTTTCACTCCTTCAAAAAGAGCCCGAGACGACAATAAAAAGACAAAAAGCAAAGAAGAGGTGTCAAACAGGAGGAAGGAGCATCCTCGGGAAGCTGCGCACGAACAACATGCTCCCAGACCATACAGATAGCCATACGAGCCAAACAGAGACATCACCCCACTAAAAACAAGCAGGATAGACATCCTTAAAGAATTCGGCCACATGAATCTGTTACCTGAGCCACAACGCCCCAAAAGAGCCAACGCAATCATGGGAAAGCAGCCTGAAGCTTGGTGTAATTACCACCGTGTACGGGGATATCACACCGAGGACTGTCAGCGGCTGAAAAAGGAAATTGAACCCCTAATCCAGAGGGTACATTTATTGACATATGTGAAAGATTCTCGGCCACTAAATAACAAGAGAAGTCCTCCCCAAAGTGATCAGGAACCAGAAAAGTCATACCGAAAAAAGGGTTCAGATGCCAAGGAGGGTCATGAGACGAAGGCAGTCCAACAAACTCTAAACACCATTTCTGGAGGATTTGCTGGTGGTGAAGGAACAAGTCTAGCAAGAAGGAGATATGCTAGAACAGTTATGCATGTAAACCAAAGGCCCCCAGAAAAACCGGAAGAAAACTTAGATGTTGTAACATTCTCCGAGCGAGACTCCCTAGGAGTCCTAGCCCACAAGAATGATCCTATGGTTATCAAAGTGCAGGTATGAGATTGAAGCATGAAGAGGGTACTAGTAGACCCTAGAAGCTCAGTCGACGTATTGTACTAGAATGCATTCAGGGGAATAGTGCTTGATACAACCAAGTTGCTACCATTCAAAGGTGGTCTAGTAGGATTCTCGGGAGAGCAGGTATGGGTGCTCGGACATCTAGTATTATCGACTACCTTCGGTGACATTGATAATGCAAAGATTGTCCAAGTAAGGTACTTGATAGTTAATGTTGCTTCACCCTATAACATCATTATAGGCCGTCCATCATTCAACACCCTCGAGGATTCGCTCTCAACACTATATTCGAACATAAAATTTCCTCTTGGAGACAGTCGGGTTGGGATTGTCAAAGGCAACCAGAGGCTAGCGAGAAAGTGTTATAAGGATAGCTTAAAAATGAGAAGAAAAGAACCAGCAAGAGAAGCAAGTTCTAGGAGTCCCCCCAAAGTCCACTTGGTCAACATGGTGCACGACAAAGGAATGAAACAAATCTAGGTCGGACATCTACCGACCCATGATACACCCATCAGAGTCAAATCATTCCCCCGAAGAAAAGAACGGGATCATGCAAGCATTTAAGAACAACCTAGTCCTTTCTCCCGGGAAACCTCACAGGGAGAATCTGGGGTATCAAAGTAATCTTGGAAACACATATCTTCCAGATAGGCTGGAAAAGGATTCATCCTCTCCTTCACAAGCATGGAAACCCTACTCAGATAGTCCCGAGTATGTTAACAATCGTCTCGATGAAGTAGCTGGGATGGCGGAACGTGAATCCATCAACTTTTCACCTCCTGAAGACAGTATCAACAAGGAAGACTACCCCTCAGAGACTTGGGATACCTTGGGACAACCAAGCGGAAAATTTGACTTCCTAGTAAAGTATACAGCTCCTGAGAGCTCTCGCATTGGGTTTGAGGACGTTCAGCTAACTGGATGGGAAGATCCTTCCAATCAAGGAGCATGCAAGTTAGAAACATTAAAAGGAATAGAAATACCTAGGACAGGGAATGTATCCAATCTTAGGTTGTACTTCAACTAAATCTTATGCAATCCAATAATAAATAAAGGATCTGGGTTACACTTTTTTCCTTTGAAAGGACAAGGATTTTTAATGAGGCACCTGGACTTAAAAAATTGTCATGTCTGGTTGATAGGTAATCAGCTGGAAATGGTGAGTTACAACACTGAAAACTCTATAAACGTGTCGACTTGCTCCGCGTAGATAGGTCGCCCATAAACGGGTTGATTAAAACCCTATAAATGTGTCGACTTGCTCCGCGTGCATAGGTCGCCCATAAACGGGTTGATAAACTCCTATAAACATGTCGACTTGCTCCGCGTACATAGGTCGCCCATGAACGGGTTGATTAAAACCCTATAAACGTGTCGACTTGCTCCGTGTACATAGTGTAACACCTCAAAATTTGCCCTCTTGCTTTTAGCTTTTACTGGCTAATGTTTCATTGCATTTTGGCATTATCATCATTTGCATTTCATTGGCATGGGATCAGGGTGTCTAAACTAAATCCAAGGAGCCTTGAGCCTCAAGGGGTCTTAATTGAGTCATCACCTTATCATATGGTCAAGCTTGACAAGAGAATGCAAGGGAATCACATCATCCTAACCAGTGCAAAACTAGGGTTTTGGAATTCTTGAGTATAATGCCCCAATGGGCAAGATCTTTGAGCTTTTATCACCTCCAAATGTCATATCTCATCTTTGTTAGAAAGGATATACATCATATTCAGAGGAATTTGGATTTGGAGGATGTGTTGATTTCTCTTAGACTAAGGGTTTAAAATTAGGGCTTGCCATAAAATCAGTTTATTTCTGATTTTTTGGGCAAGATTTGATCTCATGGTATTCTATATGTCCTCAAGAGTCTAAGGATGGAGAATTGTCCATCAACTTGGTTTGGAAAGGTTTCAATTGACCAATTGATTAAAAATCAAGAGTTGGGGAAAAGTCAACTGTGCAGAGGAAAAAGTAAACCCTTGACTTTTTGAAGTCAAATTCACGTTCCTCAAGTCAAATATGTCCACGGGTGAAGATTTAATCAAGAAATGTCAAGATATTCATCATGAATTAAGAATTGTACAAAGTTTCCATTTTTAGAAATTTAGGGTTTCTAAAAATGGCAAGTTTGGACCATTTTGCACTCCATTTCAAGGCATTCTTTCTTCAGGATAAAGGCTTCAAACTTCAGGCCTAAGTTGAGCCAATTAAAGATCACATCCTAAGTTTCAAATCCATAGCAAGAACATCTCCATTGGATCAAAATTGAAGGAGTTATGATCAATCAAAGTTTAACAAAATCAAGGCAAAAACCAGGTCATGACAAGGTAATTCCAAGGCACCCGACCATAATTTCATCAAACATGTGGTGTGCCAAATGTCAAGCCATTTTTCTCCATTAAGAAATATTTAAATGAAAAAATGTTGAACACCAATCTTGTTCATCTCCATACCCTCTACAATGTTCATGTTTATCAATTTCTCATATGATCAATAGATTGGAAGTTATGGTTGCTCAAAGTATTGGTATCAACACTGAATTCCATATGCCCATGATGCCATGCATGATACAACTTGACACGCCCAGGAAGCCAGTCATGAACAAGTGTTTTCCTTGTCACTTTTGAATGCCTTAGAGATCTCCTCTCATCTTGGTACAAACAACAACAATGTTCCATCATATATCCTCTCTCCATTGCATCCAGAATCACATCATTTCATGTATTAACCTGGGAGAAATTCATCTTCAAACATCATCATTGCCATGGTTTATTTTCTGCCAAGATAGAAAGAATGATGCATTACCTTAGTTCAGGTTCACAACAAAACACGCATGCCAACATTTACTTCATTTGGTGAGACAAACACTGATCATATGCAGCCATACATGATCACAGCAATGCACACGAGCTCACTCTTCACTCTCATTTTCAGAATTGCTCACTCCACCTCATTCTTGCTACTCACACCACAATTAACTTAACCTGAGTTCTAACCATCAACTGAGTTGGTTAATTCTTAACTACACCTATATAAGAGGTTTCTAACAGAATTTCAAGGACTTTTCTCATTCTTCACATTTCACAAACCAGAGCTCTCAAAGTTCTCTCTGATTTCTCTCTCTTTTCACACGAGTGCTCCATTGTTCATCAATATCTTCATCAATTCATCATCCTCAAGCTTCTTTGATCAAGAACAAGGTTAAATCAGGATCAAGTGTAGCCTCTTCTCAAGTCTGGATTTCTCTTTTCTCTTCAAGATCTAAAGCATAATAGCATTTATTTTTCTATCTGAAAGCTCAGGATCAAGATCACACCTCTGGTTTTCTCAACAATCATCAAGAAGCTTCAATCCAGGTTTGAACTTCTTCAACTTTTCTTGCACGATTTCATTGATTTTTACCCTGTTGTTGTTGTTGTTGTTGTTTATAGAGCTTAATAGAAGCTGTGGAAATTCTGGCTAGTTGATAGAGCTTGTTAGGAGCTTAGTTGAAAACCTAGGGCAAACTTTTCCCCTTTGATTCTCTTTGTACATGATTGATCTGTGAATTTCAATGCTAGATTTGTGTTTCTTGTGACTTCAGCTTTAATTTGATATAAGGCACGTATATTTTTGTGGACCTGAGAATGTAGCCTCGCCGGAGACTCACCGTAGAAGACGACCGGAAGTCTTCTCCGGTCACCTGATTCTTGTTCAGGTCAAAACCCTAGCCATTGCCAACTTTAAAACACAGCCGTTGGATTTGTTTGATCCAATGGCTCACAACCTACCAGCGAATAAATGAGGCTCGTGCCTCTCACGTGTTTCTTTCTCTCCATTTGAGCTGACTTTGACTCTTTCTATGTGTGTGCGTGCATGTTTGCTGTGGTGTGCGTGCGTTGTGAACCACCTGATTTGCATACTTTCATGATCATCTTAGACTGACTTCATCATGTGGCTATCATTTGAGTCAACTTTTGACTGAATTCCACCGTAATCCTGTGTTCCACACGCGCCTTCGTACCAAGCCTCAGATTGCTATCTGAACCCCCTACTTTTTGAGCCCAAACGTTGTGAACGTGTATTTTACTTTTTCTACACCCCCTGTATATTTTCTTTCTCTTTCTAATTTCTTTTTTTCATATTGTTTTCTTTTTCTTTTATTAAAAATACCAAATGACCTCCAAAAATTCCAAATAAAATCACTTAGCATTATAACACATTTAACTAATTTTCCATGTTTTTTAATTCTGATTTTAATACTTTTTGCATATTAGTTCACAATTTCCTTTTAATTTCTTCTTCAATGTTCATCCTTCTTAATACATGTTCATTTGTGAATTGATTGACATAGTTAGAATCTGATTTTTGGCACGAGCTTTGATATGTGTGTGCATGACATCTTAATGTGTTTAATTCATATTTTTTTCAAATTTTCAGAAGCATTCCATATTAGGTTTTGACATGCATCTTTGTGCATCATTCCATTTTACCTAAAGTGACTTTGTGAATGTGTTTGAATTTGTTTCTTAATGAGACTTGACATGAGCTTTTGATGCTTGATTTGATTCTGACTTAGTTGATTTGTGTTCCATTTTCATATTTTTTTAAAGTCATTTGCTATTCGTTTGTGCTTGCTAGATTAGGAGACCTTTTGTGAACTTTGTTAACACCTAAACTCTATTTTTAGGTAGGCATTTATGCCATCCTATTAAGACTTGTTTGTGCATTTTTATAGGTCATTTGTTTGACATTATAGGTCATCTTAAACCATGATTATAGATCATTTACTTTCATCTCTCATAACTTGTACATAATTGTTTCAACTTGCATCATTACTTGAACTTGTTTGACCTAAACTTGTTTATCTCTTCTTGTACTCAACATGATTTGTTTGTGAATCATCAATGCCTATTCATGCATTCTAATTACATCTCATCTTTGGTATGCTACTGACACATAATCATCTCATGCATTCAAATGTCATTCATCTTGCATACTTGTTTATGTTTGATCTATTTCATCTTTCTTTCTTAATTAGTTTCAATGTGATTTGCATATGCATATTGTATGGTTAATTCTTACATTTTAATTGCATCTTAAATGTCATTTGGTACTGACCTATAATCCATGTTCATTTATCTTTGAGTTTCAACTTTGACTTGTGTTGCAAGTTATTTCTTTTCTTTAAGTGAAACTTGTTTCTTTTCTTCTTACTTCTTCTTCCTCTAATTTCTTCTACTTGAACATCCTTTTTCATGATTTGTATGCTTGTTCATAGACATTATAGGATATTCAAATATGATGTTTAATTCTGACTTGCATCCATTTGCATTTGATTTCATGTTCTTTTTCAACTTTGACTTGTGTTACAAGTTTCTTCCTTTCTTACTTGAACTTGAACATTGTTTGCTTCTATTTGCTTTATCTTCTTAAATCATGTCACTCATGCTTTGTATGTTCATTAATTGACATCCATGAGCATTATAATATGACAGTCAATTCTGATTTTGACATTTATCCAAGCATTCATTCATGTTTGTATGCCATATGCATTCATACTTCATCCATGTTTCATAACTTGAACTTGTGTGAATCTTTGGCACCTTTCTTGACATAGTTTGATCTCATTAAGTACTTTAACTTTAATTGAACTTCATGAGACATGCTACTGACTTTAGAAGTCGTTTAACACTTAGGATTCCTTCTCTTTAGACTTAGGCTTTGTTTGATTCATAATTTCATTTCATGAGATGTTTGGTGCTTACTTGTGTGATTTCTTTCACTTATGCTTTCATATTCAATTGTTTAGCTAACTTTTTCATGTAGGGGCTAATGGTAAGTTGAGGGTGTGGATGTGCATCCACATACACCTTCTTCCTTCATCTCTTTAAAGCTTTCTCTTTTGCATTTGTGATAAGCATTTCTATGCTTTCTTTGTACAACTTCTTTCTTCTCCTTTTTGGTTCATAACTCGTCTTCTACTTTAGAAGTGAGTTATGATACCTCTTGCTCTCTTCTTCTTTTCTTTAGGATTAGAGTTCTTATACCTCACACAACCATAGGATCTTCGTGCATGATAACTTTAGGATCATTAGTCCCCCTCTTAGACTTTGTCCTTTCCTTCTTTTTGCTTCTTCTTTCTCATCTAAAAAAAAAAAGCAAAAAACATCTAATGAGGGATTAACATGTATTGTACATGAGCCTTGCATGTGGGGAATGGAAAAAGGGGGGTTTCCCTTCATCTTTCTAGAGTGTTTGGCATACGTCCTGTTAGGACGACCATGCGACGCATTCGATCCTACATCGTAGAATTTAATGCAATACGTGTTATAAACACAAAAAACACACTTCTTAAAAGAGATAATCAACAAACAACAATTCTCTTCTCGTCTCTTTCACTCTATTCTTAAGGATTTGTCACGTCCATTCTACCGCAAACAGGTAACGCCTAAGTTTCCCTACAGCGAGCTGCAACACCTAACTGTTGGGACGCGCACTCTGACGTTTCCATTAAAAAACACAAACAAAGCAACCCTTGTTGAGCCGAACTACGTTTTCTCTGATTCTTCTTTCTCGTCTGATTGAAGATACGTAGACACGAGATGCGATATCTCGACAAGCAACCTTTCCCTGTAGTCCGTCTAACTACGTTGACTCTGACTTTCCCATTGCACTGAGGGAATACGTAGGCCTAGGACAATGATAGTGTCCTATCGAGACATTTCTTTCTCATCTCCCTTTTCTTTTCTGCCTTTCATTTCCAGTTCTCTAATTAGCAGTTGATTTCCAGTTTCCTACACCCTTTGATCGAGACAACAAGCGTGGATCCCATCGAGTACGATGGACGTGTGGGGTGCTAATACCTTCCCCTCGCGTAACCGACTCCCTTACCCGTTTCTCTTGGTCGCAAGACCATGATTTTCCCTTCCCTCAGGTTTACGCAGTGTTTCCTTTCCCTCTCTTGGGATAAATACACATTGTTGGCGACTCTGTTTCCGCGCCACTTTCGCGTTTGTACTTGGATGAAAATCACGGGAGCGACACATAGGTCGCCCATGAACGGGTTGATAAACTCCTATAAATGCGTCGACTTGCTCCGCGTACATAGGTTGGCCATGAACGGGTTCATAAACTCCTATAAACGTGTCGACTTGGTCCGCGTACATAGTTCTCCCATGAACGGGTTGATAAACTCCTATAAACATGTTACCTTGCTCCGTGTACATAGGTCGCCCATGAACGGGTTGATAAACTCCTATAAATGTGTTGACTTGTTCCGCGTACATGGGCCGCCTATAAACACTCAGTGTACACGGGTTGAACAAATACGTTTGATAGATCCGTGCACATAAGCCCGACAATATGATATAAAGATGATGAAACATCTAAGCTCAAAGCATGTCGAAAGATACTTGGGGCTTGTAAGTAAAGAATCATAAAGGGAAAACTGCCAACAAGAAAGGCGCAAATCTTGTTAAGACGCTCGGGTACATACCATAATCGGTGCCTGTGATTATAAGAGTCCGGAACTCTCGAAAGTATGAAGACTATACACACAAGATAATTAAAAGGCCCCTTAATAATCAAGCAAAGGCGGAAGCAAAAATTATACCTGTCAATCTATAGTCAGGCACCTTAAGTTATTGTAACTTAGTGCCCGAGGGGCTGGATATATGTACGGGATTATTTTGCAATAAAATTAAAGCCTTAGAAGGGTCAAAACATTGTATGTTACAAAGCCTGAATGCTAAAGAGTCATGAGCATGAGGGGGGACAACACCACACTCCCTCGCCAAAATATAAAGTGCACCCCGAAGGATGACTAACTAAAACAAAGAACAACAAGATTAAGTAACAGACGAAGTTTCATTGGCAACATCATTTAGAGTCAGGTTCACATTCCCGTCAGCGTCATTGACCGGGCCTTGAGATTCCCCCGGGCTATCCTTCTCCAGCTCGCCAAGGTCCACAAGACGGCCATCTTGCACCACTTTGAAGTAATCCATTTCAAGCAAATCCAAGCCAAGATGGAGACAGAGAACTTGATCTTTAGCTCTCTCAAAAGCTTCATCGCCGGCAGATAAAATATCGATCTGAGCTTTCTTCAGAGCTTCTCTAAAGTCGTTGTTGGATGATAAAATCTCGGCATTAGCGGCCTCGGATGCCTTCAACTGGTTAGTAAGCTCGGCATTAGCGGCCTCGGATGCCTTCAACTGGTTAGTAAGCTCAGCTAAAGATGATTGGTGATCAGACTCCAAAGTCTCTTTTTCCTTTCTCGAGTTATCCAAATCCTTCTCCAAGCTAGAAAGTTTCTTAGACTGAGATTCCTTCAGCTGAGAAACTTAATCCTTAAACTTTGACTCAAGCTTCTCAGAGTCATCAGATAATTCAAATAAACCACGGGCGAGGACAGCACACCTTATTAAATAAGAACTAAGATTCTGAGTGATTTTCTGATGACCAATGGATTTAACTTTGTTAACATCCTCGGTAGCATTGAGATGGTCACGCAGGTATCTGAACCCGTCAAAATCATTGGACCAAAACTTGAGTTCCCCAGACTCAGAATTCTCCCCTGAGCCTCTCATGAGGGAGATAATCTCCATTTTAGCTTGATGAACATCCTCATTCATGTGAACCTTTAACTTCTTTGGGTCATCTTGAGAAGTCTCGTCTTGAGCAGGTAGAATAAGAGGCTGGGGCTCGGTTTTGCTTGAGGCGGCTTTTGTGCCCGTACCCCTGGGCCATTTTGGTGCCCGGACTTCTAATCCACCTAAGTCAGACTTAGATGCAGATGCACCCCCAGTTCGTCTCCGAGCTTCCCGAGCTGCTTGCATCAATTTCTTCTGCTCGACTACAGACAGGTCAGTCATCTTGTCTACAAACAAACAACACAAGGTTAGAATAAAAAGGCGGGCGAAGAATAGTTGAAATGAAAAATAACTATTACCCAAGAAGACAAGGTGTCAGTCATCATCTAGGGGCAACAATTCCTTAATCCTCATCATACGGAATGAATCAAGAATAGCCAGGGACTAGAGCTCCAAATCGTTCAATTTATCATAATTAAAACCGGTAATTGATAACAAATCTTTGGTCTAATAATGAGGAAAATGGGGATGCCCATCCATGGCGTACAACACCTGTGGACACCTCGGCCCACATCGAACTCTCAAAAAACGGTCTTTATAATTCTTGTAATTTGAGGTATAGGCCTGAAGAAAACTTCGGTCGGGCAT
This sequence comes from Lathyrus tuberosus, assembly GCA_022829125.1. Lineage (NCBI taxonomy): Eukaryota > Viridiplantae > Streptophyta > Magnoliopsida > Fabales > Fabaceae > Lathyrus > Lathyrus tuberosus. Next base: position 340,936 of record JALAZF010000757.1, on the reverse strand, counting down.
TCTACTAATCTGAACCCAGCTTCGGTTATCAACTCCTCTAACCTCAAAGAAGGAAAAGAATAAACCTATAGTTGGAACAATATCTAAAACCTCACAAACCCTCTCAAAGGCCTTTATAAACCCCCAACTGTTGGGATGAAGTTGGGAAGGTGCTATGTTGACGGTCTTCAACACGTCCACCTCGAAATCAGAAAAAGGGATACGGATATTGAAATCTTCCATAATACTAGGATAAAAGTAGAAAATGTCTTCAGAAACATCTTTTGGCCGGAGTATACACACTTTTCCTTTGGGCCGCACAGTTCCAAAATAACATCATCCTCGGAACCAGTGGAGGATATGGCCCTCAGGGAGCGGATTGTAGCAATTTCCAAGTCGTCAGTAGTATTATTCTTATGGCTCATAACCTCATAATCAAAAGGAGCAACAGTCTCCATTATAATTTCTACAGAACCTAAAGAGTCAGAGTCAAAGTCACTTTCAGAAGTGAGAATCTCGTTATAAAACTTATCCATGGATCGCCTATACTCTTCTATCCCTACGGAATCCATCATCTCTTACATATTTCCTCCCATAGTCTTTTTCTCTCATCGTTACTCTTACGAATAACCTTACCCTCATTATCACATTCCCTAAGAACTACCATTTTTGTGTTAAAGAGAAAAATGAGGAAAATCAAGAGAGAAAGGAAAAAAAATACCCGAATTAGGGAGCGCTTGAAGATGGGATCATATTCGCTTAAAGAAGAAACGCATGAGTGAAGGAAAGAGAAGACTGGCTTTAATAAAAACCCAACGTTCGAAAAAATGGCTAGAGACTAGCCACTCATGAGGTATTAAAGTCATCATAACGCTAGAGAAGTTTAAGATACATGACCGTTTGAAAATTTATGACACGTAAGAAGAAAGACCGATCTACAGCTCGACACCTAGTAAATATATTCGGGCTTATGTCATTGCCGAGTACAACATCCCTATGAGAATATATTGTACTCGGGGGGCTTATGTACATGCCAAATATATTTGATGCCGAGTCGAGTAGTCGAATAAGGGCGAGCACAAACCAGACTATAGTAGCAGGAAATATCGTACAATGAAGAGAGCTAGACAAGCCTCATACACAACCCGAGCCGATCAGGGAGCCCGACTCCCATCATGTCGAGTTCTCACGAGGCCGGGTACCTCACCCCACCAACCCGGCACTGATGCCAGAAACAAGCTCTTCAAATGCCACTCCAACCTTTGTAACGGTAGCGGCGCATCAATATGGACGTTACCCAGAGCTTAAAACCTTGTATTCATGGAGGGAGGTTACGGCAATGATGGCCACATATCGCTAGAAGACCAAAAGACTTCTCTTAATGGCTTGTATTAATAGAAGGCTATATAATGGGGCTCCTGCATGAGGGTTAAGCAAGACATTCATCTTGAGGCAGTATACAACACTTGTATAGCCCTCAAATCCCAATATATTCATCTCAACATACTTAGCAGTATAGACAACGTAACTCTCTTTGTCCAAAGAGAATGAGAGTTAGCACTTTTGGTGATCTAACCATTTTTTGCTAGAACACTTAGGATTGAAGAAACTATTCTTGAGGAGAATATTTTGCAGATTTTGAGGAACATAATTGCTACATTTTTTAAGCCCAAATCTAGTCTTCTTTATGGTTATAAAAGGAATACCTAGACCTATGGTAGATTAACTAATCTCTTGTAACACTTTTGTAAAGAGAAATAAGGGTTTAGGGTTTTGAGAGTCGTAGGACATTCTTGTGTTGTAAGTCTCCCTTTGTATCAGTTGGATACATTGTGGTAGACATAGATGTTTATACAGATCCAGAAACCTTGGGGTAATGAATTGTATATTGTTCTTGGATGAAGCTTTGAAGCAAATCCAATAGAATCCGAGTAGGGTTGTTAGTCGAGAATACTTGGCTGAACTTTGCATTGAAAGAGGTGTCTTTCAAGTAGGATGATACAGTTATTGTGACTATAACTGTCAGATATCACAGGTTGTGATTTAGGGAGTGAGATGGGTTTCTCTTATTAATTAGATGTGACTTCTAATGATAAAGTTTTCATTGGGTAGTGATAGGTAAACCAGAGATCGTTTACTGTAAATCACAGGTTGTTTACATAAAACTATACTACTGATAGTGGATTCTTCTTCCTAGCTTGGTAGCCCCCAGATGTAGGTGATTTACACCGAACTGGGTCATCATATTTTGTGTTATTTATCATTCTGCAATTTACAGTTCAATATTTATTAACATGTCGTAACAGATGTTGAAACATTTGTTGTGAATCTGTTGTTGATATTCAGAATATCAGTTTGATTATTATGCCCTTGTTTTAAAGTTATGCAGAGAACAATGTCGTGACATGTGTTAGGACATCTGCGATCTGCTATGCTAGAATTTCAAACCCTTCAAACACAATCCATAGACATGTCCTAAACTTTTCCAACCATTGATCCTCAACTGTAACACCATTTCCTTGCATTTCAAGTTTGCATTTTTTCTCTTTTGCAAGAGGGATTGTGAAAAAGGTTTGAAGTTAGTTCAAGTTATTCTAAGCATTCCAAAAGCACCAAGGGAGTTCATTGAAGCTTTCTCAATCAAGAAATCACTTCTGCAACAAGTTTGAAGAGGCATTAGACCTTGCCCTAATATGTAAGGTTTCTCATTTCTGAACTTACTCATACAAGCATTATTAGGGTTTGATTTCTGAAGCAAAAATGTAGCCTTTAATGTGTAGAGTGTATCCCTTAAGTTAATTGCAATTTATCTTGTGTGTATGAGAAGTTTTAGATTTCTAAACATTTAGGGTTCATGTTATGTTCAGTCATGATTTTTGTTGTTTGTTGATTTTTAGTTAAATTGGTTGGTACCATTAAAATCCTCATGAAAAATCAAACAAGTTTCATTTTTGGACTATTGAAAAATATTGAGATTTGAGAGAGTTCAGAATTTGAATTTTTCAAAAATGGAGGATGTGGTTGAAAAAGAAGATGGCGCCATTGTTGTGTTTTCAGGTCATGTCTTAAAATATATTTTTGTGTTTCCATTATGCTTCTGACTTGGGCATTGCGCCATGGTGGTAGTTTGTGTGTGTTTGGAGTATCTTGCATCCTTAAGGTCTGGGGTTCGAATCTCCTTCGCCCCATGTGTTTAGTAGTTTGTGTGTTTGGTAGTTTGTGTGTGTTTGGAGTAGCTTGCATCCTTTTGCTCCTTTTTTATTTCCTTGATTTTTAACTTGTTTTGTTATTTTATTCAATGCGCGCGTTTCATGACTGGGCCAAGCAACTGGCCCAATGGTTCAGTTTTGACCTGTAAGCAATAGCACGCGTGTTCAAAGCCCATGAGGACCATTTCCTCTTTTTTATCACTTAGTTTCTTTTATGTTTTTTTTTCATTTTCATTTTATTATATCTCTTTGATTATTTATCATTTTGACTTGATTTTTTGCATATCTCTTATTTGTCATACATATTTTGTGATTGTATAAAAAAATTACAAAAATAATATTATTTTCACACATTTTTGCTTAGATAAAGTAAGGCGCATTTTTAGGTGTTTTTAGGTCATAAAGTGTTTCTTTTTTATTGATCCTTTGATTTTGCTTAACAATATTAATGTTTGTGAATGTCATGAATGTTGTATGAACCTTGTTTGATGTTAATAACATGATCCTATTGATTTTTGCCTTAGTTTAGTGTACTTTAAACCCATAATTTTCAAGTGTACATAACTTGTTTCTTCATGTTTGATTATTAACCTTTCCTTTTGACTTTGGCATGACATTTATACCACTTTGAAACTTTGATTCATGTTTGCTTTGTGTTTTAATCATCTTTGATCACATGTCCATGTTTTGCCTTAACTTTGATACCATGATTTTGTTTGGTTCCTAAACTTCATGCTTACCACATTCAAACCTTTTTGAAATGCTTAGACATGTTGTAACCAAAATGTACCCTTTGACATGAACCCTTGGTTATTACCTTTGTGTTTTGAACCATGTCTTAATTTGTATTCATTATTAAGTGGTGTTTTAGACTTGTCCATTGTTGAAATCTTGAATTATATTCATGATTAAGTGGTGTTAGTAAACACTAAACCATGTCCTAATCTTGACCTAATCTCATGCTTACCCCATATGTTTCATGTTTGAATCATTTATCTAAGTGTTGATACTTGTCTTCATCCATGTTGATATTATTCTATCCACATACTCTATGTTGATGACTTGTTTGTACCTTTGATTACTTGATTGATGTAGTGGCATCCATGTCTATGTCCATATGTTGTTACTTATGTGTTCATACTTCATACTTACATGTTATTGTTATGAACATGCCTTGAATGAACATCTCAATATGCCATGACACATTATTCTTGTTTGAAACACATTTCGTATACACATTTGATTATGTATCATCCATGTTTATGTGTTTACCTTGGTTGTTACCATGTTGATTTGTGACCTTGTTAAGTCTTGACTTGAATGTTGTCATATCTTTGTTTATTGTTGTTATCATGATCATTTGTGACTTTGTTAAGTTTTGTCTTAGATATTGTCACATCTATATGTCTTGGTTGTTACCATGTTCATTTTAACTTTGTTGCATCTCATGTGATCCTTTAGTTGATATCATGTTTGAATGTCATCTTTTCCATGAGTTGTATATCTTTGATTAACATCATGTTTGAATGTTGTTTTATTGTTCACCTTGAACGTTATCTTTATCATTCTTTATCCACTTTGGTTGATATCATGTTTGAATGTCATCCTTTATCATGTTTACTTTGATATCATGTTTGAAAATCATTCCTTTTCATCTCGTCCATTATTACCCATATTATCATGCTTATTTTGACTTTGTCAAGTCATTCCTTAGCGAGGTTCACTTGTTAGCTCTCTTCCTCCTCTTTTCTTTTGTTGCCTAAATCCAAAGGAAAGATTTATTTTGTTGACTTTATGTCATAGGTAGTATAGCATTCCCTTAATTTCCCCTTTGACTTTGTTAAGTCCTTAACCTTTCAACATAGTCTTAGGTTAGAGTTTGTAAACTCTTTGACTTTGTTAAGTCATGTAAGTGTTATTGTTATAAACACTTACTTTCCCCTTTTGAACCTTGATCACTATCAAGTGTTCTTCACACGTATTTAAGGCAAACTACGATTGCTCTTATTCCATCCTTCTTAGGATACGTAGACATAAGATTGCGAATTCTTGGCGGGCACACTAGCAATAAACCTCCTTAGGTTCCCTATCTCATAAAACCCAAAAATAGAGCATTTCCAAATACTAGCAAGCAAATTACCATAACACAAATACTTTCAAGAGGTTCCTATAGGATACTATAGATACTTAGAGTGATATTACCTTCCCTTAGTATAACCAACCCCCGAACCTTTAGATCTCTTTGCATTGTTGTTACATTGCACAATTAGGGTTTTATTCGATCTTTTCCCTTTCCTTTGGATAAATTAAGGTTCAGTGCTGAACATTCAATGTTTTGTAATTCAAGTTAATATAATAGCTTGATATCTGATTCTCACCGCGACAGAAATGGCGACTTCACTGGGGGAACCCAAGAGGGTTAAGCCTATCTTGTTTGTATTTGTGTTATTATTTTTTGCTTGCTTGTATTGTTTGGTTTTTTCTATTTTGTTTGGGTGGTAACCTTTGTGCGGTGAGGTATGTCCTAGCTCGGACTTGAGTGTACATAAATAAGATAGAATTGTGGTATAATCAAAAGTTAATTGTTGGGAGTAGTCCTAACATGATTAATATATGATATAGCCACGCTCAGTGGAGGCCCCTTTGGGATTATTGATGTCATGCGAGAAGTCGTATTGGCATTACTTTTTTCCGACTTGGGAGTCCGTGAAGCTGAGGACCTTAGTATCCCTTCACCCCTCTTGGCCTTTTTAGGACGTAGTGCAGTTATTATCCAGGTGTAGACCTGAGGTAGTTGTCATGCGATACTACACTCAGACGAGTTTATCTTAAGAATATTATTAGCCCGCATGAGTAGTTGTGCAAGCCGATAATATCCGAAAGATGAATCGATGACTTTGCGAACTTTGTAGAACCCGTTGTGCAGGTACAATAAACCCATAATACATATCCTTGTGGGAGGTTTAAACCTTGGCTCCATGCTCGTTGTTGACCGTTAAACCTATGTGTAACCTTGTTTGTGTGCATTGCATCAACATACATTCTTGCATTCATGAAAGCTCTTTTTTGGTTTCAAGGAACTCAATTGTCCATTTCTTTGCAAAAATCAATAGGTATCATGGATTATGGGAAGAGAAACACCAAGAAGTACAACTTCAAGAAACATGATATGATAGAGTTGAGAAAGCTAGGGGCTATGGTTTCCTGTCCTGAGGATTTCAGAAAGCGTTATGGGTGGCTTTTGGGTATTATCAAGACCAAGATGGAAGATGGAGTTCTTGAAACACTTGTGCAGTTCTATGATCCCATCTACCATTGCTTCACATTCCAAGATTACCAACTTGTCCCTACTTTGGAAGAATATTCATATTGGGTTGGTCTGCCAGTATTTGATAAGAATCCTTTCAGTGGATTAGAAAAGATTCACACACCTCTAGACATTGCAGATGCCATTCACCTAGAAGCATCTGAGATCAAAGCTAATCTTACTACCAAAGGAGGAATCAAGAGTTTTCCTTCCAAATTCTTGATAGAAAAATCCACTTCCTTAGCCAAGGAAAACAATATGGACCCTTTCGAAACTATCCTCGCACTACTCATTTATGGCTTGGTTTTGTTCTCAAACATTGATGATTTTGTTGATGTTAATGCTATCCTAATCTTTTTGATTGGAAATCCTATACCTACGCTGCTTGGTGACACTTATCACTCCATCCATCATAGGACCCTCAAGGGAGATGGGACTATTCTGGGGTGCTCCTTTACTCTACAAATGGTTTGTTTCACACTTGCTTCGAACTGAACTCTTCAAGGAAAATCCAGACAATCTCATATGGTCTCAAAGTCTCTCTTTCTCTTTCTCTCTCTCTCTCTCTCTCTCTCTCTCTCTCTCTCTTATAAATTTGGTCATAACGCTTTGAGAAAGGTTTTTGTGTTTAAGAGAGGAAGTTGTTCTAGAAAGGGTAATATTATAAATTCCTCAAGAGTTATTTTTCCTCTTGAGTGAATTTTCTTCCTTAGGAAGTGTTTGTTTTAGTTTGGATCTAAGCCTAGTTAATGATTTTTTGGGGAAATTTAGTATTAATTCTCCGTTTGGTTCGAGAGTTCAGCCACATAAGGAAAAGCTTTCCATTTGGGTTCCTGAAGAATAACTAGAGAAAAATATTCACATCAGTCTGATATCATCCCGATATAAAATCTCTCTCATTTTTTTAGTTTAGCTGTGTAAAACCCCAGTAGGTTCGAGATCAACCTAAAAAAATCATGGTTTGGTTCGTGGTCATCACGTGTAAAACCTCGGTTTGGTTCAGAGTCTAGCCAGTTCAAAACTCCATCTTGATTTGAGATAAGTCCATACAAAATCTCGATTTATCTTGGAGCCAAACCGCTTGCAGCTTTGTTCTTGTTTGGTGTGAAGAGTAACTGCTTCATGACATTGCTCTATATTTAGTTGGATGTAAACCTGAAACTTCATTTTTCCTTGTATAAGAGGTCCGTGAGCTTAACCTTTTAAAAGCTCGTAAGCATTATTGGAAATTCTCAAGATCAATTCTTATGGAAAATAGTACGTCACATATTTTAGACTAAACCTCTTTAAATATCTAGTGTCATCTCTTTTCCCTTATCTCTTTATTTTCTGCATATTTTCTTTACATTGATTTTCCGCTGCAATATTCAAATATTTCTTAGAAAATGATTTCAAAATCTGATACTAAAAGTAATTTTGTTTTAGATTATCCTTTTTCAAACCCCCACAATTCACCCCCTCTTGTATATGGAGTCACATGTTCAACAAGAAAATCTCAATAACAACTCAAATGACATGTTGTTCCCTCAGAACAAGAAAAGTAAGAAGATCTTGGGATGCAAGAAGTTACTAGACAATGTTCTGGTTTTACCCTTTGATAATGCTTTATTCCACTCTGAAGAGAGTGTGTTAAAGTGGAAATACAGGTATCATAGGAGAATTGCACTTGTGAGAGAGAGTTATCAAAAAAAGACATGAAATGTTATGAGATCTGAGAGTTGTTAGAATATGCTCAAATTGTAAAGATGTTGTCCGATATTGGTCATTTTTATCCAAAATGGGTTAAAGAATTCTGAATCTGCCTACAGGATTCAACAATTCTAGGAGCAGTGAGTTAAGAAGGTTCATGTGAGAGGCCACTACTTTAGTTTCTCCCCAACTATCATCAATGACTACTTAGGAAAAGGTAAACTGATTACCGCTTATTGTATTCCATCTTTTAATACTATAGGTCAATAGATAACTATGAATGTGCATGACAAATGACTTGCTAAAGGGTTGCTATTAGCAGCCAGTCTGAGTGTGAAGTGTGATAGCCTCAACAAAATGGGAGCAGTAAATTGGACACCTAACAATCATGGTTCAGGTATGAACCCATCTCTAGCTGGTTTTCTATATCACGTACTTACACAAGCTGCATTTGATTTCGGTGAGTTTGTATTTGATTAAATTTTAAAGAAAGTTGAATCCATTGATATAAAATTGTCTATATCCTTTCCATCTTTAATTATTGGTATTCTTGTGAAACAAAAATATGATATTTTGATTGCTGAAGACATTGTTCGAGTTCCTTCAAGCCCCCTTAATTTCAGTTACATGTTATTTGTTGGGAAACATGTCCCAGACATAATGTTCCTCAACCTTCCTAACTTTTGTGAAGCTGGTTTGTCAACAGGTGTCAACCTACTTGAGGTCTCTTCCATGTCAGGAATTGGAGGAGGACATATGTTGACTGAGCTTATGCAGGCCTCCAAGACTTTTTAAGAAATTATTATTACCTCCACAACCAGGAAGAATAAGGTTGATGTCCTCACTAATATAATGAAACCCAAAGTTGTAGCCCCTACATCTCAAGCAGTAAGACAAGATGTTGAGAAGGATGGTGAGACAACAGGCAAGGATGGAGAAAATGATGAAGAAGTAGAGTATGAATTTGTCTCAGATGGTGACTCGCAAAAACTATTTGATGAATGTTGAAGTTTTTAATTGATTATATGTAAGCCAATTGTTTGACAAGATTCTTGGTTCTTTTCTCTACCCCCGTGTGGGTCTTCTAGTTATAATGGTGTGATAGCCCTTCGTGGGTCAGATAATGGTTCCTTTTTCCCTTTATTGAGTTGGTAATTTTGGTTTTTTTTTTGGTTGCCTTCTATGGGCTGGATTTTTCTTTTGGTCCTTGAATACCCCTTGTCCATTTTGTTATTACATATGATTAGCGTCATTTTGTAGGAAATATGTTAAGCATGATGTTATGATGAAATTTGAGACATCATCTCTCTCTCTCTCTCTCTCTCTCTCTCTCACTCTCTCACTCTCTCACTCTCTCTCTACATGTTAATCATAATGTCCCTCATTGTGTGGGATATCTTGTCCCGCACTGATTTGCTTCACGCGCAAGATAAATTGAGTGATTCTCGCGTTGTTTAAGGATTTATTTCATTTTATATTTAAATCACATTTTACATTTTATGAGCTTTTTGGAATAAGTAAGTTTTTTTCACAATCACTTTTAGCAAGTTTAAAATTGTAAGTACTATGATATGTTCAAGATTTAATCAATCAATAGTTTCAATCAACATAATTTAAAATTTTATTCCTCAAATGACAAATGATGGACCAGATGTTGAGACAACTTGTCTAAGTTTTAAAATCTGTTTAAGAACAGTTTGACAGCAATAATAAACAAAGCACAAAGTTGTAAAATAACCCAAGAGATTGGAAATCCAGTTCGGTGAAACCTCACCTAAGTTTAGAGGACACTCTACCCAAGATAGGAAATTCACTACTTCGAACTAGAACAATTAATCTTATATGAACCTTCAAATCCTATGAAGTTTTATCCCTCTCCCTAATCCTAGTTACTTTCTATTTAGATCTCCCCCTAAAAATGAGAACCCAATCACTTTCTTCAACCACTAACTGAAGAGGTAAGAAACACAAGAAAGGGGGTTTGAATTGGGTTTCACCAACAATGGTATTTTCTGCGGAATTAAAGATCAATGCTAACAAGACAATAAAAATAAATTGACACAATTATTTTTATCCTGGTTCACTGTTAACAAAGTTACTCTAGTCCACCCACCAAGGTGATTTTGCCTTAGACAAGGACTTAATCCAATAATCTCAACAGATTACAACCACAAAGTGTTCAACAACAACATAGTCCTCTCAAGTATCTAGACTAATGACTTAGTCACTTGAGGAATCTAAACTTTGAAAAGTGTTTACAAGGTTGAACAAGAAAAGAGAGAAAGCTGTAATTTAACCAGGATCACATTCCAAGAAAATATTCATTTTCCTCAGAAGTCAGAACACAAGCGTATCTTGAAGAACCCAAGAAATCTCTGCAGCTTACTTAGAAATAGGCAGAATCAGAAAGATGCTCAAAGATTCAGAAAGGAATGCTTTCACGAAAAGGTTTAGCTAAAAGATTCTCTTAAAAATTTAAGCATCCCTAAGGTACACTTTCTCTTTCTCTTATAATCTATAAACCCATAAAATACTTTTCTAAATTGTCATGACATATCTTACTAGTTAAATGTTTAGGACTCATTACATACCTCTTTAGGAAAATTATTCCACTAAAAGAATATCTGTTAAAACTTAGTTGTAAGAAATTGCTAGATAAAAGAAAATCCTTTATCAAAATCTACACGCAAAGGAACACCATAATAAATGCGAATCTTTTGAAAACATAACATATCTCTGACAACGTAATAAAGCCTGGGATCTTATGTGTGCATATGTCCTCTAGTGAAATCTGTCCTGAGTAAATGATTCCTTCCATCAGCGTCTAGTCATATCCTATAACCCATAGGTATGCTTCAGCCAACACCTCTACTAGAACCTAATCTCTCCTCTCTCTCTCTTATAGAGTCTCTTAGATAATCCAACAAATATTAAAAATCAAAATGACTGAATTAAATGACACTCATTAATTCATCCCATATAGGTAGTTGCGTACAAAAGGCTTTTCCCTTAATTCTTACTAGAAATTTCCTAGCCGTGAAATACGCATGTTAGATGTCAGCCACTTGATTGATAAGCATCAAGGAAGCATGATCTCTCAACTAAGGCAATTCACTAAGAAGACTTGATCATTAATTTTTGAATTATATAACAGCAAAATCCTTGCACTACAATCTGTGCTTATTCAAATTTTTTTATATCTTAAAAATATGGTCTAGGATAAAAACTAAACTGCAACCGTATCCCTTTTTACCCTCTCTGTAACAAAAGAGTATCTGTTTATCTTACCTACCCCTACTCATCAAAAATATAAGTCTTATTCTATATATATATATTATCCTCAGTTTCTAACTTATTAAAACTCACACTTCTTTAACTCCTGGCTTAATCTCCTCAAAAGACTTCCTCACCATTTTCATGGCAAACCAATCCTTGACTCCAAGAACCTTCTTTGGCGAAGACAACTCTTTTGAAATCATCAATGAAAAACAACCTAAGCTAATGGATGTTGATCATAATTTTCATCTGGGCATTCATTCACAAAATTGGAATGGGTATATTCATATGCTTAGAGGTCCCAATTATCCAAACATCGTAAAAATATTTTGGATCAGCGCTGCTGTCAGCCATGATGGTCTGACCATTTCTTCATACATTTATGGTATCCCTCTCTCCTTCAACGCTTCAAAAATCGCTGAAGCCATTGAATGTTCACTGGAAGGTATCACTCCCAATCATGCATCCATTCGGTGCACTCCTGATGTAAAATTACACTACTTGTTTGATAAAGGTTTTGCCTTCGAACCAACTAATCCTGAGAAACTCCTGCCCATTGCCAGAGGCTGGTTTAAATTCATTCTGACAAACATCAAACCTCAAAGCACATATAAAAACTTAATGTATCATGATGACAAGCTTCTAATCACGTGTCTTCTTAAGCGAGCTCGTATAAATCTACCCCAAATTATATTTGACCATCTTAAGGACACCATTCTCATGTCAAGAACTACACTTGAAACTACGATTCCTTACGGAAGAGTCTTAACTGAAGTGTTTTTCAAAACAGGAGTTTTGCAGACAATTCGCAGAATTAAATGCGGTCCTGATAATGCCTTTGTTGACAATTCTTGTGAAATTTTCGACAGTAACTGGTTCTCAGAAAACAAATTAGTTGACAGTCTGAAATAGATTAGGATACTAGATATTTAAGTGCATTCTTGTACCATCTATGTTCTTAGACATAGGATATATAAATCTATGTTATCTTCTGTCTTGCGTTATTTATATTGTCTTGTACCCACTAATAAAAATCTAAATATATAATAAACCATTAAAATATTGCATAAAATGTCATGTCACTATTATTAAAATAAGTTTTTACGACCCAAGAAATCTTCATTAATATAATCAATGAATGCAAATCAGTTACTAACTCCTTACACTTCCCAATAAATCAGTAACTACTCCGCTTTCTTATCAAACACGATTACAACCCTTAGTATACCCAAGTAATTGTAACCTTTCTAGAAAATAGTTAACTAGATCTGTTACACTAAGATCCATCTTCCCAATTAATCTATAAATACTAGGATTATCCGTTTCTTCACATTACACTAAAATCCACTTAAATTCTCCCTTCACCAAAACAAAGAACTTCCAAAGAAACAGTCTAACCTTCCTTGGAAACAAAGAAAACCTTCACCTTATCTCTGAGAAAAGACCCAACATTAGTCGTTATAAAGATGATGGTCTAGAAATCATTAGAAGCATGCAAGTTCAATCCTGGCAGTGCTATTATGCATTACTGAACGGTCCCATCTATCCCGACCTAGTTAAGGAATTCTGGTACTATGCAAAAATAAGCAGTGATGACAACACTATCTGGTCTGAAGTATATTGTCACCCCATTGTCGTTTCTATTGCCTCAATAGAGAATATCATTGGATGCGTCTCTGACGGGGTCACGATTGAAGACTTTCTATCAGATCTAAGTATGGTGAAAAGATGCAGAATCCTATTCGATGACTCGGATACATATGATCCAAATGATCTTGAGAAACTTCTCTTTACTCCAAAAATTTGGTTCAAATTTTCACTGACCAATCTCATCCCTCGTGCGTCTGCAAGACACACTATGACACATGATGACAGGATCCTCACTTTTCTTCTAACTCACCACGTTAGAATTAACCTTCCCAAAACCATTTTTAACCATATGAGACATGCTATCAAAACTTCAAGAAATCAGATACAGGCATACATTCCTTACGGAAGGATAATATCTGAAATATTGTTTAAAGAAAAAGCCTAGGGATTAATTAGCAAACCCTGACCAGGACCATCGCCTGCAGTAAACAGATGTGATAGGGTGGACAGAATTGAAGACCTTGATGATTAGATAGGCAATCCTTTAGGACTAAGTTAGTTTAGATTACCTTATGATTAACTGGTAACGTTGTCTTCTGTGTTGGGTACTTAAATTTTTATTATGACTGTATGCTATCTATGTTTAAATGCATTTAATCTTTTTAATAAGCTCCTTGTTGGTTATTTATAATTGTCCTTCAGATTAATTATGCCATAACGAAAAATTAGTAAAATAAACCTAATTAGTTTCACGACCTTCACAATTGGCTTCCATTACATTCAATTGATATCATTCATATACTTGATTTTAATTGATTGAAAGATATATGCTTAATTGCTCATATGCCATGACACTTTTTGATGATGTCAAAAAGGGGGAGAAATTAAATGATTTTGATTGAAAGAAATCTCTGTGGAAAAATGCTTATGCGGTTATTACTAACAACTGTTTGATTATCCGAGGAACTCTAAACAAGTTCACTAGGCATTTTAAGAACAAGTTAAGTTTCTACAGACTGAACGAATGAATCAGAAGTAAAAATTCGGATTGAAGATTCAAGAACAAGTAATTCTGTTAATTACCAAGAACCAATATAAAAGTAAACAATTTGGTCTCAAACCAAAGATTGGTATCAGACTAGGTCTGCAATATCAATCAGGACAAAGCTGTGAGAAGCATTATATACCTTCATTGGTATCCATTCCCTGCACATCAAGGAACTACTCTTCAAGTCAAAAGAACTTCTTCAGTCAGTACATCACTTTATATCAGCACAAAACAAGGTGTATCAGATTCAAAATCAAGCGTTGACCGATCACATAAATTAACCTGAAATTTGTATCAGATCAGAAATCAAGCTTTGATAAACCACTGAGCTGTGACATTAACAAGATAAGAACCTATGGTCAAATGTCAAACTCTGAAAAGTCATGCTCCACATTGGTGATTAAAATCTTACAACTCTGAATCTCGACTCTGAAGATCCCAATATATGACCTATGGTAATTAGGGGGAGACTACCCAGAAGATGAAAATATAAAATCAAAAATCTTCATATAGTCTGAAACTCAGGGGGAGTTTCCTTTAAAGACAATGTCTATCTCTGATAGATAGCAAGGCTATGACTATCAGTCAAGAACTGTTCTGATCTTATGCTTATTGGAATCTGCTGAAAAGTAGAAATGCTTCAGATGTCTCTGAAGATAATAAGCTCTGATACGACAACAAAGAAAACTGAGTTCTGAAGATCTGAAGATGGAAGTTCTAATGAACTAGTCCAGATGCTAAAAACTCTTCGTTTTCCTAAAGACAAGATAGAGAAGTAAATCTTTTCTATTCATGTTCTGACTACTCAAGTTGTTACTCTGTATATCTTTGGATTACATAAAATCCTAGATGATCTCAGATGAAGCTTTGAGGATAACTCATTCAGGGGGAGCTGTTGTTCTAAACTCTGAATTTGTTTGCTTTGGTGATTACCTTGTATAAAATGTTCAATCAAAATACTTGGTTTTGTCATCATCAAAAAGGGGGAGATTGTGAGAGCAAGAATTGTCTCTACAAGTAAATCTATGTTTTGATGATAACAATAAGTATTTGTAAAAGAACCATTTTATGGTCTAACGTGTGTTGTGTGCAGATCATAAGAACTAAAGACATCCGAACTAACATGCACCAGTTAGATGTACTATGATTGAATATATACATATGCGAAGTTACTATGTGTGACTAAAGTCGCGAGAAGCAAGAACGCTTCTTTATCTAGTCATGATCATCCAGATCCAAGGATGTCAAGATTTCTGTTGCAATGCTCTTGTGGATGCTCTCTGAAAGTGATTGAGATTCTGAAGATAGCAAAGCTTCTGAAGAAGTACACTCTGAAAGAACCAAAGTGTGGAAGACTCCTATGACTAAAAGTTCTGATGGCTGAAGGCGCTAAAGACCAAGTGCAGAAAGAATCTGAAGACTTATGAGTTCTGAAGATCAAGGTTTCAAATATCAAGTTCTGAAGACTCTGAAGACAGGTTCTGAAGATTCGGAAGACTTGAAGCAGAAAAGAATAACGTTCTTAAAGACCAAGTGCTGAAGTTCTGAAGACTGATTCCTAATGGACTTCTTCAATCGACTGAAGACTTGAAGCATCAGATATTCTTCTAATAAGACTCTACTCATGCTTCATCAAATTAAAATCATAAGCCACTGAAGTTTTGAAGTCTAAATATTACCGTTGTGAGTTAAATGTACACACTGCCCAAGAAAAGAGGTCTGGTCACTTCTCCCTCTGCAAAAAGGAGATGTGTCAGTACAACTCATTATATCACAATGTCTCTTTTCCAAACAGCCAACAGTATTCTCAAACGGCTATATTTCTACTGGCTATTTAACGGAAAAAGTTTTTGCTTCTGAGGTGTCGATTACTTGTAGAATCACGAAATGAATGTTCATCTACAAAATTGACCAAGTCATTGTGAAGATAGCCACAATGATGAGTTCTCATTGTAACACTTAACATATTCAAAGCTATCATTATATCCTTAATGGCAATTGTTGTTGAAACTCAAGAAGACAAATCAACACAACAACAACAATCAAGAACATAAGTTATTGATGAAGAAGACAACATTGAAGATCTGTCAAGTCATCAACCTACCTTCTCGTCAGGACTACATTGAAGATCTGAAGCAAGGAGTTGCTGCTCAAAGCTTGCTCAACCAAGAAGACGAAGAATAAGAAGATCTACAAGATGTCAACAATTGTAATATCTAAATACATCTTTGTAGTTTCTTAGGAAAGCAAGGAGTTTTTTCTCAAATCTTGCTTGAACACTTATGTGTTCTTTGTACTTAAACTTAGGAGAAACTTGCTTATTAAGAAGCACAATTTGTAATCTCCAGTTTGCCAATTCAACTAAATGAATTGAGACTCCTCCAGTGAACGTTATATCCAGAATGGATCCCTGAATGTTTCAGCTGTGAGTTGAGGACCTTGAGTAGATCACGCGGTGATCAAAGACTTGAGATGACAATGGCTGGGTGTCATTGTGGAAAATCCTGAAATATGGTCAGTAGCGTTATATTCATTAAGTTGAATCCCTGAATGGCTAGCTGTGAAATCCCAGCAGAGGTTCTGCTCAGTCAATGTTTGTTATATTCATTAAGTTGAATCCCTGAACGGTTCATTGCTTGTTAGTCACAGTGCGGCTGTGCAAATGGTTAGTCACCGGCGTTACCCGTGCATGTGTTATCATGATTTTGTTATAGTGGATTAAGACCTTGTGTTCAAGGCGAAATCACCTGAGGAGGGTGGACTGGATTAGCCCGCGTGGTGAACCAGGATATATCGTGTGTCCTTTACTCTCTTGCTTAGTATCTCTATTTATGTTTCTGCATTGAATATCAGAACCTCATATTAAGCAAAGTCGGAACCTTGCAGCCTATCTCTGATAAGCTTCCGCACTGCAAGTTCTGAGTATCGTATCTTATAATCAGAACCTATATGGTTCTCATGCTCCATAGTTAAGAGATCATAATCTCTCAACGAACTTTGAAGGTTCTTGAGTGTCTCTTTAACAAGATGCGAAAAGTTATGAAAAGAGTAAATTCACAATTCAAACCCCCATTTCTTGTGTCTTTCTCGCACCTTCAGATGAAGCATGTAGAGAGATCAATACTTGTAACTTCAAAATCTAAGTCTTCAGAATCTCAGATCTTCGTTCAGCAGAACTATCATAAGAGTCTTTAGCACTTGGTCTTTAGAAAGGTGTCTTCAGAGACTTCAGAACTTGTTCAGCAGAACCACTTCTTCAGAAACATCAGAACTATTTTAGCGCATATTTGTCTTTAGAGTCTTCAGAGCTTAATCTTCAGAAATTATATCTTTAGAATCTTCAGGACTTCGTTCAACAGAACCTTGTCTTCAGAAACTTCAGATCTTGATCTTCAAAAAATGATGTCTTTAGAATCTTCAGAACTTTGTTCAACAGAACCTTGTCTTCAAAAACTTTAGAACTTTTATATTACAAAAGCACATTTCGAAGAAAGCTTTCAAGGCTTACTTACAAAGTCACAATCAGAAGCTTTGATACACACGTTCTTCAAAATCGTTGTATTAGAAAGCATTCCAGAGTAATGACTTTAAATCTTGTACATACAATATGTTTTCTTCCAGAGTGTTTAGATAATGATCTGATGACGTCACATGCCTTGGAATCAGTTACATATCCTGTTTAGAAAAAGTTACACACTAGATAGAAACCATAAAGTACCAAATTATTCTCTGAGATAACATGTTCAGTTATCATCAAAACTTAAGGCCAGATGCAAAACCACTCTTGTTCTTACACTAACCCCTAGTTATCAACCTCAATAACAAGTATATTGATTATTGAAATTACAACTCAACTAAGACAAAACAAACACAATGTCAAGTTACTGAAACATAGAGTGGTGTATAATAGTAGATTCAAAACTAATACTTTTAAGGGAATTAGCATAGAATACAAGAAAGAAAAGACTCACAAACCCTAGACACAAAGAACTTAATCTTGTGTACAAAACTCTTAACTAAAACATGAGAGTTGATTCTCCTTATATAGCAATGTCTCCTGGATTTTTTCCTTATGGATCTCTGATTTAAATTCGTCCAGAATAATAGAGAATTTTATTGGAATTGATTGCTCCATAAAAATCTCCAAAAATATGATTTGTTACATTCAAATTCAAATTCAAATCTCATTTTAAATTTGGTTTGATCATTAACAGCTGTCAAAGAAATGAACCATATATTGCTAATAAATCTGCAATAAATCTGAATGATATCTAATCAGAAAATTCGCACCAAACAACATCCCTTATGGCCTCCTGACAAGGCCAGATGTTGGACTACACATGCTGGAACATCGTGTTCCACATGTCGCACAAGTACATCTAAAATAACTCTTCTCCATGACATGTAGATCTTATTTGTAGAGAGAATCTTGGATAGAATAATTCTGAACCAAACTGAAATACCATCTCTCTGTTGCTAAAGACCAGATGTTACAGCACACATGTTGGAACATCATGTTCAACATGTGTCCCTTTTGCACCAGAACCAGCTTGAGCAAACTTCATGTTTTTCATAATGCAGATAATCCCAAAAGGACCAACATAATTGAATATTGTTTTCTTGGGCCTTTGGAAATTTTGGTTGCATTCGAAACCTTAACCTTAATGGGATATTTGAAGCTAGGCATGTGTTGGTATTTAAGTAGGCACTCTCCACTGTGAAGGACAACCATGCATAACAAACTTAGGCATGTGTATTTGTTTTGACTCTAGTGTTTGTTTTTGTGCAATATTATATTCATGTGTCTTACTTCTAAGTTAAGAGAATAGAGTATTTGAGTTGTAATATTGTTCCATCATTCATAATCTTTTGTAAATGTCGAAACACTTAAGAGAGTGTTTGAGTGAAAGTAAGAGGGCTCTCTGATTCATGGGGAGTCTTAGATAGAAGTTCAAAGGTAGTATTAGATATAAAGGCATTGAACTAGGAGAATTCAAATCAGACCAATTTATATTTTTGACTATTAAGAATGAATTTACTTTCATTGGGTTAACGCCCTCAAGACGTAGGTGGTTTTACAACTAATTGAGTTACTAATTCTTGTGTTATTTTACTTACTGCATTTATTTTGTTAGTTATGCATTATACTTGTCATACACATTGTCACAACACTGTGTCTGACATCTTGTAATTCAAATAATATAATTTCAATGCTCTTCAAACAATAAGGGCATTGTTCATTCTACCCTTATTGGTCCTTGCGCACCCTGGTGAAATACCATTAATTCCCTTAAAATATGAAAATGCATTTCCAGATGCACTATGACATCAGGAAAAATTTGGACTGTATTTCTGGAAACTGTTATGTTTGATAAACCAGAAACAAATGCAGAATGGGAAGAATAACATAAGTTAACATCAATCATTATTATGACAGACATAAAAATGTAACAATACATAAATAATCATTAACTTAAACCTAACATTACATTTCATCGTTAAGTAATGGTTAAGGACGTTTCAACATCTTTAGAATGTCTTCGCTCGATCTCGCAACCTTTGCATCCACCTTGATTGGACCTTTTGTTTTATAACGGTGAAATGTACTCCACACAACTCTTAAATCTTCGTTCTTCTTCATCTTAAACTTGCTTAACTGTATCTTCCTTTCATTGTCAATCGAGGTCGGACGATAAAAAGAGCTTCACAACTCTTTGATTGTTTGGGTAGCCCAATAAATTCTTTAGTGTCAGTGATATCTGTGAACCTAAATTCAAGAGGGAGTTTCTCTCCATTTAAGTAGACAAAATAGAGATATGAATATTGAGATATTATGTGTGTGATTTTGTTAACAACATGAGGGTCACCCATATTTATACAAGTTTTAGATTAGTATGTACCTTAGAAACCAAATTTTGTCTCAGAGGATATTTCGAAGATGTACTTCTAGATTCCCCTATTTTGTTTAGTAAAATCATCGTGTATACGGAAATGCAGTTCCAAATTAACCCTTTTTATTTTTTAGAAAACGGAGTGCGTTTGGAAGTACATTTATGGATTAACCCTGGTTTTCATGCAGTACCTATTATAGAAACAGAAGTTGTGTTGAAACATAAAAATTTAGAAAACTTTAGAAAAATGAAATATACATTAAAATGTATCAAAATGTATCCAATTTATGTCATTAATATCAATCCAATATTACATACAAAAAATTAGTCACCGCCTAAATACATTTTTAGATAAAAACTAAAATGCATCAAATCATGTGTCACCGCCTAAATCTATATCTATGGTTTGTTCTGCCTTTGACTTTTGCTTATTTTATTCTCTTTGAATCTCACTCAACTTGGTGAATTGTTCCATCCTATCCAAAAGTTATCCCAATCTCTACATAAATCACCTTTACTATTTCCCAACCAATTCTTAAATGTAGAATGAGTATATTCAACTCTATTGGTTATTGTATTTTCAAAGTGTCTAACCTGATCAATCCAAGTATAAACAATCTTATTCTTCTTCTGGTCTACAATTGTACTTTCAACATATTTCAAGAAATTCATATATTTCTCATACACCCTCTTGAAACGTATTACAGATTTAGAATATAACTCTTCCACAGAAAAATTTATTATAACATTCCATGCATCCATTATGCTTTCCAATATCACACCAGCTTTGACCATTTTCCCATCTTCACTATTGATTTGTTTGGTCCCTATTGCAGGCTTAAGTATACTTCTCACATATTTTGTTATGTGATACCTACGAAGTAATGCATATGATGTAAGAAACACATTTGTAATCGATTTTATTAATACAGTATTGCAATTGGTGACAATGACATTTGGCATATTTTCTTGATCCTTCAACATAGTTTGACACACTTCTAAAGCCCAAGTAACGTTATCCTTTTTTTTCACTTTCCAAAAATGCAAACTCAACTGAAAAAGTAATCTCTGTAGAAGTAACACCAACAATTTTTAAAAGTAGAAGCATGTATTTGTTGGTCTTATATGTTGAACCAATAACGAGCACAGTGGAAAATGTGTTGAACAACTAGATGAAATTAGGATGACTCCAAAATATATTTCAAACAGATTCTCGATCCTCGCACACTCTATACCTAGATACAAAATGCTTATCCTCCAAAAGCTTCAACAATTATTGCATTTCAGTTTTTGGACCTCTTATCACATTTTGTATTCCGGGCACGAACATTGTATACTTCCTTTATATTTGAGACATTTTGAGGTTTTTTCCATTTCAAAGTTGCAAGTATGTTTTTGGACTACAACATGTTCAATGTCATGTTAGAAACAAGTTCCTTCTCTCAAGATTAAGGTAACATGGAATGAGATTGCCGACTAACTTGTAACACATTTCATGATTATGTAAACTGTAAATCACATTGAATGTCCATGTATTATTCTCCATAAGGTACTCGCGCAACTTAAAAGGACACTCACATCTCCTCGAACTGGTGTCATCCCATTTCAAATTTCAGATAGGTTTTGTGTACTTGTCATTTCTTTCACATCTCAATGTCACAAATGCTTGTCTTCAATCTGAATCATTATTTAACTTCCCGATTACAACGTTGAACCATAATTTGACAGCCTCGGTGCGGATCTATTGGAGCATATGTTCACAAATAGCAATCTCCTGCTCATTTGTAAATTGTTCACCAACATATACCTTGACATCAACCAGTTTAACATCCATAAACACAATAACTTAGGGAGAACATTAGGGCGCACCATATCTAAGGCCAATCATAACAGAAAAAAATTAAAAATTCACCAAATTCAACATTGCACTAATCCAAAAATACAATTTCGTATGAAATTCAACAAGGATCTAAAGACACATTCCCAACGCAACGTTCGTTTTTTAAACCAAAATCCAGATTCTAGCAAGTAGTGAGAAAGAAAATACATGTACATTATCTTAAAAACTAATTTATTTTGCTCATTTTGATGTAAAAAAACATATAAATGTTGTTCTGAAGTAGAAAAGTTGATTGAGTATAGAAGAAGGTTTTGGTAGGGTTTGAAGAATGGTGGTATGATCATGCGTGAAACATACATATAAGGTGGTGTTTTATTAAATTTTTCGCTTGACAAATCTAGAACTACACTTCCGAATTTGTCACTGAGTTGTGAAAAATAAAAAATATTGTATGGGTGAGTCCATAGATACACTTCGGAACTAATTTTTAAAAAAATAGGGAGTGTCTCACTTAAAACCTCTTTTGGTGTGGACTAAATGCATCCGAAAACATACTTTCTAATTTATTAAAGGGACATTTTTTTTAATTTTATTAGTGTGGTTTTTCACCGGCAGGGTGGGAAGAGCAACCCCCGACAAATAATTGTGTTTGGATTTATGAAACTCTTGCAATATTAACCCAAACAACTTATGATATAGGCCTGATCCAATAACAAATTTCCCTTTGTTTCAAAAAATAACGAAGCTTATAAATTGTTACTTTTTAAGAAATAAATTTCTCTTTATATACAGCACCCTTAACTATTTACTATCTCATTTCACTTTTCTTTTTCATTTTACTATATATAAATTTCTTTTTATATATAGTAACCTTAACTTTTTTTATTGTTACTTCAATTTTTCACTTTTTATGTATAATCCTTAAGAAATTAATTATGATATAGGTCTTAACTATTTATTCAAAAAATATAATTATTTCATTTCACTTTTTCTTTTCTCTAAACTAAGTCTAATGATAATTTTAACAAAACCATAATTAAAATTATTTTAAATTTTAAAATAATACTACCTCCATCCCTAATTATAAGACTATGTTGAGTTTTTTTCTTGTCCTTTTTATAAGACCCTCTTCAACTTTCAAAGTGTATTAATTACTTTTTTCCACACATACCTCTAATTATATTACATTTTTTTTGCACTCTATAATAAATACAGTTACATACATATTAACTATTTCTCTCTCCTAAAGATAAACTTGTAAAATTATATAAAATAGTCCATAAATTTATTACTCTAACCAACTTTTTTAATTCCCGTAATTTTTTCAATGGGATCTTATATTTAAGGACGGGGTAATAATAATAAATGATTTTAAAATTTTCAAAAAAACTGACACTTAAAAAAGAAAAAAGAATAGGAGAGTGCTTTTGAGCCATGGCTGTTTGTTAAAATAAAGGGGCGTGAATAGCTGCACCTTGGTTGTAAGCTTATGTATTATGATCCTGGAAGCTGAAGTAGTAGTAACAATTATGTACCTGTAACCGAAAACCCTAAAACATTGCTTGAACCTTCCATATCATGATCATTTTTATTGTGCAATTTGCCTAGAAATAACAAGAGAATTTCTTATGACATCCTATGTGTTTCTACGGTATCATGTCAATTTCCACACATGTCTTTTGGAGATGCATCTCCGAACATATCTCAACACACATTTAAGTAAGGTTATTTCTGAATGAAACTCCCTTTTTTGTTTATTTTTTTCGGATATACATCTCTAGAATATTTCTGTAGTTACATTTCCAAAGACACGTCAGTATCAAAATCAACACAAAGTAATTTTTCAAAATGAAATTAACTTTCATTACATAAAATAAACTTTACATAAATGATTTCAACATAAAATGCAACATTATATCAAGGTGGGCGTTTCAACATCTTCGCAATATCTTCGACCGATCTTGAAACCGTCACATCCAACTCGAGCGGAATTTTTCCTTCAAAACAGAAATACGTATTCCACATAACCCTTACATCTGTTTGCGTCTTGAGCTCAAATTTGCTTAACTCAATCTTCTCTCCGTCATCAATCGACTGTGAATGGTACTCGAGCTTCACAATATTTTGATTGTCTTCGTGAGATAAGAGATGGTAGATTTCGTCTTTGATATCTTCGAAGAAGGTGAAATCGGTGAGCTTAAACATTCGTCCAAGTGTATTGTTGAAGAATGAGACATTTGCGACATACCAAATAGATGTTTATTTGTGACATTTGAGACATTTTTCAATTAGTGTGAAATATAACATAAAAGCACCTAAATTTATAGAAGTCATAGATCAATTTGCACCACTCCGATGAATTGGTAAATAATTAAGGCATTTATTAAAATGCTTCAGAGATGCATCTCCGAAATAAAAAAATCCAAATTATAAAACACCTCTCAAAATTGTCTTGAGTGTATAACAGATGCGTTTGGAGATGTATCTCCGAAAACAGAAACATAAGTGAAAACTCACGTGATACAATAGAAACATCTAAAGTTCGTTAAGAAATTCTCAAATAAGAGTTGATGTATCATGTAGCACACATCTAGACCTAAATCTTATACCACAGTTTTAGTAGATAGGCATTTGGTGAGACATCGTGTATTAAAATTGTCTTTTAAAATTGTGCTATTTGGAACATCTGTCTCACAGCAATGCCGCATGTTTTGGAATCCAAAGAATTGTAATTTTAAAATTTTAAGTCATTTACCTTAATTATTGAGTTTTACTGTTCTACTAATGAACTTGTTATTATGATGAAATGTGAATTTTAACATTTCAACTCTTGAGCACAGAAATGGTAAGGCATCAGAACATACAGCATTTCAGATGCATGGCATGATCAAATTCTTGAACTCTCGAGTGATTTGAAAGTTACAACAAAGACATCCCCCATAATAACCAGAACAGCCAATTAGCATTATCAGACTCTACCATGCCTGAAGAATGTATTTCTGTACAGAACAACGGATTTAGTGACTCTAACATGCCTGAAGAATGTATTTCTATACAGAACAACGGATTTAGTGACGCTAAGACTTGTATCTATGGTACTTATTGCAAACTGATTTACTTTGACACCAACATATTGAATTCAATAACAAAAAAAAAAAAAGGAAACAAGTGTAAAAGAATAATCATTTCTAATTTCAATAAGCTTTTCCCATACTCGCGTTACTCTACATTTCCCGATTACATCCATCGGTTTCTAAATTTCTGGTGTACCATTTTTTTTTCTTTTTTGTTTGACAATGTTTTCCCCCTTAAGTGCATGAACGAAATGATAACCTATCTTCATCCAATAAGCACAAGAACAAGGAAATAAATGAAACCCTGCTAATATTACAAACCTCACCCACTTTTCTGTACAGATTTTGCCAGCTAATGGAGAAGGTGATCTCAACTCAACTTCCTTCTGAGCTGATATCAACTCACTCTCCGCCATGCCATATAGCCATACATATATTGCCTATTATATTCGCAGTGGCAATCCAAAATTTTGGAAAGTTCTAATTTCACCTCGAAGACCGGCAGTAACAATCACCATACCCCAAGCTGACATTTTTTGACTTACCCCATTTGAGATATCTGTACTGATGCGAGGGCTTTGATGATTTCTAGCAGCCAGGAGAAGTTTTTCCTCTGGCCATGTTGCAGAAATTCTATCAAAAAAGTAACTGTTTGTCGCACTCGCAATGGTTGCATGATGCGGACTATTGTAACCTGAAGCAGATTGGGGACCCACAACACCAAAGTTTTCCTCTACAGGGGTAGGAGGATGATTGGCTGAGGCGATTTCATCGTTATTGTTATCAAGCTCAGGTTGTTCTCCAGAAAATGTATCATGCATGTCCCATGCATCACCCATACCAGGCCAGGGAATGGCCACTGATACATCTTTACAGTGAAAATGTTCATAGGACTGTGTCACGGTGACACTTTTACTTCTGTTAGGTCTGCAATCGGCTTCATTTTTCCAGACGTATACATGGGAATCCTCACTTGCTGCAACAATATACTTACCATTTGCTGTGAGGGAGGCTGAAATCTGACTACTTGCGTTTCGAAAACCTGCACAAAACTTACACCAATTTGATCAGCAAGAAAATAAATATATACTGTAGACTTGCTGAGGTAGCAGGCATGCACCACCAAAATGTTTATTCGTTGTTCCAAATAAATTTCCAATAAATCTTTCAGCCTAGGTAAAGAATCAGAATCTCCCATCCCTCTAGACAAAACATGAAAATAGTTGTAAAAGCATTGCTTTGACCATATGATCAAACACCATTTATCATGCAGATGAAAGCAATTTACATAATGGTCAATTCACTTGTTATGTCATCTTTTAAATAAATTTGACTTGATCTCAGTTAGTGCTACGCACCTTTAAACTTATGAACCAGATCAATACCATCAACAACCCGAATTCGAGAATCAGCAGAAGTGATAAGTACTTCCGATGAACTACCTGGGGCAAACTGTTGATAAAATCCAAATACAAAGACAATCATAAGCATCATAACTTAGGCACAGCAGTAAGCCAGTAAATCATTAAATTACCTGGAAACCAGTAATTTTCTTGTGATTTGATTTCTTTTTTTTGTTCTGCAAATTGATCTGACTTTTCTGTTGCAACTTATTTTCTGAACGGAATATAAAAACAAGACGATAATCAGTGGCCCCACAATTGCAGAATAGTGTTTTGATGAATAGACACAATTATAAAAAAGAAAAAAAGAGGTGCAACTGACAGTACCGGATGTATTATATAAATGACAGCTACCCTTGTATGAACCAACTAATGCACCCTGCAGACAATTTAACTAAGTTGTAACTGAAATGTTGAGTTTCTGAATGCTGAAATGGATGCACGTATCAACAGTGAACCAACCTGGCCATCAGGCGTATAACATGCAGCAGTGACCATCTCATGAAGATCAATCCAATCAACAACTTGTCGATCAGGAATGCTCCATATGCGAACCTTAGCATCCAAAGATCCGCTAATGAAGTATCGATCATCAACAGGATTAAACTGAATGCAAGTTACTGTGCCAGACAGAAAGCAGATTGAAACGGAAAGATATTATTATCAGAGGAAAAAAGAGGGCGCGAGGGGATTGAATTACTGAATTTAACCACCCTATTGGGTATAAAAAGAACTCCTGTATAATTAGATCTATATGCAAATTTTGATAAAACTATGCCTTGTACATAATGGGTTACGCAATCCTAAAAAACATTATCTTGAATTAAATTGGATAGGAATAGGATGGAATCAAATTTAATTCTTTTACTAGGGAAAAGGCAGAAAAAGCTTTAATAAAAATCCATTAATGTATATGCGTACTCTGCCATAAGAGTGGCCTACATGTCTTCAACTAAGAAGAAGGGACCCTAAAGCTAAGTATATTGCAAGATGATAGAATGATCACATTTACTCACCATAGTCACTGTGTGAAAAAATCTTCAAACAAGACTTGCTAGACAAATGCCATAGCCGCACTGTTTTGTCCATTGAAGATGAGAGCAAGTGCTGTTCAAAATGTGGAATAAAAACATTACAAGGATGACCGAAAAACACTGGTACCTTAACACATATTTCAAGAACAGAAAGAGCTGCTTTATTAAAAATATTTAAATTTTAAAGATATTCAACAAACATCAATTGAAAAGCTAAACAAATAAACCAATAAGTCACCTGCTGCATTGAATCCTATAAAAAATTCAAAAAAATTGTCCCAGCTAGAAACAATATCGATATAAACTAGAACCAGCTACAAATATTTTTTGTCTGTTTAAACATTGGGTGTGAAGTAGTTCAACAACATTTTTATAAGTTCAAACACATTAGTTGAGCTGGGGAAATAAATAAATTTTATTTTTGTGGTAATCGGATGGATTACAGCCTACTTAACCTGAACTTGTTTAAAACAAAATAAAATCTCATCCTTCCATTGTACAGACATCAACATACCGTCTCATTTGCTATCCTAAGTTACTGACCATACACATTCTATCTGCCGTTTAAGCAGTATATTTTGTTCTCCTTTCCTTTATGTGCTAGCAGCTAAGCTCTCCCTCAATCACAGTTCACTATAACAATTGCAGTAAAAACTAGATATATCTGACAAGTGTTTTATTATCAAAAAAACATTAAATATTAAGATATCTCTGAACACACTGCTACCCTGCCGCCGTGTGTAAGTTCCCTCCCTAAACTGTTCAGTTTTAAATGTCTTATTTCAAGAAAGGCCTAGGAAAAATAAACTATTTAAAACCCATTAAAATCAAAAGTTTACAAACAACAATTTGAATCTGAAAACAGTAGAAGAGAAGAAAAAAATCCGAAAGTCCTTTCGTTGGGACCAAATTTTTTCTACTTGTTCTAACAATACCTATTTTTAAGACAATACTAATGCAACCCAAATGAGAGTTACCAACCTAGCAATAATGTCTTGTGCGTGCTGCGCACATACATATTTCACGATACGATGATAGTCTAGGAATCTCCCTCAAACAACATAATAGACATTCTTAACAATTAAATGGATTCTAATGCAACCTGGAAGAAATATATGTGCCGGTTCAGCCAATTAAAGACAATTCCACCAATATATATAACTAATATTGAAGTTTGTGATATAAACTCAAAGAATAAAACTAAAAAAGGTTTAACAAAAGCCAATTTTCATCAGATCCTCACTCATTAATAGAAATCAAATAATAAAACCTTTAATATGTGTAGTTGCATCAATGCCAACATAAGAGTGAATAGTAAACTTTACAAATATACACACCAAGGCATCGAAAACGCCTCAGCAATACCATACCAAAAGATGAGACCTATCTGAAAAACAGAAGCTAACCTGAGACTTAGACCAGGAGAGGTCAAGCACATCATGCAAATGTCCCTGAAAGGAGCAAATGGGTTTTTCAGTGAGTGCAAACACATTTTCAGGGACCACAAACTGGTCCAAGCTCAAGGACTTTCGACTAACAGACGATCGCCCCTTTCTCTTCCTCTCTGGAAGATTATCTGCCAAAGGAGACAACAAAGTGGGTTCCGGCGACCCATTCACAAGAAACAACATATTAACATTAACATCTTCCTGTTTCTCCATAAGCAACAACTCACCTTTCCTCTCAGACTCCACAACCCGCCAAACATGAATCACACAATCCTCACCAGCACTAGCAAGATATTTCCCATCTAAACTAAACTTAATACTCCAAATTGACCCATTATGAGCCTGAATCTCTTGACTCTTATACAATGCAGTTAACTCTTTACACGGTTTCCCATATTGTCTCACTCTCACCCTCTCCGGTCCATGAAACGAACCATCCTGACTATCATCCGTAGCCGAACTCGATCTCCTACCGCCTTTCTCCGACGAAGTATCCCTCTCATCACTGCTCCGCCGCTCCTTATGTCCCGCCATCGAACTAGCAACACTCTTAATACTCTTCAACCAACTCGCCCCTTTCTTCTTCCCCTTAGAAGAACTTCCACTACCATTCCCATTCCCACTTCCACCACCACCACTCCCACCACCGCCACTTCCCCCAATTCCATCACCAGTCTCCTCGTGATTCTGCCGCCGCATAAGCTCTTGCACAATCGGCGAATGACCAACCGTCATCTCAAATTCCTCCATAGTCAACTGTCTCCCAGTCCCAACCTCCTTCACTTTATTCCACATTCCATCTTCTCTAACCTCCTTCACAACAAACTCCTTCCCATTGTCAAGATCTCTAATAGTACAAGCCTGTTCTTCATCTCCTCTTTCAATTCTCTCAATCTCACCACATTCCGTCTCGCCGGAAACAGAAACCTCCACCGCCGTCTCAACCACCTCCGCCGCAGAACCCGAACTTCCCGGCAAAAAATCGGCACCGGAATGACTTCTTCTAGAATTAGTCTTTCCAGATGGAGGCTTACCGGGGGATCCGCCGGAATTACCGGGAAGAGAGATATTTACAGAAGAAGAAGAAGAATTAAGAGAGGGATAAGAAGTTTCGTTTGTATTGGAATTATTGTAACCGTCAGATTTGGATCGGAACATGGCATTGTAAGGCGGGATAGGGTTTCCGCGTGAGAGCGTAGGGTCGGAAGAGAGACCTATGGTTTGGAGAAGACGGGTACGGCGTTCGGAGACGGAGGAAGGTTGGGAGATCCATATGTCGTAACTGTTAAGGACAAAATTGTAATTGCAGATATTATTGTTATTGGTGTTGTGGCGGTCGTTGTGGTGGTCGTGGTGGTTGTTATCTTCGTCTTCTTCTTGTTCTTGGTCAGAGTTGGAGTTGGAACAAGAGCAGGAAGATGAAAGAGAGAGTAAACGGTCGTGTGATTCGTAGAAGAAATCTGGATGGTCTTGGTCAGAAACCACGGTGGGTTTGTTCATGGTTTAATGAGGATGAGATTAGGATTGGGCATTCCCATTTCAATGAAAATGCCCTTCCCTGAGCAGAATGTTAATCGATCTGATCAAGGTTTGGGATTGAGATGGATCGAATTGGGGGAGAAGGTTGATTTGGGAATGGAAGAGTTTGGTTTTTGTTTTTGTGTGTGTGGAGAGAGTGGAGGGTGGAAGGGAATGGGGTGAAGAAGTTGGGGTTCGGTCAGGGAGCAATGTTTCTGTGTGTGGAGAGAGAGAGAAATGTAGAGAGAAAGAGAAAGAGAAGGAGAGGTTTCCTTTGTGTGTGTGTGTTTTTTTTTATTAATTGTTTTTAAAATAAAATGAATATTAAGATTCTTACCATAAGTAATATTGACTGGTTGAGTAAAAGTAAAAGGTGATATATTGAGTGACTCATTTAGAAAAAATAAATATTAAAATGGTTATATGTAAAATGTAAATCAATTATGAATTTAATGAGCCAAAATAAAATCAATTATGAATTTATTTAGGGTCATGCTAACCTATTTAATATAAGAAGTTTTACACTATGGATCCACCACAATTATTTTATTTTAGAAGTGACTAAAATTGTCTTCGACTAGATACGCATAGAGGCAAGAATACCAAATCAAATTATCACATCACAACTTAACTCATATTTACGGATACTTGAATTCGTCTTAATTTTAATTGAAAAAATTCATTTTGTTTTAATTTGGATGTGAATTCGATTTTTTGCAATTATAAAATATGAAGACGGGTTTAGCAATGAAGAAATTAATATTTACTGTGAATTCGTCTCATTTATTTTAGGCTTAAATAGTGTTTTAGTCCCTGTAAGTTGGCGAGATTTTGGTTTTAGTCCCTGTATCTTTTTTTTTTCGGTCCAAGTCCCCACATGTTCATTTCCTTTTGGTTATAGTCCCTGCCGTCAATGGAACGTTAAAAAAAAGCTTAGTTGGCAGACGGTGCTGATCTGGATAATTGTTTTGTCATTTCTTTATTAATTTGTGTAACACACGTGGAAAAGTCAATGGACCGTTTCATAAAGAGGGACCAAATCCAAAAAAAGTTCAAATTTGTTTTCTTCTTCTTCCTTCTAAATTTGGCCTCGTTTTCTTCTTCTTCTTGTTTTCTTCATCTTCTACCTTCAACATCAATGGCGTCCATTTCTTCTGCAAACTCTCATCATAATCAAGCACGGGAGTGTGGTTGCAATAGAAGCATGAAAACGTTTATGTCAAATTCAATGGAAAACCCTAAAAGACGATTTTGGAAGTGTCAAAATTCAGGGCGATTGAAGATGGTGAATGAGAAGAGAAAAATGACTGTTGAATATTGTTTTGGTTATTTCATGGGGGATTTTTTGTGTTGAAGGATTTGGGGTTCATGGTCAAGGAGATTGAAAATGGTAAAAAACAAAGATGAAGATTAAGTTGGAGAAGGAGAAGAGAAAAGTGAATCTGTTGAAGCTATTGTTGGTTGTTTCATGGGGGATGTTCTTTGGTTATCTAAAATGGTGAATCCAATTGTTTGTGTTGTTGTTCAATTTTTTTTCTTTAAGTCCTTGTAACATTATCGTATTTTGGAATTGGTCCCTGTACCATATGATGAATGAAAAACATGTTTTGGTTTTGTTCAGTATTTATCAAGATGACTTTAAGTATTTGCCACTGTAAAGTATTTGCCACTTTAAAGTATTTGCCACTTTTAGTAAATGCAAATACAACACTTAAGTATTAATTTTGTTATGACTTTAAGTATGACTTTAAGTATGAAAATTATCAAGATATGGTTTAAGTACAACTGCAAGCACAATGATCAACTTAATTGAATTCATATACTGAATAATATAATTGCATACATATACTGAACAAAACCAAAACATGTTTTTCATTCATCATATGGTACAGGGACCAATTCCAAAATACGATAATGTTTTGGTCCTTGTAACTAATCAGAAAAATTGCCACTGTAAATGCAAAACAGGTTTTATCAAGATGACTTTAAGTATTTGCCACTGTAAAGTATTTGCCACTTTAAAGTATTTGCCACTTTAAGTAAATGCAAATACAACACTTAAGTATTTATTTTGTTATAACTTTAAGTATGACTTTAAGTATGAAAATTATCAAGATATGGTTTAAGTACAACTGCAAGCACAATGATCAACTTAATTGAATTCATATACTGAACATTATAATTGCATACATATACTGAACAAAACCAAAACATGTTTTTCATTCATCATATGGTACAGGGACCAATTCCAAAATACGATAATGTTACAAGGACTTAAAGAAAAAAAACTGAACAACAACACAAACAATTGGATTCACCATTTCAGATAACCAAAGAACATCCCCCATGAAACAACCAACAATAGCTTCAACAGATTCACTTTTCTCTTCTCCTTCTCCAGCTTAATCTTCATCTTTGTTTTTTTACCATTTTCAATCTCCTTGACCATGAACCCCAAATCCTTCAACACAAAAAATCCCCCATGAAATAACCAAAACAATATTCAACAGAGTCATTTTTCTCTTCTCATTCACCATCTTCAATCGCCCTGAATTTTGACACTTCCAAAATCGTCTTTTAGGGTTTTCCATTGAATTTGACATAAACGTTTTCATACTTCTATTGCAACCACACTTCGGTGCTTGATTATGATGAGAGTTTGCAGAAGAAATGGACGCCATTAATGTTGAAGGTAGAAGATGAAGAAAACAAGAAGAAGAAGAAAACGAGGCCAAATTTAGAAGGAAGAAGAAGAAGAAAACAAATTTGAACTTTTTTTGGATTTGGTCCCTCTTTATGAAACGGACCATTGACTTTTCCACGTGTGTTACACAAATTAATAAAGAAATGACAAAAAAATTATCCAGATCAGCACCGTCTGCCAACTAAGCTTTTTTTTAACGTTCCATTGACGGTAGGGACTATAACCAAAAGGAAATGAAAATGTGGGGACTTGGACCGAAAAAAAAAAGATACAGGGACTAAAACCAAAAACTCGCCAACTTACAGGGACTAAAACACTATTTAAGCCTTTATTTTATTATATATTTTATTGATTAGTTTTGATAATTTAAAATATTAAATATGTTTTTTTTTAATAAACAATTTGTATCTAGCAGAATTCGAACCTGAGATCTTGAGAGGAGCACACTCTCAAGACCCAAGCGTTTTCCCATTAGGCCACACACACGCACACAAAATATATGATTAAATATGTGATTAATATTTTGATATTTTTAATTTTTGTTTATTATTTAAAATATATAAAATGTATATATTGAATTTTTTGATATTATTTTATTTTATTATTTATAATTTAATTTAATTTTGGAATAAATAAATATTTTGATTTAAAAAAATTAATTTAACTAAATAAATAATAACAAAACAGAAATAACCGAATCTAACTAAACGAGTTTGAGTTTTACGTCACCATCCTCATTTAAAATCAGTGTAAAAAATAAAAACTATTTGAAAATTCAAATTTTAATTTAAAGAGTTAAAAATTGCCCCTTATCCGCTCATTCTCACACTTATTGACGGTCATATATTTATTTTCAAGTGATAAAATTTTGATACTTATTAAATTTTGATCACATTTATTAAATAAAGTAAGGTTAAAGTTATAAAGTATGTATATTTATCATGAAGATTGATACAGTTGTTAAGATATTTAATTGTAATAGTGCTGAAAATATATATATAAATAAATATTAAATATTTATACAAATCTAACTATTATTATGATTGTAAAATAATTTTACTGTGTTGATATATAAATTCAATTTATCAATTACTTTGATAAAATAAAAATATTTAAATTAATTAAATTGATTTTCTCTCTTCTTTTTCATTTTTGAATGAAAAAAAAAACAAATGAAAAAAATTTAACCACGTCATACTAAACCAGCTT
Organism: Lathyrus tuberosus; assembly: GCA_022829125.1. Classification (NCBI taxonomy): domain Eukaryota; kingdom Viridiplantae; phylum Streptophyta; class Magnoliopsida; order Fabales; family Fabaceae; genus Lathyrus; species Lathyrus tuberosus. The sequence continues at coordinate 306,717 of JALAZF010000757.1, read as the reverse complement.
AATTAATAGTCGGACATGGACATTCAATTCAAAGACGTATATTTAAATTTGTGATATTTTATTTTTTTATTTTTAAAGTTTAAAGTTTTAGTTATTAAATTATTAAATCAAAAATAAAATTATTAATAACTAAAATTTTATTTCATTACATTTTAAATCAATCATACCAAACAAGTATACCAAATAAAATTTTAATTTTTTTTAAATATAATTTTTGTTGAACTAAACCAATTAACCCTTAATTTGATATGGTTTGGATTTTTGCAAAAAATATTACAAAAAAACAAATTAAATTGACTAATTTTAATTCATTTTGGTATATTTTATTTAAAAATTAAATAAAACAAACTGCTGCATAGATTAAAAAGAGACTGATATTTCACATGAGAGAGAATAAAGACTGATATTTCACACTTTGAATTATATCTATTTAATTTTTTTTTTTTTTTTGTATTTTTCTCTTCTAATAATTGGTGAGAGATCATATTTTATCCTATCCCATTAAAATTACACATTAAAGAATTTTCTTTGTTAGTGCTTTTAAGTACTACTGCATTCATTAGTATTTATAAATTATTCCTTATACATAAAAGTATCGGTAAAAGATATTTAAAAATCAAATATTTTTGTCAAAAAATTATGAATTGAAAATATTTAATTATTTTTATCTATTTTTTCCTTATTTTTGTCGTGATAGGAGTCGACTATTTTGTTTTTATTGATATTTCCAGAAGAAATATGTTGAAGATTTCATTTTGTTTTTCTTAGCTCTTTAGTTCCTATGGAAAAGTGGTCCAAATAATACAAAAATATAATAAATAAAATCTGATTAAAAATTCTTTTTATCAAAAATTGAACTCAAGTATTTCAAGTATTCAAGTGATTCAATTTTAACTAAAACTTATTAATCATTTAGTTTAAGATGTTGTTAAAAAATATTGTTTATAAAATATTATATTATATATATATATATATATATATATATATATATATATATATATATATATATATATTCGTCACTTTTTATAATAAATATAATATACATATTTTATATTAATTTATGTTATAAAATAGTTCTGACTAACCTAACTAATGAATGAAATCAATTTCAGGATAACTCTTTTAAAATAATTAAAGTTTAAATTCTAACTAAAACAATTTTTATCGATTTCTTTTACACATTAAATTTTAAATTATAATTAAAGGTGTGAATAAGTAATATCGTCTACGAGATTTAATTTGGACCAATATAATTTTTTTATAGAAAAAACTTATCCTTTTTTATTAGTTTATTTAATTAAAAATGATATGTCATATGTAGAGCTAGAAATGAATCGAATCGAAGTGAATTCGTCTGAACTTGATAAAAATTGATTCAGTTTAAAACTCTATTCAAGTTCGATTTGAAATTTTTTTAAGCTCAAGTTCTTTTCAATTTAATTTTACGAACAACTCAGTTCATTTGTTAGATGTAGCTCGTTTGCTTCACGGATTTAAAAACCTATTTTTTAAAGTCTATTTTCAAATATATTTGATATATTAAATTAATATTTTTTTATAAAAATATATTTAAATAAAATAAAAATGATAATATTGAAATTTAATATTTTCTAAAAAAATATTTGATATTTTTATTTGATATAAGAATTTTATTAAGTAAAGATGTTTAATATTTAATCACTATATATAAAAATAATTATATAATTTTATTTTATTTGTATAATTATTTTTAAAAATATTTTACTCACTTGAGAATATAAATGATCAATTAAAATCATCAAATTAAAAGAAAATAGTGGGATAAGATTTGAAATAAGTCTATAAATATACTCTTATAGCCAATATAACTAGTTTCATATATAATTGAGTTGACTCATGAACCTAAATAGTCAAATTATATAATTTAAATTCAATTTAGGCTTAAATAGTGTTTTAGTCCCTGTAAGTTGGCGAGATTTTGGTTTTAGTCCCTGTATCTTTTTTTTTTCGGTCCAAGTCTCCACATGTTCATTTCCTTTTGGTTATAGTCCCTGCCGTCAATGGAACGTTAAAAAAAAGCTTAGTTGGCAGACGGTGCTGATCTGGATAATTGTTTTGTCATTTCTTTATTAATTTGTGTAACACACGTGGAAAAGTCAATGGACCGTTTCATAAAGAGGGACCAAATCCAAAAAAAGTTCAAATTTGTTTTCTTCTTCTTCCTTCTAAATTTGGCCTCGTTTTCTTCTTCTTCTTGTTTTCTTCATCTTCTACCTTCAACATCAATGGCGTCCATTTCTTCTGCAAACTCTCATCATAATCAAGCACGGGAGTGTGGTTGCAATAGAAGCATGAAAACGTTTATGTCAAATTCAATGGAAAACCCTAAAAGACGATTTTGGAAGTGTCAAAATTCAGGGCGATTGAAGATGGTGAATGAGAAGAGAAAAATGACTGTTGAATATTGTTTTGGTTATTTCATGGGGGATTTTTTGTGTTGAAGGATTTGGGGTTCATGGTCAAGGAGATTGAAAATGGTAAAAAACAAAGATGAAGATTAAGTTGGAGAAGGAGAAGAGAAAAGTGAATCTGTTGAAGCTATTGTTGGTTGTTTCATGGGGGATGTTCTTTGGTTATCTGAAATGGTGAATCCAATTGTTTGTGTTGTTGTTCAATTTTTTTTTCTTTAAGTCCTTGTAACATTATCGTATTTTGGAATTGGTCCCTGTACCATATGATGAATGAAAAACATGTTTTGGTTTTGTTCAGTATTTATCAAGATGACTTTAAGTATTTGCCACTGTAAAGTATTTGCCACTTTAAAGTATTTGCCACTTTTAGTAAATGCAAATACAACACTTAAGTATTAATTTTGTTATGACTTTAAGTATGACTTTAAGTATGAAAATTATCAAGATATGGTTTAAGTACAACTGCAAGCACAATGATCAACTTAATTGAATTCATATACTGAATAATATAATTGCATACATATACTGAACAAAACCAAAACATGTTTTTCATTCATCATATGGTACAGGGACCAATTCCAAAATACGATAATGTTTTGGTCCTTGTAGCTAATCAGAAAAATTGCCACTGTAAATGCAAAACAGGTTTTATCAAGATGACTTTAAGTATTTGCCACTGTAAAGTATTTGCCACTTTAAAGTATTTGCCACTTTAAGTAAATGCAAATACAACACTTAAGTATTTATTTTGTTATAACTTTAAGTATGACTTTAAGTATGAAAATTATCAAGATATGGTTTAAGTACAACTGCAAGCACAATGATCAACTTAATTGAATTCATATACTGAACATTATAATTGCATACATATACTGAACAAAACCAAAACATGTTTTTCATTCATCATATGGTACAGGGACCAATTCCAAAATACGATAATGTTACAAGGACTTAAAGAAAAAAAACTGAACAACAACACAAACAATTGGATTCACCATTTCAGATAACCAAAGAACATCCCCCATGAAACAACCAACAATAGCTTCAACAGATTCACTTTTCTCTTCTCCTTCTCCAGCTTAATCTTCATCTTTGTTTTTTTACCATTTTCAATCTCCTTGACCATGAACCCCAAATCCTTCAACACAAAAAATCCCCCATGAAATAACCAAAACAATATTCAACAGAGTCATTTTTCTCTTCTCATTCACCATCTTCAATCGCCCTGAATTTTGACACTTCCAAAATCGTCTTTTAGGGTTTTCCATTGAATTTGACATAAACGTTTTCATACTTCTATTGCAACCACACTCCGGTGCTTGATTATGATGAGAGTTTGCAGAAGAAATGGACGCCATTAATGTTGAAGGTAGAAGATGAAGAAAACAAGAAGAAGAAGAAAACGAGGCCAAATTTAGAAGGAAGAAGAAGAAGAAAACAAATTTGAACTTTTTTTGGATTTGGTCCCTCTTTATGAAACGGACCATTGACTTTTCCACGTGTGTTACACAAATTAATAAAGAAATGACAAAAAAATTATCCAGATCAGCACCGTCTGCCAACTAAGCTTTTTTTTAACGTTCCATTGACGGTAGGGACTATAACCAAAAGGAAATGAAAATGTGGGGACTTGGACCGAAAAAAAAAAGATACAGGGACTAAAACCAAAAACTCGCCAACTTACAGGGACTAAAACACTATTTAAGCCTTCAATTTATTTAGTTAACAAACTTAGTTTTTTCTCATATTCAATTTGATTCATGAGTGTAGTTCAATAATTTATCTGTCAAATCGAATTTCAAACTATAATCAAATTGATTCGGTTTTTTAAAAGAATTAAAGTTTAAATTATAATCAAAACAAGTTTTTATCGACTTTTTTTACACATTAAATTTTGAATTACAATTAAAACCGTGAATAAGTAATACTGATCAACAGAGTTTTATGATCTACGTAGATTTCGGCGAATATAATTTTTTTTAGATTGAGAAAGCTTAACCTTTTTTATTAGTTTATTTAATTAAAAAAGAGTTTTTAATTCTATATAAATAAATAATTAAATAAATATAAATATTTGTTATTATTATTATTATTATATTTTAATTAAATTGTAAATTTATTAACTTTTTCACTAATTTAAATTTATAGTCTACTTTTTTATATATATTTATATGTGTTATTATTAAGGAGAATAGAAATATTATATTTTTTATAATCAAATTCTATAAAATGACAAATTAAATATCAACATTAATTATTTTTGAGAACTTATTAAAAATTAAATATAAAGAATACAAAAGTTGTTTTATATATTCTCTTGTTTATCTCCAAAAAAAATTATGTATTACTCAAGTAATTCAATTGAAACAAATCATTAGTTTTATTAATCATTTATTTTGTTAATTTATTTAAATATAAATTAAAAAACTAATTTAAAATGTTCAAATAAAATAGATTTTTAAATAGTTTAATAAACCAACAAAATTTTCAAAAATGTAAGACTAAAAATAAAAGTAAATATATGAGAGACTTATTTAGGTGTTGATTTTTTTTGTACAGATAGTGAGTGGTCTTGACCAACTAAGTGATCCGCTTAGCCCAAATAACACTTTGCCACTCAATTGAAATAAATAGTTATAAAGTGGTACCCTCATAATTAGTTTTTTAAAAGATTTATAGGTTCTAAAAATTCAAAGACTTAATTATAGCTTTGCTCTCATATTTTATGTTATTTACAGAATTAAACTATTATTTTAAATTCAAATAATTTTGATTTTTATTCTCACATTTTTACATTAAAAACTAATGATGTGTTCATTTTTAATGGCATATAATTTATATTTTTTGTCTTTAAAGTTTCACAAATATTTTTGACCCCCTTTTCATATTTTTGCATTGAAAATTATTGATGTGTACAAGTATTAATGATTTTGTAATTTGACTCTTTTCTCTTTAAAGTTTTGTAAAATTTTTTACCGTTGAGTTGCCACGTTTCACAAATGACGTGTCATTTAAAATGTACACATCATTAATTTTAAGAACAAAGAGGTGAGAAAGACTAAAATTATTTAAATTTTAAATATGTGATTAATTTTGTGAATGAGATAAACTAGGAGATAAAGGAAGCGTTGAAAAAAAAAATCGTAAGGCAGTTGGATCAGACAACATACCTATTGAAATATGAAAAATTCTTAGAGATAGAAGTATTGAGTGGCTCACCAAACTCTTTAATGAAATTATGAGGTCAAAACGCATGGCGGGCAAATTGAGAAGAAGCACTTTAGTTTCAATCTACAAGAACAAAAAGGATATACAAAATTGTGCAAATTATAAAGAAATTAAGCTTATAAGTCACACCAATAAAGTTATGAGAAAGAGTGGTTGAATGGAGATTAAGAAAAGAGACTCGAGTCATCAAAAATCAATTTGGTTCTATGTTTGCATGGAAGTGATTAATCTATAAAGGCGTGTAATGGGGCAGTATCAGATGGACCAATAAGACCTACATTTAATTTTTATTGACTTAGATAAGGCATATGATAGAGTGCCTAAAGAGATTTTATGTAAATCCCTAGAGAAGAAAGAGGTTAGAATTTCATATATTCGAGTTATCCAAGATATATATGAAGGGGTATCGAATAGTGTGTGGACACAGGATGGAGAGATGAATGATTTTTCCATTACAATTGGTTTGTATCAAGAATCAATCTTAAGCCCCTACCTTTTTACCTTAACTTTGGATGTTTTCACGGAATATATTTAAGTGCTAACACCAAGATGCATGTTTTATTGTAGATGATATAGTTATTCTTAGAGAGTCGAAGGAAGATTTAAATAAGAGATTGGAAACTTGGAGACATACTTTAGAAACATATGGTTTTCACCTAAGTAGAAGTAAGACGAAGTATATGGAATGTAAGTTCAACAAAAGAATAAGAGTTTCTAACCTATAGGTGAAAGTTGGAGACCATATTATCCCTCAAGACACACAATTTAAATATCTTGGGTCTGTAATACAAAATGTTGGAGAAATAGAAGAATATGTAAACCATTAAATTCAAGTTGGGTGGTTGAAATGATAAGGGCATCATGTGTTTTATGTGATGCAAAGGTACTGCTCAACTTGAAGGGAAAGTTTTATCGGATTGCGGTAAGACCTACGATTTTGTACGGGACAGAATGTTGGACGGTTAAGAATCAACACGAGAATAAACTGAGTGTAACAAAGATGAGGGTGTTGCGATGGATGTGTGGTAAGACTCGACAAGATAAAGTTACAAATGAAAATATTAGAAATAGTGTCGGAATAACTCCTATAGTGAAGAAGATGGTGAAAAATAGACTTAGGTGATTTGGACATGTAGAGAGAATATTGATAATTTTTATAGTAAGAATGATAGACCAAATGGAGAGAATGCAAATAATTAAAGGAAAGAGAAGACCTAAAAGGACTATTAGAGGAATTATTAAAAAATATCTCGAGATTAATGATTTAGATAAAAGTATGATTTTTGATAGAACATTATAATAAAAATTAATCAATGTAGTAGATTCCACTTAATGAGATAAGACTTAGGGTGTGTTTGGATTGGCGGTGAACAGAATTGATTCTAGTAGAATTGAGTTTGGTAGAATTGATTTTAACAGAATTGAGTTTAGCAGAATTGATTTATGTTTGGATACATTTATGTAAAAGTGAGTTAGAGAATAAATTCCAGTGTAAAAATCACCCAGAAGCTAGAAGCTACAAATTCTAACTTCAAGTAGAATCAATTCTGGAGGTAGAATCAATTCTGCTTTTGATAAAACAAACACCTCAAAATCACCCAGAATCAATTCTACACCTCTAGAATTGATTCTGGGTCATCCAGAAGCTAAACCAAACATGCACTTAATTGTTATTGTTAAAACAGTAACACTTTTACCATTATTATAATTTTATTATCTTGCTTCTTAGACTAAGAGATCATATTTTTCTCAAGTTTAAATTTGTAGTGTTAGTTCATAAGGATCTAGATAGGATTATCTTAATTAAAAGTATATGGTTTAATTTTTTCTTTTAATTTAAGTCAAATCTAAACTAATGGTAATTGGATGGAATGATAAGGTATTTCTTCTAATTTAATAATAAATTATGAGTTCGAACTCAATCTTAGATAGGCAATAATATTAAAAAAAAATTGAGAGAGTGTTTTACTATTTTTAACCGTTCTCATTGACTTAAGATATTAGTCTCTGCAATTGAAATAATAGAAGTATTCAAATTTATACTAATTTAAATTAAAATTGCAAATCAATTTTAAAAAATTGAAAGTTGCATAAAAGTGAATATTATTATATATGATTGGATGTCATTTTATGAAAATCGTTGGGATGTGATTGATTTTTGAATTAAAATTTTAAAATTAAATCAAACTGCATACATATATTTTAAATGATATACAATATCAATATAAAGTATTTATCAAAATTGTTAAATTATTAAAAATATTTGATTTATTAATGATAATTATATGTTGACAATATAAAATAATTATAGAAAATGCATAACAATTAATTTTGTAAGATATAATTTTACAATAAACAAATTAACAAATTAATGTAAGTGTGAGTAGTTCTTTATGACTAGGGATAGAAATAGGTCATATGGCTTACAAGGGTCAACAATTTGACATATTTAAAATTCATCTGATTTAGTTATTTTTTTAAATCATGATATTCGGCCTTGCGACTGACTAATTCAAGAGGGATCAATCTTACAGTCCACTAACGGGAGCCCCGTTTATCTGATTTAGTTTATTAAATACAAATGTTAAACTTAAATATTTTTAAAAGTTTATTTAATTAAATTGATCGAATTTGAGTTATTAAAAAGTCTATTAAACTGTTTCTTATAGATACAATATCAATGGTGATAACTCTAGATTATTGAAAGCTAAGAGAGGCATCAGACAGGGTGACCCCATTTCACCCTTTCTGTTTGTCATTGTCATGGACTATATGAGTAGGCTTCTCTATAAAATACAAAAAAACCCCAACTTCAACCATCATTCTAAATGTGAGAAGATTGAGCTCAAGCATCTTACTTTTACTGATGATATTCTCTTGTTCTGCAGAGGGGATAAGGGCTCTGTTGAACTTATGATTCAGTCTATACAACAATTCTCAAACTCAACTGGCTTAGTTGTCAATCCTTCCAAATGCAAGGTTTATCTTGGAGCATTAGAGGATGAGGAGAAAAATAACATCTTGAGATTGACTGGCTATAATGAAGGGAATCTCCCTTTCAGGTACCTTGGAGTTCCTCTAACCAGCAAAAAACTCTCTGTGCAGCATTATCTTCCCCTCATTGAGAAAATCATGAATAACATTTGCCATTGGAGTGCAAAGTTGCTTAGTCATGCTGGGAGAGTGCAATTAGTTAATGCTGTTGGGTTTGCTATAGCTAATTACTGGCTTCAATGTTTCCCCATTCCAAAGATTGTGATTGAGAAAATTCAAAGTGCTTGTAAAACTTTCATCTGGACTGGTGGCACCTCCCCTAGCAGGAAGAGCCCTGTTGCTTGGAGGAGAGTTTGTAGCCCTAAAATCAAGGGTGGCCTAAACATCATTAATTTTGATACTTGGAACACTATTACATTGTTGAAACTTTTATGGAATCTTTGCAGGAAAAGTGACTGTCTTTGGGTTAAATGGATGCACATGTATTTCATTAAAGGTAATGATGTGATGACAATGGAGGTCAACAAGAATTCTTCCTGGATTTTGAAAGGTATTATGAAGGCCAGACAATGCATTCCTGATATTCAGAGGAACTGGACTCAGAGCTTGAGAGATGGGAAATTCAAAAATGGGGATGATCTACAAAGCTATGCAGCAATAGGACCCTGATGTTAGTTGGTATGCTACAATAGCTGGAAATATTGCTAGACCTAGGGTTGTGTTCTACCTATGGCTTGCCTGTCATAGGAAGCTAGCAACTAGAGATAGATTGGTCAAGTGGGGATGATAACAGACAGGACATGCAGTTTTTGTCATGCCATAGACGATATTGGCCATTTGTTTTTTATTTATTGTAATGTGATGAAGGATATTTGGTTACAAGTTCTCAATTGGCTGTAGGTTAACCATATCCCAAGCAATTAGCAGGATGAAGTGATTTGGATCATCAATTATTGTAAGGGCAAAGGAAAGAAAGTTGGAGTAATGAAAATGGTTATTGCTGAAGTTGTTTACCATTGCTGGCAGTATAGGAATAATATATGTTTTAATAGTAATCATTGTATAAAGAAAGATGAAGTTGTAAATAATATCATAGTGACCATAATTCAAAGAGGTAGGCATAATAGGAAGTATAGGAAGTATATATCAATGCTTGCGATGTAAGGATCTTCTTGTATTATTTTGTTTTTTGAATTTAATAATATCATTTTTATTTATTAAAAAAAAAAGTCTATAAAAATTAATAAGTTGGTAAATATACGCACATCAATTAAAAAATAAGTCAAATAAAATATAAAAAGTCATATAATTTATTTAAAAATAAATAAAAATAGACTATTTATTTTAAAATATATTTCATGTTAAGAGAACTCAATTAATAGTTATAGAGATATTTGGATCCATGAACTTCAACTTCAACTTTTGCCACTAGCTATCATTTAAATATTTTTTCATTTTATTAAAAATATCATTGGAGTTGAATAATATAAGCATGTTTCATGCTTTAGTGTTAGTTTTCAACAACTCAATCTACATCATCTTTTGCAAATTCCTTCGTGGGACTTTGCATTTTCCCACTCTCAATCTCTAGATATAAATAATTTAATTTTAATAATTATAATTAAACGTGACTACCATTTATTTCAATGCCTTTTTCGGTGCATAAGAATATGCTATATTAATTAATTAATTAATTAATTAAACACATAAACATTGCTATCAAAGCAACAATGCTGTATATCTCTCCAACCAACAAAAACTTTATTGTTTGTCAAATTGTCCTTCAAATAGTTTGTGTCTCTCAAAGTGTGTTGTAGTTTAGTGAGGCATTATAATTATGTCTTGGATTAGCACTCAACAACATATTTGTTTTACTTTTGGCAATATTTCAAAGTTAGCATCACTAAAGTTACCTATGATGTTGATTTTTGAGGATCTGATTATGCTAACCGGGGACAAATTAAAAGGTAAAGGTATGCCATTATGTGATAAACACTGTAACTTAATAAAGTAATTACTTTTGCCATCCTTACAAGGCTCACCTGAATCATACATAGGTAGGGGTCATTAATCTTTTTTACAATCAAAGAGATGTGTTGTTTCTTTAAATAAATATGTTTCTCTTTAACCTTTTTGCTTAATAATGGAAAATAAGAATGAAAAGACATTCCTTTTGAATTTATATTGATTTATGATTTTGAAAAAATCATCTGAGGAGAATTATTGGTTGCACTGTGTACTATGTGATTCTTTTTAAGATGTTTTGTAGTATTTTTTAAAATTGTGCATGGCAGTCGATCAACAATGACATCTCAAACATAAAACAGCTCGATTTAGTTATATGATTACTACTTGCAACGTATGTAACCCCTCTAGTGGCACAAAGAACACTCTAAATAATTTCTCAAACGAAGAGAAATTCAAATAATTCTCTAAAGAGAATCTCAAAAAATACTCGAAAAATTCAACGAGTAGAAAGAAAATAAAAGAAGTTGGCTCTTCGACAATTCAAGTCTGCTAGGTAAAGAGAACAAGGAAGGAAAAACTCAAAAGTAATTTTCCGTGCATATTAGAATGAAACATGTGCATTGTTTATATAATGAAGTAAGTTAGTCACAGTATAAATGGAGTTTAAACAGTGCGGGGCTTAAGGATTTTTCCCCCTTCAAATTCATCCTCATATTAGAATTTTCCACACGTTCTAACAATTCTCCATTTGAATTTAAAAAAGTGTTTAACATCAAACATTTATGAGATTGTGCATAAACAAACGTGTCTATAAATTGAACCTTTGTATCGCAAGTAGAATTCTGATTCAAGAAGAATGACTCATTGTCTTGAACTTTATCTCATACAACAAACACGAACATAACATTTTCTTATGGTATACCAACGTCATTTCTGTGAGGTGGTGGTTGTTGCCTAGATATTAGAGCAATTGAGACCCTTTAAAGGTTCTCATTCGTAATACAATTCACAACATTGTGATTCTGATTCTTTAATAGTTTGCAATATGGCTTCAAAACCGACCCAAATTTCTTTATGTTATTTGAAATAACAAAGACTTTTTCTTTTTTATTTTGTCTTCGAGATTCTTCTTCAATTCAGAGGTGTGTAATCAGACTCTTAGTTGATTTTTTTTTTATTTTTTATTTTTTGAAAAATTTTCAATCAAAGAACACAATTTGTCAATAATAACAACCATTTAAAATTGTCCATATAAAGACGTACTTTCAATGATGATTTTGGGAGCAATCTTTTGTAGTTCATAACATTGGGTCTTCGCTGATCTTTCATCACTAATCTGATACTTCAGGGAGCGATTAACATCATACTTCTTTGCTCCAACCTGAAGGTGAGAAAAACACAAGAAGGGGGAGGTTGAATTGTGTTGGCTTTTCTCAAACTTTTTCTTCTTCTTCTTCTTCTTCTTCTTCTGCTTATGAATGATCTTAATCCGAGTCTGAGCCCTCAGTTCATAGTCTAAACCAGAGTCACTCAAAGTCTGAACTCTTGAATGTCTTTATCAGATTCTGCAATAGAACCTGACACAGAGGTAAACAAATGATAGCAATGGAATATTGTTCAAAAGCAAGTAAAGCAAGAGACACAAGCAGTTATCATGGTTCCTCTCACAACCTAATAGCAGTCCAGTCCCCTTGAACATCCAAGGGATTTCCACTATGACCAAACTGATTATAAATGCTCAAGCACACAAGTAAGAGACTTCCAAATGCTCAAGCACACAAGCAAGAGACTTCCTTTGCTCAAACCCACAAGTAAGAGACTTCTTTTCTCAAACACACAAGCAAGAGACTTCCTTTTCTCAAACTCTCAAGTAAGATACTTCTATGCTCAAGCACACAGGAAAGAGACTTCAAATGCTCGAGCACACAGACAAGAGACTTCAAACTATCAAGCACACAAGTAAGATACTTCTGACTCTAAACAAACTGTTAAGAGATTTGGGTAACAAATACACTTCATATTCAATCAGAGGTGCATACATAATACAACTTAGAAAGACTCTAAGACTTAAAAACTTCTAAAATATATACAATGTTAATATGTTCTAAGTCTAACAATTTTGACAAAGTAGATTCTCTTTGATTGTCAAGGTTCAGAGTCTATAGCAGTGTTGTATTAAAGCTTGGTAGCCTTCATCTTCAGGTTTGCATCTCCTTTTATAGAGAGGAGAAAAATAGACATTGAAGACTTCCACCAAAAGGTTGGACTAGTTTTGTACTTGATTAGACACATTAACAAAGCACCTTTCTGCAAGAGGAATGGTCTGTTTAAGCTCAAAAAATCCAAGAGAGAGATTTTTCCTTAAGTCTTCAGGTGATCAAAAGTTATGAGTCTGTTAGATTTGCCTTGGTTGAAAAGCTTCTGCTTTAGAGGTTGACTTTCTTTGACTTCACTCTTCACAGGTTGATCACATCAGAGTCCACTTCTTGGTTTCTGAAGCTTTAGAGTTTAGTCACCAGAGGCTGACTTTCTTCAAAGTTGACTTCTTCAGATTCTGGATCACCACCAGAGGCAGAGTCTTAGGAAGTGGTCTTCAGAGCCAGAGTATGATCTTCAGATGCAGATTCCTCAAGCATCTCTTCCTCTGTTCTTAATCATATAATCATGTATACTCTGAACAGATGTTAGAAAGCACAATTGTTCTTTAAATACTTTATTATCATCAAAACTCAAGGGATGTGATATTAACCTATTTTATTCCAATACAACCTCCTCGGTATCATACTTTTTTTTTCCAAAATCCTCTCAAACCTATTTGAAATTCTGGTATAGCAGATAACAGATGTCCTAACACATGTCACGACATCGTTCTCTGCATATCTTTAAACAAGGGCAGAACAAGCAAGTTGATACTCTGAATATCAGCAACAGAAGCAAGACAGATGTTTCAATATCTGTTACAACATGTTAATCAATAATGAACTGTAAATTTGCATAATGATAAACAACACAGAATATGATGACCCAGTTTGGTGCAAATCACCTACATCTGGGGGCTACCAAGCCAGGAAGAAGAATCCACTATCAGTAGTATAGTTTTATGTAGACAACCTCTAGTTTATAGTAAATAACCTCTGGTTTACCTATCACTACCCAATGAAAACTTTATCATTAGAAGTCACATCTAATTCATAAGAGAAACCCATCTCACTCCTTAAATCACAACCTGTGATATCTAACAGCTACAATCGACAGCAACTGCATCATTCTACTTGAAAGACACTTCTTTCAATGCAAAGTTCAGCCAAGCTACCTTGACTAACAATCCAACTCGGATTTGCTTCAAAGCTTCATCCAAGAACAATATACAATTCATTACCTAAAGGTTTCTAAATCTGTATAAACATTTATGTCTACCACAGTGTATCAAACTGATATAAAGGGAGACTTACAACACAACAAAGTCTTACAATTCTTAAAACCCTAAACCCTATTTTCTACTTTACAAGTATTACAATAGGATTCCTAAGTCTCTTTTTCGGGCCTAGGTCTAAGTCTTTCTTTTATAACTATAAAGAAGACTGGATTTGGGTTTAAAAAACGCAGTAATTCTGTTCCTCAGAATCTGTAAAATATTCTCCTCAAGAATAGTTTCTTAAATCCTAAGTTTCCTAAAATGTTTCCACACTTTAGAAAATGACACATCTTTAAATTCCAAGAGAATCTCTGATTCCTTAATCTGAATGCCACCTAGGATACACAAACGATCTTCTGCAATCTGAATTCAAATTAACAGATTGAAACCAGATTTAAAAACTGTAACAGACAAAGATGTCAAATAACCCTGTTAGGACATCTTGTCAAAACATCTTGTTCTTCAAGTTCTGCTACATGTTAGGACATCTTGTCCAACATGTTTCTGTCAGGTTTGTTTTACCAAAATTAATGCCAATAAAAAACTAAGGAGCCTTCAATCTCCCCCTTTGGCAATTTTTGGCTAAAACAAACCAAATAACCCTTGCATGCAAACACACAATAGTTAGAGGCAAAAATCAGTCAGTAGCAGAAAAAACACAAAGCTAGCAGCCTCCTCCTCTACTTAGAACTTCTTATGCTGCAGCAAGAGATAGAAAAATCTCTCCCCCTCAACAGCAGCCAGCAACCGATGATTACTTAAGTTAGTACTACTCCCCCTTTTGAGCCAGAATATGACAAAGGTAGATTACTAACTAAGCAACCACACAGAAGCAAATATGTAAAGTACAAGCAAGCACAATTCTCTTACCAAGGCCCATAGTATTGCCCCAATAGTCACAGACATACACGATTTGAAGAATAATCACGACCCTCTGCACTCAACTCTAAACAAACTCCTTTCATTCAGAATTAGTAAACTTGATCATGATATCTTCAATATATCAAGAGAAAACTTCCGTTGATCTTGACTTCCAATTTGCAGAGAAAAATAAATTCTCCCAAATAAAAATCATGATTCTCAGGACACTCCCAAGAAGCTAGTACAACTCTGATTCAATCCATTGACACCTAATGACAGAACCAAAAAAATACAATATCAAGTTCACCATGAGCTAGAACAGTAACACAATGTCACAACATCTTGTATGATATTACACCCTCACCAGAGGAACATAATTTCAAACTGCTTGAAACCACAAACAATCTTGATAAAAAATTTCACTACTGCAGCTACAGATCTTAGACAGAAGTCCAACTCCCCCTGTCAGAGATAACCAGTGCTCCTTTGCAGGAAGAAAACTTTAAAATGAATGGAAAACATAAGACTCATCTTCATGTCTTCAAGAGTGCACTCCTTGTTCAACACACCTGCTGAACGCATTCACTCACTGCTTGATCCACAAGCAATCTATGTACTACAACAGTACACCCAACAAACAGAAGTTCTCCCACTATCTTTCATAAATGATGCTCCTTCCAACAAGAAACATCCAAAATCACCACATGATATCACATGACCAACATCATGCTCGTATAGTGAGGAAGTACCAGGATCACATCCTTGTACCATAACTAACAAACTCTTGGATTGAGACCAAAATCACCATTGATCCCTCTCATCCAGAAACCATCCATACCCTGTACAAATCCACCTTGAATTTTACAGCCATAGATATCCTTGTTCCTTGAGAATAAATCCAATTGAATTTGGAATGCTTCACATTCCTCAAAGAGACATACAGAATCTCCTAGTTTATTAGCTAGTCCAGATGTTCTTCACAATTGAAAGACATTAAATATATGCTCCAAAAATCCTCAGCTTACTTGCTTCACAAGCACCAAACTGATCCACTTTTTTCTAGAGTTACTTGCAGCAGAAGAAACCACCTCTCTACAAGCATTATGACCTCAACAAGAGTCATACTACCAGATAAACACCCCATGATTTAAGACATTCATCAACTCATCATTCTCCCGTATGATAAGTTGGAAGACTTCTGATTCAACTGGAAAATATCAGCTTCCATAATCTGAACTCCAGGTTCAGAAAATATGATGATGTTCCAACATCAGTTAGGACATCCTGATCATATCACAGACACCATACACTATGGTTCTTGACATAATAACCACTAGACTTACTATCAGCATAGTGATCCAACTAAAGGTCTTCAGAGAATACAACTCATACCAGCTTGATCATCAAGAACTTCAGACAACCATAGAGAGAAATAAACTCTCATACTCCCATCAAAGCAAGCTCCTTAAGTGAAGATCCCTTCAACAATCAGCAAGCCAAGAGCAAAACCATCTCCTCCTTTGGTCTTCAAACAACCTCCCTTCTTCACAAAGGTAAGTTGTTCCAAGGACAAGATGAAACACACATCTTGGATCCAAGTGACAAGTGTCACAACTTCCTCCAGATTTCCAACCAATAATCTGGGTCTTCAGCAAAACATCTCAGATACACTAAGACTATGAAATGCAGCCTTTACTAGCTTCTGCAATTCCCATACACTGCATAGGCTTTTTGGAGCATCCATTCCAGTCAGCTTCTCTCAAGATGATAAACCACCATTGTAACCAGATCCGACAGAGAGAACATTCAGATGTTAATCCTAATGTCAAAACATCTGGATTGATATCAAAACAAAATAGTTAGCTAATGCCACTTCAGCAACCTGACACAGTCTTGATTAACTCCTCCTCAGACATATCACCTGGAAAAATTTCTCCACTTCTTCAGAACAAGAGTTCCATTCTCTCATAGACTTGATTAACATATCAAGTTTGGGTAGGCAACCTCTATCCTGTGTTAATGGTCCACAACCAATCTTAAGACCAGATACCTTGAAGAGCGTCAACTTCAAGAGCTCATCCTTAGAAGAACCAAACATGCCAAAGCCTGATTCTTTAGGAACGAGTATTCAACAGCTACAAGAAATCCAGCTTCCTTCAAGAAATCTTCAAGATATCAGAGATAAAATCCTGAACCTTCTTGATGAGAAGGATCACATGCTCTCTGTAGCTGCACTCCAATAAACTGATCCAAGCAATCTTCATCAAGAATAAGAAATCTCCATCTTCACTTCCATCACCACTATATTCTAGACAAGTTTCCTGCCACAAAACTTCCTAGTCAGATAATGTGCCTCTGCAGATCCAACCAGAAGAGGGTTCTCAACACTTTATGTCAACACACGAAAGTTTGGTTCCCAGAGCATATGCTACTCCTCTTCCTTGTTCTAGAGATTCACTCCTTGAATCAACAAGATTCTACACAATCTCTGCTGATGGAATTTTTCAACATCTGGTTGAACATCGGAACCTTGTAGATCCCCAAACAGATCCAAGGACTAGATACTTGAACATTGATGATACAACAACTAATGAGACATCTCAGCTTCATCTTCCTTGATCATCAACTAAGGATAATCCGTCAAATACTCGTGGATATCACAAATAGCAACGAATCTTAAATCCTTATAAGAAAATCTTCTTGTATCATCCACTTGATGTTAGTTCCTGAGTTGTTGCAATGATTACTCCAGCAATCTTGAGCTTCAAGAACATGGATAATCAATTAAATACTTGTGCACTCCACAAATAGAAATTAATCTTGAATCCTTGTTCAGTACCCCATACATCCATGAGATATCAACACTTTTAGAAATACCAATCAAGTATTCTTTAGTGTAGGTACCTTATGTACCAAGAAGAATGTTGAGACATTAAGGCTGACACCCTTGACCTAGCTGATACAAACTTTTGCATCTTCCCTGAGAAGAACCACTTCAACTGATCTGAAGGAGCACTACCTTGCACGACATGGAAGGTGAAAATAAATCACCCCCAAATTCTTCAGATTGATGATCCTCAGAACCAACCTTGATCCAGAAGAGCAACCACAAGCCTCCAGAAAAAAAACAGTCCTCATGACAAGAGATGCCTTTATGAGTGGACTTGAGAGAATTCTCAAGTGTCTTTGGCAACTTTATCATGATACGGGTATTTACCTGTTTCATAACCCAAGAAGTTGATAACCTAGACTTCTCCTCTTCTGACTTCAAAATACCTGAAGGAACCAACCTTACAAGTACCAAGACATCAACGACAAACAATAACAAATGACTCTCTTCATTCCATTACTCCCCGCTGGAATGGCTAGAACTTCAAAAGATGCTGACACCTTTATGAATAGAGTCTTCAATCCAGCTTTACCAAAGTCCTTTCATCAAAAACATATGTAGCGGAACACCAACACATCTTCAACAGGCTCGAGTTAAGATGTAAAGACATCTTATGGGACACCTATCAGAAAAGAACCACTTCACCAGCAGCGGCTGTAGAAACTTCATAGAAGCAAAAGACAACCAACAGAAGCTATCATCCTTAATCCAATACCAATCATTCCAGATATCCAATGAATAGTTTGATCGCACAAACATACACCTTGTTTAAAGAACCAGAAAGTATCTCCCAAGATCTCATCTAGAAACAGACAAGATGCTTGCTTTGATACCAATTGAAATTCTGGCATAACAGATAGCAGATGTTCTAACACATGTCACGACATTGTTCTCTGCATATCTTTAAATAAAGGCAGAACAAGCAAGCTGATACTCTGAATATCAGCAACAGAAGCAAGACAGATGTTTCAACATCTGTTACAACATGTTAATCAATATTGAATTGTAAATTTGCAAAATGATAAACAACACAGAATATGATGACCCAGTTCGGTGCAAATCACCTACATCTGGGGGCTACCAAGCAAGGAAGAAGAATCCACTATCAGTAGTATAGTTTTATGTAGACAACCTCTAGTTTATAGTAAACAACCTTTGGTTTATCTATCACTACCCAATGAAAACTTTATCCTTAGAAGTCACATCTAATTGATAAGAGAAACCCATCTCACTCCCTAAATCACAACCTGTGATATCTAACAGCTACAATTGGCAGCAACTGCATCATCCTACTTGAAAGACACTTCTTTCAATGCAAAGTTCAACCAAGCTACCTTAACTAACAATCCAACTTGGATTTGCTTAAAAGCTTCATCCAAGAACAATATACAATTCATTACCTAAAGGTTTATGAATCTGTATAAACATCTATGTCTACCACAGTGTATCAAACCAATACAAAGGGAGACTTATAACATAAGAAAGTCCTACGATTCTCAAAACCCTAAACCCTATTTTCTACTTTACAAGTATTACAATAGGATTCCTAAGTCTCTTTTTCAGGCCTAGGTCTAAGTCTTTCTTTTATAACCATAAAGAAGACTGGATTTGGGCTTAAAAAACGCAGCAATTTTGTTCCTCAGAATCTGCAAAATATTCTCCTCAAGAATAGTTTCTTCAATCCTAAGTTTCCTAAAATGTTTCCACACTTTAGAAAATGGCACATCTTCAAATTCCCATAGAATCTCTGATTCCATAATCTGAACGCCACCTAGGATACACAAACGATCTTCTGCAATCCGAATTTAAATTAACAGATTCAAACCAGATTTAAAAACTGTAACAGACAAAGATGTCGAATAAACATGTTAGGACATCTTGTCAAAACATCTTTTTCTTCAAGTTCTGCTACATGTTAGGACATCTTGTCCAACATGTTTCTGTCAGGTTTGTTTTACCAAAATTAATGTCAATAAAAAACTAAGGAGCCTTCACTATTTTACAGTATCACAACTACTGTAATAATCATACAGATCATCTGTAAGTCCACTCAGAATATGATCTTTGCAGAGGTAATCACTCTCTTTTCATAAGGTGATTTCTTTCCTCAGTTGTAAATTATTTTTTTAATATGTGAAGCAAATTAAGATTTACTAGAATTAATTGTTCCATTTGAATTTACAAATTTCTTACTGTTAGATTGTTCGTTGATTCAGATGGAACAACCGAAATATCTTCAATTTCTTTACCCAAAAGAGTACATTTTTAAATAAATTTATGCACTAAACGTTTTAAATTACATTTTTATATTTATATATAAATAATGTCAATTTTTTTGAAATTATTTTAAAGTTCTTTTTTTACTATTAATTTAATGAAATGCATTCGAATGTGGTGATATGTGTGTGTGAATCCCAAATTTTACATAAAATATAATTAAATACTAGGGAAGTTTCAATATAATTAAATACTAGGGAAGTCTCAAACAATTTCAATATCATATTATAATCATACAATTTGAGTTCATAATAGAAAAAAAATAAAAATGTCATCTTTTATTTTAATTAAAAAAGATTCTACTACATCATATTTGAATCAATAAATAACAGATATTTAATCAACCGTTGTAATATGTGATATTTAGGCGCATGCATGTTTTTTTATTTAACCACCTATAACCACGGTTGGTTTAATACTCGTGGTGAAAAGTGGCGTATGGTCATGGGTTCAAATCCCAGCACCAACATTTTTGGTTATTTACTTATTTTTAAAAAATTCTTACTGACTTTTCACCATGGGTATCTAAATCAACCGTGGTTATAGGTGGCACCTTTTTTTTAAGATATATATAACGCTTTTAGTTCATTCACTTTTGTCCTAGACGTACTTAGACAAACATCATCTTCTGCCTCCAAACTTCTTCCATTTACGAAACATTATTTATCCACTAAACCAAACTTGAAAATATCATTTCTTCCACAAATGAAACTCAGAAACATTACTTCCAATAATGTGTTACAGTTTGTTCCTGTTTAACGATTCTACAGGTAAAATGTTATTGTTTAACGATTCTATTTATTTAATTATTTATTGTTGTTCGTCTTGTTTTTGTTGTTGTTATTGTTCTTACTTTTGTTGTTGTTCTTATTGTTTTTATTGTTGTTCTTGTTGTTGTTATTGTTCTTGTTGTTCTTGTTTTTCTTGTTGTTGCTCTTGTTGTTATTCTTATTTTTGTTCTTGTTATTGTTGTTATTGTTCTTGTTGTTCTTGTTCTTGTTCTTATTGTTCTTGTTGTTCTTGTTGTTCTTTTTGTTGTTTTTGTTCCCGTTGTTCTTGTTGTTGCTCTTGTTGTTCTTGTTGTTATTCTTATTTTTGTTCTTGTTGTTGTTTTGTTGTTGTTATTACTCTTGTTGTTCTTGTTGTTCTTGTCGTTCTTGTTGTTGTTTTTGTTGTTCTTGGTGTTCTTGTTGTTGTTATTGTTATTGTTGTTGTTGTTGTTCTTCTTCTTCTTGTTATTGTTCTTATTATTCTTGTTAATCTTGTTGTTCTTGATGTTGTTGAGTTAAAGTATTTAATATTGTATATTATGATGAAAGTTATAAATGTAGTCAGGCAAAACATGTGGCAAAAAAAATGTTGACAGACCTTTCACAACGGGTATTTAAAACAACCATGATTATAGGTAGCGCGCTTTTGAGTTTTCTACCACGGGCATTAGACCGTAATTGTAAATACCCCATATACAATCACACTCTACCTAATAACAGTTGTTCACTCGTTATTATAGCTCTTTCACAACCGTGATTATATGTGTTTTTTGTAGTAGTGTAGGTGTAGGTATGACAATTGGACTTGTCTCTAGTAGATACCTGCAAATATTACCCATAACAGATAATATTAGAAGTTTATCTCAACTCATCAATCAATATTTTCCAAATCATTTTCATTTCATCACATGTGTTATTACATCATACCACTATATATGAGTTTTGCACTCAACTATATTTCAATTACAAGTTCACATATTTGTAACAAACTTTGTAACTAATCTTACTACTTACATAATAGACTTTTAACCAACTATTTAACTAACTTTGCTTAACACAATAGTTAACAAACACTCAATGTTATTATGCACTCTAATACTATCCTATAAGATTAATGTGGTGATATCATTACCACTTTGAGCTTGTTCCTCAAGTCTTGAAAAGTTGCAGTTGATAAGGGCTTGGTCATAATGTCTGCTAGTTGTGTTGATGCTTGAACAACTTGAATATTGAGCTTATTTGCCATTACTCGTTCTCTGACAAAATGTATGTATAGTTCAACATGTTTTGTTCTAGCATGTATTATAGAACTGTGAGATAGTAAAATTTCACTTAGGTTGTCACAAAGTAAACTTGGTGACATATATTTGATTTTCAACTAGGTTAGAAGAGATTCCAACTATAGCAACTCAGATGTGGTATGTGTCAAGGATTTGTATTCTACCTCAACACTCGATATAGCAACCAATGATTGCTTTTTGGAGCTCCACAAAATCATATTTGGACCAATAAAAATGGAAGTACCATAAGTAGATCTTATATCATCTGGATCATTTGCCCAGTCTAAATATCTGTAGGCTCTTAATGACAGCTCTTGACTAGAATTTGTAAGAGATATTACCAATCCATGTGTTAATGTACCACTCAAGTATCTTAGTATTCTCTTGACCATGCTCCAGTGACTATCCAGAGGGTTGACCGTAAACTGACACGCTTTGTTAACACAATATGCTATGTTTGGCCTTGTTAGTGTGACATATTGTAGAGCACCTACTGAAATTCTGGTAATCAAATACCAGATTTTGAGTACGATGTCACGACACTGGGATTAGGACAAAAACATAACACAAATAATTATGCAGTTAAAGTAAATGGCTGAATGTAAATAACACAGTCAATTGTTAACCCAGTTCGGTGCAACATCACCTACATCTGGGGGCTACCAAGCCAAGAAGGAAATCCACTATAATAGTATTAGTTTGAAGCTCTTATGTAAACAACCTCCAGTTTACAATCTTCACACCTAATCACTACCCGTGCATTTTCTACCTAAGACACTCTTAGATAAGAGACCCCTCTCACTTCCCTTCAATCACACAACACTGATAATAACTTATAACAATGAAAAATAGAAGACACACTTCCAATGACACAAAATCCACTCTTGCTTAAAAGCTTATGAGTGATTTACAATTACAACTCAAACACAGTCTAATTCAAGCATCTAAGAGATACATGAGTGGATCACAAATAACACAGTCCAACTATAATATCAAAGTGATATAAGAGTGGATCACAACTAACTAAGAACAAACTAAACCCTAAAATCTTCTTTCACATACACGGCTTAGTTACACCATTAGGTTTAGAATTGTCGTTTATATATCTTTTGATCAACATGGGCTTGGGCTATTTATCTAAATAATACGCATATCCAGAAACAACAGTTGCAAATCTTCTGCATGAAAATAGGAGCAAACTAGAAAGTTTCCTAAAAAGCCTCCAAGATCATTTTTATGAAACAAATGCGCTTTTGGCACAGAACTGTTGTTCCTAAAATAACCCTCCTTGGAATGCAGCAGAGTGTGAACTAAAACCAAATAGAATCTCAGACTTTAAAACAAATCTTCCAAATAAGTAAAACCCTAGCACCTGGTATAACATGTCACGACATCGTGCGTGATATCACTGCAAATAATGTCTGACCAATATGTCAAGACATCTTGCTCAACATCTTGCTATGATACTTGTTTTTATCAAAATTGCTATCAATCCCAAAGACACAGAACTTACAATATCCCCCTTTGGAAATTTTTGGCTAAAACAACCTTTGCATGAAGAACTGGAGAAACAAAAATAAAACAGCAGCAACAATCACAAGATAAAACCACACACAAACTTGGTAGAACACATCAGAGGCATACGCAGCAGAAATAATGTAGAAACCCAGCTTCACAGAGAAATAACAAAGACACGGAGAGAAATAAACTCTCACACACCAAGATCCTTCAAACAACTGAAATATAATGTCAGGACATCATGTCTAACATTACACAAAGATCACAACAAAACATACTTAGAAAGCCTAACCACCATACTACCAAAATTTCCCTGAATGACATGATCAGCAATTCAGGTCTTTACTCCCCCTGTCACCTAGAAACATATACTCCCCCTCAAGGAGCAAATAGAGCACTTCCCACACATAGTAGGACAGACACAAGCTCATAGAAGCCTGAAAAAATTCTACAGAGAAAAATAAATTCTCTCAGACAAGATGTCAAGACATCAGGTATGACATCAGGCACATAATCATCTTCAGTCATGTCAGCATCAAAAACATTATGCTCCCCCTAAACACCAGATCAGGAGCAAAAACTACTACTCCCCCTCAAGTAGTACTCAGGGCAACATCTACTAAGCAAGCATACTCAACAAACTACTAATTACTCCCCCTTTTTAGCCACAAATTAGTCAAAATAACCATACATTCACTATGAGCCAAAACAACCTCTATAGAAGATACAAAAGCAATAAAAAAATAGGGCACAACAGATGTCAGCACTGCTATCTATTTCCTCATCTTTATCACCACCTTACCAGATGTCACAACATTGTTTGGGCCATGTGTCCCTACAAACAACCTATAGTGCAAAGAAATAGGAGATTCCTTCTTTCATGCAATATCAGAACTGACCAAAAAACCAGGGTGCTGCAAACATCTTATTAGTTACTTCCACCTTAGCTTGCTCCTACTCGCTCCTACCCATAAACCTGTTGATAATTTTATGAGAAAACTTCACACATTTACCTCTGTCATAAACCTTCTTATACTTTTTGCTCATCTTACTATCACAGTCCTCTGAAATGTGTACAATGAATTTCTTCACCAGCATCTCACAATAGGCATCAAAACCAGCAACACTTTTTATCGAACCAGCATCCTCAATAAGATTCACCACCGAATTGAGGAAAGAGAAAGTATCTATTGCACTCCCACATGCATGTAATTTCTATAACTCCTCAAACATGCAAATTCCCAATTCGCCCCTTAACTTCTCAAACTGATTTGCATCCAAAGCTTTAGTAAATATATATGCCAGTTGCTTCTCAGTAGCCACCCGCTCAAGAGTCACAATTTTGTCCTCAACAAAATCCTTAACTAAATGATGACGAATGTCAATATGCTTTGTCCTGCTATGTTTGATGGGATTCTTGGATATATTGATTGCACTCTGATTGTCACAATATAATGTCATGACATCCTGTTCGACATTATATTCCTTTAGCATTTGTTTCATCCAAATCAATTGAGAGCAGTTGCTTCCTGCAACAATATACTCAGCCTCAGCTATAGACAGAGACACACAATTTTGCTTCTTACTGAACCAAGAGATAAGATTGTTTCCCAAGAAGAAACATCCGCTAGAAGTACTTTTTCTATCATCAGCACTACCTGCCCAGTCTTCATAATACCCTACAGGCATTGAGTTATTACTATGAGAACATGTTGGTGCTGAAATAGTAGCAAGCAAAAATTATTAAGTAACCCAGTTTTGTCGTCTCCACAGGGATCAGTGCGAGGGAAAGAATGACGTTCGACGGTATCTGCATTTCTATGCTTATGGTTCAAAAGTTTTAGTTTAAAAAGGAACCAAAATTAAAGGCATAAAGTATAAAGACGGAAAATATAAAGTAAAGACTGAATTATAAACGGAGCCTTGTTGGAAGTGGATCTCATCAATTGATAACACATGCATTCTTCTAATCATATTATACATAAATCAATTATTCGCCTAATATCTTCACGTATCACCCACGACAGAGGTTATGTCTAACGCAACGTCGAGAGATCTACCGTATTGCCTCATTGGTGATGTCTCACGCAACAAACACAACACAGAGCATTAAGAGCTGATACTCACGCAAGTGTTAAGCCTAAATCTATTTCTAGAGTTTAGAACAAAACATATAATCATCTTAGATCCAGATCTGAAGAGTATAGGTCTATAGCGGTTCAAATCAAAGATAAACAGGTAAACAAAGATGACACCCAAATCAGATAAATGACTGCTTCATATAAAATGCCAATGATCAGAATACGTACATACATTTAACCCTTTTTACATGTATTCAACTAATTTGCCAAATGAATGTGAATATCGTTCTTCATCACTATTATCACGCATCCTCGCAATACCGTATCGATCATACTCGTGCTAGCCATGCTACTTAATCAACATAATACAACAAAAGATACAATGAATATCAACTCACAAAACCATGTCAAAAGTTTTTTCATTGATAGATGAAAATCTAAGATCAAGGATTTGTAAAGGTTTTGTCAAGACCACAAATAATCAATCAAAGACAATAAACAATAGAGAATCAAAACATATTCACAAACATACATTAGATGAAATACATAAGGTATCAAAAGATCACATCCAAACCCAACAAGAGATTGAAGATCCTACCTTTTCCCTCTTGAAATGAAGAGATATAAAGTTTTGATCTTTTAATTACAAGTTATAATATTTCTCTCAAGTCTATATCTTGATATTATCTCAAAAGTGTGAAAAATTTATTTATAATACATTCAGGAAATTCCATGTTCGCAAAGTGAACGTTTCACTCGCACGGCGAATGGTAAAAAATGGCACCTGAGGTGCCTCTGATAGTTAAACCGCCACAAAATTTCTTCATGAGTTCGCAATGCGAAGGATAGTTCGCAAAGCGAACACTCGCTTTCAAGTTCGCAAAGCAAACTTTAGTGCCTTTTTCCTCTGCCATAATTCTGGGACCATTCGTTGGGACTTCGCCAGCCTTCGCAAAGCGAAACTTCGCTAGCTAGTTCGCAAAGCGAACTTCTTGAAGTTTTCCTCTGTTCTTTGGCAACTTGTACCATTTCTTGTGTCTTACAACTTTGATCAATTTATGCCTTTTTCTGCACAATAACACACATATTACAAGCACCAAAGTTATATTCTCAATGTTAGAAGAATAACAACAATCATGAGTAAAATCAATGGAAACATGAGAATTGAGTAGAAAAAGTGCCAAGAAAGATATTTCATTTTTAGGTAAAATCTGCACTTATCAACTCTCCCCAACTAGATTTTTGCTTGTCCTCAAGCAAAGTATACCCCTCATGAAAACAAGAGGATTTGCTCAAGCATAAGATTCAACCAAAACAAGATAAATTTGATCAAGCATGAAAATGCGCACAAGCAACGTTCACCACTCAATAGAATCGAACAATGACAAAGAATTAAGTTCTTAAACAAATATCATGGAATGGCTCAAATAACAACTAAGTTTTCATACTTGAATCACTCTAACACTCCTCTTCAAAAATAAGAATGAAGAAATTGACGCGTTTGCAACCGCGGGGAAATTCCACTCACCTGACAAACAATGCTAATAGCAATCCCATTCATACAACATCTAACAATCAAAAATGAAAATATGGAAGCAAAAAGATCACTAAGGGCTTTAAGGGTTGTAGCTTGGTCGGGTTAACAATAAAGGGACATTTCTACCGGCCATGGAATCGAAATTGCCGATGCAAAAAGAAACATTCATTATACATGGTATTTACACATCACAACTTCAATGACCACTTTGATTTCTTTACCACAAACCTTCTCAAACTTCCTTATGCACAATTATTTCATTCTCTATTTTTCTCATTCAAACAAGCACTCTTTTTCTTTTGTTTTTCACATTCATATTCACACTTTTTCTTTTCATGCTTGTTTGAAATTTTTCAAAAGTTTATAGTAACCTACCGTTCTTCTTTTTCACTCTCCCCAACTTGAATTCAATCAAACCTCAAGTGAATGCTACTTGCTTTTTAAGGCAAGGAAATCAATAAAAACAAAGTTCAAAGGTTCAAGAAGAAATTTTAAGAACCTCCCAAAAATTCAATGATGAACTATACTTTCACATTATGTACATAAACCAAGTTCATCACTAAAATGAGATCTAAACTGTTTAGGCTCAAAAGGGGGTAGCAAATTCGCACTACTCACGGGTAAGTTACTTTTGGATACGGTTGTGCTCAAATATAAACAAATGCCTTAATCATTTCTAATGCTTCCACACAATCACAATAATCAAAAGATAAAGCATGAATCAAACGAATTAAACAAAGTTATCAGTCATCCTAGCATATAGTAAACAATGGAGGTTTCTCACAATTTGTGGCTTTTGGACCTAAGTGAAACAAGCATTCAAACAAGTTGCAAAATGAAACAAGAATACACATTTGCACAAAGCACAAAATTCTTAAATCATTCTAACATTCTATAAAGCGGTACAATTTATCATGCATACTTTCAAAGCTCAACATCCAGACTCGGTCGAAGCTTCATTGAATACTTTTATACAAATAGCAACCAATCCAGAAGGAGTTCTCATCATTCCTAAACACACTAGAGAAAACATAAAAGAAAACAAATACATACAATATAAACAAATGTACAAAGCTAACAAAAATATAGAAGTTATCGCAATGCGATTCAATATCTAAACACCAATCCATGGCAACAGCGCCATTTTGTTGGTGTTGAAATAGCAGCAAGCAAAAATTAATTAAGTAACCCAGTTTTGTCGTCTCCACAGGGATCAGTGCGAGGGAAAGAATGACGTTCGACGGTATCTGCATTTCTATGCTTATGGTTCAAAAGTTTTGGTTTAAAAAGGAACCAAAATTAAAGGCATAAAGTATAAAGACGGAAAATATAAAGTAAAGACTGAATTATAAACGGAGCCTTGTTGGAAGTGGATCTCATCAATTGATAACACATGCATTCTTATAATCATATTGTACATAAATTAATCATTCGCCTAATATCCTCACGTATCACCCACGACAGAGGTTATGTCTAACGCAACAAAACCAATATAGAGCATTAAGAGCTGATACTCGCGCAAGTGTTAAGCCTAAATCTATTTCTAGAGTTTAGAACAAAACATATAATCATCTTAGATCCAGATCTGAAGAGTATAGGTCTATAGCGGTTCAAATCAAAGATAAACAGGTAAACAAAGATGACACCCAAATCAGATAAATGACTGCTTCCTATAAAATGCCAATGATCAGAATACGTACATACATTTAACCCTTTTTACATGTATTCAACTAATTTGCCAAATGAATGTGAATATCGTTCTTCATCACTATTATCACGCATCCT
This sequence comes from Lathyrus tuberosus, assembly GCA_022829125.1. Lineage (NCBI taxonomy): Eukaryota > Viridiplantae > Streptophyta > Magnoliopsida > Fabales > Fabaceae > Lathyrus > Lathyrus tuberosus. The sequence goes on along the minus strand of JALAZF010000757.1, from coordinate 277,663 downwards.
CGCAATACCATATCGATCATACTCGTGCTAGCCATGCTACTTAATCAACACAATACAACAAAAGATACAATGAATATCAACTCACAAAACCATGTCAAAAGTTTGTTCATTGATAGATGAAAATCTAAGATCAAGGATTTGTAAAGGTTTTGTCAAGACCACAAATAATCAATCAAAGACAATAAATAATAGAGAATCAAAACATATTCACAAACATACATTAGATGAAATACATAAGGTATCGAAAGATTATATCCAAACCCAACAAGAGATTGAAGATCCTACCTTTTCTCTCTTGAAATGAAGAGATATAAAGTTCTGATCTTTTAATTACAAGTTATAATATTTCTCTCAAGTCTATATCTTGATATTATCTCAAAAGTGTGAAAAATCTATTTATAATACATTCAGGAAATTCCATGTTCGCAAAGCGAACGTTTCACTCGCACAGCGAATGGTAAAAAATGGCACCTGAGGTGCCTCTGATAGTTAAACCGCCACAGAATTTCTTCATGAGTTCGCAATGCGAAGGATAGTTCGCAAAGTGAACACTCGCTTTCAAGTTCGCAAAGCAAACTTTAGTGCCTTTTTCCTCTGCCATAATTCTGGGACCATTCGCCGGGACTTCACCAGCCTTCGCAAAGCGAAACTTTGCTAGCTAGTTCGCAAAGCGAACTTCTTGAAGTTTTCCTCTGTTCTTCGGTAACTTGTACCATTTCTTGTGTCTTACAACTTTGATCAATTTATGCCTTTTTCTGCACAATAACACACATATTACAAGCACTAAAGGTATATTCTCAATGTTAGAAGAATAACAACAATCATGAGTAAAATCAATGGAAACATGAGAATTGAGTAGAAAAAGTGCCAAGAAAGATAGTTCATTTTTAGGTAAAATATGCACTTATCAGAACACAACATGCCATAATCACTAGTACCATTAATGTATTTCAAGATCCTATTCGCTTGAGAAATGTGGTTCATTTTAGACTCAACCTGATATCTAGCACAAACTCCTATAGCAAAAGTGATGTCAGGTCTGTTAGTTGTAAGATACAGAAGACTACCAATCATACTTCTGTACAAACTTTGATCCTTATCAACACCTTTTTCCTTAGCAGAAGGCATGATGTCTTGAACATCTTGTTCAACATCATACTCAGAGTCACTCAATGACTTTTTTTTTTGTAGCAGGGGCCATAACTTTACTCCATCCTCTGCCAGGTCCAACCTTAGTACTTTTCTTAGATGTCTTATAAGGGTTTCTTGTAGACACAACAACCTTCCCTTTTCTGTTCCTTAATCTTTTAGCAATACCAGGAGCCAATTTCTTTCCTATAAGCTCATCATCAAAATCTATACTATCTACATTGACAAGGTCAGTAGAATGATCCTTCTTCACATCAACACTTTCTTCTTTATCTTCTTTGTCAGACATATCTTTCTCCTTTTCAGCAGACATACTATTATCATTAGAATCATCTCTTTTACCACCAACAGAATCAACTTCAGCCACATTCTCTTGAGATTTTTCAGGAGTCTCGCTATAAGTGTTTACTTGTGTGTTTTCAATAGGATGATCAGGTTGGGCCAAGGATGTTGCGACATCCGACACAACATCATGTAGTACCCCAAAATTTGCCCTACCTTTTTCTAACTTTTTCTGGCTTATGCTTCATTTCATTTGCATCGTCATTTGTGCATTTGCATGGTTCTTTTGGGCATGAGATCAAGGTATTTTACAGCAGCTCATGGCGTCATTAATTTCGGTACCATTTTCAACAATGTTCAGAGCCAAGCAGATAACTTTCAAAGTCTTTTGAGCATTTATTTTGCTCATTAGATGACTTGATGATCAGAAACTCCGGCAGTCAATTTTTGATCAGTTATTCAGCACCAGACAGTTGTTATCAGCAGTTTAATCCGAGGGCGAAAAAACATTTCACAGCATATTTCAAGTGTATTCCTGTGGTAATATCAAATGGCAAGTTTCAGAGGTTTATTGTGGTTCAGAACGGGTGGAACCAGACGAATATCCAGGTTTCCCTCCTTTTGGCGCAAAAATTCAAAATTTGAATGTGTTAATCGATTAACCAATTGCAGTGCAATTAGGTTAATCGATTAACCATAGTGAATTTTGCCCAAATGCTGCATTTTCAGAGCTGTTTCCTTTTTATCCAATTTTTAATCACCCATTTTAATTCTACACATCAATAAAAGGATCTAGAGAGTTGATTTTCCATTCAAAAATTCAAATTCTTTCCATCCTAATTCCACATTTCCTTTCCTAATACACTTTTCACTCCAATTTCCACTCACTTAACCTCACTCCCAACCCAAACTTAACTCCTAACCTAGGGGTTATTTAATCTCATCAACTCCAAACCTCTAGAAAACCTAGATCATTTTTCACTCTCATTTTTCAGAATTTGCTCTCAATTCTCTCTCACTTTTTCATTCTCCAACTTCATCTTCAACCACACTCAAAGCTCTATATTCATAGATTCACAAATTCTTCATTGGAATTTGTGAATTCTTGAGCTAAACCTCAATCACATCCTTATTCTTGGTTTAATTCTGCAGTAGCTACTGGTTTGGATCTTGGATTAAGCTATTGGAATCACTTTTGGAGGAGCTTTTGCTTATTTGAAGTGTTCTTGCTTGGATCTTCAACTGTTCTTGATAAAGCTTCATAGATCTCTGGATTTCTTGCCTTGATTCATCAATTTTCATTTTCAACAATCACCAAAGCAAATCTCAGCTTTGTAGGTTGGTAAATTTCAGATCCATATTTGATTTAGCTTAATTTCAACTTATGCAATGTAGATCCATGACTTTTGATGTGTTTTGATCCATTTGCTTGAATTTAATTCTTGATGCTGATGATTGTTGGATCTAATTGATGTTGAATGATGTATTTCAATGTAATTTTTCGTGCATAAGTGATTACATGATCATTTGGATGTTTGGATAAGTGATTTGCTGCTGAAAAAGTGATTTTCGAACTTGATTTTTTGCTGCTGGTACAGGGTTAATCGATTAAATAATTGTAGTGCAATTAGGTTAATAGATTAACCAGTGTAAATTGTGCTATTTTTGGGCTGTTAATCGATTAACCTAATTGCACTGCAATTGGTTAATCGATTAACACTGCTGCAGAGTGTGTTTTTTGTGCATTTTTGAGCATGTTTCGATCCCGTTTCATTTCTAAACCTCATGGATTAATATGTTGATGATTTGTGGATTATTCTTGAGCTGTTTCACCTCACACCATTGTATGAACACAATTTTCCGACACGCGACTTTTGGTTTTCATTCGATATATGTTTATGTTTGCGATGTTGCGTTCTTGGTGCGATAAACGCGTTACACACACTTCTTGAGCATGTTGATTATGGATTATTGCTTATGTTGCTGGAATTGTGTTGTGCATGCTAGTTTGTTTTTGATTCCATGAAATGCATATTCGAATTAATTTGTCCATTATCAAATGATGTGCATTCTTTCATGATGAATTCAAGTATTGTTTACCATGGTGTATGATGTGATTGTGATCATGATTAATTGTGAAATGTAATGCTTAATGCATGTTTGCTTTTCCATTAATGAATCATTAATGTATCACATGCTGCCCTGTTTCTACTGCTGTTTATGTGCATATGTGCTGTTATATGTGCTGCTGTTTGGCTTTTACACCTCCTTTTTGTGCTGAACATGAGCTGTAGAATGCTGTTTGGTATTTGGTGTTGGATTTACTGTTGTATTGTTGTAGATACGCTGTTGTAGTTGTTGTTTTTGTTCATTTCTTTTCACCTTCTTCATCTCTTTCACTCTTTCCTTCCCTTGAATCTCAAGACTTGCTTAAGTCTTGGATTTACTCCCTTAGAGCTACCTAGTCCAACTTAATTTTCGATTAAGTTTAGAGTAGGATTAGTGTTAGGCTTCCCTTTGCATGCTAATTTAGGTAGAAGTTTCCCTTTTAAACTCAACCTTAGGGCCACCTTTTTCATGATAACATTAGGTTAGAATTCCCCTTAGTGTTTTCTTTTCCCTTGAGTCTTCTCTTCTCATCTCATAACACTTCTAAAACACTTAATAAATATAACTTATATTGCGCTCGAGCCTTAAGTGTAGGAAATGAAGAACGAGGGCTCTCCCCTCCTCTTCTAGAGTGTGTAGCATATGTCCCATTTGGGGGCGACCATGCGACTCACTCGTTCCCGCATGGTAGACTTTGGTGCAATGTAAGTTACAAACTAACTTCAATCCACTTCTTCTAAAAAACAAAAACAAACAACAATTCTCTTCTCATCTCTTTCTTTCCTTTGCGAGGATGTGTCACTTCCATTCTACCGCAAATAGGTAAATGCCTAAGACTCCGTACAACGAGCTGCGACACCTAACTGCTGGAACGCACGCCTGGACGTACTCCACTTAAAAAACACAAACAAAGCAAAGCCTTCCCTAGTGAGGGGAACTACGTCGCTCTGATTCTTCATTGGTTAATGGAGATACGTAGGCAGGAGATCGTGCGAGATCTCTCCGAGCACAACCTTTCTTTATCACCTCTTTGTCTCTTTTCAACCCGTAGGTCGAACTACGACTGCTCTGATTTCCTCTCTCTGGTTAGATTGAGGATACGTAGGCACAAGACGACGATGTCTTGGCGAGCAACCTCCCCCCTTAGTCCGTAGTCCAAACTACGTTGACTCTGACTTTCCCATTGCACGAGGGAATACGTAGGCCTAGGACTCCGAGGACGTCCTACCGAGTCACTTCTTTTCCTTTTCTTCCCCGTCTCCTCGTTTCTTCCCGTACATGGTCCCTTTCCTTTCCAGTAGCAGCGGAACTCCAGATGACGACACCCTTTGATCGAAACAGCAAGCGTGGATCCCATCGAGTACGATGGACGCGTGGGGGTGCTAACACCTTCCCCTCGCATAACCGACTCCCTTACCCGTTTCTCTTGGTCGCGAGACCATTCTTTTTCCTTTCCCTCAGGTTTACGCAGTGTTTCCTTTCCCTCTATTGGGATAAATACACATTGCTGGAGACTCTGTTTCCGCGCCACTTTCGCGTTTGTACTTGGATGAAAATCCCGGGAGCGACACATCATACTCAGGATCAGTAACCAAGATCTTAGAGAGAGACATATGAAAATTTATATCAACAATGTTCTTCCGCTTTAACGTTATCTAGACTCACAGTTTCATAGGTAATGACATTTGAAACATTCAAAGCAGATGTATCAACAACACCCACAAAGGCATACCTATTTCCACTTAGGCTTTCAACCTGCATTGGTCCCATTAAGTCCATGTGAAGAATTTCTAGAACTCTGGACGTAGTTTGATGTTACGACATTAGGTGTGACATCTTGGTTTGCTTCCCAATTTGACACTCACCAGAGATTCTTCCTTCTTTTATTATGAGCTTAGGAATACCTCCAAAGGCCTCTTCAGACACAATTGTTTTTATACCTTTGAGATTTAGTTTTCAAGCTTCTGAGACCATACCTTGACTTTATATTTCTTGAGAACTAAGCAAGTGGAAGAGCATATAGTTTCTTGAGGAACCCACAAATAACAATTGTCTTTAGTCCTAACTCCCTTCACCAGAACATCATTTTTCTCATTTGTAACCAAGCATTCAGACTTGGTGAAATCCACACCTAAACCTTGATCACATAACTGACTGATACTGATCAGATTAGCAGACAGTTCTCTTACAAGAAGTACATCATCTAGACTAGGAAGTCCAGTACAAGCTAACCTTCCCACTCCGTTAATTTCACCTCTAGCACCATCACCAAATGTGACAAAACTTATGAAATAAGAATTGATGCCCACTAGATACTTCTTAACCCTGGTCATATGTCTAGACACCCACTGTCAAAGTACCAATCTCCTCTAAATGAAGCTCTAAAGGAAGTATGGGCTATAAGACTAGAATTAACAACTTTAGATTTCCACTCCTTTCTAATTTTAGTCATCACATGATTAGTCCTAGGTTGCGTTGGATACTTTGGGTAACCATACAGTCTATAACAGAAGGGCTTTGTATGACCATATTTACCATAATAATGCATTTCCAAGGCTGGAACTTGCCTCTAATTTTGGTTTCTGAAGTTTGGCAGGATATTGTAACATTTGGTCAGACATTATGAGCTCACCCTTTACTTCAGCAGGAATAAACTTTATCCCAAGGGTTTTTCTATGATTATTTAAAGACTGATAATTAAACCCTATACCAGTAAATATTTTACCTCCTTTTCCAACTTGAAGAATCTCATCCAACACATCAGATCCATTGTTCAACATCCTTATGGATTCGGTCATATTTTCAAGCTTTGAGGTCAATAGGACTACTTCAACTTGAAGTTCAGAGATGGTAGATAGAAGTTTCTCTTTTTAATTCTGAAGTTGAGCTATAAGCCCATTCTGCTCTTCTCCTAACCTACACACTTCTTTACTTCTGATACAGAGTTCCTTATAGGAAGTAACTAAATCTTCATAAGTGACCTCTTCATTACAAGAATCTTCATCAGAATCATATCTACCAGTGAGTATTGTAGCATGCTTAGCAGTTTCATCATCAGGTTCACTTTCAGAATCATCATCAGACAAGCCCTTCTTTGTTTCTTGAGGTACGTGGGGCATTCTGATCTAACGTGACCAAAACCCTCACATTCATGACACTGAATACCTTTTCCTTTATTTGGCTTCTCCTCTGTTCTTAATTTTCTTTGAAAATTACTGTTCTTCCTAATATCGAATGACATGTTCTCGAAATCTGGTCTTGACTTCCTATCCATACTCTTTAGCACCTTATTGAATTGCCTCACAAGAAGCACAATAACATTAGAAATTCCTTCATCAGTCTCCATGTCACATTGAACCTCTTCATCATTAGTGTTGGAGATAAAAGCCATGCTCTTGTTCTTCTTTTCAGATCTTTCATTGATAGCCAATTCAAAAGTTTGAAGTGACCCAACAAGTTCATCCACTCTCAGTTTGCTTATGTCTTGGGCTTCTTCAGTGGTCGTGAACTTCATGTAAAATCTCTTAGGTCGAGACCTGGGAATTTTTCTAACCAGCTTTTCTTCAGTCAGATTTTCTCCTAAGGCACTAGAAGAATTTGCTATTTTAAGAACATTCATGTGAAAGCCATGAATGCTTTCATCATCTTTCATCTTTAAATTTTCAAATCTGGTAGTGAGCAGCTGAAGTCTAGACATTTTCACATTAGATGTGCCTTCATGAGTGGTTTTGAGAATTTGCCAAGCATCTTTGGCCAAAGTACACGTGTTTATTAATCTGAACATGTTTTTTTCAACTCTGTTGAATAGGGCATTCAAGGCTTTGGAGATTCCAAGAGCAGTTTCATCTTCTTCCTTGAACCACTCCTCTTATGGTTTCAAGGTCTTCTTCCCATCTTTATCCACAACAATAGGATGTTCCCAACCCTTGATGATAGCTTTCCAGGTTCTGCTATCCATAGATTTAAGGAAAGCCACCATACGTGTCTTCCACTAGTCATAGTTGGTGCCATCTATGATGGGGGTCTGTTAACATTTCCTCATCCTTCATTGTCCATAGTACCAGAAAAATATCTCCCTGGAGCTTACCCAAAACAAAATACAGTGCCTGCTCTGATTCCAATTAAAATTCTGGTAATCAGATACCAGATGCCGATTACGATGTCACAACACTGGGATCAGGGCAGAAACAGTACACAAACAATTATGCTGTTAAAGTAAATGGCTGAATGTAAATAACACAGTCAATTGTTAACCCATTTCAGTGCAACGTCACCTACATCTAGGGGCAACCAAGCCAAGAAGGAAATCTACTATAATAGTATTAGTTTGAAGCTCTTATGTAAACAACTTGCAATTTACAATTTTTGCACCTAATCACTATCCGTGCAATTTCTACCTAAGACACTCTTAGATAAGAGACCCCTCTCACTTCCATTCAATCACACAACAGCGATAATAACTTATAACAATGAAAAATAAAAGACACACTTCCAATGACACAAAATCTACTCTTGCTTAACATCTTATGAGTGATTTACAATTACAACTCAAACACAGTCCAATTCAAGTATCTAAGAGATACATGAATGACTCACAAATAACACAGTCCAACTCTATGATAAATGTAAGCTACCTTGGTGGTTGTAAATGAACAATGAGTGGTCACACTTGTTTGACATGAATCCAAACTGAAATAGAGCTTGGTTGAGCTTTTCATACCATTCTCTTGGATCCTGCTTTAGGCCATAGAGCTTTATTAAACTTGCATACTAGACATTTGTTGTCATGTGAAAACTCTGGTGATTGTTGCATATATATACTTATTCTTGAAGTGCACCATTGAGAAAAGAATTGTTTATGTCTACTTGTTGAATACCCCACTTATAAGTCAAAGCTAGTGTCAAGATGACTCTAATTGTTATTGGATTTACAACATGTGATAAGGTTTCATGGAATTCGAATCCATATTTTTGGTGGAAACCTTTTGCCACAAGACTACATTTGTATTTGTTAAGGCTTCCATCAGAATTTTCTTTTACTTTGAACGCCCACTTACAACCTATGACTTTTCTCTCTGAGTGAAGAGTAGTGAGTTTCCATGTGTTCTTGGATAACATGGCATCACATTCTTGCTGCATAGCCTAAAACCATTCAAGTTAGCCTAGTGCTTATTTTGTTATTGTAGGTTCATCATGGGCCAAAAGGACTTTGGGTTTGGAATGCCTTATTTTTACTTTAGTGAGCATGGCGTGATCATTTTCAAGTAATGATGGTTTAGGCTAGTTATTATAAAAGGAAGGAGAGAGAGAGAGAGAGAGAGAGAGAGAGAGAGAGAGAGAGAGAGAGAACACTAACTTGAGACTCTCTAAGACTCTTAGGCAATGACTTAATTGAAGGACTATCCAAATTTTCAAAAGCAGCATGATGAGGACTGTTTAAAGGTTAATTGGTTATGCAGTTGTTTTACTGCATAATAGAGGATATATATATATATATATATATATATATATATATATATATATATATATATATCATGTATTTTTTGTTGTATGTTATGACTGACAAATAAAACAGGATTTGTGGCAAGTAATGCATCATAGTTGACATGTACATGCTCTGTGTTAGTATGACTAACAGAATTTAACTGATTAGATTGCTCATGATTAATAGTAGGGTCATACCTTAATGTATTGTTTTGGTTTGTAGGTTGTGTGAGTTGTGTACTAGGGATGATAGTAAGTTGTGATAACTTAACATGCGTAGTTGTGTTTATGTTACTAGTCAGATGAAAATGTGTGGATAAGGGAATTTTGTCTCATTAAAGATTACATCTTTTGAGACATAAATTTTTCCTTCACTGCTAAGGCACTTATACCCTTTATTGTGAGGTGATACTCATCACTTCTAAGTTGTAATTTATTCTTATTATAAGGTCTCAAATGAGGGAAATAAGCACAACCAAAACTCCCAAGTGACTTGTAGTCTGGTGTGCATTTATACAATGCATGGTAAAGAGTAGAATTTATTTGGAGAACAGAGGTAGGAAGTCTATTTATGATATGAATAGTAGTAGTGAAGCTATGATCCTAATATTGAATACGGAGACTAGCATGAACAAAAAGAGTTCATCACATTTCTACTATGTTCATATGCGTTCTTTCCACAATACCATTTTGGTGGGAGGTATGTGGACATGTCAACCTATAAATTATCCATAACTGGTTGAGATATTTGGTAAAGGGTGTGAACTCTCCCCAAAAATTAGATTGAACTAATTTAATGTTGGTATGGAATTGATTTTAAACATAAGTTAGGAACAATTTTAAAGCTGTAAGAGCTTATGAATTTTGTTTTAAAAAGTAAATCCATGTGTGCTTGATACACACACACACACACACACAAAGTCTATGTAGTAAGAGTAATCCTCACTAGATGGAGTTAGGGAGGAACCCCACAAACTTGTGTGAATAATCTCAAATGGAGTGGTATAAATGGTTTTATATAGAGGAACATAAACTCTATGATTTCCTAGACAACAAGATTTACAAAATTTAATAGATCATATAGAAGAAGAAGAAGAGATAGATTCCCATGTTACATGAGCATGCTAATACCATGCACTCTTTCTTACTTGTTATGTTAGTTATATTGAGTTAGTTAGGATGGTAATGGGGCATAACTACCTAATGTAACTATATAAGCATGTTGTAACTAACTTCTTAATTAATCAATGCCAACTGTTATTCAATATTTCATCTTCCTTCTCTTTCTATTTTCCCTCCATCAATGGAGTTTTGTGATTGCTTAGATGGTATCAGAACATGTTCGTCCTACTCTGTTACTGTTGTGCTTCGATCTGTTGCATGATCTTACATTCATCGTGGTTGTGATTGCTTCTTCTTTAAGCATCGTTTCTTTTCGTTTTTTCTTGAAAGCTTTGATTCATTTTTTTTTCGTTTTTTCTCTCGATTTCGTTGTTTGTATTGTGTTACTATGATGAGAAACAACAATAATCAAGTTCGGGATCAGCTTGATCCTTACTATATGCATCCATCGAAGAATTCATCAACGGTTTGTGTTACTCCGGCACTATCTGGTGACAATTCTCATGTGTGGTCGATGAAGATGAGGCGTGTTTTAGCCATGAAGAACAAGTTCCAATTTGTAGATGGAATAATTGAGATCCCTAATAAGAGTGATTTGAACTACGTAGCTTGGCAAAGATGCAATAATTTGGTGCATACATGGATCATAAATTCAATAAAACCATCAATTGCTCAAAGCGTGGTGTTTATTAATAATGTTGTGGACATGTGAAATGATCTCAAAAATTGATTTGTGAGAGGTGACCAGATTCTTGTTGCTCAATTGCATCAGGAAATTTCAAATTTGAAAAAAGGTAGCAAGAATGTTTCAAATTATTTCACTGAATTGAGGAATTTGTGGGAGGAATTGGATCAGTATAGACCAATGCCATGTTTCATATGTCGTGTAGCTTATGCCTGCTTAGCAATGAGAAATAGCAGAAGTTTTAGAGCTGAAGATAGAATCATTCAGTTCTTGATTGGCCTGAATGAATAATTTCATGGAGTAGTTTTACAAGTGCTACTCATGGATCCTCGACCTCATATTAATAAAGTATTTTCCATTGTTATGCAGCAAGAGAGGAAGATATGTGGTACCATATTCTCAAGGGGTAATGTTGATGAAGATGGATCTGGTATGGTTAATGCGGTAGATGGATCAAAACAGTTTGGCAGAGGTAGATGGAATAATAGTTTTACTGTTGGAAGAGGAAAAGGAAATATCAAAGTTTGTACCTATTGTGGTAAAACTGGTCTTATACTCGATAATTGCTACAAGAAGCATGTATATCAACCAAATCTTGGTCGAGGAAGCTCATATGTAAACCAAGTGGAGGTTGATGATTAAGATAACAAGCATGCAGTAGCATTAACAAGTGACAATGGAAGCATGTCACTGGCAAGAGAGCAATATCAGAACTTAATAATGCTTCTTGAGAAGAACATAGGATCTATAAATCTTACCAAGGGAGGTAAATCTTGTATTTCTAGCTTTAATGCAAATAGTAGTGTAAGTTGGATTTTAGATACAGGTGCTACACACTATATATGCCATTCTTTAGCATGGTTCATTAAACATGATATTATTAATCCTATAATGGTTAATCTTCCAAATGGTAATTCTATAGCAGCATATATATATGGAGATGTGAAATTATCCAATGAGCTTATTATTAAGGATGTCCTATACTTGCCACAATTTGAAGTTAACTTGATATTAGTTTCAAAATTATGTATAGAGCAAGATTGCAACATGATTTTTGAAACTAACAAGTGTGTTATACAGGCAAAGAAAGACTTGATGAAGATTGGTTCAGCTAGAGAGCTTGATGGACTATATTACTTGGAAGCATCTCAAAGATATAGTAATATAAGTTTTGTTTCTAGTATTTTTTCTGATAAGAAACCTGATGATGTAGCTCCAACCGTTTTATGTCATCTGAGATTAGGTCATCTATCTTATGATAGAATGAAATGTATGAGCAAATTGTATAGCTACATACCTAGCAGTATACATAAGGCTTGTGATGTGTGTTAACAAGCTACACAAAAATGTTTACCTTTTTCTATCAGTAACAATAATGCACATAACTAGTTTGATCTAATTCATATTGATATATGAGGGCCATTCAATACTGTTTCTATGTATGGATTCAAGTTTTTAAAAACTATTTTAGATGACCATAGTAGATATGTTTGTGAGAACAAGATTTGGTTCTGCAATATTATCTCTAAGTTTTGATGATATCAAATGAGTATTTCTGTATGAACAATTTTGTACAACTAATGTTTGTTATTTGTGAGAATTTAACAAACAGGTTATGCTTCCGTAAATTGGCGTGAACACAATGCTTAATGGAAAATACTCTGCCTATACTCTTGAAAAGCAGAACTCATTTTAAGATAATAAGAAGCTCACAAGACTCTGATACAAAAGGAAAAGAGAACGAGTTATGAAGATCTGAAGACAAAGGTTCTGATTGAACGAAGTCCAGATGCTGAAGACTTAAGCTCTCTGATCAAGGTTCTGAAGACCTAAATCAAGTCTCTACTCATGCTTCAACCAGATACTATCAGAAGCCTCTGAAGATATGAAGACAACGCACCAAGCGAACAAGGCTCGGAAGACCAAGTGCTGAAGACTCTGAAGACGCTGCTCTGAGGATTCGAAGACTTGAAAATCTCAAGAACCAAGCAATGTTTTCTCTTCTTACTCATGCTCGTAAAAATCCTCTGAAGTTGAGAAGCCAAGAAGACAAAGCTACATAGTACAGCTGTACCTCAATACAAAGCGAAAATATCTTGGTAACAGTGCAACGGTACAATCAAAGATATTCTGACAAAAACAAGACACACAACATGTAAAAGTTTTTATCTATCCTCACACTTCTAGCCACCAGCCTAGATAGCTATCATGATTATCTTTCAACGGATCTTTCTACACGGCTATAAAAGAAGCAAAAGACTTGAAGAAAGATACACACGAACTCTACTGCAATATTCTTTCTAACTGAAATCTTTCTTAAGTCATTCTGGTCAAAACTTGTTTACATTTTCAGTTTGTATAGAAGCACTTGTCTGTAAATGAAATTCATTCAAACTTAGGTTTGTGTTCCTTGAGAAAAACCTTGTGGTGGTATTTCTTGAGAAGTCTAAGTCATATGTCTTAGAGGTTGTTCCTTAAGTAAGACCTGTGAGGTTGTATTACTTGAGAAGTCTAAAACTTGAGAGTTTTAGAGGTTGTGTTAGTCACCAGCGTTTTGGCTAGTGCATTATACTGATTTGATTAAATAGTGGATTAAGACCTCGTTGAGAGAGGCAAAATCACCTTGGCGGGTGGACTAGACTAACTTGAGTGTTTCTCAAGTGAACTAGTATAAACATAACGTGTTATCTTGTTGTGATTCAAAAAGGGTTCTATTGATAAACGAAAGAGTCTTATAAAAAGTAAGTTTTCCTAAAAGAAACAATTTTATTTTGAAAAACCAATTCAAACCCCCATTTCTTGTGTTTTTCACGCCTTCAATTGGCATCAGAGCTCTGGTTCTGAGGTGATAAAAAGGTTGAATTATTATCAAGCACTTAACAGTGTTCAGTACCGATCCAAGTGTGAAAAACAATGTCTATACCAAATGCTGAGACAAGTGTTATTGTAAATGAAAGAGATTCCTATAGTGCAAAACCTCCTATCTTTGATGGAGAAAAATTTGACTATTGGAAAGATAGAATTGAAAGTTACTTTTTGTCGTTTGACTTAGATCTATGGGATCTGGTAGTTGATGGCTACAGTCACCCTGTAGATTCTGCAGGAAAAAAGATTGATAGAAGTGCATTTACAGATGCACAAAAGAAAACTTACAAAAATCATCACAGAGCAAGAACGATTATGTTAAACGCAATTTCTTATACAGAATATGAGAAAATTACAAACAAAGAAACTGCAAAGTCCATCTTTGACTCTCTTCGTATAACTCACGAAGGCAATGCTCAAGTCAAGGAGACGAAGACTCTTGCATTAATTCAAAAATATGAGGTCTTTAAGATGGAAGATGATGAATCTGTGGAAACCATGTTCTCAAGATTTTAGATGCTTATTGCAGGACTCAGAGTTCTGGAGAAAGGCTATTCTACTGCTGATCATGTCAAGAAAATTATCAGAAGTCTACCTATCAAATGGAGACCAATGGTGACTGCCTTGAAACTAACAAAGTATCTGAATAGCATAAGTCTTGAGGAACTAATCAGTTCTTTAAGAAGTCATGAAATAGAGCTCCAAGAAGATGAACCCCAAAAGAAAAGCAAATCCATTGCTCTAAAAGCTAAATCTGAATAGAAAAAGGCGTATTAAGCAGAGAAGGAAGTGGAAGAATTTGAAGAAGAGTCAGACGAGGATGACATATCTCTCATATCAAGAAAAATTAGTCAACTATGGAAATACAGAAGAAATAAGTTCAGAGGACCAAAAAGAAGATCTGAGTCTACATATGGTCAAAGGAGAACTTATGGAAGAGATGTTACGTATTTTGAATGCAAGGAACCTGGACATATAAAAAATGATTGTCCAAAGGTTAAGAAAGATGAAAGACCTAAGAAAGCTAAAGAGGGTCTTATGGCAACTTGGGATGATTTAGAGTCCGAAGATGATTTTGATGGAGAACGTGCTAACGTAGCACTCATGGCTAAAACCAACGACGTTCTATCAGAAGGAGAACCATCAGACTCCGACGACGAAAGATAGGTACTTTCTTCCCTATCTCGCTCTGAACTTGAAATAGGATTATATGAACTTATGGAAAGATATCAAACCCTTAGAAGAAAACACAAAACTCTGAAAAAGACTCTTGTGGTTCCTTCAGAAGATCTTACTAAAAGGAAACAAACCATCCTTGAATTAAATGAAAAACTACTTTCTCTAGAAAATTTAAATACTACATTAAAAAGTAAAGTCTCTAGGTTAGCAGAAGAAATCACCTCTAACATAACCAATACTAATGAAGTAGTCAAGTATGATAGAGCTTTCCAACGCTTTCTCGCTAAAAGCATAGACAAAAGCAAAATGGCTTCAATGATCTATGGAGTCAGCAGAAATGGTAACAGAGGTCTGGGATATTCAGGACCATCACAACCATATGATGAGACCAAGAGTATCAAGATAATACCTTTGTCCAAACATTTTGCGCCCTCTGGCACTATCTTAAAATGTTCTGAACAAAAAGTTTCAAAATCTATCACTACACAAACACAGACACTGAAGAAAAATCCTAAACTTAAACACTTTGCACAAATTCCACACTATTATCCCAATATAAGGACGTCCAAAGGTGTCAGAACCTATGGAAAAACTAATGTGAAAGGACCCACAAAATGGGTACCTAAGAATGAGATAGTTTATGTTGCAGACATCCTTAATGGCACCATTGAAACACCAATCATGGTACCTGGACAGTGGATGCTCGCGACACAAGACAGGAGAAAGGCATATGTTCCAAGATCTGAAACTTAAACCTGGAGGTGTCGTCGGTTTCGGAGGAAATCAGAAAGGAAGAATTATTGGTTCCAAAACTATTGGAAATGGTAAGCTTCCTTCTATTAATAATGTTCTGTTAGTTGAAGGTCTAATGCATAATCTATTGTTAATCAGTCAACTTAGTGACAATGGTTATGACGTTATTTTTAATTAAACATCCTGTAAAGCCGTAAGTCAAAAGGATGGATCTGTCTTGTTCAACGGAAAGAGGAAGAACAATACTTACAAAATTAAATTATCAGATTTAAAACATCAAAATGTAAAATGTCTTCTTTCTGTAAATGAAGAGCAATGGGTCTGGCACAGACGTCTTGGTCATGTTAGCTTGAGAATAATTTCTCAGCTGAACAAGCTTGGACTTGTCAGAGGCTTGCCAAATCTGAAGTACTCTTCAGATGCTCTTTGTGAAGCATGTCAGAAAGGCAAGTTTTCAAAAACCTCTTTTAAAGCAAAGAATATTGTTCCCACCTCCAAACCGTTAGAACTTCTTCACATTGATCTTTTTGGACTAGTGAAAACTGCTTCTATCAATGGTAAGAAATACGGACTAGTCATCGTTGATGATTACAGTCGTTGAACATGGGTGAAATTCTTAAAACACAAGGATAAGTCACACTCTATGTTTACCTCCTTCTGCACTCAAGTACAAAATGAGAAAAATTGCAAAATCATCAAAGTCAGAAGTGATCATGGTGGAGAATTTGAAAACAAATACTTTGAAAACGTTTTTGATTCATATGCGATATCCCATGATTTTTTGTTGTCCTAGAACTCCACAACAAAATGGAGTTGTAGAAAGAAAGAACAGAACTTTACAAGAAATGGCTCGCACAATGATCCAAGAAACTGACATGGCTAAGCATTTTTGGGCAGAAGCAATTAATAGAGCATGTTATATTCAAAATAGAATCTCTATTAGACCTATCTTGAATAAAACTCCCTATGAATTGTGGAAGAATAAGATTCCCAATATTTCTTACTTTCATCTGTTTGGATGTACTTGTTTTATGCTTAATACTAAAGAGAATCTTGGCAAGTTTGACTCCAAAGCACAAAAGTGTCTGCTGTTAGGATACTCTAAACGCTTAAAAGGCTACAGAGTTTATAACACAGAATCACGGATTGTGTAAGAATCAATTCATGTTAGATTTGATGACAAGCCTGACTCTGAAAAGTCAAAGCTAGTTGAAAAACTTGCAGATTTGGAAATTAGCTTCTCAGAACCTAAAGAAAAGGCATATGAAGTTAAAGACCAGCAAGATCCTACGCCGGATACCACTGATATAACTTCGAATACTCCGCATCAAAAGAAAAGAAGAATGTCTACTTCTCATCCTGAGGAACTAATTCTGGGTAGCAAGGATGCTCCAATCAGAACCAGATCAGCCTTCAGACCATCAGAAGAAACACTCTTGGGACTGGTGGTGTTAATCGAACCAGCTACAGTTGAAGAAGCTCTTATGGACAAGGATTGGGTTCTGGCTATGGAAGAAGAACTGAATCAATTCTCAAAGAATGATGTTTGGGATCTAGTTCCAAAACCTAAGAATGTTCATGTTATTGGAACCAAGTGGGTATTCAGGAACAAGCTAAATGAGAAGGGAGAAGTTGTCATAAACAAGGCAAGACTTGTTGCTCAAGGATACAATCAACAAGAAGGAATTGATTACAACGAAACCTTTGCTCCGGTCGCCAGACTTGAAGCAATATAGTTATTAATTTCCTTTTCAGTAAATCATAACATCACCCTATATCAGATGGATGTTAAGAGTGCATTCTTAAATGTTTATATATCAGAAGAAGTCTATGTCAAACAACCTCCTAGTTTTGAAAATTCAGAAAAATCAGATTTTGTTTTTAAACTCAAAAAGTCACTCTATGGTTTAAAACAAGCTCCCAGAGCTTGGTATGATAGATTGAGCAAATTTCTTTTAGAAAACAATTTTACCAGAGGAAAGGTTGACACAACTCTCTTCTGTAAAACATATAAGAAAGATATTCTTATAGTTAAAATCTATGTTGATGATATTATTTTTGGTTCTGCTAACCCCTCTTTATGCGAAGAATTTTCAAAGTTAATGCAAGCAGAATTCGAAATGAGTCTGATGGGAGAGTTAAAGTTCTTTTTGGGAATTCAAATAGATTAGAAATCAGAAGGCACCTACATTCATCAAAGTAAGTACACAAAAGAACTTCTGAAGAAATTCAACATGATGGATTGTAATACAGCTAAAACACCAATGCATCCAACATGTGTCATGGGAAAAGAAGAAACAGGAGTTAAGGTTTGTCAGAAGCTCTATCGTGGTATGATAGGCTCTCTTTTATATCTAACTGCTTATAGACCTGATATATTATTCAGTGTACATTTATGTGCTAGATTCCAATCAGATCCAAGAGAATCTCATTTAACTGCTGTTAAACAAATTCTGAGGTATCTGAAAGGAACAACTAACCTTGGCTTGATGTATGAGAAAACATCAGAGTACACTCTTTCTGGTTACTGTGATGCAGATTATGCTGGAGACAGATTGGAAAGAAAGAGCACATCTGGAAACTGTCAGTTCCTAGGGAACAACTTAATCTCATGGTCAAGCAAGAGGAAATCTACAATTGCTCTCTCTACAGCAGAAGCTGAATACATCTCTGCTTCTCTATGCAGTACACAAATGCTTTGGATGAAAAATCAGCTGGAAGACTATCAGATATATGAGAGTAACATTCCTATCTTCTGTGATAATACTGCTGTTATTTGTTTAAGTAAAAATCCAATTTTACATTCTAGGGCTAAACACATTGAAATAAAACACCATTTTATCAGAGACTATGTTCAGAAGGGAACCTTATGATTAAAATTTATTGATACAGACCATCAATGGGCTGATATTTTTACAAAACCCTTAGCTGAAGATAGATTTCAAATTATTTTAAAACATCTGAAAATGGAGTACTGTTCAGAATGAGATTATTTCAGAACCAAATATGTTTAGTCAGAGGAAATAAGTATTTTTAAAAGCATCAGAATCACTTTTGTGAGATGTGTCTCAGTTCTGATAAATTTTTCTTCTAAGTCAATTCTGATGTGTCATTAGAAAATAATTTTTGCATGTGATTAGATTATATCTAATTCACTATATTTATTCAAATCAAACGAACAGTAATTTCTTGGGATTGACTCAAGACTTTATTACATTTATTCACTTATCCCCTGTACGGTGTCTATCTCTTTAAATTTTCAAAAACCATTCCTATTCCCTCTTTCACTCAAAAGGAAACCCTAAAACCCTAAATCTCTCTCTCTCTCTCTCTCTCTCTCTCTCTCTCTCTCTCTCTCTCTTTCGCACAAACTCAATCCCTATTTTCATCCTCTCTGGTCTTACCTATCATCATGACAAACATCATTCAACGAGAAACTGTTCTTCTCTCCAAAGAATTTGAAGCGTCACTGAATCCCTCTCAAGAGCTACCATCTTCATCTATTACACCTTCTACAACCTCCGCGACCACCGCGACGATTGATTCAACTCCATTGTCTCTTCCCACTATCGATGCAAACCATGTAACACAGAGAAATTCCTCTGTTACTTGTGTTGTGCATGCAAATGAACTAATTGTTCTGAAAGAGCTGGATGTCGACTTCGACAATCTTCGCGATAATGGGTTTAACCTAATTGATCAACTAAATACTTAAGGATGGACAAGTTACTTTGACAGACTTAGAGGACCAACCTTTGATGACCTAGTAAAGGAGTTCTGGAGACATGCTGAAACAGACGATCTTCATGTTGTATCTGTTGTTATGGATCAAAAGATCATTATCACTGAAAAATCTATTTCATACCTACTAGGGATGCAATTCTTGGAAGGAAAAAGAGTTTATGGAAAAACTGAAATACCTGACTCTGTCATCAACAAAGCAATTTTCAAAAATTGTCAACCTGGGACTACAGAGTACAAAAGCAAGAATCTGCGTGACAATCTGAGAATCTGGCATAAGATTATTCTTGGATGTATCAATCCAAGACCTCCAAAGAGTGCTGCAGATTTCTTCAACACAAATCAAAAGTACATGTTGTACTACTTGCACAAGAATGAGAAAATGAGTCTTCCATCCATTTTATTCTACTACCTGAGAGATATGGTGCGCAAGACAAGAACAACAGCTTCACCAGATAGGAAGATTGTAAACTACATTCCTTTTGGAAGACTTCTCTCTGATATCTTTGTTGAAAACGGCCTAGTTGAGTATCTAGTAAAGGAAGCTAAATACACAGATTATCTGACTGGCAAAGTAGGAGAAGCTTTCAATGATGTGAACCTTAAGCATATGAAAATGATTACAAGTGTTGATGTGAAACCCATATCTATCCCTCAGGACACTGTGATAAAAAATAGATGTCCAGTAACGAACTACCCCTACTATCAAAAAGAAGATAATCCAACAGCAATTGCTTCGTTTGTAGCTATAATGAAAGAAGAAGGGCATGACATTCCAAAATCCAGAGTTGAAGATGTCGTTCCTAAATCAAAATACATCACCAGGAGTAAGAGGAAGCAAACTGAAGAGGATGCTGAGCCTAAGAAGAAGAAAAAGGATGAAACTGAAACCTCCAAAACTTCTAGATTGGAATCTCTTATTCTTGAGAAAATCAATAAATCGGCTATCAATTCTTCTGGCTCCATGACTGTCACTGAGACTGTTACTGCACCATCATCTCAAACTACCGTCATTCCTACCTCCAATCCACAGGTGAAGTTTAAACCACCATCCTTTTCAATTCCTCCTCCAACTACCACTATCCAATCTTTACCCAACTCATCAATCAGTATCCCTATCTTGTCTGAAGCTTTTCCTACCTACACCTCAATAATAACCTCGTTAACCATTCAGCCAAATGAACAAAGTTCCATAAACCTAATCTCTGAATCTCAAGTCCTCAGCATTGAGTCTATCTCTGAGGATACAATCTCTGAATCTCTAGAGATTGTCACACCTGAATCACTCATAGACTCAGACACTATAGAAGTGACATCTCCTGCTGATCAACAAATCATTGAACATGCTCCTACTAAGATCGTTTCATCTCAGCAAACACCACCTGAAACAGATTCTGCCAAGCCTGACCTCGCTTTGGCTATCTATAACACACCACCTCCAACATCTTTTAAAGAATGCATAGGTCAATTTAGTGAGAAGGCATTAAACAAGTTTGCTAACTTAAGAAAAGATTTCAACATAAGTGCCAAGCCCTTGGAGCTTGAAAGCTCTTGTCAAATATTCCAGAAATGGTTGGATATTGAACTTGCAAGGATTGTAAGCTTCTTAGACGCAACCATCACTACTGGAATTCAACGGGAAAAGGAGAGAGCAGAAGCTGAAGAGCGGATCAGCTTACTTAAGTTCTTGGCGGTAAAGCAGAAAGAAGTTGAAGAAAAGGCTGCTGAGGAAGCAAGACTTCTTGTAGAAAAGGCTGCTCAAGAAGCCAGAATAGCATAAGATGCTGCACTTGTTTCTACATCTGATCCTGCTATAAAACGTTTGGAAAATGCAATTGGAGAAATCAGAGAAGAACAACAGAAGTTCAGAGAAAACTTTGAGGAACAAAAGACTGTCAATGCTAATCTTCAGGGCATGCTTCAGAAAATATGGGACAAGATGACCTCTGGAGGCACCTAATCTTTATGTTTTTTTTTGTCTTTAGATCCTTATTTTTCACCTTTCATCACTTAACTTTTTGATCAATGACAAAAAGGGTGAGAAGTAATATGAATGTGATATTTTGATTCCATAGTCAATCTCTGAAAAACATAGTGGTTTACATGCTAACAGATAAACTGTTATTTCTATTAGAGTGTTTTTCTTTTTCAGGAATTATGATCCAAATCAAGATTCATAAGAAAATCAGAACTCTGCTGAAAAGAGAATCAAGACTAAGAGCTCAGGACCTATTAAAGTTAGGGGGAGCCCAAGCACATAAATTCATCAAGTCTAAGACTCAGGGGGAGTACTTCATATGAAGGATAAGCTATCTTTAGAATCTATTATTTTTTCCCTGCATTATATATATCAAAATTGTGTCATCAAAATACAGAGTTTTGTCATCATAAAAAAGGGGGAGATTGTGAGAACAAGATTTGGTTCTGCAATATTATCTCTAAGTTTTGATGATATCAAATGAGTATTTCTGTATGAACAATTTTGTACAACTAATGTTTGTTATTTGTGAGAATTTAACAAACAGGTTATGCTTCCGTAAATTGGCGTGAACACAATGCTTAAAGGAAAATACTCCGCATATACTCTTGAAAAGTAGAACTCATTTTAAGATAATAAGAAGCTCACAAGACTCTGATATAAAAGGAAAAGAGAACGAGTTTTAAAGATCTGAAGACAAAGGTTCTGATTGAACGAAGTCCAGATGCTGAAGACTTAAGCTCTCTGATCAAGGTTCTGAAGACCTAAATCAAGTCTCTACTCATGATTCAACCAGATACTATTAGAAGCCTCTGAAGATATGAAGACAACGCACCAAGCGAACAAGGCTCGGAAGACCAAGTGCTGAAGACTCTGAAGACGCTGCTCTGAGGATTCGAAGACTTGAAAATCTCAAGAACCAAGCGATATTTTCCCTTCTTACTCATGCTCGTAAAAAGCCTATGAGTTGAGAAGCCAAGAAGACAAAGCTACATAGTACAGCTGTACCTCAATACAAAACGAAAATATCTTGGTAAATGTGCAACGGTACAATCAAAGATATTCTGACAAAAACAGGACGCGCAGCGCGCAAAAGTTTTTATATGTCCTCACGCTTCTAGCCACCAGCCTAGATAGCTATCATGATTATCTTTCAACGGCTCTCAATACAAAATGAAAATATCTTGGTAACAGTGCAATGGTACAATCAAATATATTCTGACAAAAACAGGACGCGCAGCGCACAAAAGTTTTTATATGTCCTCACGCTTCTAGCCACCAGCCTAGATAGATATCATGATTGTCTTTCAACGGCTCTTTCTACACTGCTATAAAAGAAGCAAAAGACTTGAAGAAAGATACACACGAACGCTATTGCAATATTCTTTCTAACTGAAATCTTTCTTAAGTCATTCTGGTCGAAACTTATTTACATTTTCAGCTTATATAGAAGCACTTGTCTGTAAACGAAATTCATTCAAACTTAGGTTTGTGTTCCTTGAGAAAAACCTTGTGGTGGTATTTCTTGAGAAGTCTAAGTCGTGTGTCTTAGAGGTTGTTCCTTAAGTAAGACCTGTGAGGTTGTATTACTTGAGAAGTCTAAAACTTGAGAGTTTTAGAGGTTGTGTTAGTCACCAGCGTTTTGGCTAGTGCATTGTACTGATTTGATTGAATAGTGGATTAAGACCTCGTTGAGAGAGGCGAAATCACCTTGGCGGGTGGACTAGACTAACTTGAGTGTTTCTCAAGTGAACTAGTATAAACATAACGTGTTATCTTGTTGTGATTCAAAAAGGTTTTTATTGATAAACGAAAGAGTCTTATAAAAAGTAAGTTTTCCTAAAAGAAACAATTTTATTTTGAAAAACTAATTCAAACCCCCCTTTCTTGTGTTTTTCACGCCTTCAATGTTTGGGTTGTCATGTTGAAATCCAAAGCTAAAGTAGGTCAAAAGATATAAGACTTTGTGGCCATGGTTGAAACACAATTTACAAAGAGGATCAAAACCATTAGAAGTGATAATAGAACTGAGCTACTCATGCCTGCATATTATGCTTCAAAAGGTATTATACATCAAAGTAGTTGTGTATATACTCCTCAGCAGAATGATAGAGTAGAAATGAGGCATGGACATATATTAAATATCAGTAGGTCACTCATGTTTCAATCAGGCTTGCCTAAGAAATTCTGGTCATATGATGTGCTTCATGATGTTTTTCCTTATGAATCGAATTCCTACTAAAGTTATGAAGAATAAGTCCTCTTATGAGGGCATGTAAGGTGTTAAACCTGACTTAAGTTCCCTAAGGGTGTTTGGTTGTTTGAGCTATGCATCTACCTTGCCAAACAACAGACACAAATTTGACTCAAGAGCAAGAAAATGTGCTTTCTTGGGATACAAGGAAGGTATGAAAGGTTTCATGCTTTTAGATACATTTAATCATGAGATCATCATTTCTAGAAATGTGAAATTCTTTGACATGGAGTTTCCTTATCTTGATAAATATAACCCACATGTGCCCACAAATATATACCTTGATCATCACCACTCAACAATTGGTGACATTGAAATAAAAACCAACCAATTCATTTGTCCATAACCCTACTATTGAATCATCACATGTTCCTCAAACCATTGAAAATGAACCTATACAATCCACGGATACCTCACAAACCAGTCCTGATGACATAAATAATTTAAATGACCAACATATTTCATCCACCACCCAAGATAATTAACAATACACTTCTACACCAATTCCTCAACCTGAGCAAATCAGAAAATCGACAAGAACCATCCAACCACCTATTCATCTAAAGGATTACAGATGTAGTTCTTATACTTCTTCATCATGTTAATACCCTATAGAAAAATGTCTTTCATATTCTAAACTCTCTCTCACTCATCAAGCCTACATTATGTCTCTTTCTTCTAAAGTTGAACACCAACTACTAAGCAGCTTCCAAGGATCTTCGTTGGATCAAAGCCATGCAGAATGAGATTTATTCCCTTAACAATAACCACACACAGGATTTTGTTGACTTGCCTTCTGATGCTTCTACCATAGAAAGTAAGTGGCTCTACAAAATCAAAAGACACGCTGATGGATCAATAGAACGATTTAAAGCACATCTTGTGGCTCAAGGTTTTAACTAAACAGAAGGTTTGGATTACTTTGAAAATTCAACACAATCTAACTCCATATGTTTTAACTAATTGAGTTTTGTGATTGCTTAAAAAATTCAATATAATATTTATTACTCAAATGTATATTACACAGATTTAGAACAATCTTAACAGCTACAACATTAGCATGGCATAGTCTAGTATGCCAAAGGGAAAATTTATTGAAACCTGAATTTGGACTGCTTGTATTATTTATACATGGAGAAACCCCAAATGAATTAACAGTTCGTTGAAGTGAGGATTCCATGGGAGGACTATGAAAGCAGTATAATCCACTGGCATCTAGGAGTCCTTCAAGAATAACTGACTTAGATGATTGATATTTGACAAAAAATTTGTTAGAATGGAATTCAAAAAACACGTTATTATCTTTGGCAAATTTAGATATAGAAATTAGGTTACGATTTATGCTAGGCACATGTATAATATTGTTCAAGGTTAGGATAAAGTTAGGTATGGTGTTAAATTTGATTTTGGCCGAACTTATGGATTTAATCTCTAAAACCTGGCCATTACCTCCAAGAATCTCATGTGATCTATCATAAGACTATTTATGTTGTAAGAAAGAATTATGGAAAGTAATATGGTGAAATACACATGAATCCATGAACCAAGCTTGTGACTCAAAGTTTAGTGATATGTGAAGATCATCTTGATGTGCCAAGAGATTTTTTGTTTGTGCTAAGCTTGTGGCTTGACTCTTCTTGTGTTCTTTGCTGAGTTGGTTCAAAGGATTCATCATAGCAATGGCAACGATCATTAATGAAATGTCCATACCTGCCACACAACTAACATATAGGATGATTACCAGAGTTGGATTTTGTTATGGATATGCCCCAACCCCAACCCCTATTATTGTATCCTTTTCCTCGCGTTGAGTGGTGGCCACCTTGAGAGTTGCTTGAGATATGGGTTGCTTCAGTGTTTTTCATGTTTGCTGTTGCATTTGTGACTGAAAGCTCTTGACGATACTTGTCTAGTTGCGCTTCTTTCACATACAATAGAGCTTCAATTGCATTGCAGGTTGAGGGTTTGATTTTACCATATTTCATCATTACAAAGGGATTGTATTCTTCTGGTAATCCCTAAAGTATAACATTAATATGGTCTCTTTCAGAGATTGTGTCCTCAATAGAAAGAAGGAAATCAACAATTGCTTGAATTCTTAATATATATATTCTAAAATAGACTGATTTTCCTTCTTCATTATATTCAATTCTGACCTGAGTTGGTGAACCATATCCTTCATCAGCGCATTGAAATGTTTATAGATTTGATCCCAAACTTCATATGCATGTTTGTATGAAAAAACACGAGGAATAACTGATTTTAAAATTGTTGAAAGGATCCATGTGAAGAGAGCTTGATCTTGGACAATCCAAGATTTGTATTCCTCCAATTTGATGTCCGCTAGACGATTTACTTAAGATTTGAACATTTGGTGAATTTGGGGGTTTACGACAAATTGATGAAGTTTGTGACAAATAATTACCCCTTTGATTTATTGATTCCATAGTAGAAAGTTATTCTCCTAGAGTTTGATTGAGATCTTTGGTCCAAACATGTTTTGATTGGACAAATTTGGGAACAGTGCGACTTGCGTTTGCGAAGTGCGATTTCCTCCTTGTGATTCTTCATGTGCATCTACTACTTCTGCCATGATTTAATCTTCTCCGAAGATTTTCTGATGGATAATTGTTGTAGTCTGTGAGGTTCTGAGAACGGTAATGCATGTAAGATCGAATATTCTCTAAAGCTAGATAATGGATGGGGTAAAACACACAAATAAGAAGATGAAAGATGAAAGGTGAAACGGAATAGAGGTGGTGGTGGATCTAGGTGACTGATACCATATTCGAAGTTTAGCTTAACTTATCAATAAACATTTTTCAAATCATTTTCATTTTATCACATGTGCTATCAAATCATACCATTATATATGAGTTTTGCACTTAACTATATTTTAGTTACAAGTTTACATCTTTGTAACAAACTTTGTAACTAATCTAACTACCTATATAATAGACTTTTAACCAACTGTTTAACCAACTTTTCTTAACACAATAATTAACAAAGACTCAATGTTTTCACAAGATAATAAATAGGATAAAAATCTGCAAAATTGATAAGAGCATGAGTACAGACAATTATCCACTAAAATCAATAGGTATGGATGCGAGTACGAGTACTTTAATACTCATTTCGCCTATATATATATATATATATATATATATATATATATATATATATATATATATATATATATATATGGAGACACTATCGGCCAAAGTAAGGGACACTCGGAAAAAAAGCACAATGAGTATCAATTTCGAAGAAACAAAAACAATAAAAAAATACAAGAAAAAACAAACAACTACAACAACCCCTATAATCAAGGGGTTCACAATCCACAAGAAAAAAAAAGAGGAAAGACACTAAAACTAGAATTTTGACCGCGCTAGATCTCTCTGATCCAAGGACACCTGTAAAAGCAACGAACCCACAAAAGACACAACTCGAACACATCTTAGGGAGGCCGAAGCCACCCACTCCACTATTAGCTCAGAAAAAAGATAAGGTTCTCATGCCAAGCCGAGGAGGCATATGAGTTTTTCATAGGCCTACCAAGATACTATTTCCAAGCCAAAATGATACTCGTACGTATTTTGGTATCACCAAATAACCTGAAAAAACTATATCATTCCTAGATTTCCAAATCGACCAAACCACAACATGCCAAATCATCCTCAAACCCCATATAATTTTAGATTCTCTACCCAAAAGAATAAACATCTGAAAAAGAGTCAAGATATCTCTTGGCAAGATAACACACCACCCTAACCACCTAAAAATCTTATACCAAATAGTGGATGCAACCTCACAGGTCACATAGAGATGAAAGGGCAACTCGGTGAGCAACAAACATAAGGGACATGAAATAGTCCCAGAATTCAGCTGAACTCCTCTCTTATGTAAGTTATCTCTAGTTGAGATAGGATCTTGAAGAAGCTGCCAAGAGAAAACTATAACTTTTGAGGGGGCTCAACTACACCAAATAGATAGAAGGACTAACTTCGTGAGAGAGATCCGCTGACCTAGGGAGAATTGTTATGCCAAAATACAGGAGTATGCAGAAGACACAAAATAAATACCATCACTCGACTCACATCACCTCCATACATTACTCTCAAACGAAGGGGTAAGCCTCTAATCACAGACTGAAGATTACTAAAAAGAGCCAACTTGTAATCAACTAAAAAATGTCTTTGCCACATGAGGTTCCAGATCCAACTCCCCCTCTTCTACCGACCTCCTTTACAGATTTAGAGGCCCGGTCGAAAATAGAAAAAAGTATAGGAAATCTATGACGAAGAGGGATATTCCTAACCCAAAGATCCTCCTAGAAGGAGGTAAAGAGGCCAGAGCCAACTTTCAGAGAGAGATCATCCCTAAACCAATCAGAAGTGTCAACAATTTTAACTCCAAGAAGGGAAACCCCTATTCACCAAGACGAGGCCGATCGGAGACGACTCGCCCATGATGGTAGTCGTAGAGGCTACCCCATATTTGGCCGTGAGGATATCACGCCAAATACCAAAAGCCCCGAAAGAATGGTCACATCCACTTGCCTAAAAATTCCAAGTTGACTAATTGAAGGTCACAAACCACAAGACCCTCAAGCTTCTTATGCTTACAAACATCCACCCATTTAACCCAAGAAATTTTAGACTTCTCTTTCATTCCTTCCCAAAGAAACCTCCTTTGGAACTTCACTATCTTCTTCCAAACCTTGATAGAAATCTTTAAAAAATATAAGAAAAATACATGGATGACATTGAAAACAAAGTTAAGGAGGATCACTCTCCCACCCATGGAAACATACTTATGATTTCACTAAAGGAGCCTTCTAAATAACAAATTAACTAGAGGTTCCCACGTAGATGCTAGGGAGTATTAGCTTCGACTGGGAGCCCAAGGTACTTGAAAGGAAGGGACTCCTTCTTACACTAGAGAAACTCGCAAGCAAGATCTAAGAAAGCCTGATCAGAATTCACCCTGATGATTGAGCTTTTAGAAAATTCCACACGAAGGCTTGATGTTAGCTCAAACCAATACATAATAGGCTTAATGGTCCATAGATTATCTACAGTAGCATATGCCAAAATAATTGTGTCATCTTCATACTAAAGAAGGGAGATCACTAAGTCCGAGGATCTCACTCTAACACCTGATAAAAGATGCATCTCAAAAACCCTATAAATCAAACCACCCAGGCCTTCGAAAACCATGAGGAAAAGAAAGGGTGCTAAGGGGTCTCCTTGCTACAACCCCTTTTGGATACTAATCTCTTGGGTTAGGCAACCATTTACCAAGAACACAAGATTTCTAGAAAACACATAAGCCCTAATCCAACTCCTACATTTATTATTAAACCCATATCTTGAGAGCATATAATCAAGAAAAGACCAACAAGCAGAGTCATATGCTTTCGAAAAATCAACTTTAAAGATGAGAAGAGATTTATTACTCCTCTAAACTAGGTTCACAAGCTCATTCACAACAACCACCCAATTGTTGAAATACAAATAGAGTTCGTTTTTTGTTGTTGTTATCGTTCCACAGAAATTGTTCGTGATATTTTCGCCGTTCTACAGTTGTTAATTTCTTAAACTTAAAGTAACAAGGGGTTTTGGTTGTTTTCGTAGCGTTTGCATTCAAATTTAATTAAAAACGGTAAAGAGAGTGTTTTAACGGTTTATAAAAGCATGTCAAGATTAGGGTTCGACAAACCACTTTGCACATATATAATCGATAAGCTAATGAACTCGGTTAAATGATAAATACAATCACATATCCTCCTAATATGTTTATCTCTAACACAAATTGTGAGTTTTGCCATTTTGATCCTTTGTTGATTTCTCACACAAACTATCAAAATGACAACATTAGAGTTCAATATTTGGTGAACATCAACACACATTACTATCTCTAGCCAATGTACATTGATGGATGAAAAACCTAGGTAAAGAGTAGGAACATATTTCTCAATCATGAACCCACACAAAGAATAAACCATCCAAACAAAGTTTTTCATCATACATTCATCATCCAAGAGTTCACAAGCTAGAATCAATCCATATACATACAAAGGAAAGGTTTACCTACCATCTAACCTTGACACAAAAGTGAAATTAGCTACACATCTTCATGGTAGCTTGAGCAACAAGTAATGGACAAAGCTTTTGGAGCATCAATCTTCAAGAATCAAGGATTGAAGCATAAAAACTAAGAAAGAAAGAAAATGGGTTTCAATGGAGTTTTCTCTCCAAAATATCTAAGTTACAAAGTGAGAAGATGAAAAGTAGCAGGTGTACTTCCAAAATGACACAAAAATAAGCCTAAATAGAAGTTCAGCCCAGAAATGAGTGCTGGGCGGTGAGAAATTCTGCTGGGCGAAATCCACTTTACAGCCCACGTGACAGCAACAGTGCCAAAAGTGGCACAGATATTTTCCAAAAAGCGCCGGGCGAAACAATGAGACCGCCGGGCGAAGACAATTTTACTGGGCGAAATTTAAAAGGCGAAGCAATGTCACAATTCTGGAACTTGGCTGGAAAATTAGAGGAAACAAGGATGAGGCTTCGCCTGTGAAGCGCCGGGCGAAACTTCAAAAGCACCGGGCGAAATTCAAACGGTGCAACAATGTCACAATTCTGGAACTTTGAAATAGAAAACATGGGTTGCCCAACCGCCTCTGCTGCGCCGGGCGAAACAAGAGGCCAAAGAAACAATACTTAAAATTTTCACAAATTCCAAATCCGGTCGAAACGATTAGCGATCAAAACACCAGAATTTCTGCAAAAAGTAGCAAACATATCAAAGCACCATATATTCACAAAAATGCAAGACTTGCTTAAATAATAAGTCGTTTCCCGATTAAAGCAATTAAAAGAGCTTAAAAGGTGTCAAAATAAACTATGAAAATAAACACATTTTCACACCTAACAACTCTACCCAACTTGCATCTTTGTTTGTCCTCAAACAAAAGTAAGTGTTAATCAAACACAAACAAGATTTCCAAATACCAAATTACCCGAAACCATAAATTGTTCAAACTCGAAAGATGCACGCGTAAATTTTTTTTAAAATATCCATAGGATCAAAACATGAATATGACTTCATCCTAATCATAAAATCATACAATGCAACACAAAGTATCCTCAAGTTCGAAACGAATCACCTAACTTATTCAAATGAGCCTGGCTCATTATATACAAAGGACAAAACAAACTCAAAGCAACAGTGCCACATCCAAAATAATTTATGCACTCATCTCACAATTAATCAAGCAAAAAATGGAAACAATGATCACAAAAGGACTTTTATAGGTTGAAACTTGGTCGGGTTAAGAAATAAGGGACATATGTACACGGCCATTGAACACGAACGGGGTATATTTTGTGAAGAGCATTTTCTGTTTCAAAGCAATCCTTCATGCTCAAACTTCCTAACTTTTCTCACAATGCATTCTATTTCCCTTTCTTTTGAATTTCACAATTTTATTTATTTAGTTTTTATTTTTTTTATTATTATTTTTTTTCAATCAATTTTTCTATTTCAATCTTTTGAGAATGCATTGCCCACAATTCCTTCTTCTCTTATCAAAATGAACCAATCTCCCCAACTTCAACAATATTATGTCTCAATTCAAAATGCTCATCAAAAAAGTTAAAGTAAGGGTTCATGCTTCAAGAAAACAAATTTTTCGTTTTAGGCTCAAGAGAGGTATCAAATGTTCACACACTCACAAGGTAATCTTGAAGTGAATTTTTGGAAAAGTGGTTCTACTCATAGTACTAAAAAATTGCCTTGATCATTTCAAAGTTTCCATAATTCAAAACAAAAAGTAAGATTAAACATAAAAATTTTGAGTAAGCAACAATTACTAAAATCCCTCATTAATTTATGAACAATGGAGGGCACTCACATATATGGTTATGTCCTAATTGAATCAAATCGAACAAGAGTTTACCAAACATTGCATTGACAAACTTTACAAAAAGTAAAAACTTCACATTCACACTATGATTCTACCACACAAAATTCCAAACTTTGGTTGTGCACACCATCAAGAATAATATCATCACCATCCATGTTGAAGGCCAACAAGGTATTCTTTTCTCTTCCTTGTGTTAACACACAAAATTTTCCAACATTTCAAGGACAACCATCATAAAAACAGAATTTAACACTATATAAACATAATTTATACTAAACCAAATTTAACCAACTTAAAACTATTATAATTATGGTGCTAACAACAACGAAAATGTACTCGCCAAAACGATCCAAAAGTACATACTAAAAACTGAAACAAAAGTTCATACTAAAACTGAAAATAACTCCATAATTAATTGACAAGACAAAATTAAATTCCTTCACTTTGAAGCCTAATTAATCAAATCATTGAGATCATCCTGCATCTCATCAATGCCATCATCACCATCGTCGTCATCATCATCATCATCATCATTATCCTCCGCAACAACACCACCGGTGCTTGCCCCCTCCGAAAAGAATGGGCGCCTGTCCCCAGGCCAATTTGTATAAGCGTCGTACGCCTCCCTTGTAGGAAAAGGAATGTACTCCGCCGGGTGCGTCTGATAATGATATAACTGCTGCATACAATCAAAATTAATCTGGTTAGACCTGTTGAGTGACTCACCCTTGTCCCAAGTGTAGTTGAATGCCGCTTTCATATCGAAAATGGATGAGTCACTCGTATCCGCCTGGACACCTGAACTACTTTCCTTCTTCGCTGCTTTCTTCTTCCTTTCCTCCATTGGTTTACAAAACCGATCCAAATAATTGTCATCAACCAAAAACTTCAGTTTTTCGTTAATCACATCTGGAATGAGGATATCAGTTTGATAGATTAAAGATTGAACCAAACAGGGAAAAATAATAGGAGCATCATCATGAACTCCTGGCCTCCGGGTATTTTCGACAAAATTTTTCATTTCCCCCGCTATGACCTGGGCAACATCCACCTCTCTATCCGTCATAATACAGTACATGAGGAGTGCTACATCAAGCGGGACAGAAGAACGGTGCTATCGCGGCTTGACATTGTAGCACAGCAAAAGGAGGACGGCTTGTGCCTCCGGAGTCATGTACTTACGACTATACTTACACGGCTCCCCTTGAGCATTTCTATCCACCTTGCACCCCGGTTTTAGAAGCACACTACCAACAGCCTTGTGATCATGCAACTCCTTTAACAGTTTCGAGTAATCGTCGGTTTGCAAGCTACCCAAGGAACTCGACTTTCCCAAGATTTTGTTGATGGCATCTCGGCTAAAGCTAATTTCCCTGCCCCTTACGAAGGTTTTGAACCTGTAAAATTCGTCTTCGGGCTGAATCGCGTTTGCATAAAATTCTCTTATCAACTGAAAGCAAACACGATCAGCAGGATTCAACAAAATTCCCCACTTCTTCTTTTCAAAGATGGCTTGAATTCGCCGATAATCCCCCTCACGGTTAATAGCAAATTTCTTTTCAGAGAGGACAATTCTGCCCTCTAGAGACTTGATCCTAGATTCATGGTAAGCGGAGATAAATCGGGAGTTGTCGAATTCCGTTGGAACATTGGATGCGGATGCTACACTTCTCTTCGCTTTTCGCCGTTGAGGTGCAAAAGAAGCCATCTGCAACAAAAAAAAACAACAACAGCATGTAAAGACAAAAGAAACCATCAGCCCTGTCAGAAAACAAAAACTGGAACAGCAGCAAAAATCAGAAACATGGCAAAATGCCTCAAGAACCGTCGGGCGAAACACAGGCATTGCATCGCCCCTCAATCGCCGGGCGACACGCAGGCGACGCAGCGCCTCTCAATCGCCTGGCGAAATCGCGAAAACTGGGAAGAAAAACTTCAGCTGCAACAAGATCATACACTTTCAATACTTACTCAAACCCACACCATAAAAGCAAAAAACAGAGATCAAGAAAACATCAGACATGCATATGCAACACAAAGCATGACTTCAATCAATTTTTTTTTCAATCTTAATCATAAAATCAATGATGCAATAGAGTAAGGGTTTGAGTAATTCATCTTCACAAACAACTAACCAAAAAGCTTCTAATGCCACAATGATGAAAAGAGCATGATTCAAAGCAAAATAATAACATGCATACCTTGAGTGTTGAGAAAAAGAAAACTGAGATTGAGGAATCGTGAGAGCAAAGGGAGAGAAAAATTCTGAGTGCTAGGTTTCCAAATGAGAGGGAAAACCCTAAAAACAATTTCTCCAAGCTTTTAAAACAACAGGGGCACAATGGTAAAAGCACCAATAAAATAAAACAATTAATTCAAAAACCCTCAGAAAAATTCAAAATAAAAACCCATTCAAATTCCCCCCTTATTCTCACGCCAGGCCCAGGAGGGGCCATCAATCATCAAACTGCTGAGCGAAATAAGTAAAGCGCCGGGCGCTTTACACCAGAAAATTTTTTTTTCTGCTCTGGTGCAGCAGATCAGCAAATGCACCAAAGCTCAATCTTAATTTATGCAGAAAAACTCATACAACATCAAAAGGTAATGCAACACTTAAAAACTCTAAAAATCAAGAAAATGAAAGGAATACTTACAATGTTGGGGTGCCTCCCAACAAGCGCTTGTTTAACATCAAGGAGAACAGAACTTGAAGCGCGATCGAAATTCCCTACAAGGTAAATTTTTAGACGTTGAGCGTTTACGGTCCAACAGTCTTTCTTTTCCAAGTCTTCGATAACAACCGCTCCAAAGTTTTTCACTTCCTTCACACGAAAAGGCCCGGACCACTTGGATCTTATTTTTCCCGGAAAGAGTCTTAACCGAGAGTTAAACAATAACACCTGAAATTCTGGTACAAATGTGTGATGTCTTGTGCAATGTCACAACATCGCAATCTGCTGAACAAGCCAATAATAGAAACAGTAAATGAACACAATCAATTGTTCACCCAGTTCGGTTCAACTAACCTACATCTGGGGGCATACCAAGCCAGGAAGGAAGTCCACTATTAGTAGTATCAAATTACAGACTCAACACACCAGTTGACAATCTACCTAATTCAATCACTACCCAATGACCCTTCTACCTAAGTCCTCCCTAGGTAAGAGACTCCATCTCACTTCCAATCATCTCGATGATGTCTAGCAGTCAACTACACCATCACTGCATCAACAGCTTGACTCCTTACTCTTTTCTATTACATAGACTTTAGAAGACACACTTCCATGACACCCCTTTGAAGTTGCTTCAAAGCTTCCTCCAAGAACAATACATCTCTTACCTACAGGCTTCGAGATAAACACGATGACCATCCCACAAAACCGGGTGGTTCATCAACCAACACAACCCTTATAATCTACATGATGGCTGGCTTACCAAAACTAGGTTACAATGCTTCTATTTATAACCTATTTCCCAACTGGATTTGGGCCTTCAAATCATATCAAATCTTCTGTTCCAAATCTCCAACAGATTCTGCTATTAATTGGATCTTCAATCAAATCTTCGATTTAAATCTTCAATAATTAACTCTAAATATTCTCCATATCTTTATGCATTAAATTCAGCTCCACATAATATTTACAGGATATTATGTATCTTTTAAATCTTCTATTTGCACAAAAATAGTAACAAACTATTCTCCACAAGATATGCAGAATTAATTGTATCAGAATAAATCTTCTCCAATAAATTCGCATCCAATCTAACTAACAGATCTCCTCAAATCAAACTAATGCGTGCAGCCCTAAAAACATCACAACCTGATGTTTTAAGTTTCTGGTATAGTGATGTCAAGACATCGCATGTGACATCACTCTTCAGCACTTTAATATTCTGCAATACAAAAACCACAACAGATGGTTTTCTGATGTTCTGTCAACTGATGTTATGACATCGGGTTTGACATCAGCACAAAACTGCAACCCTTAAACACTTAACATAACCAGAATGTTAACTAAACATAACAAGGCTGTTAAAAACTCATGTTGAAACATCAACCATGACATTAACATTGTTTTACCAAAATTCTAGCCAACTCCAAGAATTAACAATCTCCCCCTTTGGCTAATTTTGGCTAAAACAATTTCAGCCTACATCAGACCAACTTGGACCAACTTGCAGCAGAAACGAACACTTTCACATCAGCATAGGGCAAACTCCCCCTCAAACCAAGAACCAGCTCACAGCTGTTCAAACACTCTCCCCCTCAACTGCTGCACCATATCAGAAAGGCTTCACAACCACACCTTGGCAACCACTAGGCTAACTCTCCCCCTTTTTAGCCATAATTGGACAAACTCTGAACATAGCAGCAAGCACAAAAAAAATTCCAAAGGCAAACTCTGAATCATCCAACCAATATACTCAGAACAAAACCCAGACTCAGCAGCTACTACTTTCAATGATCAGCAGAGAAAATATCAACTCCCCCTATCTAGTGCTTCTTGACCAGTATTCCAGACATAGTCTTCATTCATCCAGACAGGAATGCTTCACACAATCATCCACAAGTTCTGAAGCACACTCACAATGCCTTCCACTGAACTCTAAGTAAACTCCTCTTTCTTAAAAACACACCAAGACAAGTGTGACATCTCCCAGATACACACAAAGCTGTCCTTCAGACTCCTCCTTAGAAGCATGTGTACATATGATTCAAACAATTAGCTTCACATGGATAGAACACCAATATGTCATCTAGCAACCTAATGTCATAACATGTTATCTGACATTATATCCAATCTTCACAATTTTGATCAGCACGCAATCTTCACAAAAATCTGCATCCTTGCAGTAAAAGACCATAGACAACAGCCTTAACTCCCCCTGCCATGAACAACCCATGCTCCTTATGAAGATGAACACTTGACACCAGATAAAAGCACAATGAAATTGCCACATTCTCAACATTAAGAACTGCCACTTCTTGTGTTTGTTGAGCAAAATCTCATCATGATTATTTCCGATACATGATCTGTCAAGTCCAAAAAAAAACACTTGATTTGGAATTTCACATATTCCATAACAAATGTCTTCAGATCACTTGCAACACAAGATAAGGACTGCCACCACCTTTTACTTGTATTAGAAGAAACCTCCTTATCTTCAGCCATTCTGATCAGATCACACCACTGACAACAACCTTCTGTCCTTATACCCACCTAAAGAAGTCTTCAACCCACTTAACCTCAAGATCAGAACCTGTCCATAATGACTAAACTGCCACTTCAGACACTAATGCTGCTTCTTCCAATTCCACAAGCCCAGTCCATCAGATAACTACCAAGCTCCCAACAAGGTCTTTGTTCACAAATAACCCGCAGATGATGCTTACTAATTCACACACTTCTTATACAGTCAGCTGATAAGGTTCCCTCAGGGTGTCATCTTCAAACATCAAGCTACTCCATCATGGCCACAAACAACAATATCCAGACTTCTCACACAAGGCATGACAATTTGTATGACCTCTTCTTCTGCACACGTCTGACAACTTCTGGTTCTTCCTTATGACACATTCACAAGTTACTTTGGACTTCTTTAGTCTTCTCTACATTCTCCATCCAAGGCAGACCTTCTACTTCATCATCCTCCCGTATGACTATGTAGACACTCCTTAGGCAAAATGTAGGCACCAAGCTCCTGAACCAGAGCATAATCATCCTTCACCAAGGATATCCAACCAGATAATGTCCCAACACAAGTTAGAACATTTACCACACACCAAGACATCATCACCTTGATTCTTGATATGCTCCACCAACTGGACTTACTATTGCACAGTAATCCAAAGCATCAGGGAATAACCTCTCATCCACCTTCAAGAAGAATAATCTTCTTGAGTCTTCAACTCATCACCCTTCTGCCCAAGAGTAACTTGTTCCAAGACAATCCTCAATAATAACCAGCTACCACACTCTGATTATCTTGATTCTTCGAATTCATTTCTGAGATCAACCAATGCCACAGTTTGATCACCTCAAGCACGAATCCTCAAATGAAAACAGCCAAATGCCACATT
This sequence comes from Lathyrus tuberosus, assembly GCA_022829125.1. NCBI lineage: Eukaryota > Viridiplantae > Streptophyta > Magnoliopsida > Fabales > Fabaceae > Lathyrus > Lathyrus tuberosus. Next base: position 240,047 of record JALAZF010000757.1, on the reverse strand, counting down.
TTGACCTTTTTTTCACGTTTGTCAGAACTCTCACAAAGATATCCTGATCCACCAAGGAAACTTGATCTTCAAGTCACATGTTCCACTTGCTCAAAAGCAAACACACTTAGACTCCCTAAGCCATGGTCATGTAACATCTTCTCCTTCCTGCAGCTCCCACAAACTGCCATGAGAACGATCTTTTTGAAGCATCCTATTGTTCATTCCTGTAGATCACCGTATCATTAGCTGATGTGCCACCTTACCAGCTGAGACTTCTGATGCTAAGCTAGATGTCAGAACATTATGACATCCAACTGTTGAATTCAGCTCTTCCTTCTGCCACTCAGAAGAACCTCCTCCCTTTGCAGAAACAGATTTCCATGCTCTCATAGACTTGATTCAACAATCAAGTTTGAGTAGACAACCTCCATCCTGCTTAGAAACTCCAAAGACTTCAAACCTACCACATCTGAATCTTCAGAAAATAAGTAGTCCAAGACTACCCCATAGCAATACTAAAGAAAGTCACTTCCCTTAGTAGAGCCGTTAGTAGAAAGCCAGAGATAACTGCCACTTATCCTCGACCTTCACAACTAGAGCAAACACCATGCTCCAAACCACTTAGATCAGAAATAAACTGATCCAAGCTGTAACCATCAAGATTATGATGTCTTCATAGTCTTCCATCTTTATCTTCAACAGCACCACCATCTGGACAATTCATTCATAATACTTTCTAGAAACAGATGCTAAGCAACAATCCCAGGTCAACACCTAGGCGACTTGTGAGCGAATGTAGAACCTCTCCCATGATTCTCCAAACCTTTGATGAAAAGATGTTAAAACAATTGACAGAACATCCTTAAACTTGTCTTTCAAGGATAATCAATTAAATACTTGTGAATATCCCAAATAGCAATTGATCTTAAATCCCTGTGGTTTAACCCTTCTTCAGATTCCAGCATCTTCTGAATCTTCTTCATGACATACCATTATGACAATCATTCATACCACAAAAGCCTTCCAGGTTAGGTCAGTGTCTTGATCTTTTACTCCACCCTGAGCAAAGAACTGAAATGATGTTTCAACATCAGTTCTAACATCAACCATCTCCTATAGATTTGGAGACTACAACCACACATATCTCTTGTAGGGAACACACGAGAACCTATCAACATCTGATCAACTTCCAAGATCAGACTAACAAAGCTGCAGTAACTTGTATACACACTCTTCCAGAAGCTTCTTCTTATAAGCACAAGGTTCAGACCTCTTGTCTAACTTAAGAGTGATAACTGCCATCCTTCATAAACTGCTCATGTGTAGCACGAAGTCGAGACATTAGAATTGACATATTAAGCTCAGCTTCTTTCTTGATGAAACTTCCTCCTCATTCGGTTATCACAACTAAGCTTAAGAGATAACTTATCAAGATCTTCACTCCCGCATGAAAGATTTGACAGTGATACTCTTTTGCTTTGTCTCCACCCTCTTCTTTCAATGTTCTAGACAGATTAGTCTTCAATGCCTTTTGATCACTTCTTTCCCAAAACACAGATAAGAGATAATCCTCATACAAACTGCAACATCATAGAATATCCTGCTGAGGAGACCAAACCCTACTGTCTTTCCAAGAGCATACCTTCCTAGAATCTCACCACCAGGGTTACATCAGATACCATGCAGCGGAACTCACAACAACTCCTCACCAACCTTCAGGCACGACTCAATAATCCTTGTACACCATCACCTTAGACCAAGTGCCAACAATAAGGTTTGAAAACACACAACAACAGTTCTCCACCAAAGCTACACAACAGATAGGTCCAATAGTCCTTCCTCCACTTCAAGGGACTATTCAAACACCATGTGACCATCTCAGCAACACTATCTTCCTTGCTCATGAACCAGAAAGTATCTTCCCAAGATCTCATCCAGAAACAGACAGGATGCCTGCTCTGATACCAATTGAAATTCTGGTACAGATGTGTGATGTCTTGTGCAATGTCACAACATTGCAATCTGCTGAACAAGCCAATAATAGAAACAGTAAATGAACACAATCAATTGTTCACCCAGTTCGGTTCAACCAACCTAAATCTGGGGGCATACCAAGCCAGGAAGGAAGTCCACTATTAGTAGTATCAAATTACAGACTCAACACACCAGTTGACAATCTACCTAATTCAATCACTACCCAATGACCCTTCTACCTAAGTCCTCCCTAGGTAAGAGACTCCATCTCACTTCCAATCATCTCGATGATGTCTAGCAGTCAACTACACCGTCACTGCATCAACAACTTGACTCCTTACTCTTTTCTATTACATAGACTTTAGAAGACACACTTCTATGACACCCCTTTGAAGTTGCTTCAAAGCTTCCTCCAAGAACAATACATCTCTTACCTACAGGCTTCGAGATAAACACGATGACCATCCCACAAAACCGGGTGGTTCATCAACCAACACAGCCCTTATAATCTACATGATGGCTGGCTTACCAAAACTAGGTTACAATGCTTCTATTTATAACCTATTTCCCAACTGGATTTGGGCCTTCAAATCATATCAAATCTTCTGTTCCAAATCTCCAACAGATTCTGCTATTAATTGGATCTTCAATCAAATCTTCAATTTAAATCTTCAATAATTAACTCTAAATATTCTCCATATCTTTATGCATTAAATTCAGCTCCACATAATATTTCCAGGATATTATGTATCTTTTAAATCTTCTATTTGCACAAAAATAGTAACAAACTATTCTCCACAAGATATGCAGAATTAATTGTATCAGAATAAATCTTCTCCAATAAATTCGCATCCAATCTAACTGACAGATCTCCTCAAATCAAACTAATGCGTGCAGCCCTAAAAACATCACAACCTGATGTTTTAAGTTTCTGGTATAGTGATGTCAAGACATCGCATGTGACATCACTCTTCAGCACTTTAATATTCTGCAAACCAAAAACCACAACAGATGGTTTTCTGATGTTCTGTCAACTGATGTTATGACATCGGGTTTGACATCAGCACAAAACTGCAACCCTTAAACACTTAACATAACCAGAATGTTAACTAAACATAACAAGGCTGTTAAAAACTCATGTTGAAACATCAACCATGACATTAACATTGTTTTACCAAAATTCTAGCCAACTCCAAGAATTAACAACACCAATTGTCCAGCCTTGAAGTCCTTTTGCCGGAGCTTCTTGTCGTGGTATTCTTTCACTTTTTCTTTGTACAACCAACTTGAGTGGTATGCGGCATTACGCATTTCTTCCAGCTCAAGAAGTTGCACTTTTCTTTTGGTCCCGGCCAAGTCCTTGTCAAAATTTAACATTTTCAAAGCCCACAAAGCCTTGTGCTCCAATTCAACCGGTAAATGGCAAGTTTTACCATAAACCAATTGAAACAGAGTTAGACCGATTGGAGCTTTATAAGCAGTGCGATATGCCCATAAAGCCTCGTCCAATTTTTGCAACCAATCCTTTTTCGAACTTGACACTGTTTTTTCTAGGATTCTTTTTACCTCACGGTTCGTTACCTCAGCTTGACCATTCGATTGCGGGTGGTAAGGGGTTGCCACCTTATGCGATACACCATAGTGTTTTAAGACATTTTCAAAAGGTGTATTACAAAAGTGTGACCCACCATCACTAATGAGCACCCGAGGAGTGCTAAAACGGGAAAATATGTATTTCTTTAAAAATTTGATCACCGTTTTGCCATCCGCCTTAGGTGAGGCAATCGCCTTAACCCACTTCGAAACATAGTCAACTGCTACCAACATGTATTCATTACCAAAAGATGGTGGAAATGGATCAACAAAATCGATACCCCAACAATAAAAAATTTCTACCTCTTGTATGTTTTGGAGAGGCATTTCATCACGTTGTCCAATTCCACCCGTTCTTTGGCACATGTCACAACTTTTGGCATGGAGATGTGCATCTTTAAACAGAGTAGGCCAATAAAAGCCCGATTAAAGGAATTTAGTGGCCGTCCTCGCACCATTGAAATGGCGTCCATACGGCGAGTTATGACAATGCCAAAGAATACTCTGAGCCTCATCGCTTGTGACACACCTTCTCAAGAGGTTGTCACTTCCCAACTTAAACAAGTATGGGTCGTCCCACACGTAGTAATTAGCATCCGACAGAAATTTCCGTTTTTGGTTCCAAGTTAGGTCTTCGGGCACCCAACCCGTGGCTTTATGGTTAGCAAAATCTGCAAACCAAGGCCTAACTTGGACTCGAAAAAGTTTTTCATCCGAAAATTCCTCTCGGACTTCCTTTTCAGCTACGGTAACCTCAACATTGACAAGGCGAGACAAGTGATCCGCCGCCAAATTTTCTGAACCCTTTTTGTCTTTTATTTCTAAATCAAATTCTTGTAATAAAAGGATCCATCGGATGAGCCTTTGCTTCGAATCCAGTTTGGTGAGCAAATACTTGATCGCCGAATGATCGGTGTACACAACAACTTTTGACCCGATGAGGTAGGATCTAAATTTCTCAAGCGCATACACAATAGCAAGTAATTCCTTTTCGATAGTGGCATAATTAACTTGTGCCTCATTTAAAACTTTACTTGCATAGTGTATGGCATGGAAACTTTTTTCCTTCCTCTGACCAAGTACCGCTCCAACAGCATAATCACTCGCATCGCACATAAGTTCAAAATTCAAAGTCCAATTTGGAGCGATTATTATTGGAGCAGTAACTAACTTTTATTTTAAAATTTCGAAAGCATGAAGACATTCATCGTTAAAAAGAAATACATGTTCCTTGTTTAGCAAGTTGCTCAATGGTTTGGCCACTTTTGCAAAGTCTTTGATAAAACGCCGATAAAATCCGGCATGCCCAAGGAAACTTCGGATCCCTTTGACGTTGGTAGGAGGAGGCAACTTCTCTATCACTTCCACTTTCGCTTGATCTACCTCAAGGCCTTTGGAAGAAACTTTGTGGCCGAGCACAATTCCCTCCGTCACCATAAAGTTACACTTCTCCCAATTTAGCACTAGATTTGTCTTCACACACCTCTCTAAAACGGTTTCCAAATTTGTCAAGCATAAATTAAATGAACCTCCAAAAACCGAAAAGTCATCCATGAACACTTCCATTGTATTTTCTATAAGGTCGGAGAAGATAGCTTGAACACACCTTTGGAAAGTTGCCGGCGCATTACATAAACCAAAAGGCATCTTCCGATACGCAAAAATGCCAAAGGGATAAGTAAAGGCCGTCTTCTCATGATCCGCCGGGTCAACTGCAATTTGGTTATACCCGGAATATCCGTCCAAGAAACAATAGAATTGCTGCCCGGACAACCTCTCTAACATTTGGTCCATGAATGGAAGGGGAAAATGATCTTTTCTAGTTGCGGTATTCAACCTTCTATAATCAATGCACATTCTCCACCCCGTCACCATCTTGGTTGGGATCAACTCATTCTTATCATTTCGGATAACGGTAATGCCACCCTTTTTAGGAACAACGTGCACGGGGCTTACCCATGGACTATCAGAGATCGGGTAGATCATTCCCGCATCCAAAAGCTTCACAACTTCTTTCCTCACTACCTCTTTCATAGTTGGGTTCAAGCGGCGTTGTGGTTGAGCAACCGCCTTGAAATCTTCTTCCATAAGAATCTTGTGCATACAATAAGATGGACTAATTCCCTTAAGATCAGAAAGAACCCAACCTATTGCATCTTGGTATTTCTTCAAAAGTTGGATTAAACGGTCTTCCTCGTTTTTGGACAAAACGTTACTAATGATAAACGGCTTGTTACCATCGTCATCAAGAAACGCATATTTTACATTCGAAGTCAAGATCTTCAATTCAAGTGGTGATTTCTCATCTTTCACATCCTTCTTTAACTCTTCCATTTTTACTTCCCACGGTTGCAACTCTTTGATAGATTCAAGCTCTTTTAAACATTCTTCAAGAGCTCTTTCTTCTTCATAAGAGAACACCTCAAAAGATTCATCAAGAGCCATTTCCAAAGGAGATAATTTATGAACATGCTTAGAAACCTCCAAAGTTGCTTCTTCAATTGCATCGATCCGAAAGCTATTATGTTTATCTTTTGAATGCTTCATAGCTTCGAAAAGATCAAAGCAAACCTCTTCATTTTGAACCCTCACCTTCATTAAACCGTCATCCACATCAATCATCATTCGGGCGGTTTTCATGAAAGGTCGGCCAAGAATTAAAGGCGCATCCTCATCTTCCTCCATGTCGATAACAACGAAATTAACCGGAAAGAAAAACTTGTCAACTTTTACCAAGACATCTTGAGCTAACCCATGAGGATGAGTTGTGGACTTGTCGGCTAATTGTAACGTCATCCAAATGGCTTTCATCTCAATGTTCCCAAGCTTCTTTACAATGGACAAAGGAATTAGATTAATGCTTGAGCCCAAATCGATTAGGCCTTTGCCAACATATACGTCACCAATTGTTACCGGAAAAGTCACACGCCCCGGGTCAACTTCTTTTTTAGGAAGAGTTCTTCGGATGATGGCACTACAACTCGCATCAAGAACAATAGTTTCCGGTTCCGAATACCTCCAATTCTTTGTGAGAATGTCTTTCATAAACTTAGCATATTTTGGCATTTGCTCCAAAGCTTCGGCAAAAGGAATGTTAATTTGCAACTGTTTAAAAATATCCATGAAACGCGCATAGTGCCGTTCATTTTCTTTCTTTGAAGGAGCATGAGGGTATGGTAAATGTTGGATCGGAATAGTGCTCACTACTTCCTTTCCCTTCTTCACTCTCCTAAGTCTCTCCTTTTTCTTCAACTCCTCACCACTATTATTTTCAACTTCAACTATTTCATCACTTTTGTTTTCAACTACACCTTCATTTTCACTTTTATTTTCAACTACTTCCTCATCACTATCCTCCTCCACAATACCATCAATTTTTTCTTTATCAACCTTTTTCTCATTTTCAGTTACCAACCCCTTTCCACTTCGTGTAACGATTGCCTTGCAATGCTCCTTAGGATTCACTTGAGTATTTGCGGAGAATGAAGGACCCGGTTGTTGCTCGGCAAGTTGCTTGGCAAGCTGCCCCACTTGATTTTCTAGATTCCTTATCGCCGCATCGCTACTCTTTTGATTGACCATAGACATTTGCATGAATTGAGTCAAAGTGTCTTCTAACTTAGAGCTAGCAACCGGAGGTGGTGGAGGTTGATACGGATTTTTCCGGTTTGAAGAACCGCCACCATAACCTTGATTATGTTGATAATTCGCCCTCGGTTGAAACCCTTGACTTCCTTGATAATTTTGTTGAGAATTGTGTTGTTGTTGTTGGTAAGGTTGTTGTTGTCTACCTTGATACTCCCTTTGATTTTCCATATAGTTCACTTTTTCAAAACCCGGAGGAGGAAAAAATCCGGTGTCATGCTCCCCTTTACAAAGTTCACAACAAGCTACTTGCTTATTTTTGCTCGGTTCCTTCATTTCTTTGATTCGTTGTGTCAAAAGCTCCACTTGTTGAGAGATAAGCTTGTTTTGCACAAGGATCGCATCATTCGTTCCTAATTCAAGGACATCGGGCTTCTTTTGAGAGTTGCTTCGGCTTTGACTTTGAAGATCGTTAAGAGCCATTCTATTAATAATATCAGTTACTTCCTCGGCACTCTTTGACAACAAACTTCCTCCCGAAGTGGCATCCAACAAAGTCTTACAATTCGGTTGGAGACCATTCTTGAAGATATGAATTTGTGTTAACTCATCAAACCCGTGACCTTTACATTTGCGAAGCATGGACTTGAATCGTTCCCATGCTTCATTGAGGGATTCATTAGTGTCTTGAGAGAACACCGAGATCGAGGTTTTTGACTCCATGAAACAGTTATGAGAGAAGAACCGTTCAATAAATTTTTCCTCCAAGACATTCCAATCGGTCATCATGGCGGGAGTTTGATCGAGGTACCAATCCTTTGCCTTGCCAAGCAAAGCATGCGGAAATAATCTTTTAAAGAGAGGTAACTCTTGTGCTTGATCTACACCGGCCGCTAATGCAATCTCATAGAATTTTGTGAGAAACGCAAAAGGGTCTTCATGGTCCATTCCGGTGAATGGACTTCCATACAACAAGTTCAAAGTTCCAGTTTTCATCTCGGCTTGCCTTCCTTGATTGTTGTTGGCAAGCTGAGCGGTGTGTCGTGGACTATTCACACAAGGTTTGGATGCGGGAGGTGGAGGTGGTGGTTGCGCCATGATTGGTGTGAATGGTGGTGTTGTAGTAGAACTTCCTTCTTGCTCTTGTCTTTGTCTTGTAAGTTGCCTCCTCCGTCTAGTTCTGCTATTGAGTCTACGAGCGGTTCTTTCAATCTCAGGATCAAAAAGAAGTTGGTCCGCCGGTAGTTGCCCTCGCATAAACAAAGTCTGTACACTAAACAAAACAAATCAACAAGCACAAGAAAAATTTGTTGAAATACAAATAGAGTTCGGGTTTTTTTTGTTGTTATCGTTCCACAGAGATTGTTCGTGATATTACCGCCGTTCTACAGTTGTTAATTTCTTAAACTTAAAGTAACAAGGGGTTTTGGTTGTTTTCGTAGCGTTTGCATTCAAATTTAATTAAAAATGGTGAAAAGAGTGTTTTAACGGTTTATAAAAGCATGTCAAGATTAGGGTTCGACAAACCACTTTGCACATATATAATCGATAAGCTATGATAAATACAATCACATATCCTCCCAATATGTTTATCTCTAACACAAATTGTGAGTTTTGCCATTTTGATCCTTTGTTGATTTCTCACACAAACTATCAAAATGACAACATTAGAGTTCAATATTTGGTGAACATCAACACACATTACTATCTCTAGGCAATGTACATTGATGGATGAAAAACCTAGGTAAAGAGTAGGAACATATTTCTCAATCATGAACCCACACAAAGAATAAACCATCTAAACAAAGTTTTTCATCATACATTCATCATCCAAGAGTTCACAAGCTAGAATCAATCCATATACATACAAAGGAAAGGTTTACCTACCATCTAACCTTGACACAAAAGTGAAATTAGCTACACATCTTCATGGTAGCTTGAGCAACAAGTAATGGACAAAGTTTTTGGAGCATTAATCTTCAAGAATCAAGGATTGAAGCATAAAAACTAAGAAAGCAAGAAAATGGGTTTCAATGGAGTTTTCTCTCCAAAATATCTAAGTTACAAAGTGAGAAGATGAAAAGTAGCAGGTGTACTTCCAAAATGACACAAAAATAAGCCTAAATAAAAGTTCAGCCCAGAAAGGAGTGCTGGGCGGTGAGAAATTCTGCTGGGCGAAATCCACTTTACAGCCCACGTGACAGCAACAGTGCCAAAAGTGGCACAGATATTTTCCAAAAAGCGCCGGGCGAAACAATGAGACCGCCGGGCGAAGACATTTTTGCTGGGCAAAATTCAAAAGGCGAAGCAATGTCACAATTCTGGAACTTGGCTAGAAAATTAGAGGAAACAAGGATGAGGCTTCGCCTGTGAAGCGCCGGGCGAAACTTCAAAAGCGCCGGGCGAAACTAAGATTGTGCCGGGCGAAATTCAAACGGCGCAACAATGTCACAATTCTGGAACTTTGAAATAGAAAACATGGGTTGCCCAACCGCCTCTGCTGCGCCGGGCGAAACAAGAGGCCAAAGAAACAATACTTAAAATTTTCACAAATTCCAAATCCGGTCGAAACGATTAGCGATCAAAACACCAGAATTTCTGCAAAAAGTAGCAAACATATCAAAGCACCATATATTCACAAAAATGCAAGACTTGCTTAAATAATAAGTCGTTTCCCGATTAAAGCAATTAAAAGAGCTTAAAAGGTGTCAAAATAAACTATGAAAATAAACACATTTTCACACCTAACAACTCTACCCAACTTGCATCTTTGTTTGTCCTCAAACAAAAGTAAGTGTTAATCAAACACAAACAAGATTTCCAAATACCAAATTACCCGAAACCATAAATGGTTCAAACTCGAAAGATGCACGCGTAAATTTTTTTTAAAATATCCATAGGATCAAAACATGAATATGACTTCATCCTAATCATAAAATCATACAATGGAACACAAAGTATCCTCAAGTTCGAAACGAATCACCTAACTTATTCAAATGAGCCTGGCTCATTATATACAAAGGACAAAACAAACTCAAAGCAACAGTGCCACATCCAAAATAATTTATGCACTCATCTCACAATTAATCAAGCAAAAATGGAAACAATGATCACAAAAGGACTTTTATAGGTTGAAACTTGGCCGGGTTAAGAAATAAGGGACATACGTACACGGCCATTGAACACGAACGGGGTATATTTTGTGAAGAGCATTTTCTGTTTCAAAGCAATCCTTCATGCTCAAACTTCCTAACTTTTCTCACAATGCATTCTATTTCCCTTTCTTTTGAATTTCACAATTTTATTTATTTATTTTTTATTTTTTTATTATTATTTTTTTTCAATCAAATTTTTCTATTTCAATCTTTTGAGAATGCATTGCCCACAATTCCTTCTTCTCTTATCAAAATGAACCAATCTCCCCAACTTCAACAATATTATGTCTCAATTCAAAATGCTCATCAAAACAGTTAAAGTAAGGGTTCATGCTTCAAGAAAACAAATTTTTCGTTTTAGGCTCAAGAGAGGTATCAAATGTTCACACACTCACAAGGTAATCTTGAAGTGAATTTTTGGAAAAGTGGTTCTATTCATAGTACTCAAAAATTGCCTTGATCATTTCAAAGTTTCCATAATTCAAAACAAAAAGTAAGATTAAACATAAAAAGTTTGAGTAAGCAACAATTACTAAAATCCCTCATTAATTTATGAACAATGGAGGGCACTCACATATATGGTTATGTCCTAATTGAATCAAATCGAACAAGAGTTTACCAAACATTGCATTGACAAACTTTACAAAAAGTAAAAACTTCACATTCACACTATGATTCTACCACACAAAATTCCAAACTTTGGTTGTGCACACCATCAAGAATAATATCATCACCATCCATGTTGAAGGCCAACAAGGTATTCTTTTCTCTTCCTTGTGTTAACACACAAAATTTTCCAACATTTCAAGGACAACCATCATAAAAACAGAATTTAACACTATATAAACAGAATTTATACTAAACCAAATTTAACCAACTTAAAACTATTATAATTATGGTGCTAACAACACCGAAAATGTACTCGCCAAAGCGATCCAAAAGTACATACTAAAAACTGAAACAAAAGTTCATACTAAAACTGAAAATAACTCCATAATTAATTGACAAGACAAAATTAAATTCCTTCACTTTGAAGCCTAATTAATCAAATCATTGAGATCATCCTGCATCTCATCAATGCCATCATCACCATCTTCGTCATCATCATCATCATCATCATTATCCTCCGCAACAACACCACCGGTGCTTGCCCCCTCCGAAAAGAATGGGCGCCTGTCCCCAGGCCAATTTGCATAAGCGTCGTACGCCTCCCTTGTAGGAAAAGGAATGTACTCCGCCGGGTGCGTCTGATAATGATATAACTGCTGCATACAATCAAAATTAAACTGGTTAGACCTGTTGAGTGACTCACCCTTGTCCCAAGTGTAGTTGAATGCCGCTTTCATATCGAAAACGGATGAGTCACTCGTATCCGCCTGGACACCTGAACTACTTTCCTTCTCCGCTGCTTTCTTCTTCCTTTCTTCCGTTGGTTTACAAAACCGATCCAATTCTGGGCGAAATTTAAACGACGCAGCAATGTCACAATTCTGGAACTTTGAAATAGAAAACATGGGTTGCCCAACCGCCTCTGCTGCGCCGGGCGAAACAAGAGGCCAAAGAAACAATACTTAAAATTTTCACAAATTCCAAATCCAGTCGAAACGATTAGCGATCAAAACACCAGAATTTCTGCAAAAAGTAGCAAACATATCAAAGCACCATATATTCACAAAAATGCAAGACTTGCTTAAATAATAAGTCGTTTCCCAATTAAAGCAATTAAAAGAGCTTAAAAGGTGTCAAAATAAACTATGAAAATAAACACATTTTCACACCTAACACCAATCCACTAAGAGTTTACCTTTATGGAAGGAAGACTGGTTATAGAGAGAACCTGTTGGAACAAAATTGTTCATATCCCTTCGGTTTTGATGATACCAAAGTACTTAAAGAACAATTGGGTATACTAACATATGTTCAAGTGTGCAGGATCATAAGCTTAAAAATCAATGTAGAAATGACCCTGATTTGAGCATATGAAGAGAAGCTAATAGACTCAGATTCTGAAGGATCAGAATCTGATGACTCAGATCTTTGTATCTCATATTCTGGTGACAACTTAGATTCTGAAGACCTGAGCTAAACGCACTCTAGTTTTGACCTGTACTTTGTCTCCAAAGTAGATCGATCTTGTCAAAGCCGAATTATTGAAAAATTCAACTATAGTTTCTTAATGCAAGGCTCAAGGAAAGTTGATGTGACCTCTTAAGTCTGCCGAACATCTTGGTAGATACCTAGTATGAGAAAGACGCATTGGATAAAATTATTATACAAAGGAGGAAGGATTGACTTCCAACGTCTCTCTTAGAACTCTTTCTCAACAAAGATCACTTGTGCAAGTTACCCTCCAACGTCTCTTTTTCTACCTATATAAAAGGAGTTGAAGATTTGAAGGAAGACAAATAACGAACCATCTAACAAAAACAACAATGAGCAAAACTTTGAGCTAAAATCATTATCTATTTGCTGCATAAATTCTTGAGATTTCTTATCTTTGTATATCTTATTGTCATACCCCAAATTTTGACCACCAAGATTTCCCATCATTGTGTAAATTATCATCACAATATGGATGTACTTTCATGCCTCATCAATCTCCTCAAAGATGATTGAGCATTCACTACAATCAAGAATTAGGGTTTTGAGCCCTCTCAGAGCACTTAGACAAATGATCAATCAAGAAATGACATGATTTTCAACTTGTATAACCTCTCAAACACCCACAAAGGATCAAAAGGACTCCCACATCAAGAATCAGGCACAAAGGTGCAACATTCCAAGTGGATCAAGCCTCAAGATCGCCAGTGTCACCAAATTAGGGTTTTGGTCGACCAAGGCCTCCAGATGAAAATTTTCTTCTGGGCATGAGCCAATGTTTCAAAATATAACCCAAGATACTCCAATGGACCTCATGGAACCCATCATCAAGTTAATTTAGCCTCAGGGGATGCATTCATAAAAAATCAGGAATTAGGGTTTCTTGACCTAATTCACCCCTAAGTTGACTTTTGGGACAAAGCCTGAGCCAAGACCTCAAGACATGATTTGAGGGCCTCCAATACACTACATTGATCCATTTGCAACAATGGATTGATCCAAGAAGCTTGACTCACAAGTTTCAATTTTATCTGGACCATAATTAGGGTTTTGAGGAAAAAGTCAACTATATCTTTGACTTTTGACCAAGACATGCTCCCAAACCTTGGGACATGATTCAATACACCCTATAACACCTATGGAATCCATCCATTAGGTTTGATTTAGGCCAAGGATTTGATTTCACAAAGGATCGCACAGTTTGGATTTCATCTGATAAAAAGTCAACTGTGCACAAAATCAAGTTTGACTTTTTGGAATTTTTACAAATATGGTTCCCCTTAGTCAAAAATAATTTTAATGTATGGTATTGATCATCATTCATTAAGAAAAATCAAGAAAAGTGAGGTTTCTTGCAAAAGGGGCAACCTTGAGAAACCAAAATTTTTGTAAGTTATGGAACAAAAGTGGTTTTGGTACCAACTTTGCAAGGTCATAACTCCTAAACCACAAGGCCTTTTTTCCCATTCAAAGCTCAAATGAAAGTCCATCTGACATACTTTAAAAGTTTCAACTACAAGAGATTCCAAATCCTCATGGATTTTGAGTTATGGACTGATCAAAATGACAAAAATGAAGAAAATGGCAATTTTCCAACACTTAGTGAAAATCTGCCTAAGTTACCAGCCTTGGACATCAATGTTCATGGGGATTTTTCAGTTGTATTCAAATAGTTTCAAGACAAACTATGATCACACATGTATTGTATCATATGAGGGCTCTCTAAATAGCACAAGAGCCTCCCATAACTCAACCTGAGCAGGGAGATATGATCCCCTCAAAATCACCATTTCCAACTGTCTTGTACAAGGAAGATTTTGGCATTTTGCTCGATTTGGAAAATTTGGACAACTCCAAGCCTTGTCATCCATTTGGACACCTCAGAGGATAAAATCCAAGGGGAATGATCTGATACCCAAGCCTCCCAAGTCCAAGAATCTACACATAACCATAACAAACCTAAAAAGGCTAAAAAGTGCAAAAGACTCCAATTTTGTTTCCAAGCATTTAATGGATGCATCAAGGTGGCATGGACTGACACATTCCTAACTGAATGAGTCAAGATTCAGCTCTGAATCAAAGGACCATAGGCATGTGCCGTAACCTCAAGTCAATGGCTAGAGGAGACTTGAGATTCCATTTGATCCACATTGGTCAAAGGCCTGTACCAGCTGCCATTCACTATTGCTTGCAAAAAAAACTTGTTGCACTATAAATAGAGCTCATTTGTGCTCAGTTTGAGTACACCAAAGCACTACAACTGATGCTTTCCTCAAAATCTCTTTCTTTAGGCCAAAATGCCTTCTTTTGCAAGTCATCTCTGAGTTTTTGAGTTAGAGAGCAATTCCACCACAACTCATGATCCAAACACATCCAATATGTCATATCTAAGCTGTCCAAACACTCACCTTTGATATGAAACACCAAAATAAAAAAGCCAACCTCCAAAACCTCAAAAATTAACTTTTCTGCATTTTTCAAGCCATGTCTTGATTCAGTCACTTCCAAAACCAAACAAAGCCTCAAACACACTCCAAATATCATCCTCGAACTATCCCAATTAGTGTCCCTCATCTGGAACACCATTTGAGAGAGTTGCTATATTGGTCACTTTTGCCACTTTTGCAAGAAAGAGCCTATTCTTGTTCCTGAGGATTCCAGCTGGTTCTGATCATCCTAAAAGCTTCTAAGGGATCAATAAAGACTATTCAAAGCATTGAATTACTTCTGGCACAAGGAACTTGGCAGATAGCATAAGAAGCTCCAAGAGGTAAGTGCATCACAACTTGAACTCTCTAAATCATTCATTGCTTTGAGGTCCATTGATCAAGGACCTCTATTTATCATGCTATTATTGCCTGTACCATGAGATAGCATAGAACATGCAAAATTTTGCCTATTTTGAAATCACTATCAGATTTTGAAATGGAAACATTTTCTAAAAATTCCAAGGACACCCATTGGATTCCTCATGAAATTCTAGGTCAGATGCACCCAAATTTTGTCCCAATCCATGGAGAAATGAGAAAGTTAGAGGCTTCACGCAAATTGCTAAAACTAGGCCTTGCCTTGGGCAAGGGCCAGGCATGGCGCCTTGGCCAGGCCTAGAACTTGGCACCCCTTATGTATTAATGGGGTGGTTTTGATACACGGATGTATCACCTCCCCAGTGGTAGCACGCATGTGTGTTTGGCTTGATGGTCGTGGGTTCAACACCCACCCAAACCATTTTATCATTTTGCCATTTTTTTGTTATTTTTCATATTTTTATGGTTTTTGTTAATTAATTCTAAAATTAATTTCTCTCTCAATTATAATTATTTTTGATTGTTTTTTTTTTTAAATTTCCAAAAATGTTAAAATATTTTATTCCATAAAAATTTCACAAGAATGTTATTTATTTCATATATTTAGTATTTTTGTAAAGAATTGTGTTTTATTTGTTATTTTAACACTTAAAATATTTCTTTATCTTGATTTTGCAAATTCAAATAATTTTCAAATCATTCTATGAATGAAACATGATTTTTCAAACATTAATCCAAGATCACAACTTGTTTTTCACACATGTTTGATAATTTTAATCATTTTAATTAAATTTTTATTCAATTAAAATACATTTTAAAATCAAATTAGGGTTTTGATTATTTTCACACTCACAAATCTTTTTCAAAACACTCATGGGCCTCTAAATAGATTGTAAGACCCAACCCTCCTTTGTACATAAATAATTTTGGGCCTCAGTCATTGTATAAGTCCCAGTACAATTTTCAAAACGACGGTGCGATCATTGTCTTTCCATGGGCCTCTCCTTGAGTTGTAAGCCCCATCCCTTGTACAAAAATAAACTTTTGGGCCTCTAATAGAATGTAAGACCCAATCCATGTTGTACATAAAACCTAATTTGGGCCTCAGTCATCGTATAAGTCCCAATACAATTTTCAAATCAACGGTACGATCACTGTTTTTCATCTAGGCCTCTCCTTGAGTATAAGCCCCAATCTTTTTTTCAAAAGCAACTTTCCTTTTGATTTAGGTTCAAACCCATAGTTGTTATCAAAACTTTCTTTAACAACTAACCATACAGCTGTTACAATGGAAGCTTGCTCGCCTGTAAGTTTTATCAGCTTTCTTTTACATACTTGCACATATATATATAATTGTTTATGCTTGAAGCTTGCTCGCCTGTAAGTCCTCCTACCCTATTTTTACATACAGTCTATATTTCATCCGTATATATATGACTGTATATTATATGCTTAGAGTTTTCCCCGACAATTAGGTCTAGAATTAGATAAAGCCAGTGATCACTCTTTCAACAATCAAAACTAGTTCCCCATAGGAATTCCAGATACAGTCTTGCCTTCTCTTGGGCTTATACAATATGGAACAAAGAAAAATGTATTATTCCCAGTGAAACTTTTCTCAGACTGTCACTATTAGAAATTGTCAAAGAAGTTCATTTCCCCAGAGAGGATTAATTCCCGGTGAAACCTCTCTTGAATTTCTTCAAACCCTAGAACTGTTCACTAAAGAAAAGATTATTCCCGGTGAAACTTTTCTTGAACTCTTCTTAGGTTTGGACCCACAGGCTTCCTAAAAGCATCCCCGCCTCCTCTTGGGATTTGTACAACAACCCTCCGGCTTCTTAGAAGTTCTCATGCCTTCTCTTGGGCTTAATACAAGGACCCTGAAGACCTCTTAAAGGTATAGGACAAAACCTAGTCATCTTTTGTTAGAGTAGTCTTTCTAAAGAGTCAAAACCTTGGACAATTTAGGGTTAATTCTCATCCCTTAAAACACCAGCTTCCTCTTGGGCATCATACAAAGATAAACTCTTCCATACCAGTAGACTTTGATAGTATAATCCCCTCTTGGATCTCAAAGACATTCTCAAGTTCCCTACAAATACAGGAGAAACCCTGGTCATTCGACCAATCTCCAGTAGAGTTAAAACCTCTATAGGTTTTCAAAACACAATCTTTATCCTAAATTTCCCCAGCCAGGGTCAGCTTATCATCAATATAACACTATCCTAAATCAGAACCTCAAGGCATCTGATACCTCAACTCTTCTGTAACCCTCAGCAAGAGTTGATCCCCCGACTTGGACCTGCCTCTGGATCTCAATAATCCTCAGCAGAAGCCAGCCTCCTCTTAGGCTTTGTATAATGATTTTCCTCAGCAGAGTTAGCCTTAAAAGCACCCTTTTGTTGAGTCCATCTTCTTTCTTAAAACACTCTCTTGTTGAGTTAACCCTTTTCAGCCTCAATCTTGGGCTTTGTACAAGACAAACAAAGTACTCTCTTGTTGAGTCAATCACCTTTCCACACTCTCTTGTTGAGTCAATGGTACAAAACATAAACACTCTCTTATTGAGTCATTCATTTTAGCCTCAATCTTGGGCTTTGTACAAGACATATATAAACTTTCTCCAGTAAAGTCAAAATCTTCATAACCCTCTCTTAAGCTCTGGATAAATATCTTCCCCAACAAAGTCAATTCCTCCCAGCCTTCTTTTAGGCTTTGAGAAATAATATCCATAAGCAGAGTCGATCTCTTTTCAGCCTCAATCTTGGGCTTTGTACAAGTCACCCATAAATATCCTCTCACTAGTAGAGTCAACATCGTTCAGCCTCAATCTTGGGCTTTATACAAGACACCAAATAAAACACTCTCTTGTTGAGTCAGTCTCATTTCAGCCTCAATCTTGGGCTTTGTACAAGACACCATATAAATCTCTCCAGCAGAGTCAAGCTTCTTTTAGCCTCAATCTTGGGCTTTGTACAAGACAAATAAAACCTCTCACCAATAGAGTCAGTTTCCCTCTTTTAGCCTCAATCTTGGGATTTGAACAAGACATACAAAATATTTCCTCGGAAAAGTCAACTTTCAGCCTCCTCTTAGGCTATGTATAATGATATCCCCCAAAGAGTCAATTCTCTTTTTAGCCTCAATCTTGGGCTTTGTACAAGACAGATAAACACTATCTTGTTGAGTCAATTTTTTCCAGCCTCCTCTTAGGCTTTGTATAAGGACTTCCCTAGTGGAGTCAATCAATCTCTTAGCTTCAACCTTGGGCTTTGATCAAGGCACACGAAAATCAACATCCCCTCAGAGGAAATCTAAAACTCTCTGTAGGAAGACATTTCTCTGTGTTGCGGCCGACAAAAATATTCGAGTCGCCATCATATTTTTTTAAGGAAAATAAATGATAAACCTAAAATCCTAAGGGTAGAGATTCCTAAGGTTCGAGAGTCGGTTAAGTGAGGGGAAGGTGTTAGGCACCCCTCACTTCCATTGTACTCAATGGAATCCTCATTAGATTTTAGGGTATGTTTGTTTGTTGTCTTTTTCTTTATTTACAAAAGAATCCTAAGTTTTTTATTATTATACTCGCTAGGGTTTACAACCCTATGCCTACGTACCTTCAATTTTGAAGGATCAGAGTAACCGTAGTTCACCTCCCCTATTCCTACCCCCTAATCCTATTCCTAACCCTAATCCCAAACTCAATCCACTACTTATACTCTTGGATAAAGATTTATATCCCCAAATCTATTGTTTATACTCCTAGATAAGGAGTTCTATCCCTTAATCTATTATTTATACTCCTAAATAAGGAGTTCTATCCCTCAATCTATCATTTATACTCCTAGACGAGGAGTTCTATCCCTTAAATCCCTATCCAATATTTATACTCTCGGAGGAAGAGTTTGATCCCTAAATCTATTGTTTATACTCCTAGATAAGGAGTTTTATCTCTTAATCTTTTATTTATACTCCTAGATATGGAGTTCTATCCCTTAATCTATCATTTATACTCCTAGACGAGGAGTTCTATCCCTTAAATCCTTATCCAATATTTATACTCTCGGAGGAAGAGTTTTATCCCTAAATCCTTATCCCTTGGCCTATATTTATACTCTTGGAACCTAAGAGTTTTATCCCTAAATCCCATCCCTTATTTATACTCTCGGACGAAGAGTTTTATCCCAAGTTTTAATTCCTTAAAAAAACCTTTTATATCCCTTAAGTCCTTAATAATATCCCTTAAATCCCTTAAATCCTCTAAACCCCTTTAAATTTATTTAACCAAATAAATTAATTATAATATAAAAAATATACAAAGAAAAACCAAACTTAAAATCCCCTTTATTTATTCAGAAAAGTGAAGCAAACATAAAGCTTATAAGAACACCATATTTTATCCCTTTGATTTTCCCTAAAATATCCCCATTTAATTGTAAAAGTTATCCCTTTTAAAAAAATATATAAATCCACAACCCTTATCCCTATTTTTATTATGGAAAATAATCCCTTTAAATGTATTAAAAAAATTAATTATAAAAATCCCAAAAAACCTTAAGTTTTATCCCAAAAAGTTAATCTAAAATTAATAAAAATCCCTAAATTGTTTTTGTATATTCCCTATTCCCTACTAAACATAATTATTATTATTATTTACATTAATCCCCTGCTAAAAATACAATAAATCCACAAACATAATATTTTAATAATATAATTTTCAATCCAAAAAATGTTTTCCAAAAAAAAAATCTAAAATTAAATGGAATTTAATTTAAACAAGAAAAAATCTCTATTTTTAAAAACCGATTTTATAACAAAAATATTTGTTAATTCTAAGATCCCAAAACAATTCCAAAAAACCTACCAATAATTAAAATCCTTAATTATTTTTTTACCCAAATAAACCCTAAATAAATTTCTTATTCCTAATTATCCCGCTTATAAAGTTTTTATCCCTATTTTAAAAAAAACAAATTATTTTAAAAAAGAAACCAAAATTTAAAACCCCAAACCCTATATAAAAAACCCAAAATAAAACCCTAAAATCCCTAAATTAGTCCCCTAATAATAACCCTAAATCTTATTTTATAAACCCAAATTAAATAATTAAACCCTAATTCATAATTAAATTAAGAAATTAACTTAATTACTTAGTTGAACCCAGGGGGGTGCATTTTATTACGTAAAGCAATTGGGCCAGTTCTTGGGGGTGCCGGTAGTATTAGGGCGCAAGGCCCAAATACCCAAGACACAAGTCTGAGAGGAAGTCTATGGTGGAGAGAGTCTGACTTTGACTCTCTCCTGGCCGTTGGATGAAGATCGTATGGATCACCTTGAAACTAATACCATTCGTTGATTATAAAGTATGCCAAACTGACGACTATGATTAAGAGTCAACGCTGACTCATGGTAAGCGTACACGCACTGGATGTTGGGTTGACTGGAAACTCACCCAATTTGAAGGGGCCAAAGGACGCCACTTGGCGTGGATCGGAGGCCACACAGAGGGGGTATAAGACCCCGTTCCTCTTCAACCCACCCTCAGTTCTCATTTTCTTTCTCTCTCTTCACTCGTTCTCTCTCTCTCTACTCAAACGCTCTCACCTCTCTCTTCTTTCTTTCCCGCCGGTGAACCTTCCGGCCACCGTGTACAACCCCATAAACCACCGTCCTTCCCAGATTCCGGTTGATATTCAACCGAAAATTCAATCCTCATGAAACCTAACCCAATTTCCCCAGAGAATTCCTAGTTCTTCAGGGTTTGCAACAAACCCTAAGAACCCTAACCCCCAAAATGAGGAACCCTAAGCCTTACCCAAGAACCCTAATCCTTACCCAAGAACTCTAGGGTTCCTCGCATGAACCCTAACCCTTACCCAAGAACCCTAACCCTTTTTAAGAGCCCTAACCCTAAACAAACCCAGAAATTCCCCAAATCGTAACAAACAACAACAAAAACCTAACAACTATAGTTCAATAATCAGAACGAAAAAAAAGCTAAGTGCTTTGTGTTTACCTCCCATGCCGTGTCCAATATTAATCTGCTATCCTTTCCTCTTCTTTGCCTTATTTTCTGATTACTAATCCCTCTCCTTCTTGTTTGCAGGTGGCAATTTATGGAGGTTAAGCTCGAAGGCCTTAAGGTTTCAATGCGACACCTTAAGGATTTCTGGAAAAAGGAGCTTTGGTGTAGGGTTTGGAGGTTGCGGCTGCATATTTGACTTAGGGTTTTTCCTCCCATTTTCTGAAATTATTTTTAGCTTATATAATGATTAGAATTAGGTTTTAGCATTGACTAGATTAGATTCTGATTTAGGAAGTTTTAGGTCAGATTGGGATATGATGTAATTTTTACTTTGATTTCCAATTAATTTGATTGTAAATTAGAATTAGAGTTTGATTGATACAGATTGTAATTTTTGGATCTGATTTGATTTCATTATGTAATTTGATTGAAAAAATAATAATGGAATTGATCTGGTTTTGATTCACTTCCAAAATTGTGCGCATGATCTAGGGCTAGATGGGGAAGAAGATGACTTCTTGGTCAACTATTTTGACCGTGAATAAAAATAAATAATAAATAAATAATAATTAATAATAAAAACTAATATAGCCACAACCATAACAAAATAAATAACAATCATAAATGTTAATAACCACCACCATGTTAATAAGACAAACAGCCATTAATAACCATATTAATAATAAATAATAATTAATAATATAACAAAAACCATATAAATAAACATAAAATAAATAATACTTATAAATAATATATTTTTAACCCTATTGGTAAATGAAAATAAAATAATAGTAATCGTAAAAATAATAATATAACAACCATAATATTAATAGACCAGTCCTTTTCCAAATTAACTCTAAATGTTACTAAACCTTAATTTATGATAAAAAAACCCTTAACTAAAAACAAAGCAAATAATTATTTAATTACAAAAACTTTAAAAAATGAACCAATAAAAATATATTTTTCATATTAACTCTAAAATAAAACCTAACAAGTTATTAAAAATTAAACAAGTCCCTTAAAAAAAACCCCTCAAACCAATTCCAAAATGGGCCTAAAAGTGCTGGCAATCTCAAGAGCCCACTGACATCTAAATGACACCCCCTGGTAGCACAAAAAATCCCTAAAAGGTGAAAAATCATTGGTCAAAATTTAGGGTACTACAGCTGCCCCTATTTAACCGTCTTCGAATCAGAAGGATGATGTCGACGAGCCTTCCTCTTTCTGGAGGGGGGACGATTAAATACAAGAAGGACCCAAATTTTGACCTCAGAGTCTAATAGGTGCTTCGCTGACTATCCTGAGATCCCTGGTAATAAACCCTTGACGAAATACCCGATTGAACCCCTTGATAAATACCTTTTCGAGGAACCCCTTTTGATAAAACCTATTGACGCAACCGTGACACCCCTAGATAGAATCCTTTGATGACAAACCCAATAAACCCTCCTTTTTTGACAAAATCCCGATAGAACCCTTCTTCTGAATTCTAAAAAAACCTTTTGGATGAAAAATCCCTAGATAGAAATTTCTGTAGAACCCCTGATAAATCCCTTGATGAAATCCCTTTTGATTGAACCCTTTTGGTAATCCCTTAGCAAGACCTATTTTGATAGGTTCCTTGGTAAAACTCCTTTTGAAAAATCCTTAGTAAAACCCCTTTAATAAACCTGGATCAAACCCCTTTGATAAAATATCCTGGTGAAATCCTTTTAATAAATCCCTTGTGTTAAAATATGGTAAAACCTTTTGATGGAACCCCTTGATGAGATTTTGGAAAAAACCCTTTTGACGAAATCCCTTGATAGAAAACCCCTTTGACGAGATTCAGTGAAACCTTTTAATAAAACCATTTGATAAAACCCTGATGAAACCCCACGATACGACATTGGTGAAACCCTTTAATAACATTCTGGTAGAACCCCTTTTTGTAAATCCTTGTGTAAAATTTTCCGATGTAAACCCTTTGATAGAACCCCTTTGATAAAATCCCTTGGAGGGAAACCCTTAAATACAAATCTGGTTGAACCCCTGATAAAACTCCTTGACAAAACCCCTAGATGTATCCTTTATGTGAAACCCTGAGATGAATCTTTTTAAATGAAACCTTGGTGGGATCCCTTTGATAAATCTCTGGTAAAACCCCTAATAGAACCCTTAAAAAAACCCTTAGTGTAACCCTTAATGAAAATCCTTAGATACTTGATGAAAACTATCCCTTATGAAGGCCATGCGGCTAAGTTAGGGATGTGAGAGATGAAGACCTACTCACTGCTGGATGATAATCCTATAAAATCCTTTATCAAAGCAATGCTTCAATGATAAGGTTGGGGATTAAACTCCTATGAGTAATTATGAACCCTATGTATGTATGCATGAGTGCATGTATGTATGTTCACGTATGTATGTGATGTTATGTTATATATACGCCTGATTATGTGCTAGAGCGTAGCGACATGATTAATGTATGACAATGATTTGAATATCTCCATATGTGCCCTAGTATTTGAACCTTGAGAATATGCCCCATATTACATGGAAGAGTGTCTTGAGAACAAACTTGGATCCCTCCGTACTGAAGTATGACTTTGGTATGAACTGTCCCCCAATATTTGAATCTTGAAAAGTGTGTCCCATTGTTTGAATCCTTGAAATGTATGCCCCTGACTAGATTGACCCTTGGAGTGACCGGTTTCACCATGTCGTTAAGGTGTCTGCCCCAGTATGGAATTTTTGAATGGTCTTCCTTTTGTCATGTAGGTATTTTCTGAAGAGGAACTTAGACCTCATCATAATGTGATATGACTTTTATATGAAATGCCCCAGTGTTTTGAACTTAAGAATATGACCCTGATCAGTAAGACCTTTAGATGACGTGCCCCTACGATCACTAAGATTTTCCCATGATTGGCATGATTCCTTATATGATGTGCTTCTGGGATCATAAGGATTGTCCCCTTAATTAGAAGGATCCTTAGGTGGCTTGCCTCTGGTCAGGAATGCCTTGAAGTGGTGTGCCCCTGATCAGACCATTGCTGATATTTTCCTGATGCTAAACATTTATTTGCGAGTAAAATTATCCCCTTCGAAAAGTAATTCTAACTAAATGCTCATGCAAGTTTTGAAATCGAGAAATTTTTTTTACGGCGTATACAGATGATATTTGTCCATGAGGTTGGCACAAATGAAGGTGTGAGAATATAGTTAGCGATGTTCCAACAAACATTCGGATTCGGAGTCAGTTTAACAACGACTTTGCCGAGTATGCTTTTATAGTGCCCCTAGCTTCAATTAGGACTTTTACATGTTGTAACGTGGCCTGGTTCACGGTTAAAAAACAAAGGATACAAGGCTCAAAATTTGAAATTTACCCCACCCCATTCTCCTTGATGTTCTCCATTCCTAAATCTAATTAACCCAACAGATGCGTTCATCCTGCAAGAAAACCTTTTTCGTCACGGTGATTAAAAGGTATACTGGTTTAAGCACTCGATGAGATTTTTTTGAGGTGCAGTCACTCACTCCTGTTTATAAGATTGTTCCTTATTTTCCCTTTTCTTTGCTTTTAATCCCTTATTTCTGCATGGACCAATTCTTTTGAGTTTGTGGTCCATCGGGATACCCTAATTTTTGCCTAAGTCAGCGTCCACTGTTTTTTCAGTTTTTTCCTTTTCTTCTTGACTTAGCGGGCTTTTCCTTTTTTTTTTGGAAAATTTATTGAGTGATTTGCTTTTGACTTAGAAAGGGTGTGACTGCCATATTAGATATTATGAGCTATTATCCCTTTTTGCTTCCTCAATGTTGAATGGTGTGAGGAAGAAGATGTGCTTTAAACCTTTATGCTTGTGATTAGGTGTGTTGATTCCCTTGCATTAGGACGCAATGTTAAATTAATTGAAATCTACCCTGCCCTTGGTTAAGATTAAGGTTTTTTTTTTTAAAATAGAAAGAACAACAACTTCTGGCTCAAGGGGGTTGACTACGGTTTAACTCCTTATTCCTCCAGTGTTTGTGAAGTGAAACAATGCCTTACATCGTCAGCTAGGTCATACCATTAAAGCATACATCAGCAAATTCGTTTGTTTATCTACATCCTTCTCCTCCTAAGTTTGTTAATAGGTGAGAAGTGAAAAGAAAAGGCGTGATTTATTTTATTTTTGTGGCATAAGAAAGAGTGAAACGAATGGATGAATTCCAAAATCATGCATGCTCATCTTATTAAAATTATTTCCCAAAAAGTACATCTTTTAATTACAAACACCACTTAGCAAAAAGGAAAAAACAACTGGGAATGATAAAGGCCTAGTGATCCTAGAAGCGAGCTTCCTTGTTGATCCACCAGTCTTGAGATATTGGTGTAGGATCTAGTTCCAAACTTCCTTTGTTGTATGGGCATCATCCAAGGTTATTGCATTTGAGGCTCTAAGCACTCCTCGAGCAGACATGGTGAAGGGTTACCTTCTTTCCTTAATGATACTTGCCCTTCTTGATTTCCTCCATAGCTTCTTGAGGTATCCTTCAAGTTCGTTCATGAGTATCAGGAAACCTCTTAGCTCTTGGTAGTTGGACAAGGGGAAAGCGGAAAGGATATGCAAATGCATGTGTATGTATGCAAATGCATGGGGTATGCAAAATAATTTTAAAAATTTATTTGGGGGGAATTCCAAAATTCATTGTAGTTAGAGATGAATACATTCAAAGGATGAAACCCATACACATAGAATAAAAATTACTTTATAAAATTCCAATCCTTTAGCCAATTACCAATCCAAAGTGACTTCCAAACTTATAAAAATAATTCCTTGGGAATAACCCATAATAATCCAAAATGAAAACTCCTGAACCTAAGAAGGCATAAACTAAATAGATGCCCCCAATGCCTTATTCAAAAGAGATTTAAACTCCTCCAAGTATCATTTCTTAAGCCCTTGCACTTCCCTATCCTCCTTGTAGTGAGATGATGTCCCTTCAACAGGTAAGCTGAGTTTTTTTAGGCTTGACCCTTTTTCTTTTTTTCTTTTTTTTTTTCTTTTTTTTTTGTTTTCTTTCCTTTTTTTTTTTTTGCCCCCATGCCCCTTGTAAGTTTTTTTTCTCCTTGTAAATCCAAGTATAGCGTAAGAGCTAGTTGAAAATCCTTGAAGAGGAAGTCACATAGAGAAGGATCATAAAGTTGTGCAAAGGTAATTATGGCCTCTACCTTCAAAGGGATCTCTAAGAGATCGAGGATCCTTCCATACTTGTGTATAAACATCCTTTGAGCAGATTAAGTCTTGAAGGTCTTTGAGACTTTGTAAATCAGCACTTAGCACTCTGATGCGTAGGGTAGCCCTTTTTTGTTTGAATCCATCTTTCCAATGTTCCTATAACACATCTTGAAATTCCCCGCAAAAATGCATATATGCAAAAAATGTTTTTTAAATGCATGATGACATGGACATTTAGTTTTAGTGTTTTATTTGGTTAGGGTAAGGGTGAAATGCAAGCATGACCCTAACTAGGTAGGTTCCCTACGATGTTAGATCTAAGTCTTATCTACCAAATCCCCTCACATGTAGGATATATAGTTTTGGGCAGCATAACGGCCCTAGAATTTACAGACTATACCCTTGTTTTACCATGAGAAGGATCAAGCCTTCCTACGGTAAACCTTCGGGATAAGTTACATCTAGGAAGATCCTAGTAACGACCCTTGAGGGTTGAATACTTAGGATCACCATGGGTTGATTGGGTTTTCTAAAGGTCCTCAGAATCTTCAACCACATCCAAATCATCAGCTATGTTAAGTGCTAGCCTTATCAGGAAGATAATTTTGGAGGATCTATCTGAATGTGGCATCAATGCATAGTCGGGATGTTACATCCCTTCCATTAACATTTTCGTTCCACGTCCTAATATTAAGGTATACTCCAAGCTTGGGTTTTAGCTTCACACATCATCATATCCCAGACCAATGCAAAAATGACAATATAATAAATATAAAAATAACAAATATAAAAATAACAAATATAATAAAACAAATTAAGCCATATAATAAATCATGAGAAAAATAAACAACAAAGGAAAAACAATAAACACCCAAGACAAACAAACAAAACCCTAAAACCTAAGGTTAGGATGGACTCTCTTTAGGTTACCCTATCCCCAGCACAGTCGCCAGCTGTCGCGGCCGACAAAAATATTCGAGTCGCCATCATATTTTTTTAAGGAAAATAAATGATAAACCTAAAATCCTAAGGGTAGAGGTTCCTAAGGTTCGGGAGTCGATTAAGTGAGGGGAAGGTGTTAGGCACCCCTCACTTCCATTGTACTCAATGGGATCCTCCTTAGATTTTAAGGTATGTTTGTTTGTTGTCTTTTTCTTTATTTACAAAAGAATCCTAAGTTTTTTATTATTATACTCGCTAGGGTTTACAACCCTATGCCTACGTACCTTCAATTTTGAAGGATCAGAGTAACCGTAGTTCACCTCCCCTATTCCTACCCCCTAATCATATTCCTAACCTTAATCCCAAACTCAATCCACTATTTATACTCTTGGATAAAGATTTCTATCCCCAAATCTATTGTTTATACTCCTAGATAAGGAGTTCTATCCCTTAATCTATTATTTATACTCCTAAATAAGGAGTTTTATCCCTCAATCTATTATTTATACTCCTAGACGAGGAGTTCTATCCCTTAAATCCCTATCCAATATTTATACTCTCGGAGGAAGAGTTTTATCCCTAAATCTATTGTTTATACTCCTAGATAAGGAGTTCTATCTCTTAATCTTTTATTTATACTCCTAGATAAGGAGTTCTATCCCTTAATCTATCATTTATACTCCTAGACGAGGAGTTCTATCCCTTAAATCCCTATCCAATATTTATACTCTCGGAGGAAGAGTTTTATCCCTAAATCCTTATCCCTTGGCCTATATTTATACTCTTGGAACCTAAGAGTTTTATCCCTAAATCTCATCCCTTATTTATACTCTCGGACGAAGAGTTTTATCCCAAGTTTTAATTCCTTAAGAAAACCTTTTATATCCCTTAAGTCCTTAATAATATCCCTTAAATCCCTTAAATCCTCTAAACCCCTTTAAATTTATTTAACCAAATAAATTAATTATAATATCAAAAATATACAAAGAAAAACCAAACTTAAAATCCCCTTTATTTATTCAGAAAAGTGAAGCAAACATAAAGTTTATAAGAACACCATATTTTATCCCTTTGATTTTCTCTAAAATATCCCCATTTATTTGTAAAAGTTATCCCTTTTAAAAAAATATATAAATCCACAACCCTTATCCCTATTTTTATTATGGAAAATAATCCCTTTAAATGTATTAAAAAAATTAATTATAAAAATCCCAAAAAACCTTAAGTTTTATCCCAAAAAGTTAATCTAAAATTAATAAAAACCCCTAATTTGTTTTTGTATATTCCCTATTCCATACTAAACATAATTATTATTATTATTTACATTAATCCCTTGCTAAAAATACAATAAATCCACAAACATAATATTTTAAAAATATAATTTTCAATCCAAAAAATGATTTCCAAAAAAAAAATCCAAAATTAAATAGAATTTAATTTAAACAAGAAAAAATCTCTATTTTTAAAAACCCATTTTATAACAAAAATATTTGTTAATTCTAAGATCCCAAAACAATTCCAAAAAACCCAACCAATAATTAAAATCCTTAATTATTTTTTTCCCTAATAAACCCTAAATAAAATTCTTATTCCTAATTATCCCGCTTATAAAGTTTTTATCCCTATTTTAAAAAAACAAATTATTTTAAAAATGAAACCAAAATTTAAAACCCCCAACCCTATATAAAAACCCAAAATAAAACCCTAAAATCCCTAAATTATTCCCCAAATAATAACCATAAATCTTATTTTATAAACCCAAATTAAATAATTAAACCCTAATTCATAATTAAATTAAGAAATTAACTTAATTACTTAGTTTAACCCAGGGGGTGCATTTTATTACGTAAAGCAATTGGGCCAGTTCTTGGGGGTGCCAGTAGTATTAGGGCGCAAGGCCCTAATACCCAAGACCCAAGTCTGAGAGGAGGTCCATGGTGGAGAGAGTCTGACTTTGACTCTCTCCTGGCCGTTGGATGAAGATCGTATGGATCACCTTGAAACTAATACCATTCGTTGATCATAAAGTAGGCCAAACTGACGATTATGATTAAGAGTCAACGCTGACTCATGGTAAGCGTACACGCACTGGATGTTGGGTTGACTGGAAAGTCACCCAATCTGAAGGGGCCAAAGGACACCACTTGGCGTGGATCGGAGGCCACACAGAGGGGGTATAAGACCCCGTTGCTCTTCAACCCACCCTCAGTTCTCATTTTCTTTCTCTCTCTTCGCTCGTTCTCTCTCTCTGTCTCTCTCTCTCTCTCTCTCTCTACTCAAACGCTCTCACCTCTCTCTTCTTTCTTCCCCGCCGGTGAGCCTTTCGGCCACCGTGTACAACCCTATAAACCACCGTCCTTCCCAGATTTCGGTTGATATTCAACCGTAAAATTCAAACCTCATGAACCCTAACCCAATTTCCCCAAAAAATTCCTAGTTCTTCAGGGTTTGCAACGAACCCTAAGAACCCTAACCCCTAAAATGAGGAACCCTAACCCTTACCCAAGAACCCTAACCCTAGGTGATGAACCCTAGGGTTCCTTGCATGAACCCTAACCCTTACCCAAGAACCCTAACCCACTTTAAGAGCCCTAACCCTAAACAAACCCAGAAATTCCCCAAATCGTAACAAACAACAATAAAAACCTAACAACTATAGTTCAATAATCAGAACGAAAAAAAAGCTAAGTGTTTTGTGTTTACCTCCCATGCCGTGTCCAATATTAAGCTGCTATCCTTTCCTCTTCTTTGCCTTATTTTCTGATTACTAATCCCTCTCCTTCTTGTTTGCAGGTGGCGATTTATGGAGGTTAAGCTCGAAGGCCTTAAGGTTTCAATGCGACACCTTAAGGATTTCTGGAAAAAGGAGCTTTGGTGTAAGGTTTGGAGGTTGCGGCTGCAGATTTGACTTAGGGTTTTTTCCTCCCATTTTCTGAAATTATTTTTAGCTTATATAATGATTAGAATTAGGTTTTAGCATTGACTAGATTAGATTCTGATTTAGGAAGTTTTAGGTCAGATTGGGATATGATGTAATTTTTACTTTGATTTCCAATTAATTTGATTGTAAATTAGAATTAGAGTTTGATTGATACAGATTGTAATTTTTGGATCTGATCTGATTTCATTATGTAATTTGATTGAAAAAATAATAATGGAATTGATCTGGTTTTGATTCACTTCCAAAATTGTGCGCATGATCTAGGGCTAGATGGGGAAGAAGATGACTTCTTGGTCAACTATTTTGACCGTGAATAAAAATAAATAATAAATAAATAATAATTAATAATAAAAACTAATATAGCCACAACCATAATAAAATAAATAACAATCGTAAATGTTAATAACCACCACCATGTTAATAAGACAAACAGCCATTAATAACCATATTAATAATAAATAATAATTAATAATATAACAAAAACCATATAAATAAACATAAAATAAATAATACTTATAAATAATATATTTTTAACCCTATTGGTAAATGAAAATAAAATAATAGTAATCATAAAAATAATAATATAACAACCATAATATTAATAGACCAGTCCCTTTCCAAATTAACTCTAAATGTTACTAAACCTTAATTAATGATAAAAAAAACCCTTAACTAAAAACAAAGCAAATAATTATTTAATTACAAAAACTTTCAAAAATGAACCAATAAAAAGATATTTTTCATATTAACTCTAAAATAAAACCTAACAAGTTATTAAAAATTAAACAAGTCCCCTAAAAAAAACCCCTCAAAACAATTCCAAAATGGGTCTAAAAGTGCTGGCAATCTCAAGAGCCCACTAACCTCTAAATGACACCCCCTGGTAGCACAAAAAATCCCTAAAAGGTGAAAAATCACTGGTCAAAATTTAGGGTACTAGACTCTGTATATCACAATATCAAAAAATAGAAAATCAAACAAACCCTAATCCCAGATAACTGCTGTAAGTGGCACACTTGTTGATTCAAATATCCAAGCTGTAGTTCATCTCTTATCCTGGTAAAAACTTCCTCTTCTATCTAATTGCTGTACGTGGTAAGCCTCTAGATTATTTACATCCATACCACTGTCCCTCTCTTAGCATGAAAGATTCCTAAGGAAAAATGACATTGCTCTACACTGAGTTATAGTTTTCTCCTTCAGGAAAAATCCCTTATAAAGGAAATTATGGCATTGTTGGATTCACATATCCCAGTTAAAGTAATTCTCCTTTATAAACAATCACCCAATAGTTGTGATAAACAGACGAGATGTCTCCCTTTAGAGATGACAAATTCTCTCTCAGTCAAACCTTTAGCTTCAATCTTGGGCTTTGAACAAGACACAAATAAACCTTTTAGCTTCAATCTTGGGCTTTGAACAAGACACCAAAACATCTCTTTCCTCCCATAGAATAGGAGGAACTACGATTGCTCTGATTTCCCTGTTTATCTTAAACGGGAATACATAGGCATAAGATTGTGAAATCTTAGCGAGCATCCCAATCAAAAACTTTAGGTCCACTACCTTCACACACCAAACAAAACTGAGGTCCAGTACCTCACCAAAATCAACAAAAACTCACCCTCTCTCTCTCAAAAACCTCCCAAAGGAGAAACTTTCCCAACCCACAACAAACAAACACCAGTAAGTAGAAAGTAGTAAGGAAAATTACTAAGAACCCGTGGATAACCACATATAGGATGGGTAATTGACAACTCCCCATTGTATAACCTGACCCCGAACTCCCCGAATCTCTTAGCGTTTGTTCAGTTAAACATTCGCGTGCAAGGTTAGTTTTAGATAGCTTCCCTTTCCCTTCCAGCTTCACGGGATAAATAAGAAATCAGAAAGTAGCACCCCACTCCTACCATTGCGGTGAGGAGAAACCCATGGCGATAAGGTGGTCGCGTCACCGACGAAAATCGTACGCTACAGTAAAATGGCGACTCTGCTGGGGAGATTTATATGGATCTGTCCTACCTTAGTCATCATTCGTCACCATTTTCCAACAGTAAAATGGCGACTCTGCTGGGGAGTTATTTGTCTGTCTAGGACTAGGATTAGAATTCCTAAGAGGTCTAGGATGATTAGTATTAGGTATTATATATATATACTGCTTTTCCTACTTGATATCCGTGTTTATTTTTCCGTTAATGGGAATGCGAGTGATGTCGCATGTGGAAAGTTTGAGAGAACCCTAAGATAGGTGATGGCATAGACGAGTGGTCTGACAGGGAGTGATTCTCGAATTAGCGATCCCGGTAGACCATCAAATCAATGGAGATACCCTTTGCGGATTCAATGTTGAACGACTTCGTCGTGAAAGCAGATTGTCCCAATATGGTATCTGTGAAACTGAGGATTTAGTAGATATTAACCATGTGGCCATTTGGTAGTGTGGTAGCTATCGGGAATAGTTGATACGCGATACTACACTCAATTGAGATTACCCTAGGATGCTACAGCTCGCTCGGGTGAACCAGCTTGCTGTTGTTATTCCTAGGGGGGTCAATGATTTTGGTAACTTTTAACCCGTTCTACAGGTACAAAAATTTACCAGAATACAACCTTTGGGGATGGGTAGAGCCATGACTCTATACTCGTGATGTTGAACCCTTGAACCCATGTTTTTTCAATGTTTTTGTGTGTTGCATTCATGCATTCATCTAAAAAAAACTCTTAAACAAAGAAAAAAAATCTTCTTTTCTCTTCTCTCTTTTTTTCAAATTAAACTAAAACAATGATTGCAAATATCAGAGAAAAATATTGCGTTATGGATTTCGGTAGAAGGAAGACGCACAAGTACACCTTCAAGGCTCCAAAACTAGAGGATTTAAGGGGGTTGGCAAGGATGATCACCAACCTTGATGCTTTCAGAGCTAAGTACGGGGGGCTGCAGTCTCTGTTAAGGGTCCATGTAGTTAAAGGAATCCTATCTACGCTGATTCAGTTCTATGATCTAGTTTATCATTGTTTCACATTCTCGGATTATCCACTAGCACCAACGCTAGAAGAGTACTCTCACCTGACTGATTTACCTATCACTGACCAAGCTCCCTTTTCTGGACTGGAAGAAATTCCAAAGGATCAAACCATTGCAAGATCAATCTATTTGGACGAGTCAGAAGTCAGGACTTATATGACCACTAAGGAAGGAATCCAAGGTTTACCGGCCAAGTTTTTGGTAGAGAAAGCCCTATACTTTGCCAGTATAGGAAACGTTACCGCTTTCAAAGATATCTTTGTCCTACTCACATACGAGTTGTTCCTTTTTCCCAACATCGATAACTTCATCAATACCAATGCCATTAAGATATTTCTTATTGGAAACCCCGTACCGACCTTGCTCGCAGATGCTTATCATTCTGTACACTTAAGGAATTTGTACAGCGAATGAATGATCACATGTTGTGTACCCCTGCTTTACAAATGGTTCACTCCCCATTTACCTAAGTCATCTGCTTTTTGGGATCATAAGAGTACTCTACGTTGGTCACAGAGAATCGTGTCTCTTACCAACTCTGACATAGATTGGTACAATTGGATCTACGACGGGATAAGGATCATCGATAAATGTGGAAACGTACCTAATGTAACCCTCATAAGAACTAAAGGAGGAATCAACTATCATCCAATTTTAGTTCGCCGTCAACTCGGATACCCGATGAAGCATATCCCGCAAAATGTTCATCTGGAAGGTCTTTTCTTCAAGGAAGGAGAAAATGACAGAGCACTAAAGAAAGAAATAGTGCATGCCTGGTAACATGTTCATAAGAAATGAAGAGAGTCTCTAAGAAGACCGGACTGTATCTCCGTGGAACCTTATCTCCACTGGGTATAAACTAGAGCCCTCAAGCTATGGATGCCTTACCCTCGTCAAGAAGTTCTTCCGTTAAAGGAATATGTCATTTATTTTATGTCTGATACGGAAAAACTCCAGGTCGCTCTCAACAAAGTTCAACGGGAAAATAGCTCTTGGAAGAACAAGTACTGAATTCTCAATGTAGAATGTACCAAATTCAGGAACTGTTAAAAAAGAATGATGCTCTGATTAAGATACTAGAGCAGCATGTTGTAGAAAATCAAGAAGACCGAAGAAATCTGCTCGCTCTTTTCACTTGGAAAAGGACTGACAACCCAACAACGGCTGAAGAGCCCCGGTCAAAGAAAAGGAAAATACCAGAACCAGCATCTGAGTTATCCTTAGAGAGGACCCAGGATCCATAAATTCAGACATTTCTTCTACAACACTTTGTAAAATACTATATTTCCCTTTCTGCAATCTTTCAAATTCAATAAAACGGGGTCTCCCCACTCTATGATATTTGCAATCTATTTGTCGAAGTTTCTTTTTTATTAAAGCAAAAACAAAAAAAAATATTAATATTAGAGCAGCATGTTGTAGAAAATCAAGAAGACCGAAGAAATCTGCTCGCTTTTTTCACTTGAAAAAGGACTGACAACCCAACAACGGCTGAAGAGCCCCGATCAAAGAAAAGGAAAATACCAGAACCAGCATCTGAGTTATCCTTAGAGAGGACTCAGGATCCATAAAATCAGACATTTCTTCTACAGCACTTTGTAAAATACTATATTTCCCTTTCTGCAATCTTTCAAATTCAATAAAACGGGATCTCCCCACTGTATGATATTTGCAATCTATTTGTCGAAGTTTCTTTTTTATTAAAGCAAAAACAAAAACAAAAAATTAATATATATCATTGCATATCATTCATCGTTCTCACATAACAGTTTCTTCTTACCTTCGAATCTCGCGTATGTGTCACGATTCTAGAGTCAAACTGTCTCATTCGTGCAATACTCGGGCCAATCGACAAAAGAAAATGGACGATCTCGAGGAAGAGAACAGAGAGATGAGAGAAGAAATCGACGCTCTGAAGGAAGATCTGAAAAAACTTCACAGTGACATGCAATCCCTGGCAGCAACTCAAAGGCAACAACAAAGGACTGTGATCTCAGAGATCACATCTACGCCCATAGTAGAGACATATGATCCTCGTTACAACATGCCTAAGGATCGCCCCTGGGGCATGGCTATCAACTTTGTCCCTGAAGGATACATCCCACCGGTCACTGAAGACCTAGAAACTGTAGCAGGAGCCGCTGGGCCTGAAGGTTACAAACTTCGGGAAATCAAAGATGGAAGAGTGATGACAGCAACACCTGAAGGTTACAAACTTCGGGGCATGGAAGCACCAAGAGTCACCGCCGTAATGAATATACCATAACCCGTGGTACACACTGTCCCGAAAGGACAAATTCCACAAGTAATTCCTAGTGGAAACAAAGACATGTACGACATGATGAATGAGTTCCAGGAGCAATTTCTGGAAATGCAGAAGGAACTGCATGCCATTCGCGGTTAGGATTTATTTGGAAAGGACGCCGCAGACCTCTGTCTGGTCCCTAACATGAAAATTCCGCACAAATTCAAGGTGCCTGACTTTGAAAAATACAAGGGCAACTCTTGCCCTCAAAGTCATTTGGTGATGTACGCTCGGAAGATATCTACTCAGACAGAAAACAAACAACTACTGATCCATTATTTCCAAGACAGTTTAACCGGTGTCACACTCAAATGGTACATGGGTTTAAACCGCACCAAGATCGTCACTTTCAGAGATCTTGGCGTTGCCTTCGTTCAGCAATATAAATACAACCTGGACATGGCACTAAACAGAGATCAACTCAGAGCAATGTCACAGAATGACAAGGAACATTTTAAGGAATATGCTCAGAGATGGCGTGATATTGCCTCCCAGATCTGTCCCCCTCTTGAGGAAAAAGAGATGACAAAGATCTTTTTGAAAACCTTGAGCTCATTCTATTACGAACGAATGGTCGCCAGTGCGCCCAGCGACTTCACTGAAATGGTGAACATGGGGGTACGCCTTGAAGAAGTAGCCCGAGAAGGACGTTTGGTCAAAAATACAGAACCATCAAGCAGTACCAAAAGATACAGTAGTGCTTTCCCAAAGAAAAATGAGCAAGATATCAGCAATATCTCTCTCGGAAAGCAAAAGCAAAGGTATCAACCAGTAGCAGCGGTAACTCCCGCTATTAACCCAACGCCGGCTCCAACTTATCAATCTCAGGTTGCTCAGAGCCAACCAAATCAACAACAGTATCAGCAAAGGACAGAACAACCTCTTTAGCAGGCATGTCCAAACCAGGTCTCCTCTCACAGTACCGGAAAATCCGCCTTTTTTGTTCAAAATAGATCAAACTTACCCTTACCATCAAGGAAGACCGGGGCACAACATAGAAAATTGTCTCAGCTTCAAATTTGATGTACAGAAGCTTTTCAGGAACGGGGTATTATCCTTTAAGGATACAAATCCAAATGTTCAGACGAACCCGTTTCCTCAACATGAGAAAACTGTAGTAAATTTGATAGAGGAAGAATTTAACCATAGTTATCAAATTCACGATGTACTCCTATTAGGAACCAATCTAGTCAGGATACATTGCGGACAGAGCGGGTACGGTCATGTACTGTCTCACAATTATCACCAGTGTGATATCTGTTCAAAGAATAATCAAGGATGTTCCATAGTGCAATCAGCTCTACAAGAACAAATGGATATGAGTTGGATCCAAGATCATCGAACCCGTGAGGTCAATATGGCCCACGCAAATCCCAACATTGTTCAGAACCACAACATTCTGGGAATGAATATCAACTTGGTGGCAATGCACTCAAGGCAAAGCCAACATTATGACCTGCCACGAAACGATTACAATTCCTGTCCGATATGCTCAATAAACAATCAGGGATGCTCTTTTGTACAAGAGGCCCTCCAGCGTCAGATGGATCTCGGATGGATCCAGGATTACCGTGATAGAAGTAGCCATCAAGTTAATATGATTCAAATCTTTGATATTCACTTGATGAATACCAGTTTGGTAGAATTACATGCTAAGCAAGTCAGGCTCGGTTTTCTGGCTTCACATGATTATCAGGACTGTAAAGTATGTCGTAAAGACGACCAAGGATGTGCACTTGTCCATAGATCACTTCAATACTTATTGGACCACTGGTGGCTTCTAATCTACTTGGATGAATCCACACAACAGATCATTATGACTGACGGGAATCCTACTAGGCATCAAAGTCAGGATGTCCGCTCGATGGAAACAAATCTAGTAAGGTTGGACTACATACAAAGTGGACGTGGCCAAGTGCCACCACACAACTATGAGCGTTGTAGAGTTTGCTCAGAAAATAACCAAGGATGCTACCTTGTACGGTCAGCTCTTCAAAATCAGTTGGACCAAAAAGAGATTCGACCATGTTCTAGTCTGGTTCGATCAACGTAATGCAAGATTATCTTCCTGATCAAAGCAAATACGTTATTATAATCTCTAATCATGAAATGGCCAAAGACGTATGCGCCATAATCCCTCTACTACATGAATCAAGAATTCCTCTTGATAATAGAAAAATTCTCAACCTCGAACCAATTAAGGCCGACTACGATGGTCAGAAAAATCAAAAGGCCCCTGTGGTTATCTATTTGTCAGGATCAATACCGTACAAATCCGATAAGGTTATCTCTTACAAGTACGACGCAACAACAATCGAAAATGGAAAGGAAATTCCATTACCCTCCGTCATAAACATTGCTGACATCAGTCGAGTGACACAGAGCGGTCGGATCTTCAAAAGAGGAGTTGGAGAACCCGTCAAGGGAAAGGAACCTCAAACAGAAGTTCCCAATCAACCAGCCGGGCAATCCAGTAATCCCGACCTTTCAAAGAACAACGATGAGATGCTGAAGCTCATCCAGAAGAGCGAGTATAACATTGTAGACAAACTGTTGCAAACTCCTTCGAGAGTTTCTGTGCTATCTCTCTAACTCAGTTCCGAAGCTCACAGAGAAGCTCTACAGAAAGTCTTAGAGCAAGCCTTTGTGGAACAAGATGTGACGATAAGACAATTTGATAGCTTCATCTCCAACATCACTTCCTGCAACAACTTAGGATTCAGTGATGAAGAACTGCCAGAAGAAGGCAAAAATCACAACATGGCGCTTAACATTACAGTCAACTGCCAAGACGATGCTTTAGCCAGCATACTGGTAGATACAGGATCAGCTCTGAATGTTATGCAAAAATCTACTCTGATGCGACTATCATTTCAAGGACCTCCGATGAGAGGCAGTGAGGTCATCGTCAAAGCCTTTGATGGATCCAGAAAAATAGTTATCGGTGAAGTCGACCTTCCCATAACTATCGGTCCTCACACTTTCCAGGTCATGGACATCCAGGCAACATACAGCTGTTTGTTAGGAAGACCTTGGATACACGAAGCGGGGGCAATCACTTCGACACTTCAACAGAAGCTGAAGTTCGTCAAAAATGACAAACTAGTCACAGTCTGCGGAGAGCAGGCCTTGATCGTGAACAACTTATCATCATTTTCCTGTGTAGAACCAGAGGAGGTCGTTGGAACTCAGTTCCAAGCACTTTCGGTGAGCAATAAGAATCAATCAGAAAAAGGAACATCGATTTCCTCATACAAAGACACTCTCGAAGTGATCAAAAGTAACGACATAAAAGGATGGGGACAACTCGTAATTCCTACTGATAACAAGACGAAGAAAGGTCTTGGTTTTTCTTCAGCCTGTACCCAAACTGTAAAGAAGAATGAAAGTTTTCATCCCATTCAGAACTTCTTCCACAGTGGAGGCTTCCTCCACCCAGTGTCTCAAGAAGTACACGCCATCAACGAGGGTGACTCCTCCGATACAGATGAAGAGTGGAAGTCCTATCTCAACGAGGATGGTTATATGTCTCAGGGAGAGGAACATACGCCATTTTGCTTTCCCACGCAGAGTTCGAGATATATACCGAGATCAGACGTCAAGATGATATACGGAGATTGTGACCCTGAGGGATGTTGTGCTCTACCCAACTCATTAGAGGAGGACACTCTGATGAAAGACAACTTTGACTATGACTATTATGACCCAATGGATGACTTTCCTATCTGGCAACCGTACCCAGAAGACTTGGGGAAAAAGAGTCAGCCTAACGATGCTTATCAGTTGAGCAATATTGAAAAGAATACCTGCGTTCCCATCAATTCATGGGATCATTACTCAGGACATTCTAAAAATATCCAGCACAACGACGAATCTGCAAAGATTGCAGGATAATAATTCATCAACTATGCTTTTCCCGAGGTCAACGTCATTGAGAAGGATGACTCCTCCCGTCCCGCAGAAGTATGGGACACCTTAGGACAACCGAGTGGCAAGTACGACTTCTTGGTCAAGTACACCGCTCCTAAAAGCTCTCGTATCAGGCTCGAAGACATCCAGCCAACTGGATGGGGAGATCCACCAGAGAATGAAAACACTATGCAAAATACAACGGAAGAGTTCGTTTATGACAACTCTGCATGGGAGGAAGACTCCAACGATCCTGCTCCGCCAGAAATCCGCGTCATTTTTGAGGACAAACCAAGAAAGAAGGTACCAGACTTTGTGATTCACCGTGGAGTTCGTCACCAATGGGTTGCTGTCGATGTCCCCAAAGTCGTCCATAAGTCTAAGTAATTGCCGTCTTTGTTTTAACCTTTCACCTTGCCCAGGTGAAACAGATGTTTTTATAGGGCTCATTTTTCTGTAAATGTCCCTCTTCGCTTCGCCCAAAGTGACAGAGTTTTGTTTTATAGGACTGTAGTTTCAAGAATCGACTAAATCATAAATAAATAAACGTCGTTCTGTAATTTCCACAGTTATTGATGTTTTCACTTTTTGCTTTTTCAGAAAATGGTAATCCTAAAACAGCCCAAAAATAAAAAACAGGCATTTTTCAGAGAATACACTGCACACACTCTTGCATTTCTCTCCATCTCTTCTAAAAATAATCATCACGTCATGCAGATTGCTTGTTTTAAACCCTTGAAACATACGATCCAATGCCTTCTCCCAACTTTGAATTCCCGTATTTCAAGCTGAAGAAGAAGAAGACGAAGAAATTCTAGAAGAGATTTCCCAATTACTCAGACAAGAGGAAAGGTCCATTAAACCTCACAAAGAGCCGTTGGAAACGGTCAACTTGGGTTCAGAAGAAGAGACGAAAGAAGTCAAGATTGGGGCACTGCTCAGTCCGACTGTCAAAGAAAACTTGATAGAACTTCTCAAAGAATTTCCCAATGTATTTGCTTGGTCCTATCAGGACATGCCAGGGTTGGATACCAACATCGTGGAACATCATCTACCGTTAAGATCTGAATGTCTGTCGGTGAAACAAAGACTGAGACGGACTCATCCAAACATGGCCATCAAAATCAAAGAGGAAGTGTAGAAATAGATCGACGCAGGTTTCCTCGCCACCTCAGAATATCCTCAATGGTTAGCCAACATAGTACCAGTTCCGAAAAAGGACAAAAAAGTAAGAATGTGTGTAGATTATAGGGATCTGAACAAAGCCAGTCCAAAGGATGACTTCCCCTTACTACACATTGACATGCTGGTAGATAGTATAGCAAAGTTCAAAGTCTTCTCCTTCATGAATGGATTCTCAGGCTATAATCAAATCAAAATGGCGCTGGAAGACATGGAGAAAACTTCATTCATCATCCCATGGGACACCTTTTGTTACAAGGTAATGTCGTTCGGTTTTAAGAACGCCGGGGCAACCTATCAAAGGGCCATGACTACTATGTTTCACGACATGATACACAAAGAAATCGAAGTGTACGTCGATGACATGATCGCCAAATCTAAAACAGAAGAAGAGCATGTGACCCACTTGTCAAAACTATTCGAGCATCTGAGAAAGTACAAACTCCGCTTGAATCCTAACAAGTGAATGTTCGGTGTCTGCTCAGGAAAACTGCTAGGGTTCATCGTCATCCAGAAAGGAATTGAGGTTGATCCTGACAAAGTCAAAGCCATTCAAGAAATGGCTTCTCCAAAGACTGAGAAACAAGTCAGAGGATTCCTGGGACGTTTGAATTACATTTCCAGATTTATATTCCTCATGACCGCGACATACGCGCCAATCTTCATATTACTAAAAAAGAATCAGGACTGCGTATGGACAGAAAACTGCCAAATAGCCTTTGACAGTATCAAGGAATATCTGTTGAATCCACCTATCCTGTCACCTCCAGTAGAGGGAAGACCACTAATCATATACCTAACAGTCTTGGAAGACTCAATGGGTTGTGTACTTGGCCAACAAGACGAAACAAAAAGAAAAGAGTCTGCCATTTACTACCTAAGCAAGAAGTTTACCGACTGTGAAACTCGGTATACTATGCTTGAGAAAACTTTCTGTGCTCTGGCTTGGGCAGCCAAACGTCTTCACCAGTACATGATTTGTCACACTACTTGGTTAATCTCTGAAATGGATCCAACAAGTATGTCTTTGAAAAAACTGCTCTCACGGGAAGGATTGCCGGATGGCAGATGTTGTTATCAGAATACGACATTGAGTACCATGCTCAAAAATCTGTCAAAGGGAGTATTTTAGCCAATCATTTGGCTCATCAACCGATTGACGATCAAGCATCAGTCGGATTTTACTTCCCAGACAAAGATGTCATGTACTTGAAAATGAAAGATTGCGATGAACCGCTACCCAGTGAAGGGCCATAACTAGGTTCCCAATGGGGACTAATCTTTGACGGAGCTATCAATAATTATGGAAACGGAATTGGGGCAATCATCATAACACCTCAGGGTACCCATATTCCTTTCACTGCCAGATTGACATTCAAGTGTACAAGCAACGAGGCCGAATACGAAGCTTGTATCATGGGTCTCGAAGAAGCAATGGACTTAATGATAAAGAACTT
Organism: Lathyrus tuberosus; assembly: GCA_022829125.1. Lineage (NCBI taxonomy): Eukaryota > Viridiplantae > Streptophyta > Magnoliopsida > Fabales > Fabaceae > Lathyrus > Lathyrus tuberosus. The sequence goes on along the minus strand of JALAZF010000757.1, from coordinate 197,855 downwards.
GGATGTGTATGGAGACTCAGCTTTGGTTACCAGTCCGATCAAAGGAGATTGGAACACATACCAATCAGGACTGATTTCTTACAAAGACTACGCGAGAAGGTTGTTATCATTCTTCAACAGAATCGAGTTTCATCATATCCCTCGTGAAGAGAATCACATGGCTGATGCACTAGCCACTCTCTCTTCCATGATTAGTGTAGGTCAATGGAACGACGTACCTAAGATCAACATAATACGCCTAGAACGAGCCGCTTACATTTTCGCTATCGAAGCAGTCATAGACGACAAACCTTGGTATCATGATATCAAATGCTTCCTTCAAAAACAACAGTACCCGCCTAGGGGATCCAGAAAAGACAAGAAGACTCTCAGAAGACTGTCTGGCAACTTCTTCCTGAGCGGTGATACACTCTATAAGAGAAACTTTGACATGGTCTTGCTCCGATGCGTAAACAAACCAGAAGCAAACATGCTGATGAAAGAAATTCATGAAGGAACCTTGGGCACTCATGCCAACGGACACACAATGGCGAGAAAAATTCTGAGAGCAAGATATTATTGGCTGACAATGGAATCCGATTGCTACAAGTATATGAGGAAGTGTCATAAGTGTCAGATATACTTAGATAAAATCCATGTACCGCCAACACATCTCAAAGTTCTTTCTTCTCCATGGCCTTTTTCTATATGGGGAATCGACATGATTGGCATAATCGAGCCCAAAGCTTCGAATGGACATCGGTTCATCCTGGTAGCCATTGACTACTTCACCAAGTGGGTCGAAGCAGTGTCATACACCAATGTAACCCGACAAGTCGTGGTCTGATTTATCAAGAACAATCTCATCTGCCGTTATGGTGTTCCAAGCCAGATCATTACTGATAATGGATCTAACTTGAACAACAAGATGATGAAAGAGTTGTGTGCTTAGTTCGAGATCGAACACCATAACTCATCTCCCTACCGACCTAAGATGAACGGAGCGGTAGAAGCGACTAACAAAAACATCAAGAAGATTGTTTAAAAGATGGTTGTAACCTACAAAGACTGGCACAAGATGCTACCCTTTGCTCTTCACGGTTATCGCACATCTGTCCGCACTTCAACAGGGGCAACCCCTTTCTCTCTAGTATATGGCATGGAGGCAGTGCTTCCCATAGAAGTATAGATCCCATCAATCCGGGTATTGATGGAAGCTAAGCTAACAGAAGCTGAATGGTGTCAAAGTCGACACGATGAGCTAAATCTGATCGAGGAAAAGCGAATAACGGCTCTGTGTCATGGTCAGTTATATCAGCAAAGAATGAAGAAGGCGTTTGACAAAAAGGTTTGACCCCGTGTCTTCAGAAAATGGGACCTTGTGCTCAAGAAGATACAATCATTTATCACTGATTCCCGGGGCAAATGGACTCCGAATTATGATGGCCCCTATGTGGTCATGAAAGCATTCTCAGGCGGTGCCTTGAGACTCACAACCATGGACGAAGAAGAGTTTTCCTACCCCACGAATGTTGATGTAGTCAAGAAATACTTCGCCTAAATAAAAAAAATGTCTCGGTGGATTGAAAACCCGAAAGGGCGGTCCAGGCAAAAATTAGAGACATAAGCAAAAAAAATCATCCCGATGGGTTGGAAATCTCAAACTACAACCCAGGCAAAAGTTAGGGATTAATGGCAAGTAACTACGTCTGACGAGGTTAAATCCCCAACAGTAATGCCATCCATCAGGAAAATTCCAGTCAAGGTCATCTTCGACAAAAGCTCAGGATGTCTGGAATTCAAAGTTGGTAGAAGGATAACGGTCGTTATGTTTCAATGTATTCCTTTTCCCTTAAATTACCATTTTCTAACTTTGTAAATACTCTATGGTATCACGCGCTTAGCTGATTTCCATCCTATCAATAAAATTTGAGCCCTGATGCTTTTGTTTGCAATTCTCATTTGTTTTAGCTTTACAGAATGACATTTTTAACATGATCAACGATTCTTGAAATAAAACAAAAATGAATTTAATTGTCAAAAATTTTTATGCTTATAAAATAAAGATGGCAATTCTTTTGACTGTTGAACATCGAAAAAACATCGATCGCTTCTCCGAAGGTGGTTGAACCTCGAAGTGCAGAATCAAAGTACTCCTTCTAAACCAGTACGCCTGAATGAAGGATCAACTGTATCAGATGTGATTTTCCCATCTGATATCCCCAGCAGAGTTCTTACCTCCAAAGATCGATTGAACAATTCTTTCTCCCCACGGGGACCGTCTCTCCTAAGCAAGGCAGGATTGTTATCTTGGAACATTGATACTTTTTGTCCCCCACAGTGGCCGAGTATCCAGTCGTGTTCATCTATTAGTCTGTATGCCGCGTCAGTTTTTTTAGCATAAACATACATACATCATGCATGATTGGTTCGCATTCATAATCATATTGCATCACTATCACTCTAGTCGGTCTTGTTCCCAAGTGATAAAAGTCCTCTCAATCGAGTTGTCAGTCCTTTCCTCGTTAGGAAATGCAGCGTCTGAGCAATTTCTCCCCAGTTTATTTATGGATTGGAGCCGGTCCTCGACCACTTTGATAACTTGAACCTCTGAAAGATAAGAAAACATTCAACAAACGTCACTCTTCACCCTTGAAGATGATGTTCTCGCTTTCCCGGATTAAGGAAAATCCCCAGATGAAGCCTTTTAACCGAAGACTCTCGGCAATACAACAGGTTCTCTCTGAAAATTTGCTATCAAATAAGGTCATCAGCACCTCTAAATTGGATTACATCACATGGCATTTCCCCGAAAAGATCTCGAAGAAAAGTATGATGTAGTATCCCCGAACAGAAAAGTAGTCTATCAAGAGACTCATTTTCCCCAGTAGAGTCAGCAAATGGCGTCTCTAATAGAGAAGTTTGCACACCTCTACAGCTCAGACGAATGGGTCCCCCCAACAAGTCTGACATCAAATTTTTCAATCGAATGGTGTCTCCCTCAGTAAACTTGGCGAGAAGTTTGAGGAAAACCGCTACACATAGCGTCCCTTGTCAAGGGGAAATTTATTTCAGAAACTGAGACCAGTTCCTTAGCTGAAGACCAGGATCGAGGGGAAGGTTATTTCAAAAACTGAGACCAGTTCCTTGGCTGAAGACCAGGATCGAGGGGAAGTTTATTACAAAAGAAACTAAGACCAGTTTCGTGGATGAAGACCAGGATCGAGGGGAAGTTTATTGACAAAAGAAACTAATACCAGTTATGTGGATGAAAACCAGGATCGAGGGGAAGTTTATTGACAAAAGACACTAAGACCAGTTTCGTGGCTGAAAACTAGGATCGAGGGGAAGTTTTACCCTTTTCTAAGCATTATTGCTTACCAAAAGAAGATGGACGGACAAACTACCATTCATAAGCACTGTCAAAATTTCGGGTATTCCGATATTTAATCCTCTTGCACCCCGAATGCCCGAATACCTTCGCCATTCACACCTTCGGGTCCAAGAAAATTAAATAGGGGCATCTGTCATACCCCAAATTTTGACCACCAAGATTTCCCATCATTGTGCAAATCATCATCACAATATGGATGTACTTTCATGCCTCATCTATCTCCTCAAAGATGATTGAGCATTCACTACAATCAAGAATTAGGGTTTTGAGCCCTCTCATAGCACTTAGACAAAGGATCAATCAAGAAATGACATGATTTTCAACTTTTCTAACCTCTCAAACACCCACAAAGGATCAAGAGGATTCCCACATCAAGAATCAGTCACAAAAGTGCAACATTCCAAGTGGATCAAGCCTCAAGATCGCCAGTGTCACCAAATTAGGGTTTTGGTCGACCAAGGCCTCCAGATGAAAAATTTCTTCTGGGCATGAGCTAATGTTTCAAAATATAACCCAAGATACTCCAGGGGACCTCATGGACCCCATCATCAAGTTAATTTAGCCTCAGGGGATGCATTCATAAAAAATCAGGAATTAGGGTTTCTTGACCTAATTCACCCCTAAGTTAATTTTTGGGACAAAGCCTGAGCCAAGACCTCAAGACATGATTTGAGGGCCTCCAATACACTACATTGATCCATTTGCAACAATGGATTGATCCAAGAAGCTTGATTCATAAGTTTCAATTTCATCTGGACCATAATTAGGTTTTTGAGGAAAAAGTCAACTGTATCTTTGACTTTTGACCAAGACATGCTCCCAAACCTTGGGACATGATTCAATACACCCTATAACACCTATGGAATCCATCCATTAGGTTTGATTTAGGTCAAGGACTTGATTTCACAAAGGATCGCACAGTTTGGATTTCATCCGATAAACTCCAAGCCTTGTCATCCATTTGGACACCTTAGAGGATAAAATCCAAGGGGAATGATCTGATCCTCAAGCCTCTCAAGTCCAAGAATCTACACATAGCCATAACAAACCTAAAAAGGCTAAAAAGTGAAAAAGACTCCAATTTTGTTTCCAAGCATTTAACGGATACATCAAGGTGGCATGGACTGACACATTCCTAACTGAATGAGTCAAGATTCAGCTCTAAATCAAAGGACCATAGGCCTGTGCCCTAACCTCAAGTCAATGGCTAGAGGAGACTTGAAATTCCATTTGATCCACATTGGCCAAAGGCCTGTACCAGCTTCCATTCACTATTGCTTGCAAAACAAACTTGTTGCACTATAAATAGAGCTCATTTGTGCTCAGTTTGAGTACACCAAAGCACTACAACTGATGTTTTCCTCAAAATCTCTTTCTTTAGGCCAAAATGCCTTCTTTTGCAAGTCATCTCTGAGTTTTTAAGTTAGAGAGCAATTCCACCACAGCTCATGATCCAAGCACATCCAATATGTCATATCTAAGCTGTCCAAACACTTACCTTTGATCTAAAACACCAAAATCAGAAAGTCAACCTCCAAAACCTCAAAATTTGACTTTTCTGCATTTTTCAAGCCATGTCTTGATTCAGTCACTTCCAAAACCAAACAAAGCCTCAAATACACTCCAAATATCATCCTCGAACTGTCCCAATTGGTTTCCCTCATCTGGAACACCATTTGAGAGAGTTGATATATTGGCCACTTTTGCCACTTTTGCAAGAAAGAGCCTATTCTTGTTCCTGAGGATTCCAGCTAGTTCTGATTATCCTAAAAGCTTATAAGGGATCAATCAAGAGTGTTCAAAGCATTGAATTACTTCTGGCACAAGGAACTTGGCAGATAGCACAAGAAGCTCCAAGAGGTAAGTGCATCACAACTTGAACTCTCTAAATCATGCATTGCTTTGAAGTCCATTGATCATGGACCTATCATGCATATCATATGTGTTGCGTTTGAACCAATTTATCATGTTATTATTGCCTGTACCATGAGATAGCATAGAACATGCAAAATTTGGCCTATTTTGAAATCACTATCGGATTTTGAAATGGAAACATTTTCTGAAAATTCCAAGGACACCATTGGATTCCTCATGAAATTCTAGGTCAGATGCACCTAAATTTTATCCCAATCCATGGAGAAATGAGAAAGTTAGAGGCTCCACGCAAATTGCCAAAACTAGGTCTTGCCTTGGGCAAGGGCCAGGCATGGTGCCTTGGCCAGGCCTAGAACTTGGCACCCCTTATGTATTAATGGGGTGGTTTTGATACACGGATGTATCACCACCCCAATGGTAGCGCGTATGTGTGTTTGGCTTGATGGTCGTGGGTTCAACACCCACCCAGACCATTTTATCATTTTACAATTTTTTTTCTTCATATTTTTATGGTTTTTGTTAATTAATTCTAAAATTAATTTCTCTCTCAATTTTAATTATTTTTTATTGGTTCTTTTTTTGAAAATTCCCAAAAATGTTAAAATATTTTATTCCATAAAAAGTTTACAAAAATATTATTTATTTCATATATTTAGTATTTTTGTAAAGAATTATGTTTTATTTGTTATTTTAACACTTAAAATATTTCTTTCTCTTGATTTTGCAAATTCAAATAATTTTCAAATCATTCTATGAATGAAACATGATTTTTCAAACATTAATCCAAGATCACAACTTGTTTTTCACACATGTTTGATAATTTTGATGATTTTAATTGAATTTTTATTCAATTAAAATACATTTTAAAATCAAATTAGGGTTTTGATTATTTTCACCCTCACAAATCTTTTTCAAAACACTCATGGGCCTCTAATAGAGTGTAAGACCCAACCCTCCTTTGTACATAAATAATTTTGGGCCCCAGTCATTGTCTAAGTCCCAATACAATTTTCAAAACGACGGTGCGATCATTGTCTTTCCATGGGCCTCTCCTTGAGTTGTAAGCCTCATCCCTTGTACAAAAATAAACTTTTAGGCCTCTAATAGAATGTAATACCCAATCCTTGTTGTACATAAAACCTAATTTGGGCCTCAGTCATCGTATAAGTCCCGATACAATTTTCAAATCAACAGTACGATCACTGTTTTTCATCTGGGCCTCTCCTTGAGTATAAGCCCCAATCTTATTTTCAAAAACAACTTTCCTTTTGATTTAGGTTCAAACCCATAGTTGTTATCAAAACTTTTTTTAACAACTAACCATACAGCTGTTACAATGGAAGCTTGCTCACCTATAAGTTTTATCAGCTTTCTTTTACATACTTGCACATATATATAATTGTTTGTGCTGGAAGCTTGCTCACCTATAAGTCCTCCTACCCTCTTTTTACATACAGTCTATATTTCATCCGTATATATATGCCTGTATATTATCTGCTTAGAGTTTTCCCCGACAATTAGGTCTAGAATTAGATAAAGCCAGTGGTCACTCTTTTAACAATCAAAACTAGTTCCCCATAGGAATTCCAGATATAGTCTTGCCTTCTCTTGGGCTTATACAATATGGAACAAAGAGAAAGGCATTATTCCCGCTGAAACTTTTCTCAGAATGTCACTATTAGAAATTGTCAAAGAAGTTAATTTCCCCAGAGAGGATTAATTCCCGGTGAAACCTCTCATGAATTTCTTCAAACCCTAGAACTGTTCACTAAAGAAAAGATTATTCCCGGTGAAACTTTTCTTGAACTCTTCTTAGGTTTGGACCCACAGGCTTCCTAAAGGCATCCCCGCCTCCTCTTGGGCTTAGTACAAGGACCCTTTGGCTTCTTAAAAGTTCTCATGCCTTCTCTTGGGCTTAATACAAGGACCCTGAAGACCTCTTAAAGGTATAGGACAGAACCTAGTCATCTTTTGTTAGAGCAGCTTTCTAAAGAGTCAAAACCTTGGATAATTTAGGGTTGATTCTCATCCCTTAAAACACCAGCCTCCTCTTGGGCATCATACAAAGATAAACTCTTCCATACCAGTAGACTTGGACAGTCTAATCCCCTCTTGGATCTCAAAGACATTCTCAAGTTCCCTACAAATATGAGAGAAACCCTGGTCATTTGATCAATCTCCAGTAGATTTAAAACCTCTATAGGTTTTCAAAACTCTATCTTTATCCTAAATCTCCCCAGCCAGGGTCGGCTTATCATCAGTATAACACTATCCCAAATCAGAACCTCAAGGCATCTGATACCTCAACTCTTCTGTAACCCTCAGCAAGAGTTGATCACCTAACTTGGACCTGCCTCTGGATCTCAATAATCCTCAGCAGAAGCCAGCCTCCTCTTAGGCTTTGTATAATGATTTTCCTCAGCAGAGTTAGCCTCAAAAGCACCCTTTTGTTGAGTCCATCTTCTTTCTTAAAACACTCTCTTGTTGAGTTAACCCTTTTCAGCCTCAATATTGGGCTTTGTACAAGACAAACAAAGTACTTTCTTGTTGAGTCAATCACCTTTCCACACTCTCTTATTAAGTTAATGGTACAAAACATAAACACTCTCTTGTTGAGTCATTCATTTTAGCCTCAATCTTGGGCTTTGTACAAGACATATATAAAATTTCTCCAGTAAAGTCAAAATCTTCATAACCTTCTCTTAAGCTCTGGATAAATATCTTCCCCAACAAAGTCAATTCCTCTCAGCCTTCTTTTAGGATTTAAGAAATAATATCCCTAAGCAGAGTCGATCTCTTTTCAGCCTCAATCTTGGGCTTTGTACAAGACACCATATAAATCTCTCAAGCAGAGTCAATCTTCTTTTAGCCTCAATTTTGGGCTTTGTACAAGACAGATAAAACCTCTCACCAGTAGAGTCAGTTTCACTATTTTAGCCTCAATCTTGGGCTTTGTATAAGACACCATATAAATCTCTCAAGCAGAGTCAATCTTCTTTTAGCCTCAATTTTGGGCTTTGTACAAGACAGATAAAACCTCTCACCAGTAGAGTCAGTTTCACTATTTTAGCCTCAATCTTGGGCTTTGTACAAGACATACAAAATATTTTCTCGAAAAAGTCAACTTTCAGCCTCCTCTTAGGCTTTGTATAATGATATCCCCCAAAGAGTCAATTCTCTTTTTAGCCTCAATCTTGGGCTTTGTACAAGACAGATAAACACTCTCTTGTTGAGTCAGTTTTTTCCAGCCTCCTCTTAGGCTTTGTATAAGGACTTCCCCAGTGGAGTCAGTCAATCTCTTAGCTTCAACCTTGGGCTTTGATCAAGGCACACGAAAATCAACATCCCCTCAGAGGAAATCTAACACTCTCTGTAGGAAGACATTTCTCTGTATATCACAATATAAAAAAACAGAAAATAAAACAAACCCTAATCCCAGATAACTGCTGTAAGTGGCACACTTGTTGATTCAAATATCCAAGCTGTAGTCCATCTTTTATCCTGGTAAAAACTTCCTCTTCCATCTAATTGTTATAAGTGGCAAGCCTCTGGATTATTTACATCCACGCCACTGTCCCTCTCTTAGCATGAAAGATTCCTAAGGAAAAATGAAATTGCTCTACACTGAGTTAAAGTTTTCTCCTTCAGGACAAATCCCCTATAAAGGAAATTATGGCATTGGTGGATTCACATATCCCAGTTAAAGTAATTCTCCTTTATAAACAATCACCTAACAGTTGTGATAAACAGACGAGATGTCTCCCTTTAGAGATGACAAATTCTCTCTCAGTCAAACCTTTAGCTTCAATCTTGGGCTTTGAACAAGACACCAAAACATCTCTTTCCCCCCATAGAATAGGAGGAACTACGATTGCTCTGATTTCCCTGTTTATCTTAAACGGGAATACGTAGGCATAAGATTGCGAAATCTTAGTGAGCATACCAATCAAAAACTTTAGGTCCAGTACCTTCACACACCAAACAAAACTGAGGTCCAGTACCTCACCAAAATCAACAAAAACTCACCCTCTCTCTCTCTCTCTCAAAAACCTCCCAAAGGAGAAACTTTCCCAACCCACAACAGACAAACACCAGTAAGTAGAAAGCAGTAAGGAAAATTGCTAACAACCTGTGGATAACCACTTATAGGATGGGTAATTGACAACTCCCTATTGTATAACTTGGCCCCGAACTCCCCGAATCTCTTAGCGTTTGTTCAGTTAAACATTTGTGTGCAAGGTTAGTTTTAGATAGCTTCCCTTTCCCTTATAGCTTCACGGGATAAATAAGAAATCAGAAAGTAGCACCCCACTCCTACCATTGCGGTGAGGAGAAACCCATGGCGATAAGGTAGCCGCGTCACCGACAAAAATCGCACGCTACACTTATAAATCTTATGTATTTAAGAATCTTTGTGTGTGTTGTATCACTTCTATACTTCTGAATTTACATCAAGTATAATTGTTATCTACTCTCCTAAACTATTTGTTTAGAGCATAGGAAGTCACTTGTTAGTTTTCTTGAGCAGTGGAAGTCTCTTACTTGTGTACTTGAGCAATAGAAGCCTTTTGCATATGTGCTTGAGCAGATGCATCTTGCCCATGTGTTGGAGCAGTGGAAGTTTCTTACATGTGTGCTTAAGAAATAGAAGTCTCCTGCTTGTGTGCTTGAGTAATAGAAGCCTCTTGCATGTATGCTTGAGCAGAAGCATTTTACCTTTGTGGTTGAGCATAAGTCTTTTTTATAGTGTGATTGAATAGATAAAGTCTCTTGTTTGTTTGCTTGAGAAAAGTGTGATTTGTTTGATTATAGTGAAAATATCTTGTTGGACAAGGGGACTGGACTACTCTCAGTTTAGGAATGGAACCAAGATATCTCTGTGTGTATCTTTATTTCTTGCTTCTGAATATTATCCATTCCATTTCTAACAACTCTAAGATCAGATTCTGAAGTTGTTCAAATTCTAAAGTTAGTTTTTCAGAAGTGAAAAATAATTCAAATACACAAGTCAACCCCCCTTCTTGTGTATTTTTCTCACCTTCAATTTGCATCAAAGCACAGTCTATGCTAAATACTTAATTGTGGTGCAGAAAATATCCTGAGAAAAATGCATCCTTCATCATGCCTGATGGTCCTGAGGAAACTAGTCGTAGTGAATGTTCTCCTCATGGTGATAATAATCATAATCAAAGTACATCTGAAAGGAACAATTACATCTCTAAACCACCAACATTCAGTGGTAACTCCACTGAGTTTGAATGGTGGAAAAGCAAAATGTACACCTATATCATAGGGCTTGATGATGAGTTATAGGATATTCTTGAAGATGGAATCAACTATGAAGTTGATGGAGTACGGCGACTAATAGAAAGAATTTCACATCTGTTCAGAAAAAAGGTTTATATAAAACATCATAGAGTAAGAGGCATCTTGGTTGATTCTCTACCTTATTTTGAGTATATCAAAATCATTGATAAATCCACTACTGAGACCATCTTTAAATCCCTATGTCCTACATATGAAGGGAATCAACAGGTTCAGGAAGCCAAGGTTAACCTTCTGGTTTAGCTATATGAGCTATTCAAAATGAAGGAAGATGAAGACATTGAAACCATGTTCTCTAGGTTTCAAATTCTTGTGTTTGGTCTTCAAGTGCCGAATAAAAGCTATATTACCTCTGACCATGTTAAGAAGATTCTTAGGAGTCTTTCTATCAAATTCAGACCCAAGGAAACAACTATCCAGGAGGCTAAATACTTAAACACATTAAATCTTGAAAGTCTTATCAATAATCTCCAGAGTCACGAGACGGAGCTCAATGGAGATGAACCTGTCAAGAATCTAATGTTACTTGCCCTGAAATCTTCTGGAAAATCTGTAAAGGCTTCCAAAATCTGAAGAAGCGTCTCAAAAAGAAGCTTATGAAGAAGACTCAGATAATGAGGAGATGACCTTTATCATTAAAATATTTCATCACTTGGACAAGAAGAATAACAGATTCTCTGGTAGAAGCAGTGGCTTCAGAGGATCAAGTTTAAGAGAAAGTAAAAATGATCAAAAGGATTTCTTCAACTGCAAGAAGTCTGGTCACTTTATTGCTGAGTATCCTGATCTGCAGAAGGACAAAGCCGAAAATGATAGCTTCCAAAAGAACAACTTCATAAGTAAGTTCAAGAAAAGTCTCATGGAAACATGGCATGAATTGAATGATGAAAAAGAAGATGACAAGAGTAAAGAAGAAGCCAATCTAGCTTTGGTGGATTCAACCCTCTCAGATTCAAAATCAGAAGCTAGTTCTAACTCAGAATTAGAAGAAGATAAAGAGGTACTCTCTAAACTCTCTATATCTGATTTAATTACCTTATGTCAAGATCTTAAAGATAGATGTCAGCAAAAAGACAAACATATGAACATTATAAATAAGTAATATGGTCTTATAAGAGATGAATTAATTTTTTCTAAATACAAGATTGAAAAACTTGAATGAGACCAAATTGCTTTAATAAAATATATGTTTGAAAAACCTCTTAATAAGTATGAATTGGCTCTTCAAGAGTTTGTCATATCTGCCTTTAACAGAACTAAACTTGCATCCATGATCTATGGTGTAAGTAAAAACAAAGGAAAAGGTCTTGGTTATTATCAAAACCTTGTAATACAAGAATTGAAATCTTGATGAAACCATCAGATTCTTCTTTTTCAAGCTCTGCTCAAAGAGGGTTGTACTCTCATTTTGTGTCTGCTAGTAAAGCAAAGTGTTCAAACCAAAAAGAACATATAACTGTAGAATTAGAGGTTCTGAAGAAATTAGAACCTGAGATCTCAAAATCAAAGGTCCTGAAGAATTCAAAACCTAAAATTCCAAAGTCAAAGGTTCTAAAAGAATCATAACCTGAAACCTCAAAGTCAAAGGTTCTGAAGAAGTTAGAGCCTAAGACATTAAATTACAAGGTTCTGAAAGGTTCAAAACCTAAGACTATGAATCATTCAAGACAACAGAATTTTAGATCCAAAGTCTTGAATGATCCAAAGCCTTATTACAAAGATAAGGCCCAAAATATGAGAAAGCCTATCGTAACTAACATTAAAGGACCCATAAAATATGGGTACCAAATAATGAAATTATCTTTGCTGCAGATATACTACAAAGGAAAAATAAGACAACAATTTTAGTTCCAGGATAATGGCTATCTATAACATTCAACTAAATAAAAGCCTATGTGTCAAGTCCTAAATTAGAAGGAAGAAGAAGATGTGGAATTTGGAAGAAACCAGTAAGGCAAGATTAGTGTTACTGGAAAGGCTGATGTTGTCCAATCAAGAGTTAGTGCCTCATATTTTTAATCAATCTATAAATTTTATCCAATTGATATGGGGTCTGAAAAAATTCCTTATGATGTTCAGAAGAGCATTGTTGGAACAATGTAGTTCCTCAAAGAACTATCTCAAAACAGAAGCTGCCCAAAGGAAGCTTGAAATGAAATGTTAAAGCTCTTTCAAAATCTATATAGAGGTATGAATAGTTTTTACTATATTTAAACAAATTTTAAACCTTATATTTTGTAGGTAAATTATCAAATTTGTGGAAACAATATTCATATTTTTTACTGTTGCTATTTGTTTAAAGAATCCAATTCAACATTCAGGAATCAAACACACTGAAATGGTACATGGTCTGTATTAAAGAATAGTGCTTGCTTCTGAATTAAGTATCAAAGTCTGATGTTGATCAGAAGTAGCTTCAGTCAAAATCCAGGAAACTACCTCTGATGAAAAATGTATTTTGAAAGATTTCAGACTTTGAAACTTAAGAGTGGATTATTTGCTTCAGATAACATTTAAGTGGAAAACTCTTTTGTCTACTTCTAACTCCTGTTCCACTTAATAATTCCACATGTCTGATAATTATCTTGCATGTGTAGTAACTGTTTGGGTAGAGTCTAATGGGTAATGGTGTGAAAACTCTTTAGTTCTGTGTAATCGCCTCTATTGTCATTACTGTTAATTGATTTTTGTTTCTAGCAAAACTGTAATCAACATTTAATTTTTTCACTTAAATCACTTTATCACTCATCTCCTCACACACTTACCATTACTTTCTACTACACCTTTCATTTTTTTTTTGAAAAACCCTAGAACAATTATAAACTTCTTCAATACCATCCTCTTCTTCTCAACAAATTCCTCTTAATGTGGATTCTGGTGCAAGTCTTAAGATCAGACCTAGATCCTCGACGCTTAGAGAAGAAGATCTTAATCTCATCATTGAACAAGTAGTGGACTTCAAGATTTTTACTGTAAATGGGTATCCTCTGAGTGAGCATTTTGAAAAACAAGGGTGGATAAACTACTTTAACATTCTAAATGGTCCAACATATCCTCTTTTTGTCAAGGATTTTTGGGTAAGGGATGAAGTGTATGATAAGTTTGTTGCGTTGGTGGAAGAAAGAAATGTTGTATTATATGACAAGAGTCTGAAAGGAAAAACAAGGGTTGAAGTGGGTTTAACGGAGTTTAAATGTACTGAAATCAGTTATGCTGTCATGGGAGTTGATATTGCTATCACCGAAGACAATATTGCTCAACTGATTGGTGTTGAGAATATTGGTATTGTGAAACACAACTCAACGGATAGAACAAAGTTTGCCTCAGAGATCAAAGCAAATATTTTTGAGAATAAAAAAGATGATAGAAAAGTGAAGAATCTGCATCTTCAATTCAGACTCCTCTTCAAGATTATCATAAGTAGTATGATTCCTAGAGAAGGCAGTTCTGATCTGATTTCATGGGATCATAAACATTTTATATGGTTTCTAATCAATAACCAACCTTTGATTTCATCATCTCTGTGAGTAAATTAAGGATTCTAAGAAGCTCAATAAAAAGAGTGTTCCTTATGATAAATTACTCTCCGCGCTCTTCTATTAGTGCAGACTGATTGATGTTTTGGAATAATTAAATGCTACTCAGGACTTAGATGTCTACTATGGTAGTGTTCTCTCAGCAAAATGTTCTGGAAAATATGCAAGTCATCAAAACGGAGGATGTTGTGATGATTCCTATCAGAATCAGAAGAGATGAAAGAAGAGCATACATAGACAACTATCCCATGCTTACTAAAGAAGACAATCTTGAAGCTATCATATAATTCTTTATGATGTTCAAGAAAGATACTGGGGTAACTCTGACCCTGAAGGATCTTCCAGGGATAAAGTGATTAAAATTTCATTAAGAATGGAATGATAGTACAAGATGTTGTTCTACAATATTTTGCTACATCATTTGTCTAACCTCAAGTCACAAAGGGGATTTCCTAGTTCACACCTGGCTCATCATTTTCATCAGAGTCGAAGTAGACGATTTTATTTGGAACCTTTTTCTTCTTTTTCTTGGGCTTCTTCTTCTTTGAAGTCCTTCTTGGCTTGAGTTCCTCTTTGATGGTGTTTGATCCAGAGGGTTGAGCTTCTTCAGCTCTCTAAAGTTAGTGTTCTATAGAGGTTTTAGTCTCCTAAATATTAGTTGTTTCTGATGAAACACTAATCCTGGTATCTTCAGAAGGAGTGCTCATTTTTTATGAAAATAAAGAGTTGGATGAAGATGTGACATATCAACCTATGGACTCATGCCTTTATAGATGATCTTGAGTGTCTCATTCGTTGCTTGTGGAACTTTAATCACCTTGATCTTTAATGCATGATGCTCTTGGTCTTCTAGATCTTTATTGCAGTTATTACCTCTGATGTTTCTAATTCCAAGAAGCTGAAAGGAGTGTGTCTGACCATCCCGAGAAGCAAAGGAATATTTTCAACCAATCTAGCCTATTCTCTATCTCTTGATAATCGTGATTCAATATTTGGGGGATTGCAACAAGCTATTTTTATTCCTTTTTATTAGAATTTAATTTTCCCGCACATTTTTTTAGTATATTTTCTCTCTCTCTGCTCACCTTTTTTATATCTTTTTGTTGATGACAAAAGGGGAGAAATTGAAGTATTTAAAGAGGATAAAAGAATTTTGAATGCTTTTAAACACACATGAACCTATATCAAAACTCTTTTGTGTTTAAATCTGAATATTATTTTCTTATGCTATCAAGATAAGTTTAAATAACTTGGATAGGACTTAAGGGGAGCTTACAAAACTCAACCTTAGAAATCTTAGACTCGGGGGGAGCTTTCAAACCTCAGACCCTGATGTTATGAAGTTAGTTAAACTGGCCAACCATTGTTCTTAAATACCTTTGTTTGTTATCATCAAAAGAGGGAGATCATTGGAACAAAATTGTTCATATCCCTTGGGTTTTGATGAGAACAAAGTACTTAAAGAACAATTGGGTATACTAATATATGTTCAAGTGTGCAGGATCATAAGCTTAAAAATCAACTTTGGACTGACCCTGACTTGAGCATATGAAGAGAAGCTAATGGACTCAGATTTTGAAGGATCAAAATCTGATGACTTAGATCTTTGTATCTCAGCTTCTGGTGGCAACTCAGATTCTGAAGACTTGAGCTAAAGGTACTCTACTTTTGACTCATACTTTGTCTCCAAAAAAGATTGATCTTGTCAAAGCCAGATTATTGAAAAATTCAACTAGAGTTTCTTAGTGCAAGGCTCAAGGAAAGTTGACGTGACCTCTTAAGTCTGCCCTAACATCTTGGTAGATACTTAATATGAGAAAGATACAGTGGATAAAGTTATTACACAAAGGATGAAGGATTGACTTCCAGCATGTCTCTTGGAACTGCTTCTCAACAAAGATCACTTGTGTAAGTTACCCTCAAACATCTATTTTTCTAGCTCTATAAAAGGAGTTGAATATTTGAAGGAAGACAACTAATGAACCATCTAACAAGAACAACACTGAGCACAACTTTGAGCTAAAGTCATTATTTGTTTACTTCACAAGTTCTTGAGATTTCCTATCTTTGTATATCTTAGACATCTAAAATGTTTAAGAATCTTTGTGTGTGTTTTATCACTTCTATACTTTTTGATTTTACATCAAGTATAGTTGTTATCTATTCTCTTAAACTATTTTTTTAGAGTATAGGAAGTTTCTTGCTAGTTTGCATGAGCAGTGGAAGTCTCTTGCCTGTGTACTTGAGTAATAGAAGCCTCTTACCTGTGTACTTGAGCAAAAGCCTCTTACTTGCATGCTTTAGCAGTGGAAGTCTCTTGCTTGTGTGCTTGAGCAATATAAGTCTCTTGCCTGCGTGCTTGAGCTATAGAAGCCTCTTGCCCGTGTGCTTGAGCAAAAGCCTCTTGCTTGTGTGCTTGAGCAAAATTCTCTTTCTAGTGTGACTAAGAGTTGAAGTCTCTTGCTAGTTTGCTTGAGCAAAGTGTAATCTGTTTGATTATAGTGAAAATCTATTATTGGACAAGGGAATGGAATATTATCAGTTTAGGAGATGAATCAGAATATCTCAGTGTGTTTCTTTATTTCTCGCTTCTAAATATTATTCATTTCACTGCTAACAACTCTGAGATCAGATTTTGAACTTGTTCCGATTCTGAACTTATCCATAACACTAGAAAGCACAGAGTCCAAGACCTTAGCAAGGATCTTATAGAGATACCCAACCAAAGAAATCAATATAAAATCCCTTAAATGAGATAGGGAATCAACTTTTGGAATCAAGGTGACAAAGAAAGGGGAAAAGCTTCGGGGGAGAGTAGTAAACTAATGAAATCAATCAAATATCATTCCTAAATCATCTCTAAGAAAGGACCAAACTCTCTTGAAAAAAAGAAGAGATTAAAACCACCAGGGCATGAACTCTTATTGTCATCACAAAAAGCAATCGATTGATCAATCTCATTTAAAAAGAGAGGCGCAATAAGACTAGCATTATCCTCCTCTGAGAAAGAGCAGAAAGGATCTTTATAAAACTGAGGACAATCATCATAAGGTTCTCAAAAAGGACTAGAAAAATGATCAAACACAACCTAATGGTTCAACCTAACTATCCCTTACCTTAAGAGCTAGAATATCATTTTTTCTGCTTCTACTTTAAGCATGGGCATGAAAAAAAAAACTGGTATTAGCATCATCATCCTTGAGCCAGCTAGCTCTGAACCTCTGAAACATTTAGGAATCTTTGATATGCACAAAGGACCAGAGATCCATAGAAGCCTTGTTCATAAACTCCACCTCCTTGGCCAAGATATCCCCCTGCTCGACTCTCAAATTAGAAGTACTCATCACTTCCCTAAGAGACTCAATATAGGAGTCCAGGTTATAAAATACATGATGGTTCCAAGATTTCATAGCTCCTTTGAGGGCTTTGAGCTTTTCTTTAAGGACTTAAACTTTCCACCCATAGGACACAGAGGTAGACCAGCTATTAAGGACCACATCAGGTAACCGAAGATGAGTGAGCCCGTGGTTACTGAAGCAAATAGGTTTAAGACCCCATAATTTATTGGTGTAACTGAGAATGATAGGACAATGGTCAGCAACATCTCTTGGCAGAGCCCACTGGGAAACATCCCCCACATCTCCCACTACTCAATAGAAATAAGAATCCTATCAAGGCAGCTAACAGTCCTACCCTTAGGCTAAAACCAAGTAAAGCTCCTACACAAAAGAGGGAGATCCCATAACTCCATTTGGAAGATGAAATTACTGAACTTGACATATAACAAATCCCCATCCTAGTGATTAGAGGACTCCCTTCCAACCCTCTCAGAAGGAGAAAAAACATAATTAAATTCACCAAAAACACCCCACACATTACCCCCAAGGGAATCCATTCTCATGAGCAAAGCTCTCCAGAGAATCCTCTTCTCTCTAGATCCTCACTTGTAATAAATATTAATCACCACACACTTAGTCTTTGAAACCCCTCACTCCAAACAAACCCCAAGATGCCCAGGGGCCCACAAAGGATAACAGACAAGACCCTTTCAAGCTACACCAAATATAAAAGAGGCTGCCACTGTTACCTATAGACGGGAAAAACTCTAGTCACAGAAAGGGTTTCCCTAAAGAGAGTGAACCAAAGGGGTAGAGACCACAGAAAGTTTAGTCTCCTAAATTGCAAGGAATTTAAGGGACTTAGATCCAGTGAGATCTCTAACCTTATTTTTTTTTAATCCTACTACCCAAACCCTGTACATTAAAATACCCAATCAACATCGAACACAACTCCTAGATAATCTAGCAGACCTCATATGCCTATCTCTAGTATCTAGACCCAACAATCTCTTAATCTCAGTCTCATCACTTAGAAGGAAAATACAACCTAATTTCTGAGTCTCTCTGAACACATGTTCCTCTTTCTTACTATCTAACCATTTGAATAACCCAGGTGATATAGGAATAGGACTTCGGTGACAAGAAAGATGAGTAAAATAAGTACCATTCATACATATGGACAAGTTAAGCCTCTGTGAACTCAATCCCTTCCTAGGAAATGGCGGGGGGACACTATCATGCACACAAAAACCAATAGAAGTTAGAGGACTAGTGATACTTGGATCTATATGAGGAATGGAGAGGTCCTTGGGCTGTTTCTCTAAGGCACATCCAAAAGGAGAGTTTGAAGTTCGTCCTTCAATAGGTAAATCTGCCATTTTTAGCTCCACATAACTAATTGAAACCACTGACTATGAATCCTCCGGAGATAAGGATGGTGGCACCCTTTCAACAATGTTTGAATCCATAGATGGGGTGGCGGGCTCATGAGAGGAATGCTCAACAACTTATCCATAAGAACACTATGACGCTTGTCCAGCTTCTGGAACACAAACTGTCTTCACACAATGACATGAGGATGGCGGAGAAGAATGTCCCAAACAACCTTCAACCAAAGGTATAAGATGATAATGACTTCCTATCAAAATAGGATCTTTAAGATGATAAGCGATAAGTGCATCATGTTTCTTGTTTATTTTATTTCCATTTTCATGAAGGTTTGCATCATTATAGTTTTTTTTTTTATGCATTTTCGTATTCTTTTCATGTTTTTAGGTAATAATAAAGTATTAGATCGAATCGGAGCAAGAAAGGCCAAAGATCGAGCAAAAAAATGTTATTCCCATACAAATTTTATGAGACCAACACGGCTTGGCCGTGTCCCATAACACGGGCCATGTTGGCCACTTTGAGCCACCCATATACAAGTAAACTAAGGCTGATATGGCTAGCTCGTGTTCCCTGACACGACCCATGTCAGTCCATATACAGTTACGAACTTCTAAGTTTTGGGCAATTTTTGTGATATTTCATCATCCATAACCTCCATAACATTGATAACCAATGATTAATAGTAGTAAATCTTGAAATTAGTGCCAATTATGAGTGAATTATGCATTGGATTAGTATAA
Organism: Lathyrus tuberosus; assembly: GCA_022829125.1. NCBI lineage: Eukaryota > Viridiplantae > Streptophyta > Magnoliopsida > Fabales > Fabaceae > Lathyrus > Lathyrus tuberosus. Next base: position 178,276 of record JALAZF010000757.1, on the reverse strand, counting down.
ATAGAGGCTTAGGCACCAAGAAATGGGGGGAGAGACCTAAGGGTGACACTTAGGTAGCATCCATCACTTCTACTACCATCATACATTACAATTGTTATTCTCTTTGAATTTTGCTTTAATTCTTAACTTACGTTCTTGCAAACTCTTGTAATTTTCTGCACTTTTGGTATTGCAATCTTGCCTTCATTTTCATTTCAAGTTGTTATTACATTGCTTGCTCTAATTTATTTATTTTCTTGCAATGTTTCTATATTGCTTTATTATTGTTGTTTACCTCACCGTGTGTGAGTAGTCCCTTAAGGACAAGGGGTTGTGAGAACCTATCTCATGACAACCCCAAATGAATTTATCCATCATGTATTACGAGATTAAACCTTGAAGTTTTTTTAGAATCTGAATCATAATTTGCACGTCTATGTCGGTTGCAAAAGCAAAGGCAACATAGATGTTGATCATGTATCAAAAGATAATGATTCAACATCCGAAAGTAGATTATTAAAAAAATAAAGTAGCGAGGAGCCGGCGGAAGATCACTGATATCATCTAGAAACACCTCAGGAAAATGACACACCTCAGGTGAGAGTACTCCTCCAGCGTTGGTGCTAGCTGGTAATCCGGGAATGTAAAACAATGATAAACCGGATCGTAGAACTGAACAAGTGCATCCATGATTCCCTCAATCACATGGACTCTTAGCAGAGATAACAAACCTTCGTTCTTGGCTCTAAAAGCCTCTTGGTTTGTGATCATCCTCGTCAAACCTCTTAAATCCTCTAGTTTTGGAATCCTGAAGGTGTACTTATGAGTTCTCCTTCTACCGAAATCCATTAGCGCAATCCTTTTCTCTAATATTTGCAATCACAGTCTTTGTTTATTTTGAAAAACACAGAGAGACTAGAAGAGAATTTTTTTTTTGAATGTTTTATTGTTTTTTAAATGAATGCATGAATGCAGCACACAAAAACATAGAAAAAACATGGGGTCAAAGGGTCGTTGTCATGGAGTCAAGGCTCTACCTATCCTCAAAGGTTTATACTAGGGTGATTTTTTGTACCTGTACTCAAAATCATCAGCTCCTCCCAGGATAACAAACAGCAAGCAGATCGCCATCGAGCTGTATGAAATCTTAGAGTAAATGCTATTCACCGAGAATAGATCATCAGCCTCAAATGAGGGTAGTATCGCGTGACAACTATTTCCGATAGTTTCCGCACTACAAAAGGGTTGGCTCCTCAGCTTCTCAGACGTCACAATCGGCCCATTGCCTATGAGAGGGAATGGGTTGCATTGGGAAGCCTCCACTGAGGTTGATGGTCTACCTCGTCGCCATCACTTATCTTAAGTGTATACTCAATCTTTCCATATGCGGCATCACACGCATTCCCATTAGCAGAAAAATAAACAACACAGATATCAATCAGGAAAAGCAGTATATATATTTTTCCTAATGTCCTAGACTTTTAAAAAGCTAAGAATCTTATGTTCCTGACAGAAAATGGCTCCCCGGCGGAGACGTCATTCTGTGGTTCTTTCCCAACTTAAAGGTTTTGACCTAAGATCCTAGTGAAGTCAACAAAAAGTCCTATCCTAGAAAAGAAAGAAAGAAAGAGAATTTTTTAAGGTTTCTACCTAAGAGATGTGAAGAGAACAAGATCTCGCAGTCCCCAGCAGAGTCGCCATTCTTCTGTAGCGAGTGATTTTTGGATGTGGTTGCGAAGCACAATCGCTCTAGTACTACAGCTCGATTCATTTTTTATCCTATTGAAGCTGATGAAGGAAGGGAAATAGATGTCTCCAACTAACCCTGCTTGCATACTGAGGTTAAACAGTCAAAATTTTTGGTTTACAGATGCTACAAAGATTCGGGGTCTCTCCTAGGTTATTTTGTTAAAAAAAAGTGTTTCAGGCTATCAGTTGAAATGTTAGGACGGGTGTATGAAAGTATGGGACTTTGGGTTTTTGTTTAGGGTGCTCGCTAAGATTTTTCTTTCAATCTTATGCCTACGTATTCCCGTTTACCGAAACAGGGAAATCAGAGCGATCGTAGTTCCTCCTATTCTACGGGAGGAAATGGTGTTTTGGTGTCTTGTTCAAAGCCCAAAACGTGAAGCTAAAGGTAGTTTGTATCTTGTTCAAAGCCCAAGATATGAAGCTAAAGAGTCTATTTGTATCTTGTTCAAAGCCCAAGATATGAAGCTAAAAGAGTTTGACTTTAGAGAGAATTTGTCATCTCTAAAGAGGGGTGTGTATGTCACAACTGTTTATAAAGGGGAATTACTTTAACCGAGATTTGTGAATCCGGCAATGCCATAATTTCCTTTATAGGGGATTTCCAACCTGAAGGAGAAGACTTTAACTCAGTTTAGAGCAATGCCATCTTTCCTTAGGAATTTTTCATGCTAAAAGAGGGACAGTGGCATGGATGTAAATAATCCAGAGGCTTGCCGCTTACAGCGATTAGATAAAGGGGAAAGAGTTGTTGATGTTTGTGTACTGTGAACGAGGCACAACTTTGATGCTAAAAGGTTGATTAGATCAACCGAGGTTTCCTTATACAAAGCCTAAGAGGAGGCTATTGGCCCAACAAGAGGGTTTTTTTGTGTCTCGTACGAAGCCCGAGAGAGAGGCTAAAAGGTTTTGACTCAACGAGGGAGTCTTTTGGTATCTCATATAAAGCCCGAGATGGAGGCTAAAATTTGTTCGGCTCAATAAGAACCTTTTTGTATCTCGTATAAAGCCCGAGATGGAGGCTATTTGTTAGCTCCGCTGGGGAGAATCATTGTATAAAGCCCAAGAGAGAGGCTATGGTGCTGTTTCAGTTGAGTGACAGGTCCAGTATATGGGTTCAAAGAGAAAATCAGTTCTTATATGAGGAATGTTTGCACTCATGGATTTGTTCTAAGGATCGGGGTTATTTCCTGTTCTTTAAGGAAATGGGAAATCCAAAGGGTATTGAGACTGTCCGAGTCTATGGGGTTCCTTCCTATTCTTGAAGGGTGCTTGAGAATGTCTTTGAGACTCAAGGAAATTAGACTGTCCAAGTCTAGAGTTTCATCTTTTGTACTATGCTTTGGGAAACAGTAGTAGACTCCTGGAAAGACTGTTCTATTAAGATGATTGATTTCTGTTCCTATACCTTTAGGAGGTCGTCGGGACAATTTGTACGAAGCCCAAGAGGAGGCTGGAAACTTTTAAGAAGCTGAGTGGTCCTTGTATGAAGCCCAAGAGGAGGCTATCATTCCCGGAGGAAGAAATCATTTATAGAAAGCCTAAGAGGAGGCTGTGAATACTTCTAAGAAGCCGACGGGTCCTTGTATAACGCCCAAGAGGAGGCGGGGATGCTTTTAGGAAGTCTGTGGGTCCCCAAACCCCGAGAAATTCAAGACAGGGTATTCACAAAGAATAGATCAAGCCAGGAAAGTTCGAGAATTTGGAAGAAACTCAAGAGATACCATTCATAGAGAAGAGATCATCTCTGGGGAATAGAGTTTCTTGACAAGTGCTTTTAAGAAGCCTGTGGGTCCCCAAACCCCTAGAAATTCAAGACAGGCTATTCACAAAGAATAGATCAAGCCAGGAAAGTTCGAGAATTTGGAAGAAACTCAAGAGATGCCATTCACGGAGAAGAGATCATCTCTGGGGAGTAGAGTTTCTTTGACAACTTCTACGAGTGACAATCTATGAAAGGGTTCACTGAGAATGCTGCCTTTCATGTCTCCTTATTGTTTAACCCCAAGAGGAGGGAAGACTGTGTTTGGTAATCCTATGGGGATCTAGTTTTGACTATTTAAGAGTGATCAAGGGGCTTAATGCTAGACATAGTTGTCGGGGAAACTCTAAATATCTATACTATTATTACACAGTTGATATGAGTTTATGAAAGAGGACTTACAGCGAAACAGCCCCCATAATACAGTTATATGTATATGAAAGCGGTAAATGAAAGCGTATAAACACTTACTCGGTTGTAGAGCTTCCATGCTGTTTGGTTAGTTCAACAAAGAAAGATTGAAAACAACAGTATATTTCAAAATCAAAGGAGAAAGTGCTTTGAAAAAGAAAGATTTGGGGCTTACAGCTCAAGGAGAGGCCCAAGGTTTTACCAGTGATTGCACTGTTGAATTTGTACAGAGGGACTTATACGAGTGACTGAGGCCCAAAAATTGTTTACTGTACAAAGGGATGGGTCTTACACTCTCTCAAGAGGCACAAAAGGTTTAAAGAAAAAGAGTGGGGCTTATAACACGAGGGTAGGCCCAGATGATTTTTCGTTTAAAATGGCGATCGCGCCGAGATTTTCTTTTAACGCAAAAGGGCTTATACAAATATCTGAGGCCCAAATTTGTTTTTGGTTAAAAGGGGATTGGGTCTTACACTCTATTAGAGGCCCAAAAGTTTTGAAATGGGTCTTACTACTCGAGGGTAGGCCCAGAGTTTGTTTTTCAACGGACGATGATCACACTGAACTTTTTGAAATACAACAGGACTTATACAATAAGTGAGGCCCAAAAAGGTTGTATTTACAAAGGGTTGGGTCTTACACTCTAATAGAGGCCCAAAAGTTTTGAAATGGGTCTTACTACTCGAGGGTAGGCCCAGAGTTTGTTTTTCAACGGACGATGATCGCGCTGAACTTTTTGAAATACAACGGGACTTATACAATAAGTGAGGCCCAGAAAGGTTGTATTTACAAAGGGTTGGGTCTTACACTCTAATAGAGGCCCAAAATGTTTTGAAAATGATTTATGAGGGTTGAATTAATCAAAAACCCTAATTTGTTTTCAAAAATGTGTTTTAATTGAATGAAAATTCAATTAAAATGATCAAAATTGTTTAACATATGGAAAACAAATTGTGATCTTGGATTAATGCTTCAAAAATTAAGTATTGACCTACAAAATAATTAGAAGGCATTAAAAGTTGCAAAATCAAGGTGGAAAAAATATTCAAAATGTCAAAAAACAATTAAAATATTAATTCTTTGCAAAAATATCAATTATATGAAATAAATAATATTTTTGGGATTTTTTGGGAAAATAAAATATTTTAACATTTTTGTGAATTATTAAAAAAAGAATCAACTCAAAATCATTAAAACTCAGAGAGAAATTAATTTTTTAATCAATTAAAAAAAATCACAAAATTCAAATATTTGAATTTGAGAGAAATGGCGCCAAGAACAGCTGAAGAACACGTGCGTTTTTCAGTTTTGCCCAGATTTGCATTTTCTATCCAATCTCACTGAATACTTGATCATATCATGCAATCCACATACCAATCAACTCGTTTCAACCTCACGATCATGTCTATGGCAATTAATTTCATTTAAATTAAGCATAAAACAAGAAATCACGAAAAATCCTCAAGAGCCCTAAATTCTGCATGAAGGCTGGGATTTTTGATACACGATTCAAACAAAGCAATTACTTGAGGGGAAACATTCCATGCATGATTATGAACATTTGGAAAAAGTATTGTGCGAGGAAATATGCATAGATTGAGAGATGACCAAGTTTAGGCTTACCTCTAGGTCGTGACAGCAAGAGCAAATTGATTTCTGAGTAGGAGGTGTGACAGATGAATTGTGATGATCTGAACAGCTTCCCTACACCCTATGGAGTGTGTTTGAATGCTTGGACTTGATGGAAATTGGCTGGATCACTTCATGGCATCTCAACAGCAACTTGGTTAAAACCTTGAGCAATTGAGTGGTGATTCTGAGAAATTAGTGTTCCAGATGTTGTTTAAGTGTTTGATCAGCTCACATATGATGTATATGAGGTGTGTGTGATTGTTTTGAGTGGAATTTCTCTCTAATGAAAAACCCGATAGTGACTTGCTAAAAAAGGCATTTTTGAGAGTGAGAAGTGGATTTTGAGAAAGGCAAGTGTTGTAGGCCTTTGGTGTACTTAAACTGATCATAATTGAGCTCTATTTATAGTTGAGCAAGTTTGTTTTGCAAGGAATAGTGATTGGAAACTGCTGAGTAGGTTTGACCAATGTTGGCAAATGAAAATCCAAGTCTCCTCTAGCCATTGACTAGAGGTTAGGACACAGGCTGCTGGTCCCCTTGGTCTTGGATAAGTCTTGACTGAATTCAGTTGCTAATGGCTCAGTCCATGCCACCTTGGTGCTTCCATTGAATGCACCAATCCAAAATTGGAGTCTTGTCCCTATTTTGGGCAATTCTAGGTTTAGCATGCTATTTCTTGTTCCAAGGACTTTGGAGGCTTGGCACAGTGATTGTCCCCTTTAGATTCAATCCTCAGATGTGTCCAAGGTGATGACAAGGCTTGGAATTGGCTGATTTTGGCAAATCGACCAAAAGTACAAAAATCTGTCTTGCCTTGGCAGATTTCAGCAAGGCAACTTGCCAATGTCATATCTCATGGCTCAAGTTGAATTTGGTGATGTTCTTGGCCATTTTGGAAAGCTCTTATATGATACAACAACTGTTTGATCATATTTAGTTTTGATACTTTTTGGATCCAAGTGAAAAATGTCTCTACATTTGGAAAAAAGTAAGGCAAAATCTGACTTAGTGAAATTTTCACTAAGTGTTGGAACAAAGTGACTTTTCTTGATTTTGATCACTCCATAACTCAAAATCCATGAGGAATTTAGACATAGGTCAGTATGAAGCTTTTGTAGAGGGCAATGAGATCTACAAATCAAGCTTTGGATGGAAAAAATGGCTTTGTGGTTTAGGAGTTATAATCCTCCAAAGTTGGTACCTTTGTCACTTTTTTTCATAACTTAGAAAATTTTCTAAGTTTTTATGGTTACCCCTTTTACAAGTTATCCCATTTTCTTTGATTTTTCTTGATGAATGATGATTCAAATCATACATTAACATCATTTTAGGGTTAAAAATCCATTTTTGTGAAAAATCTCAAAAAGTCAAAGTTGACTTTTGTGCACAGTTGACTTTTTGTCAGATGAATTCCAAACTGTACTATTCTTTAGGAAATCATGTCCTTGACCTAAATCAAACTTGATGGACATGTTCCATGGGTGTTATAGGGTATGTTGAATCATGTCTTAGGGCTTGGGAGCATGTCCTGGTTAAAAGTCAAAGTTACAGTTGACTTTTCTCGCGAAACCCTAACTGTGGTTTAGATGAAATTGAAACTTGTTGCTCAAGCTTCTTGGATCAATACATTGTCCCAAATGGATCAATATGGTATATTAGAGACCCTCAAATCATGTCTTGAGGTCTTGGTTCATAATTTGTCCCAAAAGTCAACTTAGGGGTGAATTAGGTCAAGAAACCCTAATTCTTGATTTTTGATGAATGCATTCCCTGAGGCAAGATTGACTTAATGATTGGGTTTATGAGGTTCCATGGAGCATATTAGGTTATGTTTTGGATCTTTGGCTTATGCCCAAATGAAAATTTCCATCTGGAGGCCCTGGTCGACCAAACCCTAATTTGGTGACACTGTCGATCTTGAAGCTTGATCCTTCTAGAAGGGAGCAACGTTGTGCTTAATCCTTGAAGTGGGAGTCTTCTTGATCCATTATGGATGTTTGAGAGGTTAGACAAGTTGAAGATCATGTCATTTCTTGATTGATCATTTGTCTAAGAGCTTAGAGTGGGCTTGAAACCCTAATTTTGATTGTGGTGAATGCTCAACAATTCCTTGAGGAGATTGATGAGGCATAAAGGTACATCCATATTGTGATGAGGATTTACACAATGATGGGAATATTAGTGGTCAAAATTTGGGGTATGACAGATGCCCCTATTTAATCTTCTTGGACCCGAAGGTGTGAATGACGAAGGTATTCGGGCATTCGGGGTGCAAGAGGATTAAATATCGGAATAACTGAAATTTTGATGGTGGTTATGAATGGTAGTTCACGCATCCATCTTCTTTCGCTAAGTGTTGATACTTAGAAAAGGTAAAACTTCCCCTCGATCTTGGTTTCCTACCAAGGAACTGGTCTTAGTTGCGGAAATAAACTTCCCCTCGATCCTGGTTTCCTACCAAGGAACTGGTCTTAGTTTCTGATTATAACTTCCCCTCGATCCTGGTTTCCTACCAAGGAACTGGTCTTAGTTTCTGATTTAAACTTCCCCTCGATCCTGGTTTCCTACCAAGGAACTGGTCTTAGTTTCTGATTTAGACTTCCCCTCGATCCTGGTTTCCTACCAAGGAACTAGTTTTAGTTTCTGATTTAAACTTCCCCTCGATCCTGGTTTCCTACCAAGGAACTGGTCTTAGTTTCTTTTGTCAATAAACTTAATTGACAAGGGACGCTATGCGTAGCGGTTTTCCTTAAACTTCTCACCGAATTTTCCTGGGGAGATACCATTTGATGGAAAAAGTTTTGATGCTAGACTTGCTGGGGAACCCAGTCGTCTGAGTTGTAGAGGTGTACAAACTTCTTTGTTCGAGATGCCATTTGTTGACTCTATTTGGGGAATGCGAGTCCCTCGAGAGACTGCTTTCACGCTTGGGGATATTACATCATACTTTTCTCAGGATCTTCCCGGAGAAATGCCATATGATGGGATCCAATTTTGAGGTGCCGATGACCTTTTCATCAGTGGTTTTTTCGGAGAAAAACTGCTGTACCACCGAATCTCTGATTAAGAGGCTTTCTCTAGGGATTTTCCTTAATCCGGGAAAGCAAGGATATCATCTTCAATGGTGAAGAGTGATGTTGACTGAAGGTTCTCTGGTTTTTCAGAGATTCAAGTTATCAAAGTGGTCGAGGAGCCAACTTCCATCCAGAAATAAACTGGAAGAGAGAGATTGTTCAGACGCAACATTTCCCAACAAGGAAAGAAACGACAACTCGATTGAGAGGACTTTTATCACTAGGGGATAAGACCGACTAGAGTGACAATGATGCAATGCGAATGCGAATGCAAATCAACAATGCATGATGTATGTATGTATGTTTATGCTGACAGAACTGACGCGACATACAGACTAATGGATGAACATGACGAGATACTCGGCCACAGTGGGAGATGTAAAGTATCACTTGTTCACGATAGCAATTCTGCCTTGCTTATGAGAGATAATCCCTGCGGGGAATACCGTTAATCGGGCCTAGGAGATAAAGACTCTGCCGAAGATGTCAGATGGATTAGTTGCATCCGACACTGTTGATCCTTCATTCAGGCGCACTGGCGTAGAAGGAGTACTTTGATTCTGTACTTTGAAGTTCGCTTACTTCTGGAGAAGCGCTTGATGCTCTTTTGATGTTCAACAGTCAAAAGAAATTGCCATCTTTATTTTAAAAGCAGAAAAAGTTTTACAAGTAAATTCATTTTTGTTTTATTTCAAGAATCGTTGAGCATGTTAAAATGTTGTTCTGTAAAGCAAAAACAAATGAGAATTACAAACAAAAGCACAAGGGCTCAAATTTTATTGATAAGATGGAGATCAGTCAAACGCGTGATTCCAAAGAGTATATACAAAGCTAGAAAATGGTAATTTCCAGGGAAAAAGGGCTACATTGAAACATAACGACCATTATCCTTCTACCAACTTTGAATTCTGGGCATCCTGAGCTTCTGTCGAAGATGACCTTGACTGGAGTTTCCCTCCGATGGATGGTGTAACTGCTGCTGTGGGACTTGCCTCTGTTGAACATAGTTACTTGCCATTATCCCTAACTTTTGCCTGGATTGTACTGTGATGTTTCCAATCCACCGGGATGATTTTTTTTTATTTTGTCTCTAACTTTTGCCTGGACCGCCCTTTCGGGTTTTCAATCCACCGAGACTTTTTTTTAGGCGAAGTATTTCTTGACTACATCAACATTCGTGGGGTAGGAAAATTCCTCTCCGTCCATGGTTGCAAGTCTCAAGGCACCGCTTGAGAAAGCTTTCGTGACCACGTAGGGGCCGTCATAATTCGGAGTCCATTTGCCTCGCAAATCAGTGAGAAATAATTGTATCTTTTTTAGCACAAGGTCTCCTTTCCTGAAGACGCGAGGTCGGACCTTTTTGTCGAACGCCCTCTTCATTCTTTGCTGATACAACTGACCATGGCATAGAGCTGTGATTCGCCTTTCTTTGATCAGATTCAGTTCGTCGTGTCAACTTTGACACCATTCAGCTTCTGTCAGCTCAGCTTCCATCAATACCCGGATTGATGGGATCTCTACTTCGATGGGAAGCACTGCTTCCATGCCATATACTAGAGAGAAAGGGGTTGCCCCTGTTGAAGTGCGGACAGGTTTTCGATAACCATGAAGAGCCAAGGGTAGCATCTCGTGCCAATCTTTGTAGGTTACAACCATCTTTTGAACAATCTTCTTGATGTTCTTGTTAGCCGCTTCTACCGCTCCGTTCATCTTGGGTCGGTAGGGAGATGAGTTATGGTGTTCAATCTTGAACTCTGCACACAACTCTTTCATCATCTTATTGTTCAAGTTAGATCCATTATCAGTAATGATCTGGCTCAGAACACCATAACGGTAGATGATACTGTTTTTGATAAATCGGACCACCACTTGTCGGGTTACATTGGCGTATGACGCTGCTTCGACCCACTTGGTGAAGTAGTCAATGGCTACCAGGATGAACCGATGTCCGTTTGAAGCCTTGGGCTCAATCATGCCAATCATGTCGATTCACCATATGGAAAAAGGCCACGAAGAAGAGAGAACTTTGAGATGCGTTGGCGGTACATGAATTTTGTCGGAGTATATCTGACACTTGTGACACCTACTCATGTACTTGTAGCAGTCAGATTCCATTGTCAACCAATAGTACCCTGCTCTTAGAATTTTTCTCGCCATTGTGTGTCCGTTGGCATGCGTGCCAAAGGATCCTTCATGAATTTCTTTTATCAGCATGTCTGCCTCTGGTCTGTCGACGCATTAAAGGAAAACCAAGTCAAAATTCCTCTTATAGAGGGTATCACCACTCAGGAAGAAACTGCCAGCCATTCTTCTGAGGGTTTTTCTGTCCTTCCTTAGTGCCCCAGGTGGGTACTCTTGTTTTTGAAGGAAGCATTTGATATCATGATACCAAGGTTTGTCGTCTATGAATGCTTCAATCGTGAAGATGTAAGCGGGCCGTTCTAGGCGCATAACGTCGATCTTAGGTATGTCATTCCATTGACCTACACTAATCATGGAAGAGAGTGTGGCTAATGCATCAGCCATGTGATTCTCATCATGAGGGATGTGATGAAACTCGATTCTGTTGAAGAAAGGTAACAACCTTCTTGCATAGTCTTTGTAAGGAATCAATCCTGATTGGTATGTGTTCCAATCTCCTTTTATCTGATTGATAACCAAGGCTGAGTCGTCGTATACGTCCAAGTTTTTGATCCTTAAATCAATCGCTTCTTTGAGACCCATAATACAAGCTTCGTATTCGGCCTCGTTGTTTGTACATTTGAACGTAAGTCGAGCGGTGAAAGGAATGTGGGTACCCTGAGGGGTAACAATTATTGCCCCAATTCCGTTTCCATAATGGTTAACTGCTCCGTCAAAGATTAGTCCCCATTGGGAACCTGGTTCTGGCCCTTCATTGGGTAGCGGTTCATCGCAATCTTTCATGTTTAAATACAAGACATCTTCGTCTGGGAAGTCGAATCCGATTGATTCTCGATCGTCAATCGGTTGATGAGCCAAATGATCGGCTAAAATACTCTATGTCATATTCTGATAACAACATCTGCCAACGGCTTTTTGAGAATGGTACTCTATGTCATATTCTGATAACTACATCTGCCAACGGGCAATCCTTCCCGTGAGAGCAGGTTTTTCAAATACATACTTGATTGGATCCATTTCGGAGACCAACCAAGTAGTGTGACGAATCATGTACTAACGAAGATGTTTGGCTGCCCAAGCCAAAGCACAGCAAGTTTTTTCGAGCATCGTGTACCGAGTTTCACAGTTGGTGAATTTATTGCTTAGATAGTAAATGGCAGACTCTTTCCGTTTGGTTTCTTCTTGTTGGCTAAGTACACACCCCATTGAGTCTTCCAAGACTGTGAGGTAGATGATCAGTGGTCTTCCTTCCACTGGAGGTGATAAAATCAGAGGATTCAACAGATATTCCTTAATACTGTCGAAGGCGGTTTGGCAATCTTCTGTCCAAACGCAATCCTGGTTCCTTTTGAGTAATTTGAAAATCGGCGCACATGTGGCAGTCATGAGGAATATAAATCTGGAGATGTAGTTCAAACGTCCCAGGAACCCTCTGACTTATTTTTCAGTTTTCGGAGAAGGCATTTCTTGAATGGCCTTGACTTTGTCAGGATCAACCTCAATTCCTTTCTGGCTGACGATGAACCCTAAAAGTTTCCCTGAACGGACACCGAAGGTGCATTTGTTGGGATTCAAGCGGAGTTTATACTTTCTCAGCCGCTCGAATTGTTTTGACAGGTGGGTCACATGCTCCTCTTCTGTCTTAGATTTGGCAATCATGTCATCGACATATACCTCGATTTCTTTGTGTATCATGTCATGAAACAGAGTAGTCATGGCCCTTTGATAGGTTGCCCCGACGTTCTTCAAACCGAACAACATCACCTTGTAACAAAAGGTACCCCATGGGGTAATGAACGAAGTTTTCTCCATGTCTTTCGGCGCCATCTTGATCTGGTTATAGCCCGAGAATCCATCCATGAAGGAGAAAACTTTGAACTTTGTTGTACTGTCAACCAGCATGTCAATGTGTGGTAAAGGAAAGTCGTCCTTTGGACTTGCCTTGTTCAGATCCCTGTAGTCGACACACATTCTGACCTTTCCGTCCTTTTTCAGAACAGGTACTATATTGGCTAACCATTGAGGATATTCAGATGTAGCGAGGAAACCCGTGTCAATCTGTTTATGTACCTCCTCTTTGATTTTGATGGCCATGTCTGGGTGAGTGCGTCTCAACCTCTGCTTTACTGGTGGACATTTCGATCTTAACGGTAAGTGATGTTCCATGATGCTGGTATCCAACCCTGGCATGTCCTGATAGGACCAAGCAAACACATCGGGAAATTCTCTGAGAAGCTTTGTCAAACTTTCTTCGGCAGTTGCACTGAGCAGTGCCCCAATCTTGATTTCTTTTCTCTCTTTTTCCGAACCCAAGTTGACCGTTTCCAACGGCTCTTTGTGAGGTTCAATAGACCTTTCCTCTTGTCTGAGTAATCGGGAGATCTCTTCTGGAATTTCGTTGTCAACTTCTTCTTCAGCCCCAAATACTGGGAACTCAAAGTTGGGAGAAGGCATCGGATCGTATGTTTCAACGGGGTTTAAAACAAGCAATCTGCATTACGTGATGATTCGTGTTTAGAAGAGATAGAGAGAATGTAAAAGTGTGTGCAGTGTATTTTTCTTATTACTGCTTGTTTTTATTATTGAATTGTTTTTTAGGATTACCATTTTCTGAGAAAAAGCAAAAAGAGAAAACAGAAATTAATGCGGAAATTACAGAACGACGTTATTTTATTAATGAACAAGTCGATTCTTGAAACTACAGCCCTATAAAACAAAACTCTGTCACTTTGGGCGAAGCGAAGAGGGAAAATTTACAGAAAGCGAGCCCTATCAAAACATCTGTTTCACCTGGGCAGGGTGAAAGGTTAAAGATGGCAATTACTTTGATTGGCGAACGACCTTCGGAGCATTAACATCGACCCACTGGCGGCGAACTCCTCGGTGAATCACAAAGTCTGGTACCTTCCTCGATTTGTCTTCAGAAATGACGCTGATTTCTGGTGGAGCAGGATCATTGGAATCTGTCTCCCAGGAAGAATTGTCGTAGAAGAATTCCTCAGTTGCATTTTGCATAGCATTTGTACTCTCAGCTGTATCTCCCCATCCAGTTGGATGGATGTCTTCGAGCCTGATACGAGAGCTTTCGGGAGCGGTGTACTTGACCATATAGTCGTATCCCCCACTCGGTTGTCCCAAGGTGTCCCACACTTTTCTGGAACTGGAGGGGTCATCTCTCTCGATGACGTTAACCTCGGGAAAATCATAATTAATGAATTCTAGTCCTGCAAACATCGCAAATTCATCGTCATGTTGAGTAGTTTCTGAACGACCTGAGTGTTGATCCCATGACATGGTGGGGACACAGGTATTCTGTTCAATGATGCTCAGCTGAGTTTCATTACTCGGCTGACTTTCGGGCCCCAAGTCTCTTGGGTAAGGCTGCCACATTGGCAGGCTATCCATCGGGCCATAGTCATTGTGGTCAAAGTTGTCTTTCATCAGAGTGTCTTCCTCTAATAAATTTGGTGGAGCACGGTATCCTTCCGGATCACAACCTCCGTATATCATTTCGACATCTGACCTGGGTATAAATCTCGGACTCTGTGCGGGATAGCAAAAGGGTGTAGGCACCTCTTCCTGAGACATATAACCGTCCTCGTTAAGATAGGACTTCCATCCTTCATCCATGTCGGAGGAATCCTCCTCATTGATAGCATGGATTGCCTGAGGAACTGGGTGAAGGAACCCTCCACTGTGAAAGAAGTTCTGAATGGGATGAAGACTTTCATCGTTAGCAGCGGTTCGAGTACAGGTTGCAGAAAAACCAAGACCCTTCTTTGTTGTATTGCTAGTAGGAATGACAAGTTGTCCTCATCCTGTTGTATCGGTACTTTCAACTGCTTTAATAGCATCTTTGTATGAGGAAATCGAAGTTCCTCCTCCGGATTGATCGTCCTTGTGTGGCGAAAGCGCTTGGAACTGGGTTCCAATTATCCCTTCTGGTTCCACATAAGTGGATGACGATAAATTGCTGACGAGCAAGGCCTGTTCCCCACAGACTGTGATGAGTTGGCCGTTCTGGACGAACTTTAGCTTTTGGTGGAGGGTTGAAGTGACCGCTCCAGCCTGATGTATCCAAGGTCTTCCTAATAAACAACTGTACGTTGCCCGGATGTCCATGACCTGGAAAGTGACTTGGAAAGTGTGAGGAGCAATAGTTATGGGAAGATCGACTTCGCCGATAACCATCTTTCTGGACCCGTCGAATGCTTTGACGACGACCTCACTGGTTCTCATCGGAGGGCCTTTGAATGATAATTGCATTAAAGTGGACTTCGGCATAACATTCAGGGCTGACCCTGTGTCTACCAGTACGCTGGATAAAGCATCGTCCTGGTAGTTGACTGTAATATTGAGCACCATGTTATGATGGCGACCCTATTCTGGTAATTCCTCATCACTAAATCCCAAGTTATTGCAAGAAGTGATGTTAGAGACAATACTATCGAACTGTCTGATGGTTACATCCTGTTCCACAAAGGCTTGCTCCAAAAGTTTCTGTAGAGCCTCCCTGTGTGCTTCTGAACTGAGTAACAGAGATAATACCGAGATCTTTGAAGGAGTTTATAACAGTTGATCGACAATGTTGTATTCACTCCTTTGGATGAGCTTCAGCATCTCATCATCGTTTTTCGAAAGGTCGAGATTACTGGATTGACCAACTGATGGATCGGGAGCTTCCGTCTGAAGTTCCTTTTCTTTGTTGGACTCTCCAACTCCTCTGTTGAAGATTCTACCACTCCGTGTTACACGACTGATGTCTGCAATATTCACGACGGAGGGTAATGGAATTTCCTTTCCATTTTCAATTATCATTGCACCATATTTGTAAGGGATTACCTTAGCTGATTCATACGGTAGTGGTCCCGGCAGATAGATGACTATGGGAACCTTCTGATTTTTCTAACCATCGTACGTAATCTCGATCCGTTCCCGGTTGGGAATTCTTGATTCGTCAAGCAGAGGGATAATGGCAAAAACATTCCTGGTCCTCTGATGATCAGAGATGATGACAACGTCCTCAATTTGATTGGCAAGGTAGTTCGGCGACCAATTGATGGGTCTGGAACCTGGATATGGGCGGATCTCTCGACGATCCACCTGCCCCTGGAGAGCTGCTCGCACAAGGTAGCACCCTTGGTTACTTTCTGAACAGACTCCACAACGTTCATAATTGTGTGGTGGCACCTGGCCACGCCCGCTTTGAATACAATGTAACCTCACTAGGTTAGCTTCCACGAGTCGGACCTCCTGACTTTGACGCCGAGTGGGGTTTCCGTTATTGATACTAATTTGTTGAGTATCTTCATCCATGTAGATTGGCATCCACCAATGATTTAACAAGTGTTGATGTGCTTCCTGGACAAAGGCACATCCCTGATCGTTTTCGTAACCCACTTTACAGCTGTGATAATTATGTGAGATTAGGAATTCGAGTCGGACCTGCTCAGCATGCAACTCTACCAAGTTGGTATTCATCAAGCGAATGTCGAAGATTTGAACCATGTTGATCTGATAGGGATTCCTATCATGGTAGTCCTGGATCCATCCAAGATCCATCTGATGCTGGAGGGCCTCTTGTATGAAAGAGCATCCCTGTTTGTTTACCGAGCAAGTCAGACAAGAACTGTAATCGTGCCACGGTAGATTATGATATTGGCTTTGCCTTGAATGCATTGCCACCAGGTTGACATTCATCGCACGGATGTCGTGGTTCTGAATGACGTTAGAATTCGTATAGACCATGTTAAATCCACGAACTCGGTGCTCCTGGATCCATCCGAGATCCATCTGTTCCTGTAGGGCTGCCTGCACCACAGAACATCCTTGATTGTTTTTAGAGCAGATATCACACTGATGATAATTATGAGATGGCACATGGCCGTACCCAGTCTGTCTACAATTTATCTTGACCAGTTTGGTCCTTAACAAGAGTACATCGTGAATTTGATAGACATTGTTAAATTCTTTCTCAATTAAGTTGGCTGCAGCTTTCTCATGTTGAGGCAGCGGGTTCGTAAGAACATTGGGATTTGTATCTTTGAAAGATAAGAGCCCGCTCCTAACAAGCTTTTGCACGTCGGACTTGAAATTGAGACAGTTCTCTATGTTATGCCCTGATCCTCCTTGATGATAAGGGCATGTCTGATCCACCTTAAACCAAAACGGCGGATTTTCTGGTACTGTAAGAGGAGACTTAGTCTGGATGTGCCCCTTGGCCAATAGTAACGCAAATAGTTATGCGTACAACATGGGTATAGGATCAAACCCTGGTGGCCGAGTTGTATGGTTGTTATTGTATGGAGGACGAGCCTGCTGCAGAGGCTGTTGTGTCCTTTGCTGATTAGGTTGGCTTTGCGCAACCTGAGGTTGATACGTAGGAATAGGCGCAGGGCTGATAGCAGGAGTTACAGCTGCTACCAGTTGATAACGTCGCCTTTGCTTTCCGAGAGAGATATTCCCAATATCTTGCTCTTTTTTCTTAGGGAGAGCACTACCGTATCGTTTTGTACTACTTGATGATCCAGCGTCTTTTATTAGATGCCCTTCTCGGAAGGCTTCCTCAAGACGAACTCCCATGCCCACCATCTCGGTGAAATCACTGGGCGCACTGACAACCATTCTATCATAGTAAAATGAGCTTAAGGTCTTTAAGAAGATCTTTGTCATCTCTTTTTCCTCAAGAGGTGGACATATCTGGGCGGCAATTTAACATTATCTCTGAGCGTACTCCTTAAAGGTTTCCTTGTCCTTTTGTGACATTGATCTGAGTTGATCTCTGTCCGGTGCCATGTCCAAATTATATTTGTATTGTTGGACGAAGGCAGTACCAAGATCTCTGAATGTGCTAATCGTAGCACGGTTTAAACCCATGTACCATTTGAGTGCGGCACCGGTTAAACCATCCTGAAAGTAGTGAATCAGTAGGTCCTGATTCTCCGTCTGAGCTGACATTTGCTGAGCGTACATCACCAGATGGCTCTGAGGGCAAGAGTTACCCTTGTATTTTTCAAAGTCGGGCACTTGGAATTTGTGTGGAACTTTCACATTGGGGACCAGACAAAGGTCTGCGGCGTCCTTTCCAAATAGATCCTGACCGCGGATGGCTTGCAGTTCCTTCTGCATTTCTAGGAATTGTTCCTGGAATTCATTCATTCTATCGAACATAGTTTCCTTCTTACCAGAAGGTATTGGTGGAACCTGTCCTTCCGGGATAGTGTGCACCGCAGGGGGTGGTACCGTGACTACGGCAGTGAATCTTGGCGTTTCCTGAAGTTTGTAACCTTCAGGAGTCTTCAGTATGCCCCTGGCATCTTCGCTTTCCCGAAGTTTGTAACCTTCAGGCCCAGCGGCTTCTGTTATGATTCCCTGATCTTCAGTGATCGGCGGAACATATCCTTTCGGGATATAGTTAACAGGCATGCCCCAAGGACGATATTTCGGCATTTGATACCTAGGATCATACTTCTCCACTATAGGCGCTGAGGTGATCTCTGAGATCACAGTCCTTTGTAGCTGAGCTTCTACCATGGCTTACATGTCGTTACGAAGCTTTCTCATATCCTCTCTCAGAGCGTCGATCTCTTCTTTCAACTCTCTGTTCTCTTCCTCAAGATCATCCATCCTTTTCTGACGATTGGCCCGAGTATTGTACGAATGAGACAGTTTGACTCTAGAATCGAGACACAAATGTGAGATTCGTAGGTAAGAAGAATACGCGATGTGAGAATGATGAATGCAATGATTATATTAATTGTTTTTTGGTTTAATCAAAATAAACTTCGACAATTAGATTGCAAATATCAAACAGTGGGGAAACCCCTTTTTATTGAATTCAAAGGATTACATAAATGAAAATACAGTAGATTACAAGGTGCAGAAACAGAAACCTAAGCTAATGGGTCCCGAGTCCTCTCTGAAGAGAAATCGGGTGCTGACTCTGGTACTTTCCTTTTCTTTGACCGGGGCTCTTGGGCCGTTGTTGGGTTGTCATTCCTTTTCCAGGTAAAAGGAGTGAGCAAATTCCTTTGGTAATCTTGATTCTCTACAGCATGTTGCTCCAAAATTTCAATCAGAGCATCCTTATCTTTCAGTAGTTGCTGTATTTTGATGCACTCCACGTTGAGGGTGCGGTACTTGTTCTTCCAAGACCTCCTCACCCAGTGGAGATAAGGCTCCACCGAGACACAGTCCGGTTTTCCTAGAGACTCCCGTCCTTTCTTATGAACATGTTTCCAAGCGTGCACTATTTCCGTCTTTAGTGCTCTGTCACTTTCTCCTTCCTTGAAGAAAAGACCTTCCAGATGAGCACTCCGCGGGACGGGCCTCATCGGGTATCCAAATTGACGATGAACGAGAACTGGATGGTAATTGATTCCTCCCTTAGTTCCTATAAGGGGTACGTTGGGGAAGTTTCCACAACGGTCAATGATCCTGATCCCATCATAAATCCTATTACACCAATCAATATCAGAGTTGGTGAGGGACATGATTTTCTGCGACCAACGTAAGGCACTCTTGTGATCCCAAAAAGCAGCAGACTTAGGCAAATGGGAGATAAACCATTTATAAAGCAGAGGTACATAGCATGTGATCTCCCCTCCGCTGTACAAATTTCCCAAGTGTACAGAATGATACGCATTCGCGAGCAAAGTCGGCACAGGGTTTCCAATGAGAAAAACCTTAATGGAGTTGATATCGACGAAGTTATTAATGTTGGGCAACAAAAATAACCCGTAGGTGAGTAAAACAAAGATGCTTTCAAAAGCAGTCACGTTCCCGATACTGGCGAAGTACAGGGCTTTCTTTGTCAAGAACTGGGCTGGCAAACCTTGTATGCCACCCTTAGTGGTCATGTGAGTCCTGACCTCAGACTCGTCCAAATGAATTGCTCTTACAATGGTCTGATTCTTTGGAATTTCTTCCAGTCTAGAAAATGGAGCTTGATCAGTAATGTGTAGATCAATCAGGTGAGAGTACTCCTCCAGCGTTGGTGCTAGCTGGTAATCTGGGAATGTAAAACAATGATAAACCGGATCGTAGAACTGAACAAGTGCATCCATGATTCCCTCAATCACATGGACTCTTAGCAGAGATAACAAACCTCCGTTCTTGGCTCTGAAAGCCTCTTGGTTTGTGATCATCCTCGCCAAACCTCTTAAATCCTCTAGTTTTGGAATCCTGAAGGTGTACTTATGAGTTCTCCTTCTACCGAAATCCATTAGCGCAATCCTTTTCTCTAATATTTGAAATCACAGTCTTAGTTTATTTTGAAAAAAACAGAGAGACTAGAAGAGAAGTATTTTTTTTTAATGTTTTAATGTTTTTTAAATGAGTGCATGAATGCAGCACACAAAAACATAGAAAAAACATGGGGTCAAAGGGTCGTTGTCATGGAGTCAAGGCTCTACCCATCCCCAAAGGTTTATACTAGGGTGATTTTTTGTACCTGTACTCAAAATCATCAGCTCCTCCCAGGATAACAAACAACAAGCGGATCGCCAGCGAGTTGTATGAAATTTTAGAGTAAATGCTATTCACCGAGAATAGATCATCAGCCTCAAATGAGGGTAGTATCACGTGACAACTATTTCTGATAGTTTCCGCACTACAAAAGGGTTGGCTCCTCAGCTTCTCAGACGTCACAATCGGCTCATTGCCTATGAGAGGGAATGGGTTGCATTGGGAAGCCTCCACTGAGGTTGATGGTCGATCTCGTCTCCATCACTTATCTTGAGTGTATACTCAATCTTTCCATATGCGACATCACACACATTCCCATTAGCAGAAAAATAAACACATATATCAATCAGGAAAAGCAGTATATATATTTGTCCTAATGTCCTAGACTTTTAAAAAGCTAAGAATCTTATGTTCCTGACACAAAATGGCTCCCCGGCGGAGACGTCATTCTGTGGTTCTTTCCCAACTTAAAGGTTTTGACCTAAGATCCTAGTGAAGTCAACAAAAAGTCCTATCCCAGAAAAGAAAGAAAGAAAGAAAGAGAATTTTTTAAGGTTTCTACCTAAGAGATGTGAAGAGAACAAGATCTCACAGTCCCCAGAAGAGTCGCCATTCTTCTGTAGCGAGTGATTTTTGGATGTGGTTTCCAAGCACAATCGCTCTAGTACTACAACTCGATTCATTTTTTATCCTATTGAAGTTGATGAAGGAAGGGAAATAGATGTCTCCAACTAACCCTGCTTGCATACTGAGGTTAAACAGTCAAAACTGTTGGTTTACAGATGCTACAAAGATTCGGGGTCTCTCCTAGGTTATTTTGTTAAAAAAAGTGTTTTAGGCTATCAATTGAAATGTTAGGACTGATGTATGAAAGTATGGGATTTTTGGTTTTTGTTTAGGGTGCTCGCTAAGATTTTTCTTTCAATCTTATGCCTACGTATTCCCGTTTACCGAAACAGGGAAATCAGAGCGATAGTAGTTCCTCCTATTCTATGGGAGGAAATGGTGTTTTGGTGTCTTGTTCAAAGCCCAAGACGTGAAGCTAAAGGTAGTTTGTATCTTGTTCAAAGCCCAAGATATGAAGCTAAAAAGTCTATTTGTATCTTGTTCAAAGCCCAAGATATGAAGCTAAAAGTGTTTGACTTTAGAGAGAATTTGTCATCTCTAAAGAGGGGTTTGTATGTCACAACTGTTTATAAAGGGGAATTACTTTAACCGGGATTTGTGAATCCGGCAATGCCATAATTTCCTTTATAGGGGATTTCCAACCTAAAGGAGAAGACTTTAACTCAGTTTAGAGCAATGCCATCTTTCCTTAGGAATTTTTCATGCTAAAAGAGGGCCAGTGGCATGGATGTAAATAATCCAGAGGCTTGCCGCTTACAGCGATTAGATAAAGAGGAAGGAGTTGTTGATGTTTGTGTACTGTGAACGAGGCACAACTTTGATGCTAAAAGGTTGATTGGATCAATCGGGGTTTCCTTATACAAAGCCTAAGAGGAGGCTATTGGCCCAACAAGAGGGTTTTTATGTGTCTTGTACGAAGCCCGAGAGAGAGGCTAAAAGGTTTTGACTCAACGAGGGAGTCTTTTGGTATCTCGTATAAAGCCCGAGATGGAGGCTAAAATTTGTTCGTCTCAATAAGAACCTTTTTATATCTCGTATAAAGCCTGAGATGGAGGCTATTTGTTAGCTCCGTTGGGGAGAATCATTGTATAAAGCCCAAGAGAGAGGCTATGCTACTGTTTCAAAGAGAAAATCAGTTCTTATATGAGTAATGTTTGCACTCATGGATTTGTTCTAAGGACCGGGGTTATTTCCCATTCTTTAAGGAAATGGGAAATCCAAAGGGTATTGAGACTGTCCGAGTCTACGGGGTTCCTTCCTATTCTTGAAGGGTGCTTGAGAATGTCTTTGAGACTCAAGGAAATTAGACTGTCCAAGTCTAGAGTTTCATCTTTTGTACTATGCTTTGGGAAACAGTAGTAGACTCCTGGAAAGACTGTTATATTAAAATGACTGATTTCTGTTCATATACCTTTAGGAGGTCGTCGAGACAATTTGTAAGAAGCCCAAGAGGAGGCTGGAAACTTTTAAGAAGCCGAGTGGTCCTTGTATGAAGCCCAAGAGGAGGCTATCATTCCCAGAGGAAGAAATCATTTATACAAAGCCTAAGAGGAGGCTGTGAATACTTCTAAGAAGCCGACGGGTCCTTGTATAATGCCCAAGAGGAGGCGGGGATGCTTTTAGGAAGCCTGTGGGTCCCCAAACCCCGAGAAATTCAAGACAGGCTATTCACAAAGAATAGATCAAGCTAGGAAAGTTCGAGAATTTGGAAGAAACTCAAGAGATGCCATTCACAGAGAAGAGATCATCTCTGGGGAATAGAGTTTCTTGACAAGTGCTTTTAAGAAGCCTGTGGGTCCCCAAACCCCGAGAAATTCAAGACAGGCTATTCACAAAGAATAGATCAAGCCAGGAAAGTTCGAGAATTTGGAAGAAACTCAAGAGATGCCATTCACGGAGAAGAGATCATCTCTGGGGAGTAGAGTTTCTTTGACAACTTCTACGAGTGACAGTTTATGAAAGGGTTCACTGAGAATGCTGACTTTCATGTCTCCTTATTGTTTAACCCCAAGAGGAGGGAAGACTGTGTCTGGTAATCCTATGGGGATCTAGTTTTGACTATTTAAGAGTGATCAACGGGCTTAATGCTAGACGTAGTTGCTGGGGAAACTCTAAATATCTATACTATTATTACACAGTTGATATGAGTTTATGAAAGAGCAGTTACAACGAAACAGTCCCACAATACAGTTATATGTATATGAAAGCGGTAAATGAAAGCGTATAAACACTTACTCGGTTGTAGAGCTTCCATTCTGTTTAGTTAGTTGTTCAACAAAGAAAGATTGAAAACAATAGTATATTTCAAAATCAAAGGAGAAAGTGCTTTGAAAAAGAAAGATTTGGGGCTTACAGCTCAAGGAGAGGCCCAAGGTTTTACCAGTGATTGCACTTTTGAATTTGTACAGATGGACTTATACGAGTGACTGAGGCCCAAAAATTGTTTGTTGTACAAAGGGATGGGTCTTACACTCTCTCAAGAGGCCCAAAAGGTTTAAAGAAAAAGAGTGGGGCTTATAACACGAGGGTAGGCCCAGATGATTTTTCGTTTAAAATGGCGATCGCGCCGAGATTTTCTTTTAACGCAAAGGGGCTTATACAAATATCTGAGGCCCAAATTTGTTTTTGGTTAAAAGGGGATTGGGTCTTACACTCTATTAGAGGCCCAAAAGTTTTGAAATGGGTCTTACTACTCGAGGGTAGGCCCAGAGTTTGTTTTTCAACGGACGATGATCACACTGAACTTTTTGAAATACAACAGGACTTATACAATAAGTGAGGCTAAAAAAGGTTGTATTTACAAAGGGTTGGGTCTTACACTCTAATAGAGGCCCAAAAGTTTTGAAATGGGTCTTACTACTCGAGGGTAGACCCAGAGTTTGTTTTTCAACGGACGATGATCGCGCTGAACTTTTTGAAATACAAAGGGACTTATACAATAAGTGAGGCCCAAAAAGGTTGTATTTACAAAGGGTTGGGTCTTACACTCTAATAGAGGCCTAAAATGTTTTGAAAATGATTTATGAGGGTTGAATTAATCAAAAACCCTAATTTGTTTTCAAAAATGTGTTTTAATTGAATGAAAATTCAATTAAAATGATCAAAATTGTTTATCATATGGAAAACAAATTGTGATCTTGGATTAATGCTTCAAAAATTAAGTATTGACCTACAAAATAATTAGAAGGCATTAAAAGTTGCAAAATCAAGGTGGAAAAAATATTCAAAATGTCAAAAAACAATTAAAATATTAATTCTTTGCAAAAATATCAATTATATGAAATAAATAATATTTTTGGGATTTTTTGGGAAAATAAAATATTTTAACATTTTTGTGAATTATTAAAAAAAGAATCAACTCAAAATCATTAAAACCCAGAGAGAAATTAATTTTTTAATCAATTAAAAAAAATCACAAAATTCAAATATTTGAATTTGAGAGAAATGACGCCAAGAACAGCTGAAGAACACGCGCGTTTTTCAGTTTTGTAAGTTGTAAATGCGCCTAAGAGGGGGGGTGAATTAGGTTCTTAAAAATTTCTTTGATCTTTTTACCGGTTCTTGGTTATTTTTCCGTTTTATGATAAGTGCTTGAAAGTAAAGTGCGGAAAGGAAAAATGACACAAGAGAATTATAGTGGTTCCCCTCACAGCCCGAGAGTACTTCACTCCTCCTTCAACACGAAAGAGAATTCACTATAGTTTAGAATTATTGTACAGCCTAATCACACCAATGGTGATGCTTACTATCTCACCTATAGGTAACTAAGTGTATGAAGAACAATCCTCTTCAAAACACTCACTTGTTTCCAACAGTCCTGGACAATAAGGTAATACAAAAAGTAATCTTGATAAGAAGTAGATGTCTTGAGAATATGATATTATCAATCTTGATGATCGATCTTCTCCTTGAAATAAATATCACTCAAATGAAATATACAAGTGTTCTTGAATAAAATGAGATGAAACAATGATAATGTGTGAAATTTATGCAAAGGTTTCTCTCAAAAATATGTTTGAATGAACACTTGAAGAATAACTGAAAGATGAAAAGAATGAGTGGATTTTTTATTATGAAATTTCTAGGAGGTAAGTTTTAATCTGAAAATGACATGTATTTATATTGATGAAAGCAACCATTCAAAATTCATGGCAATGGTTAGAAAAATTCTGAATTTAATAAGACAAATGATGTAAGAGATGCCATGAAAAGATATAATGAAAAGATGCATTCAAACAAAACATTTTTCAATTTTAAATAAAAAACACTGTTTCAGTACGTTGTAAATTGTGGCGGTTGTTTGGTCTTTTACGTCGTTTCAAAACGCCACAATTTACCAAATAATTTTGAAATTTAAAATTTAAAATACTGGTTCAGAACGGTGTGAATTATGGCAGTTTCTGGTGCTGTTACGACAGTTAAAAACGCCATAATTTACCAAAAACTGAATGTTTAAATAAATTAAATAATTAAAAAATTTGTCTAAGTATTTGAACCAATTTTATACAACATCTATTGATTTACCCAAGTCAATAGATTATATTTGAAAGTGATTTAATATGGTTCAAAAATGAAAAATAATTTTTCCAATTAAAGAAATATTTTGAGAACTATTTTATCAATATATATTGTATGCTTGAGACACTTTTGAACACTTGTATAAGCATTTTAAATGACATTGATATACCTTTGTTCAACCTTTGATCTTCATGATACTTGAACACTTGAAGCTAATTGATTCAACTTGATAGTACTTAGGATATCTTCTTGAACTTGAACTTCTTGTACTTCATGTAGCTTGATTCTCTTTCTTTTTGCATATTATCTTTGTAGAGAGCTTGTTGTGTTGTCTTCATCAAAACTCAATGTGAGTGAAGCTTGCTTCTACAAGTTTTGCTCAGATTTTCATTTTCTATCCAATCTCACTGAATACTTGATCATATCATGCAATCCACATACCAATCAACTTGTTTCAACCTCACGATCATGTCCATGGCAATTAATTTCATTTAAATTAAGCATAAAACAAGAAATCACGAAAAATCCTCAAGAACCCTAACTTCTACATGAAGGCTGGGATTTTTGATACACGATTCAAACAAAGTAATTACTTGAGGGGAAACATTCCATGCATGATTATGAACATTTGGCAAAAGTATTGTGCGAGGAAATATGCATAGATTGAGAGATGACCAAGTTTAGGCTTACCTCTAGTTCGTGACAGCAAGAGCAAATTGATTTCTGAGTAGGAGGTGTTACAGATGAATTGTGATGATCTGAACAGCTTCCCTACACCCTATGGAGTGTGTTTGAATGCTTGGACTTGATGGAAATTGGCTGGATCACTTCATGGCATCTCAACTGCAACTTGGTTAAAACCTTGAGCAATTGACTAGTGATTATGAGAAATCAATGTTCCAGATGTTGTTTAAGTGTTTGATCAGCACACATATGATGTATATGAGGTGTGTGTGTGTGTGATTGGTTGAGTGGAATTTCTCTCTAATGAAAAACCCGATAGTGACTTGCTAAGAAAGGCATTTTTGAGAGTGAGAAGTGGATTTTGAGAAAGGCAAGTGTTGTAGGCCTTTGGTGTACTTAAACTGATCACAATTGACCTTTATTTATAGTAGAGCAAGTTTGTTTTACAAGGAATAGTGAATGGCAACTGCTGAGTAGGTTTGGCCAATGTTGGCAAATGAAAATCCAAGTCTCCTCTAGCCATTGACTAGAGGTTAGGACACAAGCTGCTGGTCCCCTTGGTCTTGGATAAGTCTTGACTGAATTCAGTTGCTAATGGCTCAGTCCATGCCACCTTGGTGCTTCCATTGAATGCTCCAATCCAAAATTGGAGTCTTGTCCCTATTTTGGGCAATTCTAGGTTTAGCATGCTATTTCTTGTTCCAAGGACTTTGGAGGCTTGGCTCAGTGATTGTCCCCTTTAGATTCAATCCTCATATGTGTCCAAGGTGATGACAAGGCTTGGAATTGGCTGATTTTGGCAAATCGACCATAAGTGCAAAAATCTACCTTGCCTTGGCAGATTTCAGCAAGGCAACTTGCCAATGTCATATCTCATGGCTCAAGTTGAATTTGGTGATGTTCTTGGCCATTTTGGAAAGCTCTTATATGATACAATAACTGTTTGATCATATTTGGTTTTGATACTTTTTGGATCCAAGTGAAAAATGTCTCTACATTTGGAAAAAAGTAAGGCAAAATCTGACTTAGTGAAATTTTCACTAAGTGTTGGAACAAAGTGACTTTTCTTGATTTTGATCACTCCATAACTCAAAATCCATGAGGAATTTGGACATAGGTCAGTATGAAGCTTTTGTAGAGAGCAATGAGATCTACAAATCAAGCTTTGGATGGTAAAAAATGGCTTTGTGGTTTAAGAGATATGATCCTCCAAAGTTGGTACCTTTGTCATTTTTTTTCATAACTTAGAAAATTTTCTAAGTTTTTATGGTTACCCCTTTTACAAGTTATCCCATTTTCTTTGATTTTTCTTGATGAATGATGATTCAAATCATACATTAACATCATTTTAGGGTTAAAAATCCATTTTTGTGAAAAATCTCAAAAAGTCAAAGTTGACTTTTATGCACAGTTGACTTTTTGTCAAATGAATTCCAAACTGTGCAATTCTTCAGGAAATCATGTCCTTGACCTAAATCAAACTTGATGGACATGTTCCATGGGTGTTATAGGGTATGTTGAATCATGTCTTAGGGCTTGGGAGCATGTCCTGGTTAAAAGTCAAAGTTACAGTTGACTTTTCTCGCGAAACCCTAACTGTGGTTCAGATGAAATTGAAACTTGTTGCTCAAGCTTCTTGGATCAATCCATTGTCCCAAATGGATCAATATGGTATATTAGAGACCCTCAAATCATGTCTTGAGGTCTTGGTTCATAATTTGTCCCAAAAGTCAACTTAGGGGTGAATTAGGTCAAGAAACCCTAATTCCTGATTTTTTATGAATGCATCCCCTGAGGCAAGATTGACTTAATGATTGGGTTTATGAGGTTCCATGGAGCATATTAGGTTATGTTTTGGATCTTTGGATTATGCCCAGATGAAAATTTCCATCTGGAGGCCCTGGTCGACCAAACCCTAATTTGGTGACACTGTCGATCTTGAAGCTTGATCCATCTAGAAGGGAGCAACCTTGTGCTTAATCCTTGGAGTGGGAGTCTTCTTGATCCATAGTGGATGTTTGAGAGGTTAGACAAGTTGAAGATCATGTCATTTCTTGATTGATCATTTGTCTAAGAGCTCAGAGTGGGCTTGAAACCCTAATTTTGATTGTGGTGAATGCTCAACAATTCCTTGAGGAGATTGATGAGGCATAAAGGTACATCCATATTGTGATGAGTATTTACACAATGATGGGAATCTTAGTGGTCAAAATTTGGGGTATGACACCCACCCTGTGGGGTCTACTGCAGGCTCACCAAGGTATGAGAGCCTTTCTCCTGGCACCTCCTTATCCCAACGGAATCCATCGACGAGATGTAAGTATAATGAGCAAAATGTTTCATCATCTGGGACAAACTCAAAATCTGCTGGGCCACAAGGGGCAATATGAGCTAGGTGCTTGTCGAACTGTCTTCTGTCGACATGATTTATTGGTGCCTTAAAATACCCCTGATCAGCTTCAATGTTCTCGACTATGCCATCTGGCCTCCAGATGGTGTTTCGTTGATGCATCGAAGATGGAACTGCACCAATGCCATGTATCCACTCTCGTCCTAAGAGCAAATTGTAGTTGGCTTTTGTTTCCACTACCATGAAGACAGTAGGCCTAGTGATTGTCCCAACTGTCAAGTCAACTTGTATCACACAGTGTAGAGCCAACTTTTCCTTCGTAATTCGAAAGAACCATGTTGTGTGGCTTAGTATCAGTGTCATACTTGCCAATCTTGTTCAATAAGAAATGTGGCATCAGATTTACCGTTGCGCCACAGTCCACTAATATCTTGTTCACTGGTATGTTCTCCACTTTCCCAGTGATGTAGAGAGGCTTTAGGTGACCCTTCATCGCCTCTGTGGGTCGTTCGAAGAAGGCGTTCTGCTCTTCAACACACCCATTATTCATAATATAGTAGCACACATGCTTGTGTGCTGCCATCTCTGCTTCAGTTCAAGCGTCTAAATCTTTGACCTCTGTAATTTGGTCGAACTCCATCGGCATTACAGACACCACATTGACTATAATGTCGAGAGAAGCATCAGACTCAGAGTCGAAGTTGTCTGTCATTTCTTCATCATCTTCGACAGTCTTTTCATGTTTGTCCTCTTGAGAGGAAAACAATTTTCGCCCCACGGGCACTTTTTCAGCAATCTTCATTTGATTTCCTCCGTTATTATCAGTAGAGACATTAGTACTGGACTCTCCTTGGTCCTTCGACTGAGCCTCCCTGAGAGCCTTCCTTCTACGTTGTTCTCTCCTCCATTGAGATCGCGACATCAGGTTCTTCCCTTTATAGTTTTCAGAGACATAAGCCGACCTATTGGAAGTCTGAAACTCCTTTCGATACTCTATTGAAGAGCCTCTGTTCACATCAAACTTCTGCCATTTTTTCTGACCTTTTTCCTTTCCTTCAACAGGTTTCATCCAACTTCCCACTGGCGCATTACTTGTTGGTTTGAAGGTGTTGGGTCTGGCCCCTGGGAACTGTGTTTTCCCTCCCACTTGTTTTGAAGAGGATCTTCTAGGATCGAAACTTCTTTGACCCTGAGATGTTCTTTGCTCCCTTTTCTCTTTGGCCTTCCTAACCCCCTCAAGATTATGGGCAGCTTTCTGGTCGAAGATTGCACTGTATCTGGGGCATAGCATGACTCCTGATCCCTTCTTTTGGCAGCGGTGCAGGAATTCAATGATAGTCTCTTCCTGTTTTGGATACGCCACTTTGTTACGCTCTTCTTGGCAGCTTGCTTCATCAACCTCCATGGTTTTATGTTGTGTAATCTCGACCATATTTATGTCCATGTCAACATCAGCACTAAGATTCAGATTGCAGAAGTCTACATCAAGGCCTTCAGCAGCCTTGTCCATCTTAACAAAACTATCAGTAGTTTCTTTGGTAACCAGCATCATGTTGGAATCTTCAGTGATCCCGTCATCTAAGCCATCAGTAGCTTTTTCAAAGCCGTCAGCGTCCCTGCTCATGAGTTTCTCCATGGTAGTGATGTCAAGGTCTTTAGTAACCTTGGCTAAAACAGCATCATTGGCGAAATCTTCAGTAATTTCCACCATATAGATTGAACAGTCGAAGTCATCAGCAACTTCAACCATATGTACTTCTGTGGGCTCAGCATAACTCCAATCGATTTTTCCCAACATCAAGTGACCCAAAATACAATTTAAACAGTGAATCGTGTTATCACTCCCAACATAATACAACACTTATATTCATCATGATTCACACCAAGTCATCAAGAATTTCATCAATAATCATGTACACAATTCAAGCACTCAAACATTCATCAATGGCTGAATTTTATACATGCATATTCATGGTATTCAAACATAATTTCAGTCGCTGAATCACATGTATAAACACAATCAATCATAAAATTCCAGATTTCTAACACAACAGCAATTCATCAAAGCAAAATCATGGAACCCTAATAAGAGCAAGGACTTTTCTTCTCTACCCCGTCATGCAATATACTCATATTGAGAGCGCTTTCTCCCCCTTTACCTTAGATTTTCCAACCGCAATTGCAATTCAAGCAGCTCTTATGAATTCTCCCTTCAAAACCTAACTCTCTTTCCAAAAGCTCTTGTTTCTCCAAACCTCCTTATTTTCACGTACTGATAAAAGGTTCCCTAAACCTAATTTTTCTCTAACATTTAAAATATATAGTATTCTAATTACTTTTGCCTAATTATTAATTATTGCCCAATTGACTTTCAGATTCTCTCCTCTTACCACACACTTCCCTTAAATCACACAATTGGCCCAATTCCTTATTTTTTTTTACCAATTTTCTCAATTTATTTCTATTATTAATTAACATGCTAATTATTCTAATTATTTTTTAAAAATTATTCTACCAAGCTCCTACCTTCTCACCATACCCTATCATTACCACTACACTCCAACAACACATATGCTCACATAATTTTATTTAAATGCAGCACCAAATAATTAAATAAAATTATAAATAATTTAATGAAATAAATAAATCGAATTTGAGATCTTACAACAACTAATAAATTGATTAAAATAGTCACCAATAATAAATTCAAGCACTACTTAAACTTGTTACATATTATTTCTCATTGTTAAGTAGGAGTTGTATTCTCTAATTATCAAGACATGAATAAATCTTCATATGAGTTTGATTTTCGCAAAAGTGAAAATTCTTGTAAATAGTTCATAAGACAATATCAAAGAAACGAAATAGCCTAACAAGCATTGCTAAGGAACTGAACGAGTGAACAAGTGAACGAGTGAGCGAGCATTGATTTTAAGGTTAGTAAAAATCGATTGATTTCTGAAAAAGTAGATTGATTATTTTCATAACTTTTAATCCCAATCAGTAAATTAACATTCCATCGACAACATCTATTTATATTTATAACATTTACCCATTTAGCTCATTCTTTTTTATAAATACAAAAGTCATAGCTTTCATTGTTCTCTAATATAATAAAATTTGACTACATTTATTATTTATAATATTATTCCGTCCATATTACTCTTTATTAAATTATTGTTTCTTTTTTCATTAGCTTTTCATTGCTCCCTTTGTTTTTAATTATAAGTAGTTTTAAAATTTTCACATGTATTAAAAAAATGTAATAATTTTCTAAAATAGAGAAATTATAAAAAAAAAATTATAAAATTATTCTTCACTAATGATATGAAAAATAAGAAGAGAAAATAATAAATATTTAAATATTTACTAGAAAAATAATATTAATACATTAATTTATTAGTATTGTAAAATTATTTATAATTTAATATATATTTTCCCCAAAGCAATTGATAATAGAAAACGGAGGGAGTAATTCCAAATTATAATTTTCTATGTTTAAGATTGAAAAAGTCACTTAGTTGTACACCTACATTAACCTAAAGTAATAGAAATAGAAATTTGAGGCGGTTCATAAATGTTAATTTTTTAAATTTATTGACAAATGGTAATTTTGTAAATATTTATATGCTCTTTTATTAAATCAAAGAATTAATTAACATTTAATTGATTTTCTTAATATGTATAAAATCGGTTAAATTTGCTTATATATTTTCTTATAAATAAGAATGGAGGAAGTAAGTTTCATGACATTAAAGATTAATTATAGTTTATTTATTTATAAGTAAAGACTCAGATTAATTAGCACCATAAATTATGCAAATGGTACTTATTAATTAATTACTTTACAGATCATCATAACATGGACACAAATAATGAGCAATCAAGGCAAAACAAGTGGAGAAAAAAAAATACTTGTACACATGAGAAAATATATATTTTATTTCTTAGGGCGTGGTGGTGGAAGACTACTTCTTTTCAAATAGCTGACAATTATTCTCTTCTTCCTTCCTTTTTCTTCTTTGCTTCCTCATGCTTCTATACTTTTATTTAATTTCACCTATTATATAAGAATTTTGATCTCTTTTGTTTCTTGTAATTAGTTTCCAACCAAAATCGTCGTCAAGAATCTTGCAAAAGAAAAAACAAAACAAAATCAAACATGGTGGGATTACTCGTGTTCATGTTTAAGGGCAAAATACAAAATGTTAAAGCATGTGTGCATGCAATTTAGCATAATGTATATAATATTTTATTATTTTTAATCCCAAAATATTATTAGTTAAAATATAGTGCCACAAATTTAGTTTTAATGGATGTTCAAGACAAAAATATTTTTTAATATGTGATAATTGAGTTTAAAAAGTATAAACGATTTATTTAGATTTAATATATGATGACAACATTTATTTATATTTATGTAATAATGTAAACAAATTATTGATATTTATAATTTAATATTTTAAAAAATATATATATTTTTATATAATTTAATAAAATAAAAATATATATTTTACTAAATTATGTGACAACATATGATTGGATGTATGTATAATATATTTCTACAATGAATATATATACATATATATATATATATACTCCCTCCGTCCCAAAATATAAGAGAAAAACTCAAAAACACATTTATTAAGAAAAGTAAAAAACATAATAGTTTGACTAAGATTTTGTTGAAAAAATTTGTTTTGAAAGATGTAAAAACAATTCTAATTGGTTGTTGTTTATAGAAAAGATGAAAGAGAAAGCAAATTAAATGCAACTTGCATTTAATTTTGTCTTGAAAATGTTGAAAGTTGATATTTTCTCTTATATTTTGGGACAAAAAAAATGCATTTTTTCTCTTATATTTTGGGACGGAGGGAGTATATATATATATATATATATATATATATATATATATATATATATATATATATATATATATAAATAGTAAATGTAAAATGTATGTAATTATTTAATTTTAGGTGTACTTGACAAAAAAGATAAAAAAAAATTATTTTTAATAAGAAAATGACTAAAAAATGTTTATAATTTAAATTAAAAACTACCAAAAATAGATATACTATCATTTTTTATAACTAAAGTTAATCTATCATTTAAGAATATAAAAGTATATATAATTATTCGACCATGACTAAAATTTATAAGAGTTTAATTTTGACATAATTGAATTGGGTGTCCTTGGATTGAACATAATGACACAAAATTACAAGTGAATAACATATGAAAACATGTTGTAGAGAGAGAAAAGCATGTCTTGTTTTTATTTGTTTCTTGTTTGCAAATGAAAGCATTGTTCAAAAAGCATTATATTGATTCTGTCTATGGTAAATTGTTAGTAGAATATAAAAAAAGAAAGATAAAGAATATTATTGTCCTTATAGTGACATATTCTTTGCATATGTCATGCAATGATTGACTTGTTTTAGTCAAACTTTACATTGCATACCTCACACGTTATCTACATTTTTGTATCCTTTGATTTAGTAATTTACCTCTCTCACTTTTTCATTCTTCTTTTGGTTTGTGCAAGTTGAAGTTGATTTTTATTTTTTTAGAATTAAAATTAAATACAACTTTAGTGAAATCCAGAACATAATTAGCTAGATATAAGGCTTTGAATCTTAAAAGTTACACTTTCCATTTAATTTTCTACATTGAATTTTAACAATTGAAAGTAATATTAAAGCCAATACTTTGTGTTTTTTTGGGGAGTAAACCACAAGTTTTACTTCTGTAATAAAAACATGTTTCCTCAAAACAAGTGTGATTGGTTTTTTGGTCGTCTCTAATGTTTTATGGGCATTGAGCAAATTTTAAATTTTAAAATTAATGCTCTTAATAATTTAAATATATTACGGTGTGTGAGCAACTAAAATGTGTACATGACTTGGAGGACTTGGAAGAAGGGTTCATAAAGGAACTTTTGAGTGACGGTGAATCTTGGTGGAAACAATGGTTTTCGGAGATTAAGCTGTGGGAGGAGGAGGAGGTGGATATAGAGAGAGTTATGTGGGTGAGGGTTTACGGGGTCCCATGTCACGAATGGAACACGGAGTTTTTCATCGAATTGGGTAATTCTTTCGGTTCGTTTGTTTGTGCGGATGAGAATACGACGAAAGGCTCTAATTTGGACGTTGGGAGAATTATGGTGAAGCTGTCGTTGGATGAGTGTCTTAAGGAGTTGGTTTATGTGGAGATTGATGGTGTTGTCTTCCCCATAACCCTTAAAGAAGACATCTATGGTCCAGTCAGGATCCCCAACGGTTCTGTAAAATCTAAGAGGAGTTAATTGGATTCATTGTCCTCTGATGAATCTGGATTTTTCAAGACGAGTAGTTCGAATGGAGAGGATGATATTGATTATTCTGTTAATTTTGGTTCTGATAAGGAAGTTGTCTGTGGCAGTCCTCGGCACGTAGATAGGAATGTTTGTCGTGATGTATCCGACCCTATTTCTATTCACGGGTTTAGTTCTGCTTCGGCTACCAAGGGTGTGGAGGGAAGCTTTGACGAGGCAGTCGGAGGGATTAAAGGAGTAAGGGCGGTTGCTGTTGTTAGTGTAACACCCCCAATATATACCCCCAATTAAAAAAAAACGGTAACAAAAATTCAAAATTTCATCAGAGTATATTTAAAACATTCACGGCATAGACCGAGGGGTCACATCAATTTGAAACAAAATACACATAAACCTGCCCATAAAGATATGCAACAATCAGGTAGCAATTAACAAAGGAACTTAGTTTCTAACACCCACAATTCAGGTACAGAATAAAAGCAAAAAATCTGCACTGAAATCTCATATATATATATATATATATCATGAAAAGTTTGTCTGCCAAATACAATCATACATGTACAATCTCAAAAGAAAGATATACATATACACACAAATCACCAACTGTCTCCCTAACTATCCGGTGCCACATATCAGAGCCGACCGACAAAAGAATGAAGATCTAAGCTTCACAAAAAGACCTCCAGCAATCTAATCTGCAATGCCTCATAGAGCATTATAAAACAGCAGAAGGGTGAGAAAAACAACCATAATATAATTGCATATAATTATATAATTAGCACAAAATTACACAAGTAAAATATCCTCACCGCAACTACCCCATAAGCAAATACAACACAACCCAATACATATCTCATATATTCATCATCAATGCATATCAATCATACACAATACAATTATCCCCAACCCCAATATATATATATATATCAACTCAGCAATTCCAATCACAATTCCACACAAAATCAATCCATTCATGATTTATGCAAATGCACAGAGACCGACACAACGACTCTATGCAATGCATATGCGGGTACCATCCATCCATCAATCTCAACACTAGTTCACTAAGGAACTATTGGAACCATCGCTCGTTACTTAATGTAACTCCCCGTCGGGCATACGATGTTCCCCGTCGCTCACACCCCACACGGGCACACGACGTTTATGGATCGCTCACACCCCACACGGGCACACAACCCGGTCGCTCACACCCCACACAGGCACACGATCATCTATAATCATCGCTCACACCCCACACGGGCACACGGCGTTATAGCGGATTCCCTCTGGAATCGATTTGTCGCTCACACCCACTAGGGCACACGACATCACAGGAATGCATATCATGATGCTTGGCATACAATGACTCATGACATTCAAAATGCACACATATACACATCCATAATCATGCATATATCATCAGATACCACACATTGCATGATACACATCAATTACCCCCAATGATAACGACAAAAGTCAACAAAGCAACACATTTCCAAATTCCCGACATAATTAAATCGGCCAACAATCTCAAAACCATCATCATAAGAAAGTACATGCTACAAGCTTTCTAATGCATCCAACCACGCCTCAAACCGACTCACGGATCAAAAGTTACAGAGAAAACAAATTGGAATAAACTGTCATGTTCGCAGTACGGATCTCCTAGCGAGTCCTTCGCTCCCTCATTCGCAGTGCGAATGTCCTAGCGAACAGTGGCAGAAGCAAAATAGCCTAGAAAATACCCAACGTTCGCAGTGCGAACTCCCAGCGAATGCTCGCTACCCCATTCGCAATGTGAATCCTCCAGCGAACAGTGGCAGAATGAAAAATAATACAACATTCGCAGTGCGAACTTCACGCGAACGCTCGCCACCCATTCGCTGTGCGAACCTGCGATTTCAGCAAAACCCAGCAGCGCACCAGATCATCCCAAAACCATATTTTCTCCACCCAAAACATTTCCAAACCAACATATAGCAATCAAAACATAACCCAAGCATGGTAACAAGTATTCTACCGCATTTACACCGATTTCCAACCGCAAAAACATCGATTCCTCATCATTTTTCCCATTTCCAACCTAGAATCAAAAGCTATGGAAAGACAAGAAAATATGCAAACATACACATACATAATCATACACAAGCATAAGATAATCGAGTTTCACACTCTTACCCGATTTAATCGTGTTTAAAAACTCGGTTGTATAGTATTCTTCTTTCCCAAGTTTCTCTCTTTTTCTTCTCTTCTTCTTTCTCTCTAATTTTCTTCTTCTCTTTTTCTTTCCTTTCTATTTTTCTCTCTTCTATTTCTATTTATGTTTCTAACTTACCCAAAATAAATGAAAAGACCAAAATACCCCTACACTCAAATATCTCGCAGACGCTCCCAAAACGCGATAAAATATATTCACGATGAAAAATAATATTTTTTCAAATAAAAGTCAGGAATAAAATAAAATAATAATAAAATAATCAAAACGACTCAATTAAATAAAAATAACCAAAACTGGATCGTTACAACTCTCCCCCACTTAGAAATTTTCGTCCTCGAAAATATTACCTGAGACGAACAACTCTGGATACGACTCCCGCATCCGACTCTCCAACTCCCAAGTCAAATTGCCCTCAGCAGCGCCTCCCCACGCTACTTTCACAAGTGAAATTTCCTTGCCTCTTAACCGCTTCAACTCGCGATCCAAAATTCTCACTGGTAATGCCTCAACCGTAAGGTTCTCCTTTACCTCAACCTCGTCCATCGGAATCACATGCGACGGATCCGAAACATACTTCCGAAGCTGTGAAACATGGAACACATCATGCAAATTTGACAGATTCGGCGGCAACGCCAACCTATAAGCCACAGCACCCACTATCGCGGATATCTGGTAAGGACCAATAAACCGAGAAGTAAGTTTCTTCGACTTCAACACCCTTCCAACACCCGTTACCGGCGTAACTCTCAGAAATACATGATCTCCCTCTTGAAATTCAAGATCCTTCCGCCTCCGATCATGATAACTCTTCTGTCTACTCTGAGAAGCCTTCATTTTCTCACGAATAAGTTTCACTTTGTCCGTAGTCTGCTGAATCAATTCGGGTCCAACCACCGAACTCTCACCAGATTCGTGCCAACACAACGGTGTTCGACATCTTCGTCCATACAGTGCTTCAAAAGGTGCCATTCCAATACTAGAATGGAAACTGTTATTATACGTGAATTCCACCAATGCAAGATAACTATCCCACGCACCACCTTGTTCAAGAACACACGCTCGCAACAAATCTTCCAACGACTGAATCGTTCTCTCGGTTTGTCCATCCGTCTGCGGATGATAAACCGAACTCAATCTCAATTTAGAACCCAACGCCCTCTGTAAACTTTCCCAAAATCTCGAAGTAAACCTCATATCTCGATCAGAAACAATGCTCAACGGAACCCCATGCAACTTCACAATCACACTGATGTAAATCTCAGTCAACCTTTCTAAAGAAAAACTGATGTCAATCGAATGAAATGCGCCGATTTAGTCAGCCTATCTACAACCACCCAAATAGCATTATGCCCTCGCTGTGTATTCGACAACCCTGTCACAAAATCCATAGAAATGCTGTCCCACTTCCACTCAGGAATATCCAACGGTTGCAACAAACCACAAGGCCTCAGATGTTCTACTTTCGACTTTTGGCACGTTAAACACGTATACACAAACTGAGCCACATCTCTTTTCAATCCAGACCACCAGAAAATCTTCTTCAAATCTTGGTACATCTTGTTTGCTCCCAGATGTATACTCAATTTACTCCGGTGTCCTTCATCTAAAATCATCCTTTTCAACTCTGAATCATCCGGAATACAAATTCGACCTCGGAACCTCAAAACACCATTAACATCCACTTTAAAATCACTATTCACGTCTTTTTCTCTCACCAACATCAAATCCACAAATTTCACATCCAGCTTCTGTTTCTCACTAACAGTCATCAGAAAATCATTAGTAACCTTTAGCATACCTAGCCTCACGCTGTCGGATGTCACTTCACACACCAAGCTCAAGTCCCTAAAAGTTTCCAAAAGCTCCCACTCCTTAACCATTAAAGCGGACATATGTAACGATTTTCGACTCAACGCATCGGCTACCACATTCGCTTTACCAGGATGGTAATTCAAGCCAAAGTCGTAGTCCTTCAAAAATTCCAACCACCTCCGCTGCCTCATATTCAATTCTTTCTGATCAAACAAATATTTCAAACTTTTATGATCACTAAAGACTTCGAATCTTGCACCATAGAGATAATGCCTCCAAATTTTCAACACAAAGACCACAGCCGCTAATTCCAAATCATGAGTAGGGTAATTTTTCTCATGCACTCTCAACTGCCCCGAAGCATAAGCCACAACCTTACCTTCTTGCATTAGCACCCCACCTAGACCAATCAAAGACGCATCACAATACACTACAAATGGTTCAGTAGGATTCGACAAAATCAAAATCGGAGTTGTTGTCAATCTTCTCTTCAGCTCATTAAAACTTTCCTCGCACCGAATATCCCAAATGAACGCTTGCCCTTTACAAGTCAACTGGGTCAAAGGAAGTGCTAGCTTAGAAAAACCTTCAATAAACCTTCGATAATATCCGGCTAATCCCAAAAAGCTTCGAATTTCAGTAACGGATCTCGGAGCCTCCCATTGTAGAACTGCATCTACTTTAGATGGATCCACAACAATACCATTACCTGAAATTACGTGTTCAAGAAAACTCACTTCCGACAACCAGA
Organism: Lathyrus tuberosus; assembly: GCA_022829125.1. Taxonomy (NCBI): domain Eukaryota; kingdom Viridiplantae; phylum Streptophyta; class Magnoliopsida; order Fabales; family Fabaceae; genus Lathyrus; species Lathyrus tuberosus. The sequence goes on along the minus strand of JALAZF010000757.1, from coordinate 138,786 downwards.
ACTCACACTTGGACAATTTAGCAAAAAGCTTCCTTTCTTTCAAAACCTGCAAAATAATATGCAAATGCTCCGCGTGCTCCTCCCGAGACTTAGAATAAATTAAGATATCATCAATAACACAACCACAAAATGATCCAAATGCTCGTGGAAAATACGATTCATGTACTTCATAAACACATCTGGCGCATTAGAAACCCCGAACGGCATCACAGAATATTCATAATGACCGTAACGTGTCCTAAAATCCATCTTTTGAATATCTTCCTCTTTCACTCTCATCTGATGATACCCTGACCTCAAGTCAATCTTACTAAACACACAAGCACCTACCAACTGATCCATCAGATCATCAATTCTCGGAAGAGGATATTTATTCTTAATCGTCACCTTATTCAACTGGCGATAATCAATACACAATCGCATACTTCCATCTTTCTTTTTCACCAACAAAACTGGAGCACCCCAAGGCGACACACTTGGTCTCACAAACCACTTTTTTAGCAATTCATTCAACTGCTTCTTTAACTCAACCAACTCAAATTCTGACATACGATAAGGTGCCATAGAAACAGGCCTAGTACCAGGAACTAGATCTATAGAAAACTCCACCTCTCTCTCTGGCGGCAAGTCCGAAATATCCTCAGGAAACACTTCCGAAAATTCGCACACCACAGGAAACACATCAAGTGAAACTTGACTATCCACAATCAACGACGCAAACAACCCGAACAACTGAGCTTCATCCGCCAAAAGTTTCTCTAACTCTTTGGTAGATAAGAAACTCGAGTCCTCGTCTTCCTCAAGAGAATGAAATCTTACTAGCTTATGATAACAGTCAATATGAACCCGATTGAACTGCAACCAATTCAATCCCAAAACCACATCTAAACCCTCCAACGGCAAACACACCAAATCCATCTCAAAGTCTTTACCATAAATGGTCAAAGGACAACTTAAACAAACCAAAGAAGTAGTTACTGACCCCATTGCTGGAGTATCAATAACCATCTCACCACCCATCGAAGACAACACAAGCTTCAAATGCTTCGCGCACTCAGACGAAATAAAAGAATGAGTCGCTCCAGTATCAATAATAGCAACTAAAGGAGTACTATTAACAAGACAAGTACCTCTGATCAGACGATCTGCACTTGAAGTCTGAGTTCCTGCCAAGGCAAAAACCTTCCCACCAGCTGGAACTTGCTTTGGTTTCGGACACTTTGTACTAATATGACCAGGTTCACCACAGTTGAAACACTTCACTCTATTCTGCCTCTTACAATCAGCTGCAATGTGTCCTAAACCTCCACAATTGGAACATTTTCTCATATCTTTCCTGCATTCAAACTGACGATGTCCTAGGTCACAACACCTATAACATCTCGGAGGATTAGACATTCCTCCCCCACTTGGCCTTCTCTCAAAATTCCCCCTTTGTTTACCCTTATCAGCTGGTGTTACATAAGGACCACTGCGAAACGGTTGCTTCCCTTTCCTTTCGTTCACACTCTTATAGTGAGTAAAACGAGCTTTACTATCCTCCTCAAAAATCCTACAGCAATCCACCAAATCACAAAACCTTCTAATCCTTTGGTAACCGATTGCCTGCTTTATCTCAGGACGCAATCCGTTCTCAAACTTCACACACTTAGAAAATTCCGCAGTCGCTTCGGCATAATGTGGATAAAACTACACAAGCTCCACAAACTTAGCAGTATAATCAACAACAGACATATTACCTTGTTTTAATTCCAAGAACTCAATTTCTTTCTTTCCTCTTACATCTTCAGGAAAATACTTCCTCAGAAACTCAATGCTAAACACAACCAAAGTAATCTCTTCCTCCGCAGCTCCCAACACATGCCGAGTACTAACCCACCAATCATCAGCTTCTTCCAGTAACATGTGAGTACCCAGTCTCACCTTCTGATCCTCAGCACAATCCATCACTCGGAAGATCCTTTCAATCTCTTTCAGCCAAATCTGTGCACCATCAGGATCATATCTTCCTTTGAAGACAGGCGATTTGTTCTTCCTGAACTCGTCATTACCTGCAGCATTAGGTGCGCCCTGCACAGCCCGAGCCATAGCTTGCATAGCAGCAGCTAAAGCAGCGTCATTCCTACCAGCCATATTCTGTTCATTTCCAATAACAGCAACTACGGTTAACAAACAGCTCACCCCAAACACCAACACCGACACGGACTGACACAAACTGACACGGACTGGCTCTGATACAACTTAATGTAACACCCCCAATATATACCCCCAATTAAAAATACACATAAACCTGCCCATAAAGATATGCAACAATCAGGTAGCAATTAACAAAGGAACTTAGTTCCTAACACCCAAAATTCAGGTACAGAATAAAAGCGGAAAATCTGCACTGAAATCTCATATATATATATATATATATCATGAAAAGTTTGTCTGCCAAATACAATCATACATGTACAATCTCAAAAGAAACATATACATATACACACAAATCACCAACGGTCTCCTTAACTACCCGGTGCCACTTATCAGAGCCGATCGACAAAAGAATGAAGACCTAAGCTTCACAAAAAGACCTCCAGCAATCTAATCTGCAATGCCTCATAGAGCATTATAAAACAGCAGAAGGGTGAGAAAAAAATCATAATATAATTGCATATTATTATATAATTAGCACAAAATTACACAGGTAAAATATCCTCACCGTAACTACCCCATAAGCAAATACAACACAACCCAATAAATATCTCATATATTCATCACCAATGCATATCAATCATACACAATACAATTATCCCCAACCCCGATATATATATATATATATATATATATATATATATATATATATATATCAACTCAGCAATTCCAATCACAATTTCACACAAAATCAATCCATTCATGATTTATGAAAATGCACAAAGACCGACACAACGACTCTATGCAATGCATATGCGGTACCATCCATCCATCAATCTCAACACTAGTTTACTCAGGAACTATTGGAACCATCGCTCGTTACTTAATGTAACTCCCCGTCGGGCATACGATGTTCCCCGTCACTCACACCCCACAGGGCACACGACCCGATCGCTCACACCCCACACGGGCACACGATCGTCTATAATCATCGCTCACACCCCACACGGGCACACGACGTTATAGCGGATTCCCTCTGGAATCGATTCGTCGCTCACACCCACTAGGGCACACGACATCACAGGAATGCATATCATGATGCTTGGCATACAATGACTCATGACATTCAAAATGCACACATATACACATCCATAATCATGCATATATCATCAGATACCACACATTGCATGATACACATCAATTACCCCCAATGATAATGGCAAAAGTCGACAAAGCAACGCATTTCCAAATTCCCAACATAATTAAACCGGCCAACAATCTCAAAACCATCATCATAAGAAAGTACATGCTACAAGCTTTCTAACGCATCCAACCATGCCTCAAACCGACTCACGGATCAAAAGTTACAGAGAAAACAAATTGGAATAAACTGTCATGTTCGCAGTGCGGAGCTCCTAGCGTGTCCTTCGCTCCCTCATTCACAGTGCGAATGTCCTAGAGAACAGTGGCAGAAGAAAAATAGCCTAGAAAATTCCCAACGTTCGCAGTGCGAACTCCCAGCAAATGCTCGCTACCCCATTCGCAATGCGAATCCTCCAGCGAACAGTGGCAGAATGAAAAATAATACAACGTTCGCAGTGCGAACCTCACGCGAACGCTCGCCACCCATTCGCTGGCCATTCACAGTGTGAACCTGCGATTTCAGCAAAACCCAGCAGCGCACTAGATCATCCCAAAACCATATTTTCTCCACCCAAAACATTTCCAAACCAACATATAGCAATCAAAACATAACCCAAGCATGGTAACAAGTATTCTACCGCATTTACACCGATTTCCAACCGCGAAAACATCGATTCCTCATCATTTTTCCCATTTCCAACCTAGAATCAAAAGCTATGGAAAGACAAGAAAATATGCAAAAATACACATACATAATCATACACAAGCATAAGATAATCGAGTTTCACACCCTTACCCGATTTAATCGTGTTTAAAAAGTCGGTTGTATAGTATTCTTCTTTCCCAAGTTTCTCTCTTTTTCTTCTCTTCTTCTTTCTCTCTACTTTTCTTCTTCTCTTTTTCTTTCCTTTCTATTTTTCTCTCTTCTATTTCTATTTATGTTTCTAACTTACCCAAAATAAATGAAAAGACCAAAATACCCCTACACTCAAATATCTCGCAGACGCTCCCAAAACGCGATAAAATATATTCACGATGAAAAATAATATATTTTCAAATAAAAGTCAGGAATAAAATAAAATAATAATAAAATAATCAAAACGACTCAATTAAATAAAAATAACCAAAACTGGGTCGTTACAGTTAACAATACTGGAGAGGAGGGAGAAATGGTTAGTAAGGCTGGCTTGGTATTAAGTACTGCTAGTTCTGTTCCGTGCTCTTTAAGCACTAAAGTTGGAGGTAGTTTTGGTGTGGAGGGGCATTCTCGTCAGGCCGAGGAGAATTCATAGGCTATTAGAAGGAGAAGATTTAAATCGGTTAAGTATAAGTTAAGTGTTTGAGAGGGTGGTTTCCGCAAGAGGAGAACGGGAAGAAGGATGTGTAGGCCAACTAAGCTGGCTCGGAATGTCTCATCTACTCCTTCGGTTCAGGATCTTTCGGAGTTATCTATTGAAGATAATTTAAATGAATTGAACGTAGTCTCTATAGGGGTATTCCCGGTGATTTATGGGGATCAATCAGAAGAATCGAATATTCAAAGGAATAACTTGAAGATGTGGGAGAATCTTAATAAAAATACTGGTGAGAAGCTGTGGAAGGTAATGGAAAAACTTGGTGTCTCTAATAAGGGTATGAAGGAAGGACATAAGGTGAAAACTATTGAGATGGAAAAGGCAGATAAGAGAAGAATGCTTACCAGGAAGGCGAACAATAATGGTTCCTAATGATTATAGGATCTTTGAATATTAGAGGAGGTGGGTGTCTTTTGAAGAGAAGAAGAATTAGTCATATCATAAAAAAAGGGAAGGTGGAGTTGTTTCTCTTACAGGAAACGAAACTGTCTTTAGTTAAGGAGGGAGTAGCTAAGAGCTTCTGGAGTAGGGAGAAGGTTGGTTACTCTTTTCTCGAATCTAGAGGTGCTTCGGGTGGTATTGCGATTCTTTGGAAGGAAAGAGAGATAAAAGTTATTTGTAGTTTTAGAGGAGAGGGGTATTTGGGCATTAAAGTGATATGGAGAAAATTTAGCTATTATATTGAGAATGTTTACTCCCCGTGTGACTTAGCCAATAAGAGAATTTTATGGAATTCCCTGCTGGACCTCAAATCTAAATTCTCGGATGGGGATTGGATCTTTTGTGGTGATTTTAATGCTGTAAAGAATTCAAATGAAAGGAAAGGAAAATCGCGTTGGATTAGAAATACGGAGATGAAGGAGTTCGGGAATTTTATTGACAAGAGTCTGTTGGTGGATGTTCCTTGTAAAGGAAAGAGATATAGTTGGTATAGTGGCGATAGAAAGGCTATGAGTAGAATCGATCGGTTTCTCGTGTCGGATGATATTGTCAATAGATGGGGGGTAGTGGGTCAATTGATTAGGGAGAGGGACATATCGGATCATTGCCCGATATGGTTAGTAGTGGATAACGTGGATTGGGGCCCGAAACCTTTCAAATGTAACAATGTTTGGTTTGAGAACAAGGATTTTGTTCCTTTTGTGGAAAAGGAATGGAAGGAGTTGGTGGTTAATGGTAGGAGCGATTTCGTGTTGAAGGAGAAATTGAGATTGATAAAAGGTAGATTAAAATGGTGGAATACCAATGTTTTCGGAAGGTACAAGTTGGAAGTGGAGGAGGGGGTTAGGAAGGTGAATAAGGCGGATGATCTTTTAAGTCATGTGGTAGAGCATGAGATGGGTGGGGTGTTAAGGAAGAGGAAGGAAGCAACTAGCCGGTTTTGGTTAAACTTAAAAATTAAAGAAAATATGTTAATCCAGAAGGCGCGTTTGAAATGGCTCAATGACGGGGATAATAATATTAGATATTTCCACAATGTTATGAAGGAGAGGAAAAGGAGGAACCATATTAGTATGATTAATACCAATAATGGTATTGTGGAATCGGTGGGTTCGGTGAAGAAGGCGGTGTATGACCACTTCTCTAACAAATTCAAGGAAGAAGATGTCGAGAGGCCTACTTTAGAGGATATCGACTTTCACTCCCTCTCTCACTCGGAGTGTCTTTCTCTTGAAGCTCCTTTTTCCGAGGAAGAGATCAAGGAAGCGGTTTGGAGTTTTGAGGGCAACAAGAGTCTGGGTCCCGATGGGTTTTCGCTTATGTTCTTTCGGAAATGTTGGTATTTCTTGAAAGATGACATGGTGAAGTTTTTTACGGAGTTTCATTCGGGTACGGTACTTTCAAAATCTATTACTTCGTCATTCTTGACTTTGGTCCCGAAAGTTTCGAATCCTTTAGGCCTTGATGAGTATAGACCAATTTGTTTGGTGGGGTATATTTACAAGGTTTTATCGAAACTTTTGGCGGGTAGATTGAAGTTAGTGTTGGATTCTTTGATCTCCCATTGCCAAAGTGCTTTTGTCCCTGGAAGACAACTTCTTGATGGGGTGTTGGTTGCTAATGAATTGGTTGATTTCTATCTTAAGGAAGGGAAGAGTTGCATTCTTTTTAAGGTGGATTTCGAAAAAGCTTATGATAAGGTAAGTTGGAATTTCGTGAGGTTTATGATGGGTAGGATGGGTTTTGGCGGGAGATGGATGGAATTATTGATATTTAATAGTAGTATGTCGGTGCTTATGAATGGGAGCCCTACGAAGGATTTTAGGGTGGAAAGGGGTTTGAGACAAGGAGATCATATTTCTCCTTTTATTTTTGTGATTGTGGCGGAGGGTCTTTCGACGTTGATTAAAAAGGCGGTGGACATAGAGGTGTATGGAGGAGCGGTTGTCAATAGATTGTGTTTGGTGGACATCCTCCAATTTGCGGATGATACCTTATTGGTTGGGGAGTCGTCTTGGAACCAAATTTGGTCTATTAAGGCAGTTCTACGAAGTTTTAAAATAGTGTCGGGTTTGGGAATAAACTATCATAAGAGTAAATTGATTGGGATTAACACGAATTCACGCTTTTTGGAAGCGGCGTCTTATTTTCTCTCTTGTAAAGTGGAGGAGAGTAAGTTTAACTTCCTTGGTATTCCAATTGGTTTTAATCCTAGAAGGATATCAACTTGGAAGCCTTTAGTGGATAAAATTAAGAAGGGGTTAGATAATTGGAAGAACCATTCTCTTAGTTTTGGTGGTCGCATTACGCTTTTGAAGTCGGTTATTTGCTCCCTCTAGATTTTTTGGCTATCTTTTTATAGGATGTCGACAAAGATTGTGAAATAAATTACTCGTTTACAAAGTAACTTCTTATGGGGAGGTACGGAGGAGAAGAGGAAGATTCATTGGGTGGGTTGGAAGGACGTTTGTAAGCCAATCGAAAAAGGAGGATTGGGGATTAGAAAGATTGAGGATTTTAATATAGCTCTTCTTCTAAAGTGGAGGTGGCGTATTCTCAAGGGATCGGACGCTCTTTGGTATCGTATTTTGAAAGCACGTTATGGCGATATTAATTTGTCCATCATTAACGAGGCTTTGGTTTTTGATATTAAGAGTTTTTGGTCGGTGTGGTGGAAATATTTGGGTTTTATTGATAAAAAACTAGATGCTGGCTTTTTTGCTAAGAATTGTTTTTTTGAGATCCAAAACGGTTGGACGACGTCTTTTTGGAATGCTTATTGGCTAGAAAACGATTGTCTAAAGGATAAGTTCCCGGCTGCTTATGAGGCTTCGGATCTTAAAAATGTTTTGGTTGGTGGAATGGGTGGTTGGGTGGACGGGGTTTGGTTTTGGGGTGATTTTGGTATAAATCGTCAGTCGAATTCGGTGGATGTGATTGTTCTGGAGTAGTTGAGTTTGTTTTTGGATGGCCTTGGCCCCTTTTCGTTGGACCGGGACATTGTTAAGTGGAAAGGTGATATCGAATGTGGGTATTCGGTGAAATCCTGTGTTTCTTTGATACAGGCTAGTTCTCTGGATGTGGCTAATTCCAGCCCTGGTTTTGATGGCGCTATTCAGCCCTGCCTGTTAATAATTCTGTTACTTTTGTTTCCGATACTGTTCCTATTTTGCAGCCGCGCAGCTTAGATGATTTGAGGTCGGATTGTAACCAGAGTTCTGGGATGGGCCATGACAGAAGTGTTGTTGTTAAGGGGAGGTCGTCTGGTTATAGCAGCGTGACACCTACTACTGCTGCGTTTATGGCAGGCCATGAAGGTTCTGTTACGGGGCTGTATGGTGAAGGCAGCACTGTTTCTACTGTTTCGGGTGAAGCCAGGTCCTTCAAATTAATTTGGAAAGTGGGGGTGCCTTCTAAAGTAAAGGCTTTCGGGTGGCGAATCTTGAAGAACATAATTCCGACAAAGGACAACCTTAGACTGAGAGGTATTACTTTCCCGGATTCTTCGTCTTCTACGTGTGTGTTTTGTTCTTTGTCTGAAGAAACTTTGGATCATTTATTTTTGGGGTGTATAGTGGGGAAATTAATTTGGAGGGAAATTAGGGAGTGGATTGGTTTTGTGGATATATTGGAAGTAGAAGACAGGGCTCTTCAAGATAGCTTTTTGAGATGGTTTAATCTTTGTTCATCTCGAAAAGTGAAAACCGGTAAAGCGGGAGTGATTTGGCTTGTCGTGTGTTGGAACATTTGGTCTCTTAGGAATAGCATTATTTTTTAGAATCAAAGGTGGAATGTGCTTGACGCGGTCTGGAATATAAAGATTTCAACTTGGAAGTGGTCTCTTATAGGTGATATTGCTAAATCCAATTGTAATTTTTACGATTTTTATAAAAATCTGTTGGTTCTTTTATCGTAGGATCAATTGGATTTCAATATCTTTTTTGTCGAGAGTTTCCTCTCGTTTTTTGTAATCAGGTTCGAGAACCCTTAGTTCTCGCTTTAATGAAGTTCTTGCTTACAAAAAAAAACACTAGAACTAACTGTGAGAAGATTAACTGAATTTATATATGATTCAACATTGATTTTCATACCCACAAAGTTTGAAATGACATGTCAAGATCAATTTAGAGATTCAACAAAAGATAGAGTTATGGAACAACATAACTTCACTGAAGTTATCATAGGGCATAGTTAAGGAAAAAAAGTATGAACAATTCAACCAATAGGGATTCTAACTAGAGTAACTCAGAAGTTATGTGTGCAACGACTCTATACTCTACTTCAACACTCGACCTGACTACCAACTATTGCTTCTTATAGATCCATGACACAAGATTGAGTCCAAAGTATATGCAAGTGTCAGATGTAGATCTTCTATTATCTGGATCACTGCCCTAGTCTGAGTCACTTTAGGCTCTGAGGGAGAACTTCCGGTCAGGTATAGAAAAAGCCAGAACTAAGCCATGTGAGTGCCATCAAGATACCTAAGTATTCTACTAACTGTAGACCAATGAGATTTTAGAAGGACTGCCATGAATTGGCAAGCCTTATTGACATTGAATGCAATGTTAGGTCTTGTGAGAGTTATATATTGTAGTGTTTCCAAATGAACCTATACAAATAAGCATCATTAAATACATCAGATCCATATTTTCTTAGCTTACATGTAGTAATAATTAGAGTAAAAGATCCAATAACTTCAACCATGTCCACTCTTGTCAAGAGGTATTTGATATACTTGGACTGAGTAAAAAATAAAGAGCCATTTCTTGAGGTCTGACTTTAATCCCTAGAAAGTATTCTGGTCAGCCAAGCTTTTTTAAGAGCAAACTTGAAATTCAATTTGTTAATCAAGTCATGAACAATATTTTAAGATGAATATATTATCATAATATCATCTACATACACATGAGCATATAAAGTTATACCTTGACTTCTGTACACAAATAGGGAATGATCACACTTGCTACGAGAAAAGCCAAAATAAAATAGGGATGAGTCAAATTCTCATATCATGTTCTTGGTGCTTGCTTTAGGCCACACATTGATTTATTTAGTCCACACACCAAACTCTTATTTATATAAATGAATCTAAGGGGTCATTCATGTACACCTCTTCTTGAAGTGTGTCATTCAAGAAAGCATTTTTTATGCCAACTTGTTGGAGTTCCCACTTAGAGGTTAATTCCAAAGTCAAAATGACTCTAATGTTTATGGGATTTACAACCGAGAAGAAGGTTTCATTGAAATAAAACCTAGTTGTTGGTGGTATCCTTATGCCGCAATCCTAACTTTATATTTGTTGATCGTCCCATCCATTTTTTCCTTAACTCTAAAGATCCACTTGCATCCTACTGTTTGTATATGAAAAGATAATGAAGAGATAGTCCATGTGTTATTTTCAATAACAGGTGGGTACTATTGGTTCATGGCATCCATCCACTGTGGTTAAGACAACGCTTATTTTATAATGTTAGGTTCAATTTGTGCTAAGTATACATTAGGTTTGTAAATTCCTATTTTAGCTTTAATTGGCATAAGATGATATATATATATATATATATATATATATATATATATATATATGTGTGTGTGTGTGTGTGTGTGTGTGTGTGTGTGTGTGTGTGTGAGTATGGGTGTATGCGCGCGCGTGTGTGTGTGTGTGTGTGTGTGTGTGTGTGTGTGTGTGTGTGTGAGAGAGAGGGGGAGATGAATGCCAAATTTATAGTGGTTCGACTATCGTCCTCTCTAAGGCAACTCCATTCCTCAATGATTTCCTATTGATTTTTTTTTATATTCCACTATAGTTTGTGGCAAATTATACGATGTTTAGTACAATCACAATATCCATATAATTCTAAAAATATAAAAATATTTTATCTGGATCCCTTGACTTGTACACAATATCCGAATTAAATCCTTCCGAAATCTTTACTCAAAATCGTCTTGAATTTTCCATCCTTAATTATTATGCTCCAAAGTCTCTATTTTGCATAGATACTTCCTCCATCCTAATGGTATCTTGAGTGTTGGTCTGTTTGAAGATTTGAAAAAAAACTCCACGTTGTCCGTAGACTTCTACACAACACTACCAAAGAGATTATGGAGAGAAGAGCCTCATTTTTTTTGTTGGACTTATCAAAACTAGCCACAACACCACATGCCTTGCAAACCTCTAAAATATCAATAAAATATTTAAAGAAATGTTAAACACAATACTAAAATCTCCTAAACAAACACAAATATCCAAATATTAGATTTAGATCCACATGAAAATGGAAATAGAATGAGGTAGAAGATTAATTAAATCGTTTGCAAGCATTCAAGAAAGATTCAAAAATCCTTTTGAAAATGAGAGAACAAGTGAGTTGTGAGTTTTCAAATCAATAATGGAAGTGTATATTTTCAAACATTGTTGAAGGATTTGAGAGAAAGCTTTTAAAAGTGCTGGAGATCTAAAACAAAAATGAGTAAAAAATGGCGTATGATTTGAGTCATAAGCAAAAAGTATGGTTTGAGTCAGAAAATTAAGTGATTTGAATCAAGAAGAAAAAACCATATGAGAACCCATTTGTATGATTCAAGTCACACAAACTGTGATTCAAATCACATGATTCGAGTCATGAGAAATGGTGATTCAAATCAGAGTTCCAGAAACAAACTAGGAAACTTTTAATTCAATGTTATTTGAATCAAACAGTCTTGTGATTCAAATCAAAGTGATGTTATTCGAATCATGAAGTATGTGATTTGAATCATTAAAACTAGAAAATGATCATTGATGTCTTTGTGAGTTTAATTCGAGTCATGTGAATGTGTGATTCGAATCACACTACCAAAATCTCATTTTTGTAAATTTTCAAGAGATATTTGAGATTCTAATATAGTCATGATTTGAACCATTCTCAAATATAGTTCTTGATCCAAGAACTCAATAGATTTCTTTGAAGCATGTTGCTTAAACTATAATCAAACACTTTGATTTATGCATGCTAAAAATGGGTTTAAAAAATCAACTTAGAAACCTGTAATCGATGAGGAGACTCAATGGCTAAATGAACAAAACAAAAATCTTAAAATATAAGCAATCAAAACATTTAATCCATGAGGCAGAGACATGCAACACGCAACTTCAAAATTGTGTATGGAAGGTGACATGGACAAATTAGTATCTTTTGAGCCTGTGTTGATAGGACTACCATAGTTCTGATGAAAGTAGACCTGGATGGAGGATTGGGGGGGGGGGGGGGAGGAGGGGGGGGTCAATACAAGGACTGAGTGAATGATTGCTTTGATATGAGTTGGCAGAATCATTGGTATTAGTTGCCAATGAGAGGGATGGATATATATATATAAGAGGCAAGCAACTAGATTGCCATTCTCATGTATTAAGAGCTAGTGTTGATATGATTACTATAGTTCTAGCGAAAGCATACCTAGATGGGGGGTGTCAGGACTACGACTGAGTGAATGATTGCTTTGATATGAGTTGGCAGAATCATTGGTATTAGTTGCCAATGAGAGGGATGGATATATATATATATATATATATAATTACTATATAAGAGGCAAGCAACTAGATTGCCATTCTCATGTATTAAGAGCTAGTGTTGATATGATTACTATAGTTCTAGCGAAAGCATACCTAGATGGGGGGTGTCAGGACTACGACTGAGTGAATGATTGTTTTGATATGAGTTGGCAGAATCATTAGCATCAGTTGGCGACGAGAGGGAGGGATATATATATATATATATATATAATAGAATTTGATGCCTGAATTGAAGTTCAAGGTGAGCAAACCTGTCAGGTTGATGATTGATAACAAATCAGCCATAAGCCTTGCGAAGAATCCAGTGTTACATTAAAGAAGCAAGCACATTAATACTAAATATATGAATCATTTCTCTTATATTTAACATCAAATTAATTCATAATCGAGAGACTATCATTCACACTTTCAACAAACAACTAACTGAAACATTTTCCTATCAGGCAAGTAACTCCAACCCTTTATAACTATGGTGTAATATTTTGAAAATTACAATGATTAATTTAGTTCAATTTTTTCTACATATAATTGAATTCAAATATAAGTAAATAAGCAACATCATTTTGCTAATTATTCATATATATTCTCAATCATTTCAAATAATCTGGCACATGGAATTTCAAAGATCATGGCACCAAAGAAATCATGTGATACATGCATAAGAGGCAAGCAACTAGACTGTCATTCTCATGTCTTATGAGCTAGTGTTGATATGATTACTATAATTCTAGCGAAATCATACCTGGATGGGGGGTGTCAGGACTACGACTGAGTGAATGATTATTTTGATATGAGTTGGCAGAATCATTAGCATCAGTTGGCGACGAGAGGGAGGGATATATATATATATATATATATATATATATATAATAGAATTTGATGCCTGAATTGAAATTCAAGGTGAGCAAACCTGCCAGGTTGATGATTGATAACAAATCAGCCATAAGCCTTGCAAAGAATCCAGTGTTACATTAAAGAAGCAAGCACATTGATACTAAATATATGAATCATTTCTCTTATATTTAACATCAAATTAATTCATAATCGAGAGACTATCATTCACACTTTCAACAAACAACTAACTGAAACATTTTCCTATCAGGCAAGTAACTCCAACCCTTTATAACTATGGTGTAATATTTTGAAAATTACAATGATTAATTTAGTTCAATTTTTTCTACATATAATTGAATTCAAATATAATTAAATAAGCAACATCATTTTGCTAATTATTCATATATGTTCTCAATCATTTCAAATAATCTGGCACATGGAATTTCAAAGACCATGTCACCAAAGAAATCATGTGATACATGCATGAGAGGCACGCAACTAGATTGTCATTCTCATTAGAAATATATTCGAGAGAAATTCATGCTATGGGTGTGGTGTATTCTAATTTATGTGGGCCATTTGAGGTATATTCACTTTGAGGAAATAAGTACTTTGTGTCATTTGTGGATGAGTTCACAAGAATGACATGGGTAACACTCATAAAGTTCAAACATGAGGTGTTTGGTGAGTTCAAAAAGTTCAAACTGAAGGCTAAAAATTAAAGTGGACAAATATTGAAGATCCTCAAAACCGATGGTGGAGGTGAGTTCAATTCAACAGAGTTCAAGAAATTCTATGAGGAGCATAAAATTGAGCATCAGGTGGCTGCTCCACACACTCCACAATATGATGGTCTTGATGAAAAGAGAAATGGAACTCTGCTTGACATTACAATGAGCACGTTGAAGGAAAATAATTTACCTCACACTTTGTGGGGTGATATAATTGCCACATCAGCATATGTGCTCAACAGATATCTAACAAAGAAGTTAAAGGAAGTAGTTCCTATTGAGAAGTGGACTAAAAGAAAGAAAAATGTAAGCCATTTCAAGATGTTTGGTTTTGTATGTTACAAACATACACCAAATGCTACTAGAAGGGAATTGGATGATAAAAGCAGAGCCATGTTGCTTATAGGTTGCCACAGTATATGTGCATATAAGCTCTATTTCCTAGTCACCAACAAAGTTGAAGTCATCAGAGATGTCATAGTGAAAGAATCTGAAACATAGGATTTGAGCAAGTCTCAATCCAACTCTAGTGAAATGTCAAAACTAGAGTATGATTCTGCCTCTGAAGATGATTCTGACTCTGAAGGTGAGTCTAAATCTGAAGGTGATTCTGACTCTTAAGGTGAATCTGAATCTGAAGATGACTCTGACTCTAAAGGTGAGTCTGGATCTGAAGATGCCTCTGCCACTAAAGGTAAGTCAAACTCTGAATGTGATTCTGACTCTGATGGTGGATCTGACACTAAAGGTGATCCTGCCTCTGAAGGTAATCCAACCTCTGAAGGTGGAGCTTCTGAAGGTGAAATTTCTGAATGTGCTCATGTCTCTGAAGGTAAACGTGCGCAGTTCTAGAGGCCATAGAGAATTAGACATATACCAAGGAGACTTGAAGACTTTGAGTTGCTGCATGAACTGAGATTGACTCTGAAGCGGAAGTCATATAGAGTGCCATGATGGTGGACTATGAATCTTTTAACATCAATGAGACTCTCAAGAAGAAGGTTTGGGTGAACACCATGAAGGAAGAACTTGAGGAAATTGAAAGAAATAAGACATGGGAATTGACTATTCTACCTCGGAACAAGAAAACCATCAGTGTGAGATGAGTTTTCAAGATAAAGCTGAAGCCAGGTGGTTCAGTTTCCAAGCATAAAGTAAGGTTAGTAGCTAGATGATTTCTACAAAAGTCTGGTTTAGACTACTTTGAAGTCGTTGCACCTGTAGCTAGACATGAAACCATAAGGTTGGTTATAACTATAACTGCAAATAGGAATTAGCATCTGATACATTTAGATGTAAAGTCAGCTTTTCTGAATGGTCCATTGCAAGAAGAAGTTATGTGTTAAAACCTCCTGGATTTGTAAAAAAGAACAAAGAAGGGATGATGTACAAGCTGCATAAAGCCTTGTACGGGTTGAAACAAGCTCCAAGGGCTTGGAATCTAAAAATTGATTCATTTTTCAAGCATCTGGGATTTAAAAAAAAGGGTGAAATGGAATATCATGTGAATGTGCAGCATACTTCTGAAGGCAATGCGATTTTGGTGTGTCTTTATGTAAATGACATACTTATGACGGAGAGCTATATTTCTGAGATAAAGAAGTTCAAAAAAGTGCCGATGAATGCATTTGATACGTCGGACCTTTGAAATATGAAATATTTTATAGGGATGAAGATTTTACACACTAGAAAGGGAATCATTGTGCACCAACAGAAGTATGAACTTGATTTGCTATAGAGATTTGAGTTGATGAATTGTAAGTCAGCAGTCACACCTGCTGAGATAAATCATAAGCTGGATTCTGATACTGATGGTAAGAATATAAATGCTATAACCTTCAAACAGTTGGTTGGCTATCTGAGATATCCGTGTAACACCATGCCTGATATAAGTTATACACTTGAAATGGTAAGTAGGTTTATGAATAAAGCAAAGTAGTCACATTACCAAGCTACAGTCAAGATACAAAGGTATGTAAAAGAGACTCTGAGGCATGCAATTTTGTTTCTAACTGGAGTGTCAGATGATCCTAAGTTGATATGTTATTCAGACTCTGACTGATGTGGGGACATAGTATACAGAAGAAGCACTATAAGATACATGTTTATGTATTTATGAAATGTTATTTCATGGTGCTCCAAGAAGTAACCAGTGGTTGCACTCTCAACCTGCGAGGCAGAGTACATAGTTGGTGCTTTATCAGCATGTCAAGATGTATGGCTAATGAATTTGTTGCATGAATTGAAGTTTAAGGTGAGCAAACCTGCCAGGTTGATGATTGACAACAAATCAGTCATAAGTCTTGCGAAGAATCCAGTGTTACATGAAAGAAACAAACACATTGATACTAAATATATGAATCACTTCTCTTATATTTAACATCAAATTCATTCATAATCAAGAGACTATCATTCACACTTTTAACAAACAACTAACTGAAACATTTTCCTATCAGGCAAGTAACTCCAACCCTTAATAATTATGCTGTGATATTTTGAAAATTACAATAATTAATTAAGTTTAATTTTTTATACATATAATTGAATTCAAATATAAGTAAATAAGCAACATCCTTTTGCATAGAAAATTAACTTGTAATTATTCATAAATATTCAATGGACTTTTTTTCCACCCATTCCTTTTTAAGTTATTAATACCATTGTTTACTAAGAAACCTCTATAAAAAAAAAATCACAAATAAGTTTTAACCAATTAGGTTATTCATGAATGCAAGAAATACACAAGATGGAGTGATTAAAAATGAGATATGAAATGTCACTACCAAACTAAATATTTCGTACACACTTTGAGACAATTTTATTTGTACAATTTTAGGCTCTAGCATTAATTTGGTTCTTTATTTTCTTGTACAAAACCAAATTTTACACGTTTTTTAACCCACATGTATTCTCTTAACTTTTGTTAGTTTAAATAGTATTAATTTCCAGCTCTTGTGAAAAAGATAATTGTACTAAATAACTCTTCAAATATAGCTAAATTAATATATAATTATCTTTTTTTTTTTTAAAAAGAAAAGAAAAAGCTTAGCCATGTGAGTAGCTATGTTTTTTTCCATCAAAGTATCAATGTGACAGATAGATTTAGGCGAATTGTACGGTAATTGTTTGCTGTCATTAATTGTTTAAATAAATTAAATAGAACTAATTATTATTTATGACATATAAAGCATTTGTTGAACATAGGGGACAAAAAAAGAAAAGCATGTACTACTAAGTTAAATATCTCATTCCTACTTAGGGGGCAAGGACCAAAGGAGTTGAAAGTGTATAAGATAGTAGTAGGGTTCAAATTTCAATTCATAGATCACTGATTTATTTAGTTATTAATTCAAGTTTTTTAATCACTTATTTATTTATTAATAACTCAAGTTTTTAAATTATGAATAAGTATATTACATCCACACATAATTGTATAGACTAATTTATGATTGACTAAAATTATAAACAATAAAATTCTAATTCGCCAATACTATTATTTTCTCAAAGGTAATTGCAAAAGCATGACTTCTTTAGTTAAATTATAAATTATGACTCTTAAAAAATCATTTTTTCTCTTATCACGAAACACTAAATAAAATTAGAATTTTACCTAACTTAATTTTATAAAATCGGTTTATAAGGTGAGGAGTATCACCCTATATAAATTATTTGTAGACTCTATTTTTAACAATGTGGGGTTTGGCTTTTTCCCAATACACCAATTCACGCCCAATATTATTGGATTCGGTGCGTGAATATAAACAGTGGAATTATCGAGATGTGGAACTTGATTTTTCCAATATACCCCTTTGAGCCAAACACTTTTTTTTGGGCTTGATGCGCATGTATAAATGGTACGTGACCCGAATCTATAGGCTCATGACACCATGATAGAATTAGAGTTTGACCTTGTAAGGTGAGGGGTGACACTCTATATAAACTCTTTGTGGACTCTCTCTTTAACCAATGTGGAACTTGGGTTAGAGATGTAATCGGATTAGAAAAAACCAATTAAACCGACAATCAAAACTAAACCAAACCGAAAAAAGACCGATTGTTTTTTGTTCGGTTAAAAAACCGAACCAAACCAATAAAAGTCGAGGTAGTTTGGTTCGGTTCTCAGTTCTCATTTTTAAGAACTGTTAAACCGATGAACCAAACCAATAACTATAAATACCTACTTAATCTTTTATTTAGCTCATTATTAATCCAAATTTTGTATCGATCAAATTCTTTTCCATCTTTTTTTTCATTTTCTTTCTTTGAACAAAACATGCAGCCAAAATCAAACTCTAAACATAAAAAATATAAACCATGAGCCAAAAAAACTCGCTCTTGCCAAACTATTGTTCTGGCTGCCTGTCACCACTATTTCTCTCGCCACTGTAATTCTTATAAATTAAATTCTTATAAATTAAAGTTATCTTATTCCTATTCAAGTGTCCTTGTTAGTTTTCATTTTTTAAACTTTTTTTGTTTCTTTTTCTTCAAGAAATTTCCTTCTAAATTCTAATTTTGTTACAAAATAATTTTGATGTGTGTTTGAGGTCTGAAACATGTTAATTTATGTGTATTGAAACCTTTTTTCTTGTTGTGTTTTATTTGTTAAGTTTTCAAATTCCTTCCCGACCTTCTCATGTTAAGTGCCAACTTTTGTATTTGATAGTAATGAAAATTATGTCAATGTTTTGTATGGATTATAAGAACAACTTATACGTTATTTGAAAAATAGAACATGAAATATATTATATGAAATGTATTGAAAAAATTATAGCATAAAATACACCGAAAAACATGCTAATATAAAATACATATATATATATATATATATAAAATATTGTATACCGATCAACTAAACAAAATCAAATCAAATTGGTTAGTTTGATTTTGTTTCATTAAACCAAACTAAATCGATGAAAATATCATCAATTTGAACAAACCAAATCGATTACCCCCAATAAATTCTAGATCAACTTTATTTTAAGTAATAGTTTTCTAATAAATGGTGATGATTTTTAGGGAGGTGGCTAGAGAGAGGTGGTAAAGATATGTTTTCTTTTTTTATTTTTTATATTGAAAGTGAATTAAATGGAACATTCTCAAAAAGGAAAAACCTTAAACCGAAGAGATAAACAGTAAATGCAAAAGTAAAAAAATTGAATAGACGTTGGCATGAAACATCAATTTTGATGATAGGGATAGCCTTGTGGGAATGGCAGAGAAGAGATTAAAAACCAAACAAAAGAGTGAAGAGAAGTGTGTGTTGTGGGCAACAATACAACACTTAGTTACTATTAATTGAAGGTGACACCATTTTGCTTTTTTCAAAATGCTTATTTTGGTGCCATTCCGGGACCGTTTTATATTAATGTTCTTCCACTTCTAAATTCTTTTAGTTTTATTAGTTAATTTATTTATTTTATTTTCTATCTCTTTTTCTCTCACATACTATATTTTTATAGAGAGGTTGGTGGATTTGTGGTCCAAATAATAACAAACATAAATGGCTAAGATCTACTACACTTAGACATGTAGTATAGACGTGGGTTAGGATTGTAAATAAGTCAAACTAGTAGGAACTTATTAGTGTTATAAATGATTCATATATCAAAGAAGTAACAATTGATATTCTAACCATAGGCTAGCTTAAGTTGGCTTGGTACCACAATAGAAAAAAGAACTCAAGACAATAAAGTAAAATGTTATTTAAAAAATGAAGAAAAAACAAAAACATGGAGACTTAAAAAATCATTTAAACATGTAAGACTTAGAGGACAAGCTACATTTATTTTTGAAAAAAAATCCCATATAAATGAATATGGATTGGGATTCCACCAAACAAACAAATTTTTTAATAGATAAACTAAACTTAGAAAGCTTATTGTCCCAAGTGTTTGGATGAAGTCATTCCTTTTTTTTTAAACAGAATTTAGAATTTTAGATAGTTTAAATAATTTAATTAAATTCTCTTTATATTTACTTTTTTGTTTAGATAGAATATTGAAATTATTGATTGTTAGATTTTTTTAGGCATTTCTTATAAATTTAAAAGTTTGGGGTCAAATTTAAAATTAAAAAAATAAGAATTAATTTGTAACTTTTGAAAATTTTAAAGGCTAGTTTGTAAATTTTGGAAATTATTAGAAATTAATTTTTTTTTTAACATTAATAATAATCTATTTGACATTCACATTGTATATTGTATAGTGTGACAGGAGAATTTTAAATTTCATTTTAAAGTGTAATTTAAATTCTTTAAATTTAACATAAATAAAATATTTAATAAACTTTTATAATTTTAATAATGATTTATTTTTTAAATCCAAACAATGAATTTAGCCACATCATTTCAAATTTCCTAAAAATAATTTCTTTCGTTAGAATTTCTCATTTCAAAAAATATTTTAAGAGTGTGCTTGAATGACATAATTGAATCTTTTTAAAAAAACTCAGAATTTTAAATAAATTAAATGATTCAACTAAAATTATTTATTTTTAAATTATTTTGTTTGGATAGAGTATTAAAATTATTCATCGTTAAACTTTTTGGATCATTTTTATAAATTTTAAAAAAAATTGGGCCAAATTTTAAATTAAAAAAGGACCATGTTGCAAATTTTCAAAATTTAAAGGGACCAATTTGTAAAATTTGGAAAATATGGAGACCAACTTGCAAAAATTGATATAACATTAATACTCAATTTGACATTTACATTCTATGAAGTAAGAGAGAAATTTAAAAATTTTGAATTTTTGTGTCTGTTCCGTTCGAGAACCAGAAAAGGATGTAGTTGATGAACTGATGATCTTGAATGATGGCTCCGATCGCTTTTATGGTGGTGCGGGGTGGACCTGCATGATTAGCACTCTAATGTCCAAGTCAGTTCAAGATTCAAGATGCGTATAGTGAAAAGTGGAGATCAGAGATTGTACTTTGCTCTTAGCATGTGAACTAATTTTATACATTGGGCCAAGTGGAGTGGATTTGAGATGGATTGAGCCTTTGGCTGATCTAGAATAGTTTCCCCCGAGGCTTTGCTGGACACTGAAGTAGCCAGTAAAAACCTTAAGTATTATTGACCGACCTCGACGCACTACACCAAATAAATGTATTTAATAGCGCTTTTGTTTAGCTTTTAACAGCGCTTTAAAATGCTATTAAAGCTACCGCTATTATAGATTGGCTACCTATAATAGCGCTTTTTAAGCGCTATTAAATGTTCTGTCTTCAATAGCACTTCCCATGAAAGCGCTATTATTTACTACTAAAGAGGCACCGTCTTTAATGGCGCTTTTATACAAGCGCTATTATAGTACCACTAAACATGATTTAATAGTACATTCTTGAAAACGCTATTATAGCCCCATTCTATAAAATAATTGAAATATTTTTTTAGAGATCATTAAATTGTTTTTTATTCATTATTCATAAAAAATATTATATAAACCATTCTATTTATTCGTTATATAGAACATAACAACTAAATATAACTCAAATACCAATAACAAATATGAGAATGATATCCTTCATTACATGACTTGATTTTGTAAAAAATAAAATTACATATAAAAATTGAAAATTTGTAACAAAGTTTTCCAATATACTGAGGATGTAAATGAATAATAAAAGAATCTTTTGAAATGTTGTGTTCCAAATGCCTCACCATCTCACCATCTAGAGAATATACTCTGCCTGTTGTGTTCCAAATGCAAATCAATGAAATGAAATTATTGACACTAACAATGTTAATTTCACTACTTTGATGTTTCTCATCAGAAGCACTGCATAAATAGTAGAAAATATATTATTGATACATATGTTGTGATAAGATCATATATAAAAGACCCTTAAAGAAGACATTATCAGTTTGAAAACCATGGTAGAAAAGAAGTTCATTAAAATTATTATATCAACAAGTTCAAAATTATCATATCAAATGGCTAACATATGAGCAATATTATTGAATCTTGGTATACTGAAGTGTATCTAGATTGTTTAATTAGAAATGAAAATAATGGATCTATGTTGTACAATTGAAAAGAAAATTTTGAAAGAATTTGGGTTTTCTACATCTACAAATTCAAAATTTGAAGATAACTAGAGTCTTTAGGTATAATACTAGTTTCCTTTAATGAGCATTCAATGAGGGTCAATTTCAATACATAGCACATGATAATTCTCTATACTAAGCAATGATGTGTCACACTTGGATGCTAAAAATCCAAGCCCTTGACTTCTTTAGTTTTGGTCTGGTACAAACCGAAACTGGACAATATCGTTATATACTACAAAGATATAAACGAAGACTTCAAGATATAATGAAAGAACTAGTTTAACCTTATGATTGGTGAAATTCTTAGTTCTCAAATAGCAAAATCTTACTAGTTATTTCTCAATTTGTAGTGTTTTCAACTAAAGACAATACAAAAATTGCATTCACGAGAGTATCTTTTGTGGCAGATGCATGCCTCTGTAACAACTTTTGATTCCTATTAGCTTCCTCTAAAAATTGCATTTATCAACAATTATAAATGACATATTGCTGGTACAACTGACTAAATGTTGAAGATAAGGGATACCTTTAGATTTTCATGTAGCCTGTCTAACTTCTCAATTTGTTTATCAACTTTTTGGACCATATAACAAAATGAAGAAATATCATTACACTTAGGATATTAAATTGACATACTGAACAAAAACATCTAGAAGCACGGTATGACGGGTCAAAAGTGATTCCAAACACATAAATGACATGTTTGTGTTTTATGGTGGAAACTTGCTAGACACGCTTCATATTTATGGAACTGCAGTAGATAATGTTTTGAAATGGGAGAAATGAAAATCCAATTCAATTCCAACTGAATTTTAAATATATCCAAACATAAACAACTTCACATTGAACCATTTTTAACTTAAATCAATTTTTGTCATGGTAGAACCAAACACACAAACACTAAAGGCCAAATGAACCTTTTGAGTAACAAAAAATTAAAATAAATTAAATAGAAAACGATATACCTGTTTATTAAAAGTTTCCATTCCAATATCAGAATCTCTTATTGGAACCTGCATTCCCATTCACATATCACATTGTATAGAAGGGTGACCATTATTTGCCTCACTAACAAATGAATCCTGCAACAACATAAAAAGTTTTTTCAAAAACTATCCTTAGACTTTGATCTTCAAGGACAATAACATGATACTTGAACTCAACCCAAGTAAAATTGTCAAAATGGCAAGTTATGCATATTTGGAAATATATTACTTTGAGACAATAATCATATGACGTTATGATATAGTATACGTCACTTTGTTTCAGGACCTATGTGGAAAGTGGCAACATTAATTTCAATTTGAATCATAATTAATGAAATCAATACAAGTTTGTGAATCTTGTAAGGTAAAGGCACTAAACTTCATCAACTTAATGTAGAATATTATATTATATATAAAATTCTTCATAAATCATCCATACTGTTAATTTAGCTATAATTTACTGGGGGATAGCTCAAACCTTTTACCCAAATTTCACATTGTTACCAATAATCTTTTTCATGTGTATTGATGTCATAATTCATTTTCACAAATTAAATTTCAATAAACATAGTTCCAATAAGACAATAAAACCTGTAGCATAACTACCAAATTTAAATATAGTTAAGAATAAAACCTATACTGAGGAGAAAGAAGAGTGTTGATATATTGACAACAAGGTTAAGCATTTTACTTCTAGAAAATCAGAATCCGATTCAAAGAGACAGTCATAATTGATCCTATTTTTAATACTACTCAAATTCAGAATCTGAATGAAACATAAACAAATGTAGCTTTAAGGACTGTGAAACAAAATTGCTATTATTCCTCACAGATTTACCTAGATACAAGCTTCTTAAGGCTCAGAGTCAAACAAAATTACATGCTAGAAAAATTGCAGAACAAGATTGCAATACTCGAGTGAAAATACAAGCATGTGACAAAAAGATCTGAACTAATGAAATAAGATAACAAGAACAAAAAACTCACATCATTTCCAATTTCAAAATTTATCAACACGTATAGGGATTTGGTGCAAGAATTAGATGTGATGCAAATGATGCTTATCAAAAAAAAAAAGATGTGATGCAAATGAAGCATTGCGATTGTTAAAATTGTATATAGAATATCATTCTTAAGTTCAAGCATATTTATATCATAATATAATTTGTATTGGGAGCAAGAGAAATCACCATATAAATGTGAATCCAACGATCTGTTGCATATGTACTCATTACCAGTAACATTCTCATACCTTCTGTACATAAATGAACTATACAAACCCTCTCTCCGCTAACACATCATAGCTGAACCTTCTTGAAGGTTTTCCAAAAACAGGTGCCTTGTATAAACATATCAAACCCATAGGAGACTCCGACATTTCCTATCACAGACACCTCTGCAAAAGCACTAGAAGTTACATTAGAACAAAACACACCTTGTTACGCATCTATATTGATTTGTTCTCCTCCAAATCTATTTATTTTTGCGAGTCAAGTAATTAATCAAAGGATACGTTGAGAACAAAAATAGTTGGCCAAATCTGAAACATAACTTGATACATCTGCTCAAATCTATCACAACAGAAATTGAAACATATCATATCTCACAAAAAAAAACTACTTATGTCAGCATATTATTTATGAATCTTGAAATGCAATAAAAAATTAGGTAAAATTAAAGAGAAAATAGAGTAAAATAGTTGTACTGTGTTTGAATTGTCACAGTATATAAGATACCTTTCTGAGAGACGGAGTAAAGCAATGGCGAAACATAGTACGACGACATCATGATAGAGTATGGCAATGACATGATAGTGTACGACCGAGAGACGAAGAACAAAAAATGCATCCTTTGTGAAGAATCTAAGAAGAAGATGAAGAGAGAGGTTGAGAGGTTTTAGGGTTATACTCTTTAAGAAGGAGAAATAGAAATCAGAGGGTTCTGTTTTGGTATTTAGGGTTAATTCGTGAGTGACACAAATAATTTAGGGATAATTCTTTCTTAAATCCTTGATATTTTGAATCTTTGGGTTTAAGGTAAGCTCTCTTTGAAAAGAGTGGGGACAATCAATGTGAGGTTTTGAAGGCGAGAGTGAGAGTTTGTGGGTGATATTGGGAATTCGTGAGAGGTAGTAGAGTTTATGAAAGAGATTGTACGTTTTTTCATTTTTTTTATTCTAAAAATTACGTACAATAGCGTTTTTAAATAAATGATACTATAAAGGAATCTCTATGAAAACATTTATTAAAAACGTAGATATCCATATAACAGCGTTTGTTATAAAAGAGCTATTATAAGCCATTGTATTTGGTATTGTTAACATGCTACAATAGCATTTATAGGGAAAGCGCTATAATAGAGACATGTTTATAATAACGCCTGACATAAAAGCGCTATTGTAAGTTCCTATGTGATGTTTTTAATAGCAATTAATTAAAAAGCGCTATTAAATTAGTGCTATTGTATAACAAATTTGTAGTAGTGACGGTGTGGTCCAATGTGAAATAAAACTGAAACGCTTGGGATCGGTTTTGAAAAAAAGTAGTGGGGAACATGCATAGTTAATGTGGTTCCATCATTGAAATGTTTCGTCACACTTTTTTGACATGTACAATGACATGCCATCTAGGGTGTGGTACAGTTTATAGAGTACTTAAGTGCACTCGAGTTGGTGTGTATCCATGAGTGGAAATCTAGTTGTTGGTCTTGTGACCTCTTTCCATAGTTGGTATAATCCTTCCCCCTATTCTTGCTTATAAATATGGTAAATTGAGTATTTGAAAGTTTTTCACAATCTTTAGCATTCAAACTTACAATTATTTTCCAGAAAACAGATTCATTCCCTCTCCCTTAATAATATCAACAGAAGTGACTTTAGTGCTTATCTTAAAGCTTTCGCCTTTCTTTTATTTCTTTTGCTTCATCAATTCCACATAGCTAGGTACCCTTCCGACTCAAGCTTTGCCTTTGGCATTTCCTATTTTTCTAGTCAGGATGAGCGATAATTTGGTCGACCTAATGAGCGATTCTGAAGTTTAAACTTCATATACCTCTGTAATGGGAACATCCTCTGATTCTCATCTCCCTCCTCATAATAGAAATCACTTAGAACTAGAAGTAATATCATTGTCTGACGATTCTGACTCAGAAAGGGTATATGTGAATTCTTTGGAGGAAGAAACTTATTCGTCCGACTCATTAAAAGTTTTATTGTCAAATGTCGATAGAAAGGTTATTCATACTAAGGTCCATATGCCCCCTCACATCTTATCCCATGAGAAGATACAAGTCAACCAACAAATGATTAAACAGACTAAATATTACATTCAGCTTTATTTGAGGAATAATAATGTTAGATGTCAATCATGATATGTATTTGTATGAATTATTTGGCATTTTTTATTTCTTTTCATGTAGAATATGTTGATTTTAGTGTGAAATGGTGTTGTTGTGCATTCATTGACATATACCGTTGGTGCTTGTAATGTGGGTGTTATTGTGCAGGAAATGCACTAAATGATCAAAGTTGGAAGACCCAAAGAAATAGTGCAAGCTGCCAAAGAATTGAAATCAACAACAGTATTCGCTAGGCGAGTGTTGGCGAAGGTGCCAGCGAAGGTTCGCCTAGCGAACGTCAGCGAGGATGCCTGCGAGATGGTGGCAAAAAGTGTGCAAAACTTACAGTAGGAAAACTGGGTAAATTCGCTGGGCGAGTAGGCCAGCGAATGCTCGCTGATGTGCTTGCGGGGCGAATGTGCCAGCGAAGGGTGGCAGAAACTTTCCATTTTGAAAACACCCAAGCTTCGCTGGGGCGAAGGTTGCAGCGAATGCTCGCGAAGCGAATGATTTCATTCGCCTAGCGAACCCACGATAATTCTGAGGGGCGGTTTAAGTCTGAGGCACTTAAATGTGCCATATTTTTTGTCATTCGCTAGGCGAATGAATGCCTTCGCTGGGCGAAGGGTGCTGTTAGGAAAGGTGTATAAATAGAATTGTTACTTTTTGGAATGGGATCTCTTGCTCATTTTACATGAGAATTAAGGGTTTACAGTATTTTGTTGAGAAAAGCTTGTATTTTCATTGGAGAAGCTGATTTTGCATCCATTCTAGATTATTCGTCGTGGATGCTCATTCATCTCCTCTCTTTACTTGTCATCCAAGCTACCATGAGAAGTGGTAGCTAATCACTCAATGTTGAGGTTAGATGTAGTTGATTCTGTTTTTATGTATTGATATTGATCTCTTGTATATGAACAAAGTCTTTGATCAATATAGATGATGTTGTTTTCTCTTAATGATCCATTTGTGAATTGTTTTGCTCTAGACATAGACTTTACAACTCTTGACCTAACAATTTCATCTCTTAAAAACCAAACTCTAGACATAGATTTGGGATTTGCTATTCGCATTGTATTGATCTTAATGATCGTTGCTTAGATTGTTAGCGTGAGACATCATCTAATGGTCTAAACAACGGTACTCACGATTCCGCTTTAGACATAAACGTAGTCGGGAGGATACGCGGTTATATTGGTCAGAAACCGAGTTCATATGCTTGATTAATTGTTTATACATGAATAGGATTGATGAAACCTAACCTTAACATGCTTTTATAAAATCTTTTACAAAAATCTTTGTGGCCTAATTAATCTTTGCTACAAGTGAATGATAACAACAAGTGAAACTTTTGAAAACATTAACTTAGAATATCGCAACTATTGAACGGCAAGCATCAAATATCCGACAATCCCTGTGGATACGATAACAAAAACCCACACTATTACTCTTCTAACAAATTGGCGCCGTTGCCGGGGATTGTTAGTTGATATTGCAAGCATTGCGATAGTTGAGTTATTGTAAGCTGTTACCGCTTTATCTTGAACTTGTTAATCTGTTTGTTTAGTGTGCAGACTTAGTTTATGCGAGGGAAACTACCGGCGGACCAACTTATTTTCGATCCTGAGATTGAAAGAACCGCTCGTAGAATCAATAGCCGAACTAGAAGAAGGAGGCAGCTAGCGAAACAGAGGCGAGAACAAGAGGAAAGTACATCTACACCACCACCATTTCCACAAATACTTCCAATTATGGAGGGAGATCCACCACCACCACCACCACCTGCTTCTAGGCCATGTACAAATAGTCCAAGGCACAATGCTCAGTTCGCCCGTCATGCAAACAACGGTCGTCATGCTGAGATGAAGACCGGAATCCTCCAACTGTTATACCAAAGTCCCTTTATAGGTATGGATCATGAAGATCCTTTCACCCATTTGACAAAATTTTATGAAATCGCTGGAGTGACGGGTGCACCGGAAGCAGAAGAGGAGTCTCTGTTCAAGAGACTATTCCCGCATTCCCTCATTGGGAAGGCCAAGGAATGGTACCTTGATCAGTCAACTGCCATCATGACTGATTGGAATGCTTTGGAAGAAAAAATTTTGGAAAGATTTTTTCCGCACACTCGGTTCATGGAAGCGAAGACCGTTATAGCGGTATTCACACAAGGAGCTAACGAATCTCTCAACGAAGCTTGGGAGAGGTTCAAATCAATGTTACGAAAGTGCAAAGGCCATGGCTTCGATGAATTGTCACAAATTTATATATTCAGAAATGGGCTGCAGCTAGTACACAAAACCTTGTTGGATGCCACCGCGGGTGGTTCTTTGTTAAGCAAAACTGCTGCGGAAGCCACAGCTATCATTGATAAAATGGCCTTGAACGATCATCAAGGTAGTCACAACCGTGGACCAGCTCAACGAACGCCGGGTGTGTTGGAATTAGGAACAAGTGACGCTATCCTTGCACAAAACAAATTGTTATCACAACAGGTTAAGCTGTTAACAAAGCAAATGTCTAAGCTGCCTCAACAATTCAAGGAGATGCATGAATCTTCAAGTAAAAATGTGCAAGTGTTAGTGTGTGAGTTATGCAGAGGTGACCATTTGACCGGTTATTGTCCTCCGGTTGTGGAGGAAGAAAACTATGCGGGAAATCAAGGTTACCAACCCCGTCCTCCGTATCAACAAGGCAACCAAGGTTACCAACAACGTGGTAACCAAGGTTATCAACAACCATGGAGACCGCAAGAAGTCGGGCCATCAAACCGTCAACCTTACCAAAATTACACCCAACCTCCGCAAGCTCCCGTTGGAAATACAAAGATGGAAGATACTCTAACACAATTTATGCAAATATCCATGTCTAATCAAAAGAATACAGATGCTGCGATAAGGAACCTCGAAACACAAGTCGGGAAATTATCTAAACAATTGGCCGATCAACAAAAAGGTCCCTTTACGGCAACTACTCTTCCAAATCCGAAAGATTATAAAGCGGTTATTACAAGAAGTGGACGTGAGATTGACATGAATGTGGGTGAAAGAGTAGTGGAGGAGGAGGTTGTGGTTGAAAAAGAACATGTGAGTGAGGAATTAGAAGTAGAAAAGAATGTTGAGGGTGTTGTAGTTGAAAAAGAAAATGAAAAAAGTGAGAATGAGAGAAAAATTGATAATGAGGAAAGAGTGAAAAGAACGAAAAAAGGAAAAGAGCCGGTGAGTAATATTCCGATACAACACTTACCTTATCCGCATGCTCCTACAAGGAAAGATAGTGCAAGGCATTATACTCGGTTTATGGATATTTTTAAACAGTTACAAATAAATATCCCATTTTCCGAGGCCTTGGAACAAATGCCCAAATACGCTAAATTCATGAAGGACATCCTTACGAAGAAGAAAAGATACACAGATCAAGAAACTATTATGGTGGATGCAAGTTGTAGCGCAATCATTCAACGGACTCTCCCTCGGAAAGAATGTGATCCGGGAAGAGTTACATTGCCGGTTACGATAGGAAACAGTATGTGGGCAATGGGTTGATTGATTTGGGTTCTAGCATAAACTTGATACCATTATCGATTATGAGACGGTTAGGCCATATGGAATTAAGGTCCACTCAAATGACTTTGCAACTCGCAGATAAATCCACTACCCGTCCTCACGGTGTAGCGGAAGATGTGTTGGTCAAAGTGGACAAATTTTTGTTTCCAATTGATTTTGTTGTCATTGAAATGGATGAGGATGAGGATGCACCTTTGATTCTTGGAAGGCCTTTCATGAAAACTGTCCGTATAGCAATTGACATGGACGATGGTCTCATGAAAGTGAGAGTCCAAGATGAAGAGGTTTGTTTCAATCTTTATGATGCCATGAAGCACAAGAAGGATAAGGGTGATTATTTTCGAATTGATGTAACGGAAGAGGCAAGTTCGGGGGTGACAAATCAAATTCATGTCATTGAACCGTTACAAAGAGCTTTAGATGAGTCCTTGGAAATATTCTCGGTTGAAGAAGAACAAGCTTTAGAAGAGTGTTTATTAGAACTTGAAGCTTTGGATGAAATGCAACCATGGGAATATGAAGAGGAGATTCTAAAAAAATTAGTTAATGATGATGAACCACCCAAAATTGAATTGAAAATGTTACCTTCCAACTTGAAGTATGCTTTCCTTGATGACGGAGGGAATAAACCGGTGATCATAAGTAATATTTTGTCTGAAAACGAGGAAAACCGATTAATTCAAGTGCTGAAAAAGAATCAAGATGCAATGGGATGGACATTGTCCGATCTCAAAGCCATTAGTCCGTCATATTGCATGCACCGTATTTTTATGGAGGAGGATTTTAAACCGGTTGCTCAACCTCAACACCGCCTTAATCCAATCATGAAAGAAGTGGTAAGAAAAGAAGTGGTGAAAATGTTGGACGCCGGAATGATTTACCCTATTTCCGACAGCCCGTGGGTTAGTCCGGTGCATGTGGTGCCAAAAAAAAGTGGAATGACGGTGGTCCGAAATGACAAAAATGAGCTTATTCCAACAAAGACTGTTACCGGGTGGAGGATGTGTATCGACTACCGTAGGTTGAACAAAGCTACGAGAAAAGATCGTTTTCCTTTACCTTTTATGGATCAAATGCTCGAACGTCTCTCCGGTCAAGAATTTTATTGTTTTTTGGATGGTTATTCGGGTTATAACCAAATCATTGTTAACCCGGATGATCACGAAAAAACTGCTTTTACATGTCCGTTCGGAATCTTTGCTTATAGGAGGATGCCGTTTGGATTATGTAATGCACCGGCTACTTTTCAGCGGTGTATGCAAGCTATCTTCGCGGACTTGATCGAAAAGACAATCGAGGTCTTTATGGATGATTTCTCAGTTTTTGGGCAATCGTTTGATTTGTGCTTGAAAAATCTGGATACGGTGTTGGAGCGGTGCGTGGAAACTAATCTGGTTCTTAACTGGGAAAAATGCAACTTCATGGTTAAAGAGGGAATTGTGCTCGGGCACAAGGTGTCTTCAAAAGGCCTAGAAGTTGATAAAGCTAAAGTGGACTTAATCGAGAAATTACCACCGCCGATGAATGTCAAAGGAATACGGAGCTTTCTTGGACATGCCGGGTTCTACCGGAGATTCATCAAGGACTTCGCAAAGGTCGCGAAGCCGTTGAGCAACTTGCTTGTCCAAGGTAAGGTTTTTGACTTTGACGAGTCATGTCTTTTTGCTTTTAATTTTTTGAAAAACAGTTTAACAACTTCACCGATAATCGTTGCACCAAACTGGAAAATGGATTTTGAATTAATGTGCGATGCTAGCGATTATGCGGTGGGGGCTGTTTTGGGACAAAGAAAAACGAAGGTTTTCCACGCTATACATTATGCGAGCAAGGTGCTAAATGAGGCTCAAATTAACTATGCGACAACTAAAAAAGAGTTGCTCGCCATAGTGTATGCGTTGGAGAAGTTTCGTTCTTATTTGATTGGTGCGAAAGTCATCGTTTACACTGACCATACCGCTATAAGGTATCTGCTTACCAAACCTGATTCTAAGCAGAGGCTTATTAGGTGGATCCTTTTGTTACAGGAATTTGATCTTGAAATTCGTGACAAAAAGGGATCCGAAAATTTGGTAGCAGATCACTTATCTCGTTTGGTAAACGTTGAGGTGACCAAGAATGAATTTGAGGTAAAAGAGGAGTTCCCTGATGAAAAACTTTTTAGAGTGCAAGTTAGACCGTGGTTCGCCGACATGGCTAACCACAAAGCCACCGAATTGATACCGGACGGTCTAACGCACCACCAAAAACGGAAATTTTTGTCTGATGCCAAGTCATTTGTATGGGATGAACCCCATTTATTTAAACTTGGTGTCGACAACCTCCTCAGAAGGTGTGTGTCAGTGGAGGAAGCCACGAGTATTCTGTGGCACTGTCATAACTCTCCGTATGGAGGGCACTTTAATGGGTTAAGAACGGCTACTAAAGTCCTCAAGTCTGGATTTTATTGGCCGTCCTTATTCAAGGATGCGCATTCGCATGCCCTTAGTTGTGACAGGTGCCAGAGAAGTGGAGGAATTTCACGGCGGCACGAGATGCCTTTACAAAATATGTTAGAGATTGAAGTTTTTGACTGTTGGGGGATCGACTTTGTCGGTCCGTTTCCATCTTCATTCTCTAATGAATATATTTTGGTCGCCGTTGATTATGTGTCAAAATGGGTGGAGGCGATAGCTTGCACTAAAGCCGATGGAAAAACAGTGGTAAAATTTTTGAAGAAAAATATTTTTGCACGTTTTGGTACTCCTCGAGTGTTAATAAGTGATGGAGTATCTCACTTTTGTAACACTCAGCTTGACAAAGCTTTGGAGCAGTATGGTGTGAAGCACAAGGTTGCTACACCATATCATCCATAAGCTAACGGTCAAGCAGAGGTATCTAATCGTGAAATTAAACGGATTTTAGAGAAAACGGTCTCGGCCTCGAGAAAAGATTGGGCCAACAGATTAGATGATGCTTTGTGGGCGTATCGGACCGCTTTTAAGGCTCCGATCGGTCTCACACCGTTTAAAATGGTCTATGGTAAGAATTGTCACTTGCCGGTAGAGTTGGAGCACAAGGCGTTTTGGGCCTTAAAATTTTTGAATTTTGATCCAACTCTAAGCGGCGAAAGAAGAAAAGTGCAATTACACGAGCTGGATGAATTGCGCCTTCAGGCGTACGATTCCAACAAATTGTATAAGGAACGTGTAAAGTCTTACCATGACAGAAAAATTGTCATCAAACAGTTTGAGGTCGGACAGCTGGTCTTATTGTTCAATTCCCGATTAAAATTGTTTCCCGGAAAATTAAGATCTAAATGGTCCGGTCCGTTTCGGATTGTGGAAATCAAGCCCTATGGAGCAATAGTAATTGAGGACACAAAGTCAAAGGAAAGTTGGACTGTCAATGGACAGAGGCTGAAAGTTTATCTTGGAGGAGATTTCGAGCGAAATCCCGCCATTGTTCCCTTCCGCGATCCGTGAGATTGCGGTGGACCGTCGAGCTTAGCCGACGTTAAACAAGCGCTGGTTGGGAGGCACCCCAACATTGTAAGTATTACTGTTATTTCTGTTTTGAGAATGTTTAGATATCACTATGATGCTTAAAAAGTGTGGCACATTTTGGAAAAATTTTGAAAATTCTGGTCTTGTTCGCTGGTGTTCGCCTAGCGAGCTGGGGCGAGCATTCGCTGGCCTTCGCTCCGCGAACCCAGC
The DNA here is from genome assembly GCA_022829125.1 of Lathyrus tuberosus. NCBI lineage: Eukaryota > Viridiplantae > Streptophyta > Magnoliopsida > Fabales > Fabaceae > Lathyrus > Lathyrus tuberosus. The sequence continues at coordinate 104,960 of JALAZF010000757.1, read as the reverse complement.
GAGGCAGACCAACCCAAGTTTCTGCCACATCAGAAAAAAATGAATTGTGGGTGGGCCACCAAATTGGGCCCAAGACCCACTTTGAAATCAGAATAGAGGGGGGAAAAACCCTAGCCTCTTGACCTCTTCATCATTTCCCTCCGTGTCATTCTTTTCCTTTCATTTCCTCTTGTGCACTTCAACACTCATCTCCTTCTACTTTCCAATTGCCCTAATCCACCATTAACAGTGCGAAATTAAGGTTTGTTTACTCTTTACAATTTATTTCTGTAAGCATTGTTTATGTTCTTAATTGATCAATATGGGTTTTGTGAAAAATTGGTATACTCTGTCATGTTACTTTTGTCTTGCATGTTAGAAACTACATAAGCAATATGACTAGAGTAGTATTTGAAATTAGGAGATGGGAGAGGGACTGATTGTAACTGTGTTTTTCTGAAAAATCGCGCCTTCGCTGGTTCGTTCGCCTCGCGAGTCTGCGCGAGCATTCGCCAGACTTCGCCTAGCGAGTCTGGCACGAACAGAGGCAGATTTTTAATTTTTTTTTTACTTGTCAATGCAGAGCTCTGGCTGGTTGTTTTTAGTTGCTAATGCGTTTGTTGCCCTTGTTTGGTTTCATTGTTTGTTATGTGCAGATGGCACCAAAAATGGCGATTCACGCGGCTAAGAAGCGAAAGGCTCAAACCTCCAAACAAGTGCCCGTGCGATTTGACGAAGAACGATTCAGGGGAGCTAAGCAGGCTGCCAGGTACGAGACCCTTGAAAGAAAGCACATCCTGCCGGAGAAAAGATTCCTTCTGAGTGATCGAGGAAGTTACCGAACAATTGATGCACTTTTTGTGGCAAAGAAGTGGGATCGTCTAATGATGCCGCTGGATGGGTACAACATTGAAATTGTTCGGGAATTTTTTGCGAATGCATTACCGGATGATGGTGAAAGATTCAGTTGGGCCTCTTGGGTTAGAGGTACTGTTGTGAGGTTTGATCGTAGGATGATCAACACTGTTTTGGGAGATCCTTTACCGTTGGTTGGGACTGAGCTGGATGCCTATCATCGAGACTTGCATCTTCATCGTGAGATTGAGAAGATGACTCGGGATTTACTTCTTGAAGGTAAGGAAGTTGAGCGGAATACCTCCGGGGTGCCGATTAGGTTCAGAAGGGTGGACATGCTGCCCTTGGTTCAGGTTATTTTGTTGTTTGTGCTCACTAACATTTGTCCCAGGTCGCATCATAGTACAGTTCCTATTGCTCTGGCTCATCTTATCCACAACATTCAGCAGAATGTTCAGATTGACGTGGCCCGCATCATTGCGGATGAAATCAGGGCAGTTGTGTTAAGTGGTTCGGGAGGTATGGCGGCGCGCAAGAATGCCCCGCTTATTTTTCCATGTCTGATCATGTCCTTGTGTGCTCACGCTGGTGTTGATATGCCAGCCCGCAGACAGGTCACTATTCCATCTGCTATTGATGATCGGTATGTGGATAAGTTCTGTAAGGCTAGAGGGATGGTTGGAGGCTCTTCTAGTGCTGGTGCTGATGATGCTGCTGAAGCTGGGGAAGGTTCTGAGCCGGCAACGCCGGCCTATTATCCATATCAGCAGGAGATCTGCAATTATAACTGGGATTGGATGGCTGCCCAGCAGCGTGCTATGACGGATATTCATGATTCCTTGCAGGCTCTTCAGTTGCAGATCCGTGACCCTTCTTCTGAGCATCTTATGATGACTAGGGAGCAGTTCCTAGTGCATGCTGGTTGGCCTGAGGCCAGGCCAATATTTGGAGGGGGTGAGGACGATACTGATGATGATGAGGCTACTTCTGCTGGAGGTGAGGAGGAGGACATGGACGATGATGATGAGGAGGATTGATTTTTTTTGTGATCTTTGACTTGTATACTTCCTTTGAGCATCAAAGTGAAGTTTTTGGTATTTTTTTTTTCCAGCTTTTACTAGTCAAGTATTAATGTACTCGTGCCCGTGTGGTACTTTTTGAATTATGTAGGTGTTTTATACACCAGGCACTTTATGATATTATTAGTAATAATTATGGTTTGTAGTAAAAAAATTTTTTTTTGTTTCGCTTTACTAATAATTGTTGGTTTTTAATTATAGTAGTAAGTGTGTTTTTGTATGTGTTATTTTGATTTTTCTTCTTTAATGGTGGAACTTTGTGGAAGTAGGTTGGACTCTTGGGATTAAAGAGAAATTCCTCCAAGATGTGAGGGCTATGATAGTACTGTAAGCATTGTGTTGCGACAAGGTATATCGTTACCTTGATTCAAGAATTTTTTATGTTTTAGAATTTTGTGTCTTGGGCAAGTGTAAATGTGTTTCATGTTACAACTTCTTTTGAATACATATGTCATTTTAGGATCTGAAACTAGTAAAGTGAGAAGCCTCAAAATTGTATTATATGTCAAGGAGTGTTGATGAATGTTGTCTTTATTTTTAATTCATGCCTTATCTTGTGACCGTGTGATTTTGTGGAAGTAGGAGAAGTGATCAAGGCAATTTTTGTTAGTGAGCACAACTATGCCCAAATATTAATTTACCTGTGAGTAGTGAGCATTCAGTAGCCCCTTTGAGCCTAAACAGTTTAGAACTCAATTGAATGATGAACTTGTTTTATGTACATAATTTGCTAGTGTGGTTCATCATTGAATTTGGTGAGTTTCTAACATTTTCTTCTTGAACCTTTGTAAATTGTTTATTTTGACTTCCTTGCCCTAAAAAGCAAGGAACATTCACTTTAGGTGGAGTTGAAAATGAGTTGGGGAGAGAATAAAAAGAAGATAGGTGCATTACTCCTAATTTTGAAAAGAAATTTTTTTTTCAAGCAAACATGTAAAAAGAAGAGTGTGAATATATTGTACAAAAGAGAAAATGCTTGCTTGAACGAAAAAAATAATAGAATCAATAAGTGTGCACGGTAGTTTGTGAAGGTGGAATGACAATTTGGTGAAATGAAGTGTGTTGTGTAAATATGTACATAGTGAATGTTCTTTTGCGTCGGCAATTTCGTTTCAAAGACCTTTAGAAATGTCCCTTTTTTGTTCACCCGACCAAGCTACAACCCTTTAAGCCCTTAGTGATCTTTTACTTCCATAATTTCTGTTATGATCATTGAGATATGATATGAATTGCTTAGTATTGCATCATTTGTCAAGTGAGTTTAATTGTCCCGTGCTTGTATGCACGTTTGCCTTCAATCCTATTTCGAAGAGGAGTGTAGTATGACATGTGTATGATAAGTTAGTTGTCTCTTGAAACATTGTTTAATTTGTTTAAGAGTCAAGTTCTTTTACGTTTTGAGTTCTTGAATTGCGTAATTGTTGCATTGTGGTGATCACTGTTTAGCTGAGCCGTTGTCGTGTCTTGGTTGAATTGAATCCTCGAGCAAATCCTCGGGAGAGGCATACTTTGCTTGAGGACAAGCAATGAGTTAGTTGGGGAGAGTTTGTTAGATGTCAATCATGATATGTATTTGTATGAATTATTTGGCATTTTTTATTTCTTTTCATGTAGAATATGTTGATTTTAGTGTGAAATGGTGTTGTTGTGCATTCATTGACATATACCGTTGGTGCTTGTAATGTGGGTGTTATTGTGCAGGAAATGCACTAAATGATCAAAGTTGGAAGACCCAAAGAAATAGTGCAAGCTGCCAAAGAATTGAAATCAACAACAGTATTCGCTAGGCGAGTGTTGGCGAAGGTGCCAGCAAAGGTTCGCCTAGCGAACGTCAGCGAGGATGCCAGCGAGATGGTGGCAGAAAGTGTTCAAAACTTACAGTAGGAAAACTGGGTAAATTCGCTGGGCAAGTAGGCCAGCGAATGCTCGCTGATGTGCTTGCGGGGCGAATGTGCCAGCGAAGGGTGGCAGAAACTTTCCATTTTGAAAACACCCAAGCTTCGCTGGGGCGAAGGTTGCAGCGAATGCTCGCGAAGCGAATGATTTCATTCGCCTAGCGAACCCACGATAATTCTGAGGGGCGGTTTAAGTCTGAGGCACTTAAATGTGCCATATTTTTGGTCATTCGCTAGGCGAATGAATGCCTTCGCTGGGCGAAGGGTGCTGTTAGGAAAGGTGTATAAATAGAATTGTTACTTTTTGGAATGGGATCTCTTGCTCATTTTACATGAGAATTAAGGGTTTACAGTATTTTGTTGAGAAAAGCTTGTATTTTCATTGGAGAAGCTGATTTTGCATCCATTCTCGATTATTCGTCGTGGATGCTCATTCATCTCCTCTCTTTACTTGTCATCCAAGCTACCATGAGAAGTGGTAGCTAATCACTCAATGTTGAGGTTAGATGTAGTTGATTCTATTTTTATGTATTGATATTGATCTCTTGTATATGAACAAAGTCTTTGATCAATATAGATGATGTTGATTTCTCTTAATGATCCATTTGTGAATTGTTTTGCTCTAGACATAGACTTTACAACTCTTGACCTAACAATTTCATCTCTTAAAAACCAAACTCTAGACATAGATTTGGGATTTGCTATTCGCATTGTATTGATCTTAATGATCGTTGCTTAGATTGTTAGCGTGAGACATCATCTAACGGTCTAAACAACGGTACTCACGATTCCGCTTTAGACATAAACGTAGTCGGGAGGATACGCGGTTATATTGGTCGGAAACCGAGTTCATATGCTTGATTAATTATTTATACATGAATAGGATTGATGAAACCTAACCTTAACATGCTTTTATAAAATCTTTTACAAAAATCTTTGTGACCTAATTAATCTTTGCTACAAGTGAATGATAACAACAAGTGAAACTTTTGAAAACATTAACTTAGAATATCGCAACTATTGAACGGCAAGCATCAAATATCCGACAATCCCTGTGGATACGATAACAAAAACCCACACTATTACTCTTCTAACAAATAACAACTGTGAGCCTAGGGGCACTAAAATGAATGATTATTTTTTATCTTCGAGCCAAGTCAGGTATGGTTGAGTACGATTAAGCAGAGTCAAGAATAACGAGTACTTCATCAGCTCTGAGTACCAAGGCTACTATATATGCATCCAACACTATGGTTGGTGGTCCTTTGGAGGGGTTAGCCATTTCAGTGCCAGGGGAAAAGAGGACATGCCATTCTTTTGATGACATCATGGTCCCATTATATTAGTGTTCATTTATAAGAATAAGACTTCGACTACCTATTTTTGAATTTGAGGTAGTCAGCCTTAAATATTTAAAATTTTCTCCTTCCCAACTTCATCCGGGGTCATGTACATACATAAGGGTGTTCTAACTATGTGTTGGGCGCAAATCCTCGAAGCACTCTCTTAGCATATTTTTTTATCTTTTCCTTCAGAGGCGTACTTCCCCGAACAACTTTAGTAATAAACGGCTTATTATTTTTCATCAGGTCAATCCTTGGTTCGACCCTTTTACCATGGATTGAGGTGATTTCCTGAGGTGCTTTTTATTGGTAAAGCCACTCACACTCGTAGCCCATCTCACCTTTTGCTACCTCATTGTCGATTCTCCTTGCTTTTTCCGAATTTTGTATCTGAAGCACTTATTCAATATCCACTTTAACCGGGATCTCACTCCTAGTATACCAAGCCAGGTTCTGGTTCTAAAGACGAGGTGATAGTGAAGGAGGAAATGCAATCTTGGTTATAGGGACTTGGCTATGAGGAAGGTTTCGGCCTTGATAAGGTGCCCCTGCCAAGGTGAAAAAGAGATAGATTGACATTCATGCTATCTTGAGTGCAGTTAGCCAGGAGGAAATGAGAAATATTTTTTGTGAGGACAAAGTCTTTGTGCTTATTTTACATGTGTGAGTGCGTTTTGTAGATAGCATGGATAAAGCAAGTAAGTTGAAGTTGCTACACGGTCTTGCAAATACTCATGGTATTCAAACCATGGTGAATAGTGGGACTTTTGCATCTACATCCACTCCTCTAAAAACTAATGTTCCTGGTTGGTCTCCTTCTCCTACCCCAACTATAGAGGCTTATGATTTCGAGGTGGATAAACTAGTGGATACTGCACCCACTTTAATAGTGGAAGAATCAATCATGCCTCCAATTTCGACAAAGAGGGCCTGAGATGAGGATAAATAATCCCCTCAGAACAAGGGTTCTTCGAAACGGACTTGCATTGCTAAGGTTGATGCTTAAGGAGAGGTAACTCCCTTCATGGAGGCATCAGATGTCTTATCTTCTCGGCTTTCTAATACTCTTGAGGAGGTGGCCACTATTGTTTAAACGTCAGATTTATCCTTTGTTAAAATCCCCTTAAAGGGGATAAGATGGACCTAGCTTCTGAGCTTTCCCATTACATGTTTAAAGTTGCTTCTATTTTATCTCTTATTTTTGTTGGTCGGGGAGATGTCTTGGCCTCGGGTAATACCTCCAAGTAAAGGGATACTTGGAAACGGAATGACGAAGCTATAGAATTGGGGTGCATTACTCTCTAGAATGAGCTTGTTGCGCTGCAAGAGGATGTTAAAGTTTTCCACTCTTTGCAAAAGACAACGTTAATACATGACTCTCCTTCTTATTTAGTTGCTCGCGTGACTAAGATGGATGATCCCTCAAGGATACAGAGAAGTGCTACCAGGTTGCTTCTGATTCTTTTGAGGAAAAGACTCACCAGGTGAAGGAGCACCTTAAAAGCCCTTCTTCAGGAAACTAAGGCCCATGTAGAGGCCTTGAAAGCTCTCTAAGACGAGGTGGCATGTCTAAACCAGGCGCTCTGTGACTCTCTTCAGCGGACTATGCGGGATGTGCTCATAGTCCGTGAGCGAATTGTGGAACAACCGAGGATGTTCTACTTAGATGCTATAATTTCTGCCAAGATACTGGACCCATTCATGTTCGCTCTGGGGTGACTCAAGGAGGTGATCTCGCTTCCTCGGCTTTAGGCGCTTTAGCTTAATTTTCTTTTTCTTTGTATTATTTATTTCCTACAATGCTTCTCAGGTTGTTGTACCTCAGATATAATGATATTCAATGTTTAATGGAAATTTTTTACGTTAAAAACTCGAGTGTTATTCACTTTAGAGCTTTGTGTTTATCTTTGCTTTATCATCGTTATTGATTACTAATTCTCATAACTTTGAAGTTCACCATTTTTCCATGTGAAGTTTGTTTTCTTAGGTCAGACTACCATCATTCAAATACTTTGGCGGTATATTTTTTTTGGGTGTGAGAACCCTAATTTCTTGCTTTGTGAATGGAACAATGCACTTTATTGTAATGAAGTGGAGGATGTGCATACTGAAGTTTCTTGATTTTGTGATTCACGAATTAGTGCATTGAATGATGTTAGTATCATTTTCGGTTGCTATACTTGCTCACTATATTTAGCATTTGTTGTAGTATAATAGTGATTTGTATACTGCATTTATAGATTTGCTTGCGTTCACCAGGGCAATATCTGAGATCGGCAAAATCATTATGATATAGCCGTACTTTTGTATTATTCTCTGCATCAAGAGGACCATTCCTCGGCCAATGGTAGGATCCCTGTCCCGGCCTATGAGACTTGGCTCAGATCAAGGTGGACATCTTGAGGCTCCACCACCTATGCCCTCTGATTAACTAGATCTGAAAAGGGATGTGCCAGCTACACAAAAATGTGTTTAGTATGCCTCAGATGAGGAGTCATGCGAGGTGGGAATTTAAGCCATATCAAAATCGTAGAAATGAGTTTAGTATGTATCAAATATGCAACCAGGCGTGAAATGTATTAAAGCCATGTTAGAATTGCAGAAATGCGTTAAGTCTATATCAGATACACATTCACGCAAACAATGAACTTAAGCCATTTCACAATTGTAGAAATGTGTTAAGTATGTACCAGATACACAGCCGGACATGGAATGTGTTTAATCCATATCAGAATCACATAAATGCGTTATGTTTGTATCAGATACACAACCAGGCATGGAATATATTTCTGCCGTATCAGAACCGTAGAAATGCATTAAGTTTGTATCAGATACACATTTATGATTTTTGTTTTTGTTACCCCTGTCTTGAAAACTCTAAAAGAAAGAGAGACAAAGAAGCATACAACAGAGGACGGAAGGAAGACACACATTTATGATTTTTATTTTTGTTACCGCTGTCTTTACCTTTTGGACCACAATGCCAGTTGGTAGTCCGAGATTATGGTCAACCGATCTCCTTGCAAATAGAATCCAGGGTGTCTTTCCTCTGATTGCATGGTTGGTCATTTCCATTTGCTTTCGTTAGACCGACCTCGAGGACTCAATAGTCAGCGTATACGATTTGAGAAATGGAGTTCTTTGGATGTTGCTTATGAGTATCCTCATTTGGACCCCGACCTTGATGGAGTTATTGCGTTCACTCGGGGATCGATATTTGAGCCTGAACGCTTTTATCCCTTAAGCGGTGCCTTTGTTACACCCTTTCTTGTAAGAACTGGACCAAGTGATAAGGGAAACACCATATTCGTTTAGAGTAAGGTCTGTCCACGGGTCAAAGATCCTTTATTACCAATAGAAGGAATTTTTGTGTTGGATCCATGCCTAACATTAACTATGAACTTATTGTATCTTGACGACACCACCTTGGCAAGCACCCCGACGACGGTGGAGGTAAGAGCGATTTTAGATTAGAAGAAAAATCATGAATCTTTGGCCTTAACTTCATGGAGCTTGCCTTCAGACCTCGACGTTAAAGGATCTGAATTTGTGATTCTTTCTTCTATTCCATGCGGGAACCAAAAATGGATGTAGTTGATGAACTGATGATTTTGAACGAGGACTCTAATCTCCTTTACAGTGGTACGTGGTAGACCTGCATGGTTATCACTCTAATATCTAAGTCAGTTCAAGATTCAAGATGAGTATAATGAAAAGTGGAGATCAAAGATTATACATTACTTTTAGTATGTGAACTTATTTTATACCTTGGAGTATATGAAATGAATTTGAAATGGATTGAGCCTTGGTAATTTGGGCCTTTGCCCGGTCCAAATCAGTGTTATTTCAAGTAATACACATGATTTTTAATGTTATGAATCCCTTAGTTTTTTTTATCCTAGTTGTTTCATTAATAGCTATGTGGTATAATCAATTTCCCTATGTTTTAGGGAGCCTATAGTCCGAATATGGTTCCACTAGATAATTATTGCCAAATTTGGAGTCCAACATGGATTGATCAAATAAAAAGACACATGCAATGTGTGCTTCCTTTAGAAGGCAATCAAGTTAGATTGTACTCCACCCGTACCAATTTAAGAGTAAAAGTTAATTTTTTTTCAAAATTATTTGGAAAATTTAAATTTGTGTGTGTTTATTGAAATATGTTTTATGGGAAGGTGTAAAAACTATTTCAACTAGTTGTTGTTTAAGGAAAAAATAAGAGAGAAAGTAAGTTAAATGCAATTTGCATTTAATTTTATATTGTAAAAGATGCATTTTGAGAGTAAAATTTTTGAATGAAATTAAATTGATGTTTTTTTTTCCTTATAATTTGTTATAAAAAAAATGTGTGTTTTTTACTTATAAACCGTTACAAGAGAGTATTGAACTGGAATATTGAGTATTATCTTAGGAATATAGAACTTTAATGAGTCAAATTTTTATGTGATGAGTTGACAGTGGGGTTATGACATTGCACAACCTCATATATAAGGCCTAAGAGACCGAAATGCTTAAAAGAATATGAACAAAAATATTTAAAAGTATCTCTAGCAAACTTTTATGGACTCTATAGAACATACATGTTCCATGTAAATGAGTTACTCCTTTTCACAACCTTCCTATCAATCTTGTATGGGATGAAACATCATTTTTTTTTTCTGAAAGCAATTGAATAATGGCAGCACAAGGGGTGTTGCAACCCAATTACAAAGAACACTAAACATTACTTTAGACAACACCACGGAACCGTATACCAATCATAGAACGGACAGACGAAGTTAACAATAATATTGGAGAGCCACCTCCAACTAAAAAACTTAATGGAATTTAACAAATCAGAGACAGAAATCGATTTATTATCGAAAATGAAACTGTTCCTAGCGTACCATAAAATCCAAAGAGTCGCTACCCAGATCAGCAACCCTTTAGAATTACCAGCCCCTTTCTGCAAAGAAGCCTCAAACTCCCACAAAGAATCAATGCAGGTAGAACTGTGCGAAATTCTGATACCCAACCAAAGCTCTATTCCTTCCCAGACGGCTTTTGCAACCTCACACTCGAACAAAACATGAACGATGTTTTCCTCGTGATAACCGCATCTTGGACAAGCTACACCATCAATAGTCGAAATATTCCTCTTTCTCAGAAGAGACTTAACAGCAATCCTATTCCACAAGGTTCTCCACAGAAAAATTGAAACTTTAGAGGGGATAGCTAGGGACCAAATTGTTTTCATACCAGAAATAACACCATAATTCAAGCTAGGCTGACACTTGTTATTCCATAACAGGTTATAGGCCGTTTTAACAGCGAAATCGCCACTGAGAGACTGGGTAGCAGGACTCTCTGGCTTCCACTGCAAAATATCGTCTGCCACAAAATTAAGATTGAACGAACTAATCAACTCTAATAACTCTTGATGCTCCAACGCCATCACCGTGTCCTCATGGAAATAACTAAGAGGTATCTTCCATCTCCAAACCGACTCGTCCCAATAACCATGATCAGAAACAGCCTCATAGTTGTTCCTAGAGAAAAGATAGAGATTAGGAAAGGTCTCCTTGAGAGGAGAGTCTGAAGCCCAGCAAGAGTGCCAAAACACAATACTTTTCCCGTTTCCCAGCCTACACAAGACATTCTCAGTAAAGACGTGATTCTTCATCACTTTGTCAAAACCCAAACTCAACATATCTTTCCACCAGATCGAATGGCCTGACTTAGGTTTCTCACCTTCAAAGTAGTTCATCAGCAGATGGATATCCGCTCCATATCTAATTTCCAGCAAGGTTTTCCAACTACTTTTAACTGTCGTCATAATCCTCCATTTCCATTTGAATAAAAGCGCCTCATTGAAAGTAGCCAAGTCTTTGATGCCTAAACCACCCATCTCTTTAGGCATACAGACAGTCTTCCAAGATATTCAATGAATCTTTCTCTTAGAGTCTCTTTCTCCCCATAAGAATCTGCTCTGAATGCTCTGCAAAGTTTTTAAAACCGAAACAGGTACCTTGTAGAAGGAGAAAGCATACAGCGGCATGACGTTTAAAACCGAGTTAATCAACACAATTCTCCCCCCTATAGACAAATGCCTTGCTTTCCACATAGCCAACCTACCTCTAACCTTGTCAATGATATATTTCCACATGTGAACTCTCCTAGGACTTTCACCAATGAAAACACCTAAAAAGAAACAAGGTAACTTCAAAACATCACAATGTAAGAAATTAGAAGCAGCTTCCAGAAAATCCTTGTTAATATTGATTCCACCAATTCTACTCTTAGCAAAATTAATTTTAAGCCCTGAGAGAAGCTCAAAGCCACGCAGAATCGCCTTGATGCTCCATAAATTCTTCCAACTAACTTCCCCTATCAGAACCGAGTCATCTGCGAACTGAGTAATAGCCAGACTTAATTCTTTGTCTACTGCAAAACCTTCATACAAACCACTGTTAACCGCCTTCTTAACCAAAATGTTTAACACTTCTATGACTAGAATAAAAAGGAAAGGGGATAACTGGTCCCCTTGACGTAACCCTTTTCCAACAATAAAATCCGCAGTAGCGCTACCATTGATTAAAACAGACATATAACCACTGCATACAAGTGAGTTAATCCAAGAGATCCACCTCTTTCCAAAGTTCATTTTCCTAAGCAGGTCAATAAGGAAATTCCACGAGACGCAGTCGTACGCCCTTTCAAAATCAAGTTTCAACATCAAACAACTTCTCTTCTTCCTTTTAGCAAAGTCAAGAACCTCATTGGCAATAAGAACACCATCAAAAATGCTTCTCCCAGGAATAAATGCCGTTTGCTCCGGAGAAACTAAGGAACTTATAACTTCTTTAATTCTGACAGACAGTAACTTGGATAAATTTTTTTGATAATAACTTATGAGACAAATAGGTCTATAGCAACTAAGGGTTTGAGGGTTCTTCTTCTTAGCAACAAGAGCAATGAAAGAAGAGGTAGCAGCCTTAGTCAACTTAGGATTAAAGTAAAAATCCACAACAAACCTATGAACATCCTCCTTCACTATCAGCCAACACCCTTGGAAAAAAGCAAAAGTAAAGCCATCAGGACCCGGACTCTTACCCCCGTTGCATCCCCACACAGCATTTCTAATTTCCTCCATCGAGAAATCCCTTTCAATTAAATTCCTATCTTCTTCAGTCAGCTTTTTGAAACCCAATTCCCCAAAATCTGGCCTAAAACAACAGTCATCCTTGAAATTGTTCTCAAAGAATCTTTTTACCTCCAACTTGACATCTTGCACCTCTTCACATAAACCTTTCTCAGAAATGACAGAGTATACGTTGTTTCTCCTTCTTCTTAAATTAACAGCAGAGTGGAAGAATCTAGTGTTGCTGTCTCCTTCTTTCAACCAGAGTTCCCTAGCCTTTTGTCTCAGAAGTTCTTCTTTCAGATTAAGGTTGTGCCACACTTTCTCATCTGCTTCCACTCTTTTATTGGCCATTTCCTCAACACAAGAGAAATCTAACCTACTAACCTCCAGATCCAACTCATTAAGATTGCTGACAGCGTCTTCTACCCTAACATCCACCCACCCAAAAACTTCCCTACTCCACTTCCTTAAGCCGTCTCTCAGCCTCATTAACTTAGTTTTTGATATGAAATCTCCCCTACCCACAACAACCTCCACTTCCCAAATCGACTTAACAAAAGGCACAAAATCCGGGTGTTTTAACCAACTACTATTAAAACGAAACGGCTTCGGCCCCCAATCCTGATCATTGGCCAACAACCACACCGGACAGTGGTTTGACACATCTCTTTTCCCAATACACTGGCCTCTAATCTTCCAGCTCTCCACAACATTCTCAGACAAAATGAATCTATCGAGCCTACTCATGGAACTACCAGATTTGTTGAACCAAGTAAATTTGCCTCCAACACACGGGATGTCCACACACTCCATATCATCTATGAATTTTCTAAAGTCATCCATCTCCTTCAAAGAACTCCCTCCTGTACTCCCTTTTCTTTCCTCCTTATGGGTCACCGAATTGAAATCACCACCCACCACCCAATGCCCTCTACCGAACTTCTTCTTTAAACTCACCAACTCCTCCCACAACCTTCTCTTCTTAGCTATAAAACACGAAGAATAAATGTTGACAAGAAAGAACTCTTTCCCCTTCCAAGTTCCATTGAGACCTAAGAAGCCCTCCCCCTTAAAACTAAACACCAAATTCAACAAGTCCTTTTTCCATAGAGTGATCAACCCACCTGCATTTCCAACAGCCCCACCATAAGACCATTCTACATCAACACTTCCCCACAGAGAAACAGCCATAGATTCATCCACTACATCCTTCTTCGACTCCTGAATAAAACAGATATCCACCCCCTTAGACTGAATAAGCTTGGCCACCCTCTTCCTCTTCACCAAGCTACAACACCCTCTGATGTTTAAGGATAAAATATTCATCAATTACCTTTCTTTTTAAACACTTTCGTTCCTTTGCCTACTTCATCTCTCTTCTCCAACCCCTTAAGGGCATCAAGCATAACATGACCGTCTTCTCTGCCCCTCACACCCAAAGACTCCACCAACTTCTTAACTCTAGAAGAAACTTTAGACTCAAGTTCCTCCTAAAATCTTTTGTTGCCCTTCATCACATCAGAGTCAGAAACCGAATGGAATCTAGAAATTTGCACACCTTCTCTAACAGCACCTTCGGACGCCCTAACCTGAGTTTTGGAGAGCCCTTCTTGACAACCCCTAACATCTTCATTTTGATCCTCAGACGAGATTGAAAGAGTATTGAGAGGAGAGTCTAACCTGGTATTCGCACCATAAGCCTTTGGAATCACCGAAGGCAATCCAATATACTCTTCAGCCCCCCCAATAAAGAACCACCAACAGACGAAAAAGATTGAATCTCATCAGTTTGGGCCTCCAGAGGCCCACTATTACCAACGGACGGAACGATGGGTTGTTGACAAACTTTGGGCCTTAACGCACCCATCAAAAGAAATCTCTTTGTCTCCAGTAAAGTTAACACTAGCCTTTTTACATCCTGATCTACCTTTTGTCGTATTAATAGACGAAACCTTAATAATGTCAGCAGAAGTCAAAACTTTCTCAGTCTGACCAAAAACTTCAGACCCAAACCTTTTCCTCGCAACAGCTCCCTCGAGCCCAGCACTGGCTATACGCTCAGAGAGAGCAGACTCTCTTATCGAGGAACCAGCTGAAACAGAAAGGCTTCTGTCACATCCCACTCCAGGTGTAGGTCTGCTCCTAACCATACCCCTATCAACATCAAACTCTCCGACTTCCTCTTCTTCCCCCTCCTTTTCTCCTCCGTACTCCTCCTCCGAGCACCACCCTCTCGACGATTCCTTGTATTTTGAAGCTAACGAATCATCAGAGTCTGAATCCTCCGAACTAGAACGAGGTTTAATTGAAGAAACACATCTAACAGCTTTTGTTTCTTCCACCATCCTTACTCTGAAAACCTCACCATTAACGGACACCCTAAAAACTTCATCAATGGTCACCCCACAGTTAGTTCTTAGCATCACACTATTATCTTGATGTAATTTATGGAGAGATCAAAAGATGTGGTGGCCGGTTCGGAACCAAATAACCCTAAAAACCCTATTCATCATGAATACATAATGTATGACAAAATATGACCACAATCATCTTGGTAAGTAGGATTGGAAAATTAGTGCTATACCAATGTTCAATGTTCAAATGTGTTGATGTTTTATTTCTACTTTACCATCTTACTAAGGGAATTAAAGATAAATAGCTTGATGCAATATGCCTTTGTTTAGTAAAAAGAAGACATGAGGAACTCAACCATTATCAATCCTAATTGTCTTAAGTTTACAATCATGTTGATTTTCTATCAATATAATGAAATTGATTATGTGTTGCCTAACTTCACTTTATAACTATTCAAGTGTATCTACTAAAATCATCTATTATAGTAAAGAAATGAATGACCATGAATAAACTTAACATAATCTAGACCTTACATAACAAAATGCTTAAGATAAAAAATGAAGCTAATCCAGCGACTATCGAAAGGTACCTTTCTATGTTTTGAAAAGTGGAAAATAGAACATATAGAGCTTGTTTGTTTTAGCTTTAAAAATAAATTTTTTATTTGTATTTTCAAAAATGAATTTTGTAAAACTGTTTTTCAAAATATTACAAGTTTTTTTATATTCGTTTTTTTATAAATTGTAAAACTAATTTTGACATCATACAACATAAACATATATTATGAAAGATCAAAACATAGTCGAAATCCTAATTTTAAAAAAAAGTTGTATTTCAAAAATGATTTTTATGAAAAACTATTTGAAATAGCTTCAAAATTAAGTAATTTTTTAAAATTTTGATATCCAAATTTTTTTCCGATAAAATGATGATATATTTAAAATTATATTTTAAGAATAACTATTCAAACCACATTTTCATTTAAAATTTTTATTAAAAATTTCTTTGTAAATTTTATTTCCACAAAATTACGTTACACTATAAAATCATTTTTAAAAAGAGCAAAAATAAACTGCCCCATAACCTCTAAATCAAAATTAACAAAACGAAAGGTAGATTTGAGAGAAGTCATTCTAAAAAAGGAAATATGACCTAACCTATAGTGCATGAATGTGCACTGAGACGTAATAATATATATTGCCTTGAGGAACACACTATCTTATTTGGAACAATCATATTCATAGACATGTTTTAATGAATAAAACATTAAAAAGAACCCTACAACCTATTGCCAAACACAATTTTGAAACAAATATCAAATTCAAACAAAACTCAAGGACAAAAAACACATTGAAAAGAATCAATTTAGAAGAAAATTAATGGTTCCAACATGTATAACTATTGCATAATGGAAGATAGAAATTTTAATAGTTATATGAGGAATTCCAATGCAATAACAATGAGAATTGATCCATCCATAAAATCATCAATTCTCAATTGATCCATTGAAATGTCTCGTATAACTATTAAAATCCATCAATTCTTATTTGATTTTGTGAATGTATGATTCTCATTTTCATTGAATTGCAATTTAAGAGAATTGATCCATCCACAAAATCAAACTTCATTTTTCCATCAAGTTCTAGACACGTTGATCTTGTTCAAGAATGATATTTCGAACCATTATGAAATGGACCGACTATAACAGAAGTATGGACATCAATATCATGAACATAAAATGGAATTGATTGATCTATAATCAAATAAACATTTTTAGTAGTAGAAGTATAAGTGTTGTTTCTAGGTGCCATGGAAGCGGAAAAAGCACTCTCAGATAAGGAGGATCATGAAACAATGTTGATAAACTGAATTGAGAAAGAATTTTATTGATCAATCAAACTTACAATTGATTAAAATGTAAAAAAATCAAGGAACCTTACTTATAGCACAAGCAAATAGGTGTATCTTATAAGCTACAATGAGATAAATATATATGAAAATATTTGAACGAACATGAACCAATTCGTCTAATGCAGTTTAATGTAGTTATGATGTGACTATGTACTTGATTGAAGATTACATTGCAATTAGGATGCAATGCTATTGTGGAGGCTACCACGATTTGAAACCATGTTGACAAGTACTTTGAAGTGAAAATTTCTTAAAGTCCAAGCCTAATGACTAGTTGCAATTTGGCCATTTCACAAAAACCTTTAACAATTCATAAGGAGAAAACATGCACACACTATTTGTACTAGTTAATTATTAATCTGATAGCTACATTTAGTATCTTCTCTTTCAACAATATTTTCTCACTATTTTCTTTATTTTTGAATGGAAAGTATAATATATTAATAAGATAAAAAGTCAGGATACAAAAATAACACATGACAAAGCACAAGAAGTGTTAGGAAAAAGAAAAAAACAACAAGACAAATAAAGCAGGGAGGAAAAGAAAGAAGGAATCATACAGAAGCACAACCACAACTACTAAAGACCCACCTTGATACTCACAATCTAGAGCTCAAACCAACCAGATCCACCATCAACAAATCAAATCCCAACAAAAGAAGAAATAAACATCCACTGCCATACTCTGAAAATAGGGTAATCCTTGATCCACTATTGGGGCATGCAGAGAATAGAGTTTTGAAGCCAATCCGTGAAGGTGCATGAGTATTCCCGCGCCCTACCCAAAAACCATTTCCAAGCAAATAACAATTTCTTCCTATAGTGTGCGATTTTTGTCGGTGACGCGACCACCTTACCGCAATGGTTGGAATTGGGTGCTACTTTCTAATTTCTTATTTATCCTATGAAGCTGGAAAGGAAAGGGAAGCTATCTAAACCTAACCTTGCACGCAAATGTTTTCTTTAACAAATGCTAAGAGATTGGGGGGTCCGGGGTCAGGTTATACAAAGGGAAGTTGTCAATCACCCAATGTATATATGGTTATCCATAGACCTTTTATGTCATATCTTTCTAATACTTTCTGGTGTTTATCTGTTATGGGTTGGGAAAGTTTCTCCTTTGGGAGTGTTGAGAGAGTGTTTTTGTTGTTTTCGGGTTTTTCTGTTGTTTTTGGTAAGGTACTGAACCTAAAATTTTTTATTTGTGTGCTCGCTAAGATTTTGCAATCTTATGCCTACGTATTCCCGTTAACGAAAATTGGGAAATCAGAACAATCGTAGTTCCTCCTATTCTTTGGGAGGAAAGATGTTTGGTGTCTTGTTTAAAGCCCAAGATTGAAGCTAAAGGTTATTTGTGTCTTGTTCAAAGCCCAAGATTGTAGCTAAAGGTTTGACTGAGAGAGAATTTGTCATCTCTAAAGGGAGATATCTCACTTATTCATCACAGTTGTTGAAGGATTGGTTATAAAGGGGAATTAATTTAATTGGAATGTATGGAATCCAACAATGCCATAATTTCCTTTATAAGGGAATTGTCCTGAAGGAAGAAACTTTAACTCAGTGTAGAGCAATACCATTTTTCCTTATGAATCTTTCAGGCTAAGAGAGAGACATTGGCTTGGATGTAAATAATCTAGAGCCTTGCCACTTACAACAGTTAGGTGAAAGAGGATGTTTTCCAGGATAAGAGAGGGACCACAACTTGGATTTTTGAATCAACAAGTGTGCCACTTACAACAGTTATCTAGAATTAGGGTTTTTTTATTGTCTATTTTGATATGTGATGTACAGAGAAATGTCTTCCTACAGAGAGAACTCTTGATTTCTTCTGAGGGGATGTTGGCTTTTGTGTGCCTTGATCAAAGCCCAAGATTGAAGCTAAAAGGTTGACTTTGTTTAGGGGAGTTTTATATCTATCTTGTACAAAGCCCAAGATTGAGGTTGAAAAGAGATTGACTCAGCTAGAGAGTATGATTGTCTTGTACAAAGCCCAAGATTTAGGCTGAAAAGAGATTGACTCCACTGGGGAGGTTTTATCTATCTTGTACAAAACCCAAGATTGAGGCTAACTCTACTGAGGAAAATCATTATACAAAGCCTAAGAGGAGGCTGGTTGGGGAAATTCTTATATGAAGCCTAAGAGAAGGCTGACTTCTACTGAGGATTGTTGAAATCCAAAGGCAGGTCCAATATGTATTGGGGAATCAACTCTTGCTGTAGATTGATGAAATGATCAGGGTTTTTCCTGTACTTTTAGGAAACTTGAGGATTTCTCTGAGATCTGAGACTTTCTAACTATACGGGTATGAAGAGGTTGACTCTTAGTAGGGGGATGATCTTTGTATGAAGCCCAAGAGGAGGCTGAGACTGTTGGTTTTTAAGGGATGAGAAACAACCCTAGAATGGTTTGATGTTTTGGAACTCTGACTCTCCAGAGGATTGAACTAGTAGAGATGACTAAGTTCTGTCATATACCTGTATGAGGTCTCCGGGTCCTTGCACTAAACCCAAGAGGAGACTGAGAATTTCTAAGAAGCCTGTGGGTCCTTGTACTAAGTCCAAGAGGAGGTTGGGGATGCTTTTATGAAGCCTGTGGGTCCAAACCTAAGAAAAGTTCAAGAAAGGTTTCACCAGGAATAAGTCATTTCTTTGCAGAACAGTTCTACGATTTGAAGAAATTCAAGAGAGGTTTCACTGGGAATTAATCCTCTCTGGGGAAATGAATTTCTTGTACAAATATTTCTAAGTTGTGACAGTCTTAAGAAAAGGTTCACCGGGAATAATGCCTTTCTCTGTTCCATATTGGATAAGCCCAAGAGGAGGCAAGACTGTATTTGGAATTTCCTATGGGAACTAGTTTTGAATGTGTTGAAAGAGTAACCACTAGTTTGATCTAAACCTAGACCTAATTGCTGGGGAAAACTCTAAGCAAGTATATATATATATATATATATATATATATATATATATATATATATATATACAGGTGAAATATATAAACAAGTGTATTGAAGAGATAGTGGAACTTACAGTTGTGCAAGCCCGAGCATTGTGTAATTGACTATAGCTGTATGGTTAGATTTTCAAGAAATTGAAGAAAGTTTTGATAAAAACTTTGAATTTGAACTTGAATAAAAAAGAAAGTTGTTTTTAAAAGGAAACTTGGGGCTTATACTCAAAGAGAGGCCCAGATGAATACTTTGGAAAAGGCGACGATCGCGTCGTAGTTTTGAAAACCACGGAGGAACTTATACAATGACTGAGGCCTAAATTATTGTATTTACAAAAAGAATGGGTCTTACACTCTATTAGAGGCCCAAAAGTTTATTTTTATACAAGAGATGAGACTTATAGCTCAAGGAGAGGCCCAGATGAAAAACAGTGATTGCACAATTATTTTGAAAATCGCGTTAGGACTTAAACAATGACTGAGGCCCAAAAAGTTTAGGTACAAAGGGGGTTGGGTCTTACACTCTATTAGAGGCCCAAAAATGTTTGAAAAGAAGAAAGATGGGGCTTACAACACAAGGGGAGGCCTAAATGATAATTGTTTGATAACGGCGATCGCGCCGAGATTTTTAAAATCGTATTGGGACTTATACAATGACTGAGGCCCAAAAAGTTTGTGTGTGACAAGGGATGGGTCTTACACTCTATTAGAGGCCCAAAAGTGTTTCAAATGAAGTTTGAAAATTTAAAATCAAGAGAAAAACCCTAATTTTAAATAAAAATATAATTTTTCAAAGAAAATTAAATAATAAATGATATAAAATATCAAATATATTCAAAAACAAATTGTAAACTTTGAAAAATGTTTTGAAAAATTATGTTTAATCACATGAAAGCTTGAAATTAATTTGAAGTTGAAAAATCAAGGTGAGGATTTCATTTAAAAAATTTTAAAAACAAATAAAATGAAATTATTTACAAGAATTCTAACTATATTAAATAAATAATATAAATTTGAATTTTTTTGTAGAATAAAATAATTTAACATTTTTTGTGACTTTTTGAAAAAAGAACCAATAAAAAATGACAAAAAATGAGAGAGAAATTAATTTTTGAATCAATTAATAAAAATATTAAAATATTCAAATATTCAAAATTTTGAAAAAAAGGGCGCCAACGGTCAATCTTCAACCTCGCGCGCGTCCTGTTTTTGCAGATTTACAAAACCTTTCATATCTCTCTGATTACTCAATGAAAATGACTTTTATAAACATGAAACTTGCTCGTTTTTTATCAAGGATTACAACCATATCACTACAAAATATGTTGTCTTTTGCGACGTGATTTCCACGTCGCAAACCATGAAAACACGTCACTACTCGTTTTTTTGCGACGTGAGCTTCTACGTCGCAGGAGAGCGCGTGGCAACCCTGTTGCGACGTGATAAACATGTCACAAAGTTGCCACGTGATAATCACGTCGCAAAAAAGTTGATAGAAATCCCTTCAGAAAGAGTCAGAGCAGGTGCACAGAGGTGGGTCAGAAAATGCAAAAAGTTATTTGCGACGTGATTTCCACGTCACAAATTAATGACATGAAAATCACGTGGCAAAATGTTTTTTTTTATTTGTACGTTTTGTTTTGCGACGTGGCTTTCACGTCACTAATTTGTGACATGTAAATCACGTCGCAAATGATGTATTTTTTTTTAAAATTATTTTCTGATTATTATTAAATATAATTTCTATTTTATTTAAATATAATTTTCTGTTTTAAAAAAATTATATTATTTAAATATAATTTTCTGTTTTATATAATTTTTGTTTTATTTAATTAAATATTATAATTTATATTACTAAATTCAATATTATAAATCAAATTTATAAAAATAAAACTAAATATTTTTAAATATATAAATTAATAAACTTAATATAATAAAATTAATAAACTAAAATTTAAATTTAATATTTCTAAATACAAAATATATTTATAAATTCATTAGTACACAAATTAAAAAGTAAAAAGAAAGTAAAAATAAAACTAAATAATTGGATCATTCGGGTCAGAATAGTCGGTAAAGTCAACATCATTTTGGTTGTTATTATTCCTCGATTGACCACCATCGTTGCGATTTCCACCATATGCTTGCATAAATTGCCGCATTTGCTCCTCCATATCAGCTTGCCTCTTCGCCATTGCCTCCATTGCTTCCGTTTGGGCCTTCGTTGTCGCCTCCATTTAGGCCTTCAATGCCGCCTCACGTTCCTCTGACTCGCGTCTAGCCAATTGTCTTACTGTTTCTAACTGCTGCGGTGTCAAATTTGTTTGACGTGACCCTCCTTCACCGTCCATAGCTCTTTGATACAGAGTTCTATCCCCACTCTTCAAGGTGCCCGCCAAATTTCTACCACCAAAAAAGCACCCGTTATCCCCCTTTTTCCCAATAGCTTGACTCCAAATATAGAAATCCACATCTGGATGAACCGGCTGTCCTGGAGGAGGAGTATACTGGGGATTATGGGTCAGAAATTCTGCCATCAAGACCTGATAATCCTTCTACACATACAATTAAAAAAATCAAGTTAATATAAGTTAAATTAAATTAAATTAAATTAAATTAAAATAAATATAAAAAAATATAGCCACATGATTTTAACGCCACAACTTATCAGTTGCCACGTGATTCTAACGCCACAACATCTCACTTGCCACATGAAAATCACGTCACTAAGTTGCTAATAAATTAAAAAAAATATAAACAACATAAATTTACTTACCAAAGCATTTTGTGTACGCTCGTCAACAAAATCCCCCGATTTCTTTGTCCGAGTTTGGGTAACCAGCTCAATCATCAGTGGTTGTCTCCCCAAACACTTAGCCTAAATAATAAACTTAATTTAAATTAATAATATATGTTATAAATCAAAATATGACTTTAAAAAGTGGTAATAATTACCATGCGTCGAGAATGCTCAGCAGTACTAATACTTCCAACAGCATTAAGGCAACCCCCTTTTTCTGATGCCCTCATCTTCTTTGCATTTTCAGATTTAGCCTTAAATTCATCCGTTTCCCAATACTTAAGAAGGTCATCAAAAATTTCTTTGCCTATCCATTTGGGACGGATGCCCAACAGTACAAAACGCTCTCTAATACGTCGTAGCATGTCAGAAAGTCGTCTTGAACTCCTGCCAAAATATTTTTTTTTTTACTTTTTCATGGTTCAGTGGATCCCAAACACATTTCGCCTGCAATGTTGTATGGCATTAAAATAAATAGTTAGATAAATTATAACAATAATAAAAAAGTCATTTAAATAACAATAACTTAACAAATAAATTAATGATACCTGAAATTGCTTAAACCATTCGTCTTTGTCCTTAACTTCTCCAAAAGTCTTATACAATTTCTTATAATTCTGCTGAATTATATAACTTATAACATTGGCAGCAGTCCGACTCGGCCCGAAACTAAACAACAATAATTGAATTAGCATTAATTATATAAATTTATATTTAAAATGGAAATGTGTACTTATAAATAAAAATCAATAAATAAGAAACTTACGAGTTTCCTTCAGGCCAAATCCAAAATCTCCCATCAATGGTATGAATCTGACTCGGATCATCATCCCCTCGAAGATCTCTCCCATCTATCTCATCATCGTCCACACCAATATCGCCATCACCCAACTCTGCATGATCATCGGATACAGGTACATGTGTGGGATGTGGGGTGCGACCAGTCTGTGTGGGCCGTGAAGAGGTGGATCCTCCAGTCTGCTGGACGGATGGGGGCATCTGTGTAGGAAGTGGGGTGCTGGATCCTCCAGTCTGCTGGACGAATGAAGGCATCTGCGTGGGAAGTGGAAAACTGTATCCTCCACTCTGCTGGAAGGATGAGGGCACCTGACTCTGTTGGAATGGAAAACCAGGTGGCCTAACAAAAGATGGGGTCCCAGATGGGCTAATAAAAGACGGACTCCCAGATGGGAACTGAAGAGGATACTGAGAGGAGAGTAATGGCGTAAAAGGCTGAGTACTATCCATGGACATAGGATGAACCTGACTCTGCGGGGAAGGACACATGGCACTGTGCATTGAAGAAAACATTCTTTTTAACCTTGGTATTATCAGAAGATAAAACATGGACTTTACTGCTACACGCTTTTGCTTACTGTTAATGGCTCTACTGCGAACTTTATATCTTGGACTCTGACAAAACTTACATTCCTCAAACGATCCATCTTGAGTACCAAACTCATTGTCATAAAACAACATGCAACCATTAATGCAACAATCAATCTTTCTTACTCTTAAACCCAACTTTGACACCAACTTATTTGCATCATAGAAACTCGCAGGCAAGTTGTCTTTCGTTGCAGTTGAGTCCAACATCATTTTTTCGAAGTGCTCCAAACACTGATCAGGAACATTCCAATTTGACTTGGCGGCCAATAATCTCACACACATTGATAGCTTTGAGTCTGACGACCCCTCAAACAACGGAGTATTCATCTCACTCAACAACTGATAAAATCTCTGCGCTTCCTCATTCAGCAACTCTTCCCCGTCAAAATCTTCTGGTTGATCATGGGTCACGTTAACACCAAAAGCATCCTCAACCATGTCACCGATCAGATTAAAGTTTTCCTCAAATTCCATAGGCGGTTTCATAGGCGGTCGACTACTTGAAGCATGCGTGTTGCTAGTCTCTGATACGTTACTCGGCAGTGTTTCACCATTATACGTCCAAACCCAATAATTTTCAATGAAACCTCTTCTATGCAAATGACGTGTTATTTCCTCTGGGTCACTAATTATATATCTACATCCACATTTAAGACAAGGAC
This sequence comes from Lathyrus tuberosus, assembly GCA_022829125.1. NCBI lineage: Eukaryota > Viridiplantae > Streptophyta > Magnoliopsida > Fabales > Fabaceae > Lathyrus > Lathyrus tuberosus. Next base: position 80,616 of record JALAZF010000757.1, on the reverse strand, counting down.
ACCTAACTCCTCCTTCGCTTCGACAACATTCCTGAGCAAAACGTCCACGTGATAAAACCATTAACTCCTTCTATAAAATTGGGTTTAAGTGCGCGCCTTCCTGGATATAGTCTATCGTACATCCAACTACGATAATACCTATAATATTCCATTTACTGCAAATTTATATAATCAATACCTTTTTAATTAGAAATATTAAATTAATCAACTTAATAATAGTCCTAAACATATTGTTCTTGTTCTTACAACTAAAAATATACTATATATATACTATTTAACATTTTAACATACTATATTAATGTTTTATATAATATACTATAATGTTTTATAACATACTATAATGTTTTTATATATAATATTTTTTAACATACTAATAATACTTTTTATTATAAAACCGTTTTTATTAACATTCTATTTAATACTTTTTAACAATACTACATAAAACAGTTTTTATAAAACACTATAATAATAATAATTATAAAACAGTTATATATATATATATATATATATATATACGTTTTTACATAAAATAGTTTTTTTTACTATACTTCATAAAACAATATAATATATAATAATTATAAAACAGTTTTTATATAATGTTTTTTGTTTATAAAAAAGTTTTTTATGTATATGTTTTTACTCAAACAATTTTTTATAAATGTATATAAAAAATATATTAACAATAAAATTGTTTTTTATAAAACATTTTTATATATGTATATATGTTTTTAATCACTACATAAAATACAATATTTTTTATAACATATTAAATATATTAAATATATTTTCTTTTTTTATAATTAACTTTTTTTAAATATCTAACTTTTCATAATATTCTTTTAACCTAAAATATAAACATATTAAATATATTTTCGTTTTTTATATATATAAATATATAAAATAATTCTGTTTTTATTAAATGTTATTATATATTACATATTATTCTGTTTTTATAACATTTATAACTTAATAAAAATTTCAGAAAAAAAATTATATATAATACTTTTTTATTATAAAACCGTTTTTATTAACATTCTATTTAATACTTTTTAACAATACTACATAAAACAGTTTTTATAAAACACTATAATAATAATAAATATAAAACAGTTTTTTATATATATGTTTTTACATAAAATAGTTTTTTTACTATACTTCATAAAACAATATAATATATAATAATTATAAAACAGTTTTTATATAATGTTTTTTGTTTATAAAAGAGTTTTTTATGTATATGTTTTTACTCATAAAACAGTTTTTATATATAATATATTAAAACATTTATAACTTATATTATATATTTTTGTTTATAAAACAGTTTTTATGTATAATGTTTTTATATATTAAAACAGTTTTTATGTATATGTTTTTGTTTATAAAACAGTTTTTTATGTATTATGTTTTTCATAAAACAGTTTTTATATATTATATATTATTCTGTTTTTATAACATTTATAACTTAGTAAAAATTTCAGAAAAAAAATTATATATAATATGTTAAAATAGAATTTATATATAATTTTTTGGAAAACAGAATTTATATATAATTTTTTGGAAAACAGAATTTATATATAATTTATATATAATATGTTAAAACAGAATTTATATATGTTAAAACAGAATTTATATATAATATGTTTATATTTTCGTTATATATATATATATATATATATATATATATATATATATATATATATATATATATATAAAATAATTCTGAAAATATTTTCTAACAGAATAAATATTTTCGTTTTATATATAAAATATTTTCTAACAGAATAAATTTTGAAAATAACATATATACTATTAATATTAACCTAAATAAATTGTTTATAAATTATAACAAATAAATTCTGAAAATAACCAAAATAAATTATAACAAAATTTGTTTCTAACATATATACTATTAACCTAAAATAAACAAATTTCCAAAAATACTTCAAATATAAAAAATAAATTGCAAAAAATACCTCTTCTTCAATCTCCTTCAATCTTCTAGTCCAACCTTTTTTTCACTCTTCAATCTTCAATCTTCTTGAATCTTGAATCTTGAATCTTCTTCTATTCAATATCATAAAAAAAATATTAATAATAACCAAAAAATATGATAAGAGAGGAAGAAGAAGAGAGGAAGAATAAAATCAAATAACATACCTTTAAAATTATGGAAGTGGTTGAAGAAGAAGAGAGGAAGAATTTTGCTGCGAAGAAGAAGAGAGGAAGAAATATGGGTTGCGAAGAAGAAGAGGAAAAATGAGAAATTTGTACACTTAATTAAGAAAATGGGCCTGAGGGAGAGGAAGCGAAAGCAATTAATTATATAAGCCCATTAGCGACGTGAAAATCACGTCGCAACTTTGCCACGTGATAATCACGTCGCAACTAGCCAACGGTCATAAATTATATACCCACTACCTGCATTCAGTCAGAATTAAAATTTTAATTTTCCCTCTAAAAACGTTGCGACGTGATATTCACGTCGCAAAAAAAAAAATTTAAAATTTTCAACATTCCCAACATCTGCACGCTACAGGCTTTTGTTTTTAAAAAATTATTTTATTTGTTGCGGCGTGGTTTTCACGTCGCAAATAATATTTTTAAATTTTAAATTCTGACATTCCATGTGCTAACGTTACATTTTTTATTTTATTATAAAATAATGTAGCGACGTGATTATCACGCCGCAACCAACTTTTTTTTGCCACGTGATAATCACGTCACAACTTCACGTGGCTATAGACTGATTTTCTAGTAGTGTATAAATTAATTACATTTATATTAAGTGTGGAGTGAGAAATCAAGTGACGAACTCAAGAACCCTAATTTCTGCAAGAACTTTATGAAATCCCATACACAATTCATTCATAGCAATTGATTGAGGGTTATCACTCTATATACAAGCAGAAACAAGATGGTAATTCAAAAACACATTTATGATGCATGTAGTATGGAGTTTGAAGGCTTCATGCTTACCTCTTGTAGCTGGTGATCGAGTTTGATTATGGAGATGTTACAGATGTGTTGTACGGACTTGGACAACTTCACTATACCCTATGGAGTGTGTTGAGATGCCTGGCCTTGATTGGAGATGCTTGGATCACCTTGTGGTACCTCAACTGCAAACAGGCCTCAAGTGGATTTTGAGGTCTATGATTCTGGTGTTCTAGATGAAGGATGAGTGTTTGAACATCTTATATATGATATATTGGATGTGTTTAGATCATAAGTTGTGGTGGAATTGCTCTCTAACTCAAAATTCGATAGTGACTTGCAAAATAAGGAATTTCTGATTTTTTGAGAGAGATTTTGAGGAAATCAAGTGTTGTCAAGCTTTGGTGTACTCAAACTGACCATAAATGACCTCTATTTATAGTGTGTCAAGTTTGTTTTGGCAACAATAGTGAATGGTGGTTGGTACAATCCATTATCCAATGGTTGCACAAAGGAATCTCAAGTCTCCTCTAGCCATTGACTTGGGTGAATCTTGCAGGCCTATGGTCCTCTGATGCTTGAGTTTATCTTGACTCATTTGGTTGATCATGGACTGATACATGCCAGCTCTATGCATCCTTAAATGCTTCATGACAAATTTGAAAGTTTTGGATTTTGAACTTTGAATGTTATTTGCCAAATGATGAGGTTTTTGACTTGTAAGGCTCTATAGTGTTGTAGCTCTGCAGAGATCATGTTCATTGCACTTTAGAAACTTATCTTGTATGGTGACAAGGCTTGCCAAGTCATGGAAATGACAAAATCGTGTGGCAAGTTCAAGACTGTCTTGTAAAAACAGTTTTGGAGGTGTCATGTTTCCATGCTTGTAACTCCCTACTCAAGTTGAATTAGGATGAGTTCTTGTACATTTTGGAAAGCCCTCATGACATACTTTAACTTTGATGCCCAACATTGGTATTGGTTTAGCTTGGATCATGTCATACCCCAAATTTTGACCACTAAGATTTCCCATCATTGTGCAAATCATCATCAGAATATGGGTAAACCATCATGCCTCATCAGTCTCCCCAAAGATGGGTGAGCATTCACTACTATCAAAACTTAGGGTTTCAAGCCCTCTCTGAGCCTTAGACAAAGGATCAATCAAGAATTGACATGATCTTCAAATTGTCTAACCTCTCAAACATCCACAAAGGATCAAGAGGACTCCCACTTCAAGGATTAAGCACAAGGCTGCTCCCTTCTAAGTGGATCAAGCCTCAAGATCGCCAGTGTCACCAAATTAGGGTTTGGTCGACCAGGGCCTCCAGATGGGAATTTTCCTCTGGGCATAAGCTGTAACGCCCCGATTTCGATTATTTCCTATTTTGTTGAGTCTTTTATTTAGATTGAGTGATAAATTATTTCACTTGTGAAATTGGTGTGTTAATATGCTATGTTGAACATGTTGTGATATTTTATCGTTTTTGAGAGTTTTCGGGAAAATTAGAATGGAGGGTATTTTAGACATTTCTCAATTAATGATAAGTTAGAAATTTAGTGGAAATAGAATTTTGTGAGAAAATGAATTAATTTAATTTGAGTAGAAAATAAGAAATAAAAAAAAAAGAAAAAAAGAGATAAGAGGAGGAAATAGGAGAGAAAGAGAAAGAAAAGAAAGATAGAGAGAAAAAGGAGAGAAAGAAAGAGGAAGAAGAGAAAAGAGAAGAAAAACTTGGAAAACCTAGAAAACCATCAAGAACAATCATCTAGCAAGCTAGGAATCCGGGTAAGGGTGTGAAATCTTATTATCTTATCAATGTGTATCATTATGTATGATTGTATTGTTGTTGTCGTGGATTTTTATGAGTTTTTGCATAAACCCATATTTTGTAAAATGGCTTGGAAATCGATTAAATGTAGTTGAAATCGTGTTTTTAGTGTCCAAAATTGTTGGTATATGATAGATACTTGTCATTGGACATTGTATTGGTAATTTTCTGGTGTGTAGGTGGAATTTGGGATGATTTTGGGAGTAACCCGTAGAACAAAATTATGCAGAAGAATTTTTCTGGTTTTTCCTGGTCATACGCGTATGGGGCATGTTCATACGCGTATGAACCTTGGCAATACGCGTATGGTGGGCGAGCCATGGGCCAATACGCATATGGGATGTTATTTTTCTCGGCCATCTGCCCATTTGCGTATGATACGCGTAGCATTTCAGGGCAATACGCGTACGAGGTTGGGCATTACGCGTACGGACATTTACACGTGAACCTTGGGAAAAACGAGTCTCTGCTCATACGCGTATGGCTCAGGGCAATACGCGTATGGACAGGACAGATGGTAAAATGAGATTTTTCAAAAATGTGTTTTCGTTTTCGTCCGTAGCTTTTGTTCCATTTATCCGATTTTTACATTCTTGGTATCGTTGTGAAGCTATTGAGCTGTACTTTCTTATTATAATGATTTGGAAAGTGTTAGGCGATTTAATTATGTCGAAAAGTTGGGAATAGTGTTATTTAGCGACTTTTACCGTTTTGAATGTGTGTTTTGGATGTGAATCATACAATAGTGCATTGATGTGAATGTATATAGATTGTATGTGATTGTATGAGATGAATGCATGAATATATTGTGAATATGTATGCATTTCAAGAATGTCTTGAGTCATTTTGTATGTGAAGCATAATGATGTACATTCTTGTGTTGTGGGATTCTAATGAGAATCCGCTATAACGTCGTGTGCCCATGTGGGGTGTGAGCGACGGATTGGTTCCCGAGGGAATCTGCTATAACGTAGTGTGCCCATGTGGGGTGTGAGCGATTATTATAGACGATCGTGTGCCCATGTGGGGTGTGAGCGATCGGGTCGTGTGCCCGTGTGGGGTGTGAGTGATCCATAAACGTCGTGTGCCCATGTGGGGTGTGAGTGACGGGGAACATCGTATGCCCGACGGGGAGTTACATTGGTAACGAGCGATGGTTCCAATAAGTTCCTGAGTGAACTTGAGATGATTGAGTCGGTACCCGCATTGCATTTGCATAGAGTCGTGAGTCGGTCTCTATGATTTGCATTTATCATCTTTCTAATTGTGCATTGATGAATAAACATGAATATGTATGTTTATGTGGAATGATAAGAATTGTGAAAGTATGCATGATGAATATGCTTGGCTTTGTATATATATGTACGTTGTAATGTATATGAGCGAATTGTGATGAATTGTGGTGAGAATGTGGAATATGTGTATTTTTATGCTAAGATATATAATTATATGCATTGTTATTATGATAATATTTCTCACCCTTCTGCTGTTTTATGATGCTCTATGAGGCATTGCAGAGTAGGTATGCTGGTGGTATTTTTGTGAAGCGTGTCTTCATTCTTTTGGTCGGTCGGCTCTGATATGTAGCACCGGGTAGCTAGGAAGTATATGATTCTTTTGTGATACATTTGTACATGTATCTTGTTGATGAATGTTTATGTAAACATGAATTATGTTGGTGGAATATACTTGATAATATATATATGTATATATGTTTGATGTTATTCAATGTTTAGATTTTCCGCTTTTATTCTAAACATTTGAAATGTGGGTGTAAGGACTAAGTTCCTCTGTTGCAAAGTTACCCCACTGTTGCATATCAATTGTTGAGCAGGTGTTGAATGTTTTAATTTCATGTATAATGTGACATACCTCTTTTGTACCATGTTTATAATTATACTCTGACGAAATTTTTAATATGTGCCTAAATGATTATGTGATTATTTGGGGGTATAGAAAGGGGGTGTTACATTAAGTGGTATCAGAGCCAGTGTTGAGTCAGTTGTGTCTGTCTTGTTGTTGTGATGGTTGAACTGTTGTTTAACCTTGTTGTCATTTTTGGGAATGATCAGAATATGGCTGGTAGAAACGACAATGCGATGGCTGCTGCTTTGGAAGCAATGGCTAGGGCGGTGCAAGGTGCACCGAACGTGAATGCTAATGACAAGTTCAGGAAAAATCAACCACCGGTCTTCAAAGGAAGATTTGATCCCGATGGTGCTCAAATTTGGTTGAAGGAGATTGAAAGGATCTTCAAAGTCATGGGCTGTGCGGAGGAGAATAAGGTGAGGCTTGGGTCTCACATGCTGAAGGAGGAAGCCGACGATTGGTGGGTCGGTATGCGTCAAATTCTTGAGGTGGATGATGAAGAGATAACTTGGAATTTATTTCGTACCGAGTTCTTGAGGAAGTATTACCCTGAAAGTATGAAAGGGAAGAAGGAGATGGAGTTCCTTGAACTGAAACAGGGAAGTATGTCCGTGGTGGACTATACTGCTAAGTTTGTGGAGTTGGTTCAATTCCATCCTCACTATGCTGCAATTACTGCTGAGTTCTCAAAGTGTATTAAATATGAGAATGGTTTGCGTCCCGAGATTAAGCAAGCTGTGGGATATCAAAGGATAAGAAGGTTTACGGATTTGACGGAATGTTGTAGAATCTTCGAGGAAGATAGCAAGGCTCGTTCTACTCATTACAAAAGTTTGAATGAGAGGAAGGGAAAGCAACAAGCTAGAGGTGGACCTTATGTGACACCCGTTGATAAGGGCAAGCATAGGGGAAACTTTGATAAGAGATCTGGAGGAGGTCCCGGTTCCGTTAAGTGTTACAAGTGTGGTGGAATGGGTCATAAATCATTTGAGTGTGGGAAGACTGTGGTGAAATGTCCTAACTGTGGAGGCCTTGGGCATGCTACTACTGATTGTAGAAGGAATATAGTGAAGTGCTATAATTGTGGAGAAGTGGGTCACATTAGTACTAAGTGTACTAAGCCGAAACAAGCTCAAGCGGGCGGAAAGGTGTTTGCATTAGCGGGAACGAACACTACTAGTGCAGACCGTTTGATTAAAGGTACATGCTTTATTAATAGTATGCCTTTAGTTGCTATTATTGATACGGGGGCGACTCATTCATTCATTTCTCGTGAGTGCGCTAAGCGTTTGAATTTGTTTATGACTTCTTGGGGTGGTGAGATGGTTATTAACACTCCTGCTTCAGGGTCGGTAACTACGTCTTTGGTGTGTGTAAGTTGTCCTTTGACCATGTATGGTAAAGACTTCCTTATGGATTTAGTGTGTTTGCCGTTGGAGGGATTTGACGTAATCTTGGGTATGAACTGGTTGCAATTTAATCGAGTTCATATAGATTGCTATCACAAGTTAGTAAGGTTTCCTTCTTTGGAAGACGATGAAGATGAGAGTTTCCTATCCACTAAAGAGTTGAAGAAACTTTTAGCGGACGAAGCTCAATTGTTCGGTTTGTTTGCATCATTGTCGGTGGAGAGCAAAGTTGAGCTCGATGTGTTCCCAGTGGTGTGTGATTTTCCAGAAGTGTTTCCGGAGGATATTACAGATGTACCACCGGAAAGAGAAGTTGAGTTTTCTATTGATCTAGTTCCGGGTACTAGACCGGTTTCGATGGCACCGTATCGTATGTCGGCATCGGAATTGGTAGAATTGAAGAAGCAATTGAATGACTTGTTGGACAAGAGACTTGTAAGACCAAGTGTTTCTCCTTGGGGTGCTTCGGTATTGTTGGTAAAGAAGAAGGATGGAAGTATGCGGTTATGCATTGATTATCGACAATTGAACAAGGTGACAATTAAGAACAAGTATCCGCTTCCAAGGATCGATGATTTGATGGACCAATTGGTTGATGCGCGTGTTTTTAGCAAGATTGATTTGAGATCGGGATATCACCAGATTCGTGTGAAAGAAGAGGATATTCAAAAGACGGCCTTTAGGACACGGTATGGTCATTACAAATATTCCGTGATGCCATTCGGGGTTTATAATGCGCCGGGTGTGTTTATGGAATACATGAATCGTATTTTTCATGAACATTTAGATCGTTTTGTGGTTGTGTTCATCGACGATATTTTGATTTACTCTAAGTCTCAAGAGGAGCATGAAGAGCATTTGAGGATTGTGTTACAAATTTTGAAAGAGAAACAATTGTATGCTAAGTTATCGAAATGTGAATTTTGGTTGTCGGAAGTAAGTTTTCTTGGACATGTTATTTTCGATAGTGGTATTAGTGTTGATCCATCCAAGATTGATGCGGTGATGCAATGGGAGGCTCCTAGATCGGTTACGGAGATTCGAAGCTTTTTAGGCTTGGCGGGTTATTATCGGAGGTTTATTGAGGGATTTTCGAAGTTGGCACTTCCGTTAACGCAATTGACTTGTAAAGGAAAGGCTTTCATTTGGGATATTCATTGTGAAGAGAGTTTCAATGAGCTAAAAAGAAGGTTGACAACGACTCCGATCTTGATTTTTCCAAATCCGACGGAACCATTTGTTGTGTATTGTGATGCTTCATTGGTTGGTTTAGGTGGTGTTTTGATGCAAGATGGAAAAGTTGTGGCTTATGCTTCAAGACAATTGAGAGTGCATGAAAAGAATTATCCTACACATGACTTGGAGTTAGCGGCCGTGGTGTTTGTTTTGAAAATTTGGAGGCACTATCTTTATGGTGCAAGATTTGAAGTTTTTAGTGATCACAAGAGCTTGAAATATTTATTTGATAAAAAAGAATTGAACATGAGGCAAAGAAGGTGGTTAGAGCTTTTGAAGGATTATGATTTTGGTTTGAATTACCATCCGGGTAAGGCAAACGTAGTGGCCGATGCTTTGAGTCGGAAGTCGTTGCATATGCCCGCATTGATGATGAGAGAATGGGAACTTTTGGAAAATTTTAGAGACTTGAGTTTGGTTTGTGAAATGATGCCGAGAAGTGTGAGACTTGGTATGCTACATGTTACGAATGATTTTCTTGCAACCGTATGTGAAAAGCAAAAGTTGGATTTGAAGTTCGTTGATTTGATGATGAATGAGAATGAGGATTTCAAGGTTGATAATTTTGGAGTTTTGAGTTTCCGTGGTTGTATATGTATTCCCGATGATGCGGAGTTGAAAAAGATGATATTGGAAGAAGGACACCGAAGTAACTTAAGTATTCATCCGGGAGCGAATAAAATGTATCAAGATTTGAAGAAAATCTTTTGGTGGTCCGGATTAAAGAGGGATGTGGCTCAATTTGTGTATGCGTGCTTAACTTGTCAAAAGTCTAAGGTGGAACATCAAAAGCCTAGTGGATTGATGCAACCGTTGGACATTCCGGAGTGGAAATGGGATAGTATATCGATGGATTTTGTTACGGGATTGCCGATTACACAAAGAGGTCATAATGCTATTTGGGTAATCGTTGATAGGCTTACTAAATCTGCTCACTTCATTCCAATTGATATTAGTTATCCTTTGGAGAAGTTAGCCGAGATTTATGTTCTTGTGGTTGTGAAGTTACATGGAGTTCCTAAGAGTATTGTATCGGATAGAGATCCTAGATTTACATCGAGGTTTTGGGAGAGTTTACAAAAGGCTTTGGGTTCTAAGCTAAGATTGAGTTCGGCTTATCATCCGCAAACGGATGGTCAAACCGAGAGGACAATTCAATCGTTGGAGGATTTATTGCGTGCTTGTGTGCTCGAGCAAGGTGGTGCTTGGGATAGTTATTTGGCATTGATTGAGTTCACCTACAATAACAGTTTTCATTCAAGTATAAGTATGGCACCATTTGAGGCTTTGTATGGTCGGAGATGTCGAACACCTTTGTGTTGGCATGAAACCGGTGAGAGGACGATAGTTGGACCGGAGATGGTACAACAAACGATGGAGAAAGTGAAGTTTATTCGTGAGAAGATGAAAGCTTCTCAAAGTAGACAAAAGAGCTATCATGACAAGAGAAGGAAAGATCTTGAGTTTCAAGAAGGCGACCATGTGTTTTTGAGAGTTACGCCGGCTACGGGTGTAGGTCGTGCTTTGAAGTCGAAGAAGTTGACTTCTCGTTTTATTGGTCCGTATCAGATTTCTGCACGAGTTGGTGGTGTGGCTTACCGTGCGGCGTTGCCTCCGAATCTTTCGAATTTGCATGATGTATTCCATGTTTTGCAACTTCGGAAGTATGTTCCGGATCCGTCACATGTTATTCCTATGGACGAGGTTGAAGTGAGAGATAACCTTACGGTTGAAGCTTTACCGATTAGGATTTTGGACCGTGAAGTTAAGAAGCTAAGAGGCAAGGATATTGCGCTTATGAAAGTAGCGTGGGGAGGCGCTGCGGAAGGCAATATGACTTGGGAGCTAGAGAGTAGGATGCGAGAGTCGTATCCGGAGTTGTTTGAATCAGGTAATATTTTCGAGGACGGAAAATTCTAAAGTGGGGGAGAGTTGTAACACCCCGATTTCGATTATTTCCCATTTTGTTGAGTCTTTTATTTAGATTGAGTGATAAATTATTTCATTTGTGAAATTGGTGTGTTAATATGCTATGTTGAACATGTTGTGATATTTTATCGTTTTTGAGAGTTTTCGGGAAAATTAGAATGTAGGGTATTTTAGACATTTCTCAATTAATGATAAGTTAGAAATTTAGTGGAAATAGAATTTTGTGAGAAAATGAATTAATTTAATTTGAGTAGAAAATAAGAAATAAAAAAAAGAAAAAAAGAGATAAGAGGAGGAAATAGGAGAGAAAGAGAAAGAAAAGAAAGATAGAGAGAAAAAGGAGAGAAAGAAAGAGGAAGAAGAGAAAAGAGAAGAAAAACTTGGAAAACCTAGAAAACCATCAAGAACAATCATCTAGCAAGCTAGGAATCCGGGTAAGGGTGTGAAATCTTATTATCTTATCAATGTGTATCATTATGTATGATTGTATTGTTGTTGTTGTGGATTTTTATGAATTTTTGCATAAACCCATATTTTGTAAAATGGCTTGGAAATCGATTAAATATGGTTGAAATCGTGTTTTTAGTGTCCAAAATTGTTGGTATATGATAGATACTTGTCATTGGACATTCTATTGGTAATTTTCTGGTGTGTAGGTGGAATTTGGGATGATTTTGGGAGTAACCCGTAGAACAAAATTATGCAGAAGAATTTTTCTGGTTTTTCCAGGTCATACGCGTATGGGGCATGTTCATACGCATATGAACCTTGGCAATACGCTTATGGTGGGCGAGCCATGGGCCAATACGCGTATGGGATGTTATTTTTCTCGGCCATCTGCCCATTTGCGTATGATACGCGTAGCATTTCAGGGCAATACGCGTACGAGGTTGGGCATTACGCGTACGGACATTTACACGTGAACCTTGGGAAAAATGAGTCTCTGCTCATACGTGTATGGCTCAGGGCAATACGCGTATGGACATGACAAATGGTAAAATGAGATTTTTCAAAAATGTGTTTTCGTTTTCGTCCGTAACTTTTGTTCCGTTTATCCGATTTTTACATTCTTGTTATCGTTGTGAAGCTATTGAGCTGTACTTTCTTATTATAATGATTTGGAAAGTGTTAGCCAATTTAATTATGTCAGAAAGTCAGGAATAGTGTTATTTAGCGACTTTTACCGTTTTGAATGTGTGTTTTGGATGTGAATCATACAATAGTGCATTGATGTGAATGTATATAGATTGTATGTGATTGTATGAGATGAATGCATGAATATATTGTGAATATGTATGCATTTCAAGAATGTCTTGAGTCATTTTGTATGTGAAGCATAATGATGTACATTCTTGTGTTGTGGGATTCTAATGAGAATCCGCTATAACGTCGTGTGCCCATGTGGGGTGTGAGCGACAGATTGGTTCCAGAGGGAATCCGCTATAACGTTGTGTGCCCATGTGGGGTGTGAGCGATGATTATAGACGACCGTGTGCCCATGTGGGGTGTGAGCGATCGGGTCGTGTGCCCGTGTGGGGTGTGAGCGATCCATAAACATCGTGTGCCCATATGGGGTGTGAGCGACGGGGAACATCGTATGCCCGACGTGGAGTTACATTGGTAACGAGCGATGGTTCCAATAAGTTCCTGAGTGAACTTGAGATGATTGAGTCGGTACCGCATTGCATTTGCATAGAGTCGTGAGTCGGTCTCTATGATTTGCATTTATCATCTTTCTAATTGTGCATTGATGAATAAACATGAATATGTATGTTTATGTGGAATGATAAGAATTGTGAAAGTATGCATGATGAATATGCTTGGCTTTGTATATATATATGTACATTGTAATGTATATGAGCGAATTGTGATGAATTGTGGTGAGAATGTGGAATATGTGTATTTTTATGCTAAGATATATAATTATATGCATTGTTATTATGATAATATTTCTCACCCTTCTGCTGTTTTATGATGCTCTATGAGGCATTGCAGAGTAGGTATGCTGGTGGTCTTTTTGTAAAGCGTGTCTTCATTCTTTTGGTCGGTCGGCTCTGATATGTAGCACCGGGTAGCTAGGAAGTATATGATTCTTTTGTGATACATTTGTACATGTATCTTGTTGATGAATGTTTATGTAAACATGAATTATGTTGGTGGAATATACTTGATAGTATATATATATATATATATATATATATATGTTTGATGTTATTCAATGTTTAGATTTTCCGCTTTTATTCTAAACATTTGAAATGTGAGTGTAAGGACTAAGTTCCTCTGTTGCAAAATTACCCCACATTTGCATATCAATTGTTGAGTAGGTGTTGAATGTTTTAATTTCATGTATAATGTGACATACCTCTTTTGTACCATGTTTATAATTATACTCTGACGAAATTTTTAATATGTGCCTAAATGATTATGTGATTATTTGGGGGTATAGAATGGGGGTGTTACATAAGCCAATGCTTCAAAGCATAACCTAATATACTTCATGGAACCTCATGGACCCAATAATCAAGTCAATTTAGCCTCAGGGGATGCATTCACTAAAAATTAGGAATTAGGGTTTCTTGACCTAATTCACCCTTAAGTTGACTTTTGGGACAAATCATGAGCCAAGACCTCAAGAAATAATTTGAGGGTCCCTAACACACCACATTGATCCATTTGCAACAATGGATTGGTCTAAGAAGCTTGGGCAACAAGTTTCAATTTCATCAGAACCACAATTAGGGTTTCGTGGGAAAAGTCAACTGTATCTTTGACTTTTGACCCAGGCATCCTCCCAAACCTTGGGACATGAATCAATACACCCTATAACACCTATGAAATCAATCCATCAAGTTTGATTTAGGTCAAGGATTTGATTTCATAGAGGATCACACAGTTTAGAATTCATCTGACAAAAAGTCACTGTGCACAAAAGTCAACTTTGACTTTTTGAGATTTTTCACAATTATGGTTCTTTAACCCTAAAATGACGTTAATGTGTGATTGGAATCATCATTCATCAAGAAAAATCAAGAAAAGTGGGAAAACTTGTAAAAGGGGTAACCATAAAAACTTAGAAATTTTTCTAAGTTATGGAACAAAGTGGTAAGGGCACCAACTTTGGAGGATCATAACTCCTAAACCACAAGGCCATTTTCCCCCATCCAAAGCTGGATTTGTAGCTCCCATGGCCCTCTACAAAAGCTTCAAACACAACTCATTCCAATTCCTCATGGATTTTAAGTTATGGAATGATCAAAATCACAAAAAGTGAAAATGTCACTTTTTTCCAACACTTAGTGAAATTTTCACTAAGTCAGAATCTGCCTTCACTTTTTTCCAAATGTAGGGGGATTTTTCACTTGGATCCAAAAGTTATCAAAACCAACTATGATCAAACAGTTGTTGTATCATATGAGAGCTTTCCAAAATGGCCAATAACTCCATCAAAGTCCACTTGAGCCATGAGATATGACAATGCCAATATGCCTTGCTGCAAACTGTCATGGCAAGGCAGATTTGGGTGTTTTGCTCGATTTGCTCAAATTTTGCAAAGGGCAAGAACTCTATCCATCTAAACACCTCAAGGGGGGACCAAGGAGGAACCAACTCTGATCCCAAGCCACCCAAGTCTTTGGAACCAAAAGTAGCATGCCAAACCTAGAAATACCTAAAAGAGGGACAAGACTCCAATTTTGGATTGGAGCATTTAATGGATGCACCAAGGTGGCATGGACTGAGCCATTCCCAACTGAATTCAGTCAAGACTTATCTAAGACCAAGGGAACCAGCAGCCTGTGCCCTAACCTCTAGTCAATGGCTAGAGGAGACTTGGATTCTCATTGCTCAACATTGGCCAAACCTCTGATGCAGTTGCCATTCACTATTGTAGCCAAAACAAACTTGCTCTACTATAAATAGAGCTAAATTGTGTTCAGTTTGAGTACACCAAAGCACTACAACACTTGCTTTCCTCAAAATCTCTTTCTCTAGGTAAAAATACCTTCTTTAGCAAGGTAACTCTGAGTTTTTGAGTTAAAGGGCAATTCCACCACAACTCATGATCCAAACACATCCAATATGTCATATCTAAGCTGTCCAAACTCTCACAAGTGACCTGTAACACCAAAATCACAAAGTCACATCTCAAAACCTCAAAATAGGACTTTTGTGCATTTTTCAAGACATGTCTTGATTCAGTCACTTTCCAAACCAGATAAAACCTCAAACACACTCCAAATATCATCCTTGAACTGTCCCAAATGGTTCCACACATCTGGAACACCATTTGAGAGAGTTATTATTTTGGTCACTTTTGCCCCTTTTGCAAGAAAGAGCTCAAACTTGCTCCTGAGGTTTCCAGCTGATTCCCACCATCCTAAAAGCTTCTAAGAGATCATTTGAGGGTGCCCAAAACATCAAATCATTTCTGGAACAAGTGGCTTGGCAGACTGCACAAAAGCTCCAAAAAGAGGTAAGCATCACAACTTGGATTCTTTGAATCATGCTTTCTTTTGATGTCCACTGATCATGCATCTCTTATACATGTTATATGTGTTGTGTTTGCACCAATTTATCATGTAATTCATGCTTGTACCAAGAGATGGCATAGAAAATGCAAATCATGGCCTATTTCAAAACCACTATCGGGTTTTTCCATAGGAGCATGATCTGAAAAAAACACCACCACCATTGGATTCCTTGTGAAATTCTAGGCAGGATAGACCTAAATTTTGTACCAGTCCATGGAGAAATGAGAAAGTTATGGCCTTCACGTTTTCAACCAAAATCTTGCCTTGCCTTGCCTTGGGCCAGGCCAAAAACAAGGCAAGCCTTGTATATTTGTGGTTGTGTTTCAATCAACGGATGTATCACCACCCCAGTGGTAAGGCGCACGCCCTATACACAAGAGGTTTGGGGTTCGAATCCCCCTCGCCCCAGATTCTCTTTTTTACCACTTTTTCATGTTTTGTCATATTTTATTATTTTTCTTATTATTTTTAAATGATTTAAAAAATTAATAACTTCCTCAATTTTAATTATTTTTTATTTGTTCTTTTTGCAAAAAATCACAAAAATATTGAAATATTTTATTCCACAAAAAAATTAAATTTATATTATTTATTTAATATAATTAGTATTTTTGTGAATAAATTCATTTTTAATTGTTTTTAAAACATTTAAAAGTGAATATTTACTTTGAAAATCAAAACCAAATGACTTTTAATTCATCTTGTGATTAAAACCTCATTTTTTAAACCATAAACAAAAATCACAAGTGGTTTATTCAAACTTATTTGGTATTCTTATCATTTTTATTTGATTTTCTTTAAATATTTACTTTTAAAAGAAAACAAATTTAGGGTTTCTTTGATTTTCACCCTAACAAATCTTTTTAAAAAACACTTTGGGCCTCTAATAGAGTGTAAGACCCAATCCTTTGTAAATACAAACATTTTTTGGGCCTCAGTCATTGTATAAGACCCATTGTATTTTCAAAAACAACGGCGCGATCATCGCCCGTTTAAAAAAAAATCAACTGGGCCTCTCCTCGAGCTATAAGTCCCAATTATTTTTCTTAAAACCTTTGGGCCTCTAGTAGAGTGTAAGACCCAACCCCTTTTTTGAAAACCAAAATGATTTAGGCCTCAGTGTATTGTATAAGTCCCGATACCATCAAAAAGTTTGGCGCGATCGTCGCCTTTTTAACAAAAACCCATGGGCCTCTTCTTGAGCTGTAAGCCCCATCATTGGTACAAAAACACTATGGGCCTCTAATAGAGTGTAAGACCCAAACCCTCTTTGTAAATACACCACCTTTTGGGCCTCAGTCACTGTATAAGTCCAACTGTATTTTCAAAATCTCGGCGCGATCGCCATTTCAAAACAAAACCCTGGGCCTCTCCTCGAGCTGTAAGCCCCACCACTTGTACAAAAATAAACCTTTGGGCCTCTTAAGAGAGTGTAAGACCCATCCCTTTGTACAGAAAACCTTTTGGGCCTCAGTCACTTGTATAAGTCCCACTGTACAAATTCAAAACAACAGTGCCATCACTAATAAAACTCTTGGGCCTTTCCTTGAGCTGTAAGCCCCAACAATCTTTTCAAAGCACTTTCTCCTTTGATTTTGAATATCTTATTGTTATCAAAGTTTTCTTTGTTGAACAACTAACCAAACAGCATGGAAGCTCTACAACCGAGTAAGTGTTTACCCGCTTTCATATATATATATATATATATATATATATATATATATATAACTGTGTTGTGGGGCTGCTCACTGTAAGTCTTCTTTCACAAACTTTTATATACTTGTCAAATATCAAACTGTGTAATACTAGTATAGTTATTTAGCGTTTTCCCCGGCAACTACGTCTTGCACTAGGTAAAGCCCTGTTGGTCACTCTTGAATACAAACAAAACTAGATCCCCATAGGATTACCAGACACAGTCTTCCCTCCTCTTGGGGTTAAACAATATGGAGATGTGAAAGGCAGCATTCTCGGTGAACCCTTTCTCAGACTGTCACCCTTAGATATTGTCAAAGAAACTCGACTCCCCAGAGTTAATCTATTCTTCGTGAATAGCATCTCTTGAGTTTCTTCCAAATTCTCGGACTTTCCTGGCTTGATCTATTCTCTGTGAATAGCATGTCTTGAACTTCTCGGGGTTTGGGGACCCACAGGCTTCATAAAAGCATCCCCGCCTCCTCTTGGGCGTTGTACAAGGACCCTTCGGCTTCTTAAAAGCTCTCATGCCTTCTCTTGGGCTTAGTAAAAGGACCCAGAGACCTCTACAGGTATAGGAACAGAACCTAGTCATCAATTTGCTAGAGCTGTCTTTCTGAGTCAAGTGTCAGACCAGTTGATGGGTTGACCTTCATCCCTTAACATACCAGCCTCCTCTTGGGCATCATACAAAGATCATTCACTTATCCGAGAATCGATTTCTCAAAACACCAGTAGACTTGGACAGTCTCAATACCCTTTAGATTTCCCATTTCCTTAAAGAACGGGAAATAACCCTGATCCTCTGATCAATCCCTAAGCACAACATTACCTATATAAGAACTGATTTTCTCTTTATCCAATATACTGGACATGTCACTAAACTGAAACAGTTACAATAGCCTCCTCTTGGGCTTTGTACAATGATTCTCCTCAGCGGAGCTAACCTATTCACACTCTCTTGTTGAGTATAAAAGACTCTCTTGTTGAGTCAAACATTTTTAGCCTCCATCTCAGGCTTCGTACGAGATACAAAAACTCTCTTTTTGAGTATAAAAGACTCTCTTGTTGAGTCAAACATTTTTAGCCTCCATCTCGGGCTTCGTACGAGATACAAAAACTCTCTTGTTGAGTATATATCACTCTCTTGTTGAGTAAAACACCCTCCGTCTTGGGCTTCGTACAAGACACATGCAAAATCACTCTCTTGTTGAGTCAACCCTTTTAGCCTCTATCTCGGGCTTCGTACGAGACAGATAAAAAACACCCTCTTGTTGGGTCACTAGCCTCCTCTTAGACTCAGTATAAGGAAACCCCGGTTGAGTCAATCAACCTTTTAGCATCAAAATCTGTGCCTCGTTCACAGTATACAAACATCAACAACTCCTTTCCCTTCATCTAATTGCTGTAAGCGGCAAGCCTCTGGATTATTTACATCCACGCCATTGTCCCTCTTTTAGCATGAGAAATTCCTAAGGAAAGATGGCATTGCTCTACACTGAGTTAAAGTCTTCTCCTTCAGGTTAAAAATACCCTATAAAGGAAATTATGGCATTGCTGGATTCACATATCCCGGTTAAAGTAATTCTCCTTTATAACCAGTCACCCAACAATTGTGGCAAACAGATACCCCCTTTAGAGATGACAAATTCTCTCTAAAGTCAAAACCCTTTAGCTTCACATCTTGGGCTTTGAACAAGATACAAGTAAACTCTTTAACTTCACGTCTTGGGCTTTGAACAAGACACCAAAACGACCTTTTTCCTCCCATAGAATAGGAGGAACTACGATCGCTCTGATTTCCCTGTTTCGTTAAACGGGAATACGTAGGCATAAGATTGAAAAATCTTAGCGAGCACACTGATCAAAAACCCAAAATCCTGTACCTTCATACATCAATCGAAAAGCATCAATCGTAACCTTCCACCAGCCGCCCGGGCACTATTTTAACAAAATAACCTAAGAGAGACCCACAATCTCAGTATGCAAGCAGGGTTAATTGGAGACATCTATTTCCCTTCCTTCATCACCTTCAATAGGATAAAAAATGAATCGAGCTGTAGTACCCCAAAGCGATAGTGCTTCGCAACCACACAAAAAACTCGCGCTACAGATCATAATGAAAAATGGTCTAAAAGTTGGTGAAAAACCTAGACAGATTCTGTCTAAATTTTTTTCTAAGTGTTGGAAAAAGTGGTAATTTTAATGTTTTTATGATTTTGATCAATCCATAACTCAAAATCCATGAGGATTTGGAATTTGATGTAGTTGACAATTTTGAAGTATGTCATGTGAACTTTCATTTGAGCTTTGGATGGAAGAAAAGGCCTTGGAGTTTGGGAGTTATGACCTTGCAAAGTTGGTACCAAATCCATTTTGTTCCATAACTTAGAAAAATTTAAGTTTCTTAAGGTTGCCCCTTTTGCAAGTAACCCTAATTTTCTTGCTTTTTCTTGATGGATGATGATCCAAACCATGAATTAACATTGTTTTTGACTTAGGGAAGCCATGATTGTCAAGAAATTCAAAAAGTTAAACTTGGTTTTTAGGCACAGTTGACTTTTTGTCAAATGAATTTCAAACTGTGTGATCTTCTATGCAATCAAGTTCTTGACCTAAATCAAACCTAATGGATGAATTCCATAGGTGTTTTAGGGTGTCTTGAATCATGTCCCAAGGTTTGGGAACATGTCTTGGTCCAAAGTCAAAGGTGCAGTCGACTTTTTCTTCAAAACCCTAATTATGGTCCAGATGAATTTGAAACTTGTCAATCAAGCTTCTTGGATCAATCCATTATTGTAAATGGATCAATGTGGTGTATTTGAGGCCCTTAAATCATGTATTGAGGTTTTTGCTCATGTCTTGCCTCAAAAGTTAACTTAGGGGTGAATTAGGTTAAGGAACCCTAATTCTTGAGTTTTGATGAATGCTTCCTCTGAGGTCATTTTGACTTGATGATAGGACTCATAAGGTTCCTTTGAGCATTTTGGATCATATTTTGAAGTATTGGCTCATACCCAGATGAAAATTTTCATCTGGAGGTCCTGGTCGACCAAACCCCTAATTTGGTGACACTGGCGATCTTGAGGCTTGATCCACTTGGAATGTTGCAATCTTGTGCTTGATTCTTGATGTGGGAGTCCTCTTGATCCTTTATGGGTGCTTGAGAGGTTAGACACATTGAAGATCATGTTAATTCTTGATTGATCTTTTGTTTAAGTGCTCTGAGAGGGCTCAAAACCCTAATTCTTGATTGTAGTGAATACTCAACAATCCTTGAGGAGATTGATGAGGTTTGATGGTACATCCATATTGTGGCAATGATCTTCATAATGATGGGAAATAGTGTGGTCAAAATTTGGGGTATGACACTCCCCCATTTCTTGTACTGATATTGTGACTCCGTTGAAGATAACATCATTACAGGCTTTCTAAATAGACTAGATAACCGCATGCCAAATTATATGGTAACCCCCTATACTTAGCCCTACCTCCTAAAGAAGGGGAAGAGTGAAAAAGCACCATAAGATCCTGATGAATAACTACCTTCCACCCCAACCACCTAAAAACTCTATACCACACTAAGGAGGCTATCTCACAAGTAATAAAAAGGTGGGAACTCATCTCATCTGGAAACCCACAAAAAGGGCACCTAAGCATACTAATATTGGATATCACCCCTCTCCTAAACAGATTGACTCTAGAGGGGAATCTATTCTGCAAAATCTGTCAGGAAAAAATCAAGATCTTGGATGGGGCCCAGCTACACCAAATAAGGGAAAATGTGTGACTCTGGAGTGAAAGTGGGGTCATAAAGGCTGACAAATTCTCCCTTTGGACAAGGTAAGCAGAGACTACAAAAAAATTGTCTAAAGAGTGCTTCCGAATTCACTTATCTCGATCCAGGGTAAGGATAACCTCTCTAAAAAACTCTTGAAATTCATTAAGAACAAACAACTCTCTAAGGAAGAAAGATCTCTTCCATCTAAGATCACAAGTCAGAATTCCCTTAATAACCTAGTTTGTCCCACCCACCAACCCTTTTTGCTGGAGAGAGTTAGAGAATAAACCAAAAGACCTAGATTTTAGATTTGTGTTTCCAAACCAACGATCCTCCCAAAATACAATTCTTGTGAATACCTTCTCTTTCACATTTTAATTAATTCTTGTGAATACTTTGTGTTCTTTGACTAGAATGATTTCCTGTTTAACTATATACTGTCAAAAATTTGCCTATTTTATGAATAATTCATTATAAATTATTTTGACACTTTCATTGATGTTAAGTGAATTTTACGATCTCTGCTAGGCATTTATAAAAGTCAATAACAAGTGTTAAGTTCTGTTTGGTAAAACTAGCTGATAGCTAATATATGGTAGCTAATGACTAATAGCTTATAGTTGGTAAATGATGACTGATAGCTTGTAGTTAATGATTAGTAGGTGATAAGTTAATTTGAGTGTTTGGTAAATTAGCTGTTAAATACAAAATGACCTAAAAGGACATTCTTAATTAAAAAGTTTGTGCTTTTATTATCTTATTATACTATATTATTAAATAATTTTTACTAGATAAAAATAACTTTTATATATATATATATATATATATATATATATATATATATATATATATATATATATGATGAAAACACTCAAATCTATGGTATTCTGATGTTATGAATTTAATTTATTTATAGAATGTTAGTGAAAATTATTTTTGTTTTTAATTTTACATTCCTTTATTAAAGATGTTATGTCTATGGATCTAAACTAAATTTTTGTTTTTTAGCATTTTGAAAATTCAATTTTTTAAGTATTGAAATTTTATTCTTTGCAACAATACTCTTATATTTTACTGATTTATCATTTACCCGAAATAGATTTTCATAAAAATAAAAAAAAAATATATTTTTTTCTAAGACAAAACATGTATTGGTTTTTTTCTCAATTTTTTTAATTTAAATTTTGTTTGAAATAGAATACCAATAGATTTGGGTGTTTTCATCACACACACACACACACACACACACACATATATATATTTGAGAGTTTTCATCATAGTGGAGAGAGAGAGAGAGAGAGAGAGAGAGAGAGAGAGAGAGAGAGAGAGAGAGAGAGAGAGAGAGAGAGAGAGAGAGAGAGAGAGAGAGAGAGAGAGAGAGAGAGAGAGAGAGAAGTATTCTTAGTCTAGGAGTAAGTTATTAAAATTTACTCCACATCTTGATAATTAATTCATTTTTAATCCATGGTTAAAAATAATCAGTTATTTATTATTATCTGCCCAATTTGTTTCTCTCTCTATATATTTAATTATTGATTTTTATTAACCATCAATTTAAAATAAATGGATGGTCAATATGTGGAGTAAGCTTTAATAACTTACTCTTGAATGGTGGCAAAGTTTGACCTAGAACTTGAATAGATAGATGTGAAAAAAACCTTTATGTATGGTGATCTAGATGAAACAATCCTGATGATGCAACTTGAGAGATATGCAGAAAAGGGAAAGGTATATTATTTGTGCAAGTTGAATAGGTATTTGTATAGCCTGAAATAATCTCCTAGATAATGGAATAGGAGATTCGACAAGTTCATGGCACACATTGGTTTTAGTAGGAGCCAGTTCGACCACTGTGTTTACTCAAATTTCAACATGGAAATTCACTTGTTATTTTGTTGCTTTATGTGGATGACATCCTCATAGAAAGTAATAGTGTCGGGGATGTTAAGAAGGTGAAGGCTAAACTCGATAAGAAGTTCGATATGAAGGATTTGGGAGTTGCCTCCAGAATTCTTGGAATTCACATCTGGAGAGATAGAAAGCAATGGAGATTATACTTATCTTAAGAGACATACCTGAAGTAGATTCTCGATAAGTTTGGCGTGTCGAATTCAAAGTCTGTTCTAACACTGAATAATCCTCAGTACATGATGAGTATGACACAAAATTCTAGTATTAAAGTCGATTGCGCCTATATGAATAACATTCCATATGATAGTATAGTAGGTTCTTTGACGTATTTTATGATATATACGAGGCAAGACATAGCGTACAGAGTGAGCCTTTGTAAGGAGGTATATTGCCAATTCTAGGAAGGCACTCTAACAAGCATTAAAGTGGATTCTAAGGTATATAAATGGGTCTCTGAAAAGAGTACTTATTTATGGTGGAGCCTGTGGTGATGATAGCAAAATTGAAATTGAAAGATTTGTTGACTCTGATTATGCAGGTTGTATGAATTCCAGAAAATCTATTTCTGGATATGTGCTCACTATGTTTGGCACATCAATCAGTTAGAAAGAAACACTTCATAAGGTTGATGCCTTATCAACCAATAAACCAGAGTATGTTGCTCTCACTAAAGCTGTGAAAGAAGCATTGTGGTTTAAAGGTTTTTATTAAGGAGCTAAAACTTCTAGGTCGACTTATCATTGTTAAATATGATAGTCAAAGTGCAATATGCATGTCGAAGAATCCAACCTATCATGAGTGAACCAAGCACATCGATGTGAGGCTACATTTCATCATAGAGATAATATAGCATGGAAAAGTCCAAGTGCATAAGGTTTCAACTGATGATAATGCTAGTGATATGATCACTAAGAAATGTCAAGTAGCAAGTTTTTCCACTGTATGCAGTTGATAAAGCTTCATAATGAAATATAGTTTGTTTCCTTGTTAGTGTAGATTTTGTTCTAAGGTGGATATTTGTGGCTTTTGGATCAAACTCTAGTGTCAACGGGGATAGCTTCAAGGTTCGACAAAGGTTTAGGATGCATTCGAAGTTTGTTCACATGCTGATCCTATATGGTGTAGTCGAAGTTTTCTCAAGCATGCAGTAGTCGAAATGCTAGGATTGTTAGCATGTCGAATTAGGCCTTGCTTGTAAGCTTAACTGTTAAGTTAACCTGTAGCTTAAGTTAGCTTAGTAGTCTATAAATAGACTAGTTCTGTCAGGTTGTTGAGAGAGGTTAATTGTTGTTATTCACTTGTAATCTTTGAACCCTTATTGAGTAAGTGAATAGTAAAACAGTTTTAACTAATTTTGATTCTTCTCCTCACTTCTTCTCTCTTTCCTAAAACTTAATAGGGTTTCTTGTGTTTGTTCAAGAAACTCACTCTTTCTTTTCATATTTTGGTTTATTCTTGACGACATCAATTCACAACAATTACAAAATAAAAATGATCGATTATGGTTAAAATAAATAAAATAATAAAAATTAATAAATTAAACTAAACTAAAAAATACATGACAAATGGTTTACTCCACTAAAACAATAATGGTTTACTCCACCTAGGCAATAATGTTAATAGTTTTAGAAAGGTTTAGGTGATATACTTCCCATGGTGTGAACCCCATATAAACGGTGTATACGCAATAGATTATTGAGAATTCTAATTTGTTTGAACCCTAGAAATAGGAATATTGTGCATAGAAACACAATAAATTATAATGAGAAATAAATAAATAATTCTTCTCAAGTTTTGACTAAAAATAAAAGATCTTTACAGCAATACAAAAAAGCTAATGAATTTAAAATTCTTTTTTTAGCCAAATTATCTTTTCAAAGATTTAACTTGTATGAACCGTTATTGGTTTGATACTCATAATGGAAGTCGTTTCAATATATTAAAAATACATATGTATCATTGATTGAAAATTGCATTCAAAATTTAAATGTTGATTCTATCTACCATATAAGAACATATTATGTTTTGAAAAATACTAAAAAACCCTTCTTACTTCTAAGCATTCCACGTCGTTGCTTTTGCGGTCCTTATGATCTGCCAGGTAGCACCTTCTATGGCAAATACATTTCCTCCCAAAACCATATATACTTTAAAGCATGCTTCCAATATTATACATTATTTTGATTTGAAAAATCACAAAACACTTTTGCTTTTCCAATGTATATGCAGAACATTAATTGCACTATATAAAAACCCCATCTCTCTCTTTTCCTCACGATTGTCTCTGTCTTTGTTCAACTTTCCCTAATTCTTTTGCTTTCTCAAAACTCTCACACTGATTCATCACCAACCTAAATCCATCTCATTTTTTCTTTCTTTCTTTTTTCAATAACTTTATCCTTTTTATCCTTTTCACATTCTTTTTAACATACTTTTCCTCTTTTATTTTTTCAGGTTGTAGCTAGATCTGGCGATAAGAAGAAGGAAAAGGTTATCAAACAACTTCAACAATATAAGTAAAAAATTATGATCTACATCAGGTTTGTGTTCCTCTTAATGATTTAGATGCAGATTTATGTTCCTGAGGTTTAGGATTTCTTCAACGATTTATGATTTAAGTGTTCTATTTTAAAGCAATTTTGAGTTTTGTGAAATTTAGAGTCTTTCATTCTACTGTTCATTGTTTTCATTTAGTTTTTAGGTAATTGTTGTGTGTTTTATGTTCTTCTTCGTAATGTTGTGTGTTTTGGATCTGACATGATGCTTTGTTGTATGTTTTAGAGTTATGCAGCCCACATCTCTAATTTCTACTTATTTTATTTTTGTTGTTGTGTGTTTTAGAGTGATGCTTTGTTATTCTTCATATACCTATATATACTTATACATGCATACTCTTCTAGGTAAGGTTTCCTAGTGAATAAAACCTAAAGGAAACCAGATTACAAAGTTGCCCATCATCTTCATCCCTTATTTTATGCATACACACAATTGAACTACACATAATCATTTTTCGTTTGGGTGACCATCTAGATTAGGGTTCATAACATCTAATTAGGTTTGGTGTAACCGAGAATATTGGGTTGAGGGCTTTGTGTATTTCAAATAAGAAAACCAAGGTGGGGTTTTCCTTCAAGATCGGGTTGGTTTGAAGGTTTTGGATGAGATCACATCAACACAGATTCGACCGAGTGAAAGCCTTGGGACTAGGCGTTTTCCTTCCAAGGGAGTAGCGCGAGACGGTGAATTGTGTTCGGGAATCTCGAGTTTCAACAAATTGCGTGCCCGGGATAATCAAAGGATTGTAGCCGCATTGTTGGTCACTTAATCAAGCTTTGATCAAGGGTTTGGATGTAGAAGAATCAACACAAAATAATAGGGTTTTTGGGGTTTGCATTCTTCATCTCTTGTATAAACATTTTTGCAAAGAAAAGTTAAGAGAACTATCTCAATTCAATTTGAATTGAGGGCAGACGTACCCATAGCAAGGCCGATTGGGGAACTTTCTAAACAAATATTGGTCTCTCTCTCCCTCCCCCCCTCTCTCTCTCTCTCTCTCTCTCTCTCTCTCTCTCTCTCTCTCTCTCTCCATCTCTTTGTTTCTTTTATTGTTGATTAAGCAATTTATCGAGTTCGTCGTTGTTTGGTCAATTCGATCTGAAATTGTTTTCTACTATCTTTTAAAGGTGTTGTTGTTATTGATATAGTCACAATCAGTTTGATTATTATAGGTTTTAATATCAACAAAACAAACTATATTTCCAATTGTTATCGATTGCACATCAAGTGTTTGATAAATTGTTTGTGTGTATTTTGTTTGCGCTTTGGTTCATTGGACATACGAGTTACGATTAACATTGTATTTAATTGATTCGTAGCTTGATTGTTGTTGGACATTTACGTTTGTTATCACTCCGTTTGGTTTGAGATACGTATATTGCTTTTCGATAGTAGGTTCGGTTAGACGATTCGATTCGGGTCGTTTTTCCGCTGCACCTTATTTTAAAAACATATTTTTGCCAAAAGTTTTTTGTTGTAAAATTTGTGATCTATTAACTCCCCCTCTAGATCGAAGCCTATCGTCTAACAAGTGGCATCAAGAGTTCTGGTTCATTCCATGCTTGAGATATATTTCTTAGAAGAATGGCTACCAAACCTAAGAGTGTGTACAATAGAGCACTAATTTTCACCAACGAAAATTATGGCTATTGGAAAGCACTTATGCGTACTCATGTCAACTTCGTTGACAAAGATATTTGGGATGCTATCCAAAATGGTCCAAATGAAATAACTATGACCAATGAAGATGGTGTCACGATACCTAAACCGGAAGCATAATGGGATGATAATGATAGGAAATTGTGGTCACATGATTGGAAAGAGAAAAAAATTCTCACTTCCTCCTTGGGAGTTGATGAGATTTATTGTGTTTCTCATTATGAGACCGCCAAAGCTATGTGGGACGCATTAGAGATTTCCCATGAGGGTACTAATGATGTCAAACAAGCTAGGATCAACACATTGAATCAAGAGTTTGAGTTGTTCTGTATTGAGCATGGTGAAACCATTATGGATATGCAAAAATGGTTCACTCATCTTATAAATCGATTAAATGCACTAGGTAGTCCCGTTTCCAATAAACTTTCTACTAATAAAGTTTTGAGGTGTTTAAGTAGGGAATGGCAACTAAAGCTCATCGCTATTAAAGAAGCAAGTGATCTTAAGTCGCTTGATCTTACGACTTTGTTTGATAAGTTGGAAGAGCATGAGCAAGAGCTTACTTGCTTGGCAAAATACGAGAAGGAATACAAAAAGTGATTGAAGACTGAGAAAGGGAAAGACAAAGAAGAAGGGAAGAAGTCCATTGCTCTAAAGACTTCTTTCTCAAGGTCTTCTCATGATGAGCAAAGGTGTAAGTTCTTGTAATTGGATGAAATTTTGTTAAAATAATGCTGATGTCATGGTTGATGTTGCAACATAAGCTTCTAACAGTATTGGTATGTTTTGGCTAATATTCTGGTTTGTGAATATTGTTGAAGAGGTAAAGTGCTGAAGAGTGATGTCACATGCGATGTCTTAACATCACTATACCAGAACATTAATACATCAGGCTGTAATGGGTTGCGCTGATTATGTTGATTTAAGGTGATCTGTCAGTTAGATTGAATGCGAATTTCCTGGTACAATCAGTTATGAAGAAGATTAGTTTGTTGCGAATTTAAAGCATAAAGATATGGAGAATATTCAGAGTTAATTATTGAAGATTTGATTGAAGATCTATTTAGATACATGATCTGTTGTAGATTTGTTACAGAAGATTTGATATGATTTGAAGGCCCAAATCCAGTTGGGATTATATTATAAATAGAATGCTTGTAACCTAAGAAGGAGTACAGGTCCAAGATGTAGAACATTAGGGCTTTGTCTAAGTGAACCACTCGGGTTGTGAGATGGTCACTGTGTCATTACTCAGAAACCTGTAGGTAATGAGTACTATATTGTTCTTGGAGGAAGCTGTTAAGCAACTCCAATATGAGTCATGGAAGTGTGTCTTCTAGTTTTCTGTGTTAGAAAAGTTATTGGTAAACAAGCTGTCAATGCAGTGGCAGAGTTGTTAACTGCTAGACATCATTGTGATGATTGGGAGTGAGATGGAGTCTCTTACCTAGGGAGGACTTAGGTAGAAGGGTCATTGGGTAGTGATTGAATTAGGTAGATTGTCAACTGGTCTGTTGAGTCTGTAATTTGATACTACTAATAGTGAACTTCCTTCCTGGCTTGGTATGCCCCCAGATGTAGGTTGTTGAACCGAACTGGGTGAACAATCCTTGTGTTGATTTACTGTTACTATTATTGCCTTGTTCATACAGCAGATTGCGATGTTGTGACATTACACGAGACATCACACATCTGTACCAGAATTTCAATTGGTATTAGAGCAGGCATCCTGTCTGTTTCTGGATGAGATCTAGGGAAGTTACTTTCTGGTTCATGAGCAAGGAAGATAGTTTTGCTATGTTATGGACGTGGTCAGCTCATATAGTTATTTGTGTGATCCCTTTGAGTGAAGGTTGGACTATTCATGATTGAATATTGTTGGCACGTGGTGTGCAAGGATTTTTGGATAGTGCCTGAAGGTTGTTGAGGAGTAGTTCCGCTGCATGGTACCCTGGTTGATTTTTGGTAGTGAGATTCCATGGATGATTTTCTTGGAAAACCATTAGGGTTTGGTCTCCTCAGCAGGATATTCTCTGCAGGACAGCTTCAAAGATACTTGAGGATTGAGTGATCAAAAGGTGAATGGATCTTATGACATGGATGTTTCAGTTCAAATCAAACATTGAAGATCAATCTGTCCGGAACAGTGATTCCTTATGGTAAAAGAAGAGGGTAGAGCCAAAGCATAAGAGTATCACTGTCAAATCTTTCATGCGGGAGTGAAGATCCTAATCAGTCATCTCTTAAGCTTATTGGTGGTTTCATCAAGAAAGAAGCTGAGCTTATATGTCAATTCTAATGTCTCGACATCGTGCTTCACATTACCAGTTCTTGGTAAATGCTAAGTCAAAGACCTATTAGACTGTAGCTATTTTGAAGGATCACTGAAGCTATGCAGTTGAACGACTTTTGAGTTGCTTCCAAGAGTTTGTGTGCAGTAGCAGGGTAATTCAGCTAGTGGTCAATTGAGCTCATTCTGTTTTGTGCCTTGAAGAATTCAAAGTAGCAGATTGTCGATAGAAGGATGGCAGTTATTCTCTTTGATTAGGAGATATGTCTGAACTGATGTTGAAACATCATTTCAGTTCTTTGCTTTTTCAGCCAAAGAAAGTTAGGGGTGCTCAAGGTGAAGCCACTTGCCTAATCTGAAGTGATCAGTGGTGTGGATTAGCAAAAGAAGTATCAACTAGTGCCTCAAGTCTGTAGGAAAAGATCAAATGGTGTTTCTTGTGATAAATAGCTGGACAATTGTTGAGGTCGTGCATTCAACTAATGACAATATACATTGACGGGAGACTATGTATATGCCTGAGGTGAAAGTGCAGGACGACAGAAGTGTTGAGGATTTACCTTTCTCTAGGTGGCTATGTATCAACTGGTGGGGTTGATCGGTTACTATGGAGTATCATCCAAATTGTCTGGGATGAGTTTGGAGTATAAGAGGCAGATTGAT
This sequence comes from Lathyrus tuberosus, assembly GCA_022829125.1. Classification (NCBI taxonomy): domain Eukaryota; kingdom Viridiplantae; phylum Streptophyta; class Magnoliopsida; order Fabales; family Fabaceae; genus Lathyrus; species Lathyrus tuberosus. Next base: position 50,323 of record JALAZF010000757.1, on the reverse strand, counting down.
TGTGGAATGTAGATGACATCCAACATCTCAAAGTCAGACAAGCTGCTGGTGTTAAGGCTGACAGATATGAAGACATCACATCTTGATGGGTACAACTTGGATCAGTTTATGATCTAAGTGGTTTGGAGCATGGTGTTTGCTCTGGCTGTGAAGGTTGAGGATAAGTGGCAGTTATCTCTGAGTTTCTACTGACGGAAGTGACCTTCTTTAGTATTACTATGGGGTAGTCTTGGACTACTTATTTTCTGAAGATTCAGGTGTGGTAGGTTTGAAGTCTTTGGAGTTTCTAAGCAGGATGGAGGTTGTCTACTCAAACTTGATTATTGAATCAAGTCTATGAGAGCATGGAAATCTGTTTCTACAAAGGGAGGAGGTTCTTCTGAGTGGCAGAAGGTAGAGTTAGATGACATAATGTTCTGACATCTAGCTCAGCTGGTGATGTGGCACATCAGCTAATGAGAGGGTGATATACAGGAATGAACAATAGGATGCTTCAAAAAGATCGTTCTGATGGCAGTTTGTGGGAGCTGCAGGAAGGAAAAGATGTTACATGACCATGGCTTAGGGAGTCTAAGTGTGAGCAAGAGGAACATGTGACTTGAAGATCAAGTTTCCTGGGTGGATCAAGATATCTTTGTGAGAGTTCTAACATACGTGAAAAAGGAATTTGGTTGATCTCAGAAGTGGATTCGAAGAATCAAGATTGTGGCAGATGTTCTAACTTGTGTTGGGACATTATCTGGTTGGATATCCCTGGTGAAGGATGATTATGCCCTGGTTCAGAAGATTGGTGCCTACATCATGCCTAAGGAGCGTCTATATAGTCATATGGGAGAATGATAGGGAATTGGATGAAAGAATACTGTACTTCTGTGATGTGTGGGGTTTTGATGGCTGAAGTTTGGAAATTAGGTTTTGCTGTGTTACAATTTTATACAGCTGGGTGTGTGATGCTAAGGGGGAGATTGATATTATTGCAGCTTCTGGTGTTGACATTTTTTTTGAAGCAAGTTGCACACATGAGGATAAAGTGTCTTATGCAATTTTTTTAAAATAGAAATTTATTGCATTTGTGAAAGCTTACAAGAGTAGTAAAATCAACCAACAAAGAGTCTAAAGATTATCCCAACCCCCCGAATCTAGAAAATTTTTCCAATCTTCATCCCATTCATCATCAGAAGCTTGAAGATGCACTTGGTTTTTCTTGATGGACTTCATTCTTGTCTCTGATGTCTTGCGTGTTCTTGTTGCTCCTGAAGTTGCTCCAGTTGTGGACAGTGTTGTATCCTTCAACTTCTGTGGATCTGGCTTCCTGACTTCCTGCTTGTGTCTCTTTCCTCCATTCTTGTTAGACTGACTCATGATTCCTTCCTTGGTATGCTGATAGGAGCAAGGAGGCTTGTTCTTTATAATGGATAAAGAGTCATTGTTTGTATCGCCTGACCAGTCAAAGTTGTCTTTGGCGTGGGAATTTGTTCTTGGGAACCTAGTCTTTTGTCCATTGGATGCCTGAACGGTGTGCCTTGGTAGAAGTTGTCCTAGTGTACCTAAAAGGATGAGCCAAGGTCTTGCTTTAGTTTACCTTCGGTATAGCTGCTGATTGTGATCAAGTGGTTGTGACTACTTAAATGACATACAGAAGGTGTGACTTTGTGTTTCGTGATGATGTCTTACATTTTGTTACAATATTATGGTTGGTTATGTACCATACTTATGAAGTTGGAAGAAGCAGCATTATCGTCTGAAGTGGCAGTTCTGACATAATGTGGATTAGAATGGGCAGATTCTAATCTTGATGGTAAGTAGTTCTGGAAATACATGGCTACTTTCATGATGAAGACTTCATTAGGATCTTGTGAATGTAAGGACAGAAGGGTGTTGTCAGTAGTGTGATCAGAAGGTTCCTTCTAATACAAGTAAAAGCTGGTGACAGTCCTTATCTTGTGTGAGAAATCTCCATTCAAATGGGCCTTTGTTTATTGGACTTGGCAGACCTTGCATCTAAAATCCCCATGAAGAATGTGGCATTATTGGTGTGATATCATAAAGGGCATTGAATGTAAGGCTGTTGGCTATAGCCTATTATAGCATGTGTGCTGGTCAAGCTTGTGCAGTGAGATGATGGGACATATCATAGCTGTGTGAAGATAGTACCTATGCAGGAGAGGTCTGAACAGCAAAATTGGTGTACATGGGTGATTTTATTGTTCTCTGATGGTTTGAAGGAATCTAGAAGGGATTGTGAGAAGTGGTCTCAATATCCATTAGATAAGAAGATGTGTTTGTGGAGTCTTGGGTTGATGAGCAAGCAGACAAGCTGTCTTGGTGTGATGTCAGAACATGATACAAGACATGTTCTCTAGAGCCAAACAAGGAATTGTTTTAGTCGGTTGTGCAAGGATAAGGCAAAACACATGTCTCTGCCTATGCATGGAGCGTTATTGGTCTAATTTATGGTAAGAATCAGTTGTGAAATATTTAAGGCAGTCAAGGAAGTTTTTGGAAGGTAGGCATTGAATTTCAATGTTGTTTTTGATACCTAAAATAGCGTTTCTTGGACCAAGAACCTTGACTTATTCAAGGCTCGTTAATTCCAAAGTTACTGGTCAGCTATTTATAGGGGTTATTTTGTTCTCCTTTAGCCAGTGAGTGTTCTTATCTCATAAGTCTTATGGCATTTATTCGTGTTTGGGTGAGCACTTCTTGGGTCTGGTTCTGTGAGGGTTTCCTTTGCCAATTTGTGGCTAAAAAGGGGGAGAAATGGAAGAGATGGAATAAATGGTTTGCGCAGATGGTATGTCTGGAGTCTGCAGTTCCAGCTGTTGCAGAAGGAGGTCTTACCCTCAAGTTGGTGTGGAGTTCTTTGTGACTTGTGTCCTGAGTTATGAACACAGTTGTGACCTGTGTTCTGAGTTACCTGGGTTAATAGATTGATACTTCTTAAGTTTCATCTTATGCCACGGATTAAACCCAGTGTCTGATCAATGAAGGTGTGCAGAATTATCTTATGCCACCGTTGGTCTTTGATGAATAGACAAACATTTCTTTTCTGGAGGAGTCTTCTACATTTACTCCGGGTCTGAGTTGAAAGGAAAAAGAAATGTGTTGTATTAAGGGGGAGTGTTGGATATCTTCTTCCTCATGTGCACCTCCTGATGTGCTGCCTGGAGTTGCTGTTATATGGTGATGTGATGTTCTAACATCATTCAAAATTATCCAAGAAGATGATTCTCCATGGATGCAGTACACAGTAGCTACTGTTGTTTATTGTTAGGATCAGATGACGTCTAACAGTAGTGTAGGGTTGTAATTACTGCTGTAATCTGAGTTGTAATGTTTATATATTTGTTTTAGCCAAAATTAGCCAAAGGGGGAGATTGTAAGTTCTTGTAATTGGCTGAAATTTTGTTAAAACAATGCTGATGTCATGGTTGATGTTGCAACATGAGCTTCTAACAGTATTGGTATATTTTGGCTAACATTCTGGTTTGTGAATATTGTTGAAGAGGTAAAGTGCTGAAGAGTGATGTCACATGCGATGTCTTAACATCACTATACTGTAATACCCCAAAATTTGACCACTTATATTTCCCATCATTGTGAAAATCATCATCACAATATGGATGAACCATCATGCTTCATCAGTCTCCCCAAAGATGGGTGAGCATCCAATACAATCAAAATTAGGGTTTCAAGCCCTCTCTGAGTGCTTAGACAAAGGATCAATCAAGAAATGACATGATCTTCAACTTGTCTAATCTCTCAAATATCCACCATGGATCAAAAAGGACTCCCACTTCAAGGATTAAGCACAAGGATGCTCCCTTCTAGGTGGATTAAGTCTCAAGATCGACAGTGTCACCAAATTAGGGTTTTGGTCGACCAGGGCCTCCAGATGGAAAATTTCATCTGGGCACAAGGCAATGATCCAAAACATGACCTAATATGCTTCATGGAACCTCATGAACCCATGCATCAAGTCAATTTTGCCTCAGGGGATGCATTCATCAAAAATCAGGAATTAGGGTTTCTTGACCTAATTCACCCCTAAGTTGACTTTTGGGACAAACCATGAGCCAAGACCTCAAGAGATGATTTGAGGGTCTCTAATACACCATATTGATCCATTTGGAACAATGGATTGATCCAAGAAGCTTGAGCAACAAGTCTCATTTTCATCTGCACCACGATTAGGGTTTTAAGGGAAAAGTCAACTGTAACTTTGACTTTTGACCAAGACATGCTCCCAAACCCTAATACATGATTGAATATACCCTATGACACCCATGGAACATGTCCATCAAGTTTGATTTAGGTCAAGGACATGATTTCCTGAAGAATTGCACAGTTTGGAATTCATCTGATAAAAAGTCAACTGTGCACAAAAGTCAACTTTGACTTTTTGAGATTTTTCACGAAAATGGATTTTTAACCCTAAAATGATGTTAATGTATGATTTGAATCATCATTGATCAAGAAAAATCAAGAAAAGTGAGATAACTTGTAAAAGGGGTAACCATAAAACTTAGAAATTTTTCTAAGTTAAAAATAAAGTGGCAAAGGTACCAACTTTGGAGGACCATAACTCCTAAACCACAAGGCAATTTTTTCTCATCCAAAGATGTATTTGTAGCCCTCATTATCACCTACAAAAACTTCAACTACAAGTCATTCCAATTCATTAAGGATTTTGAGTTATGGAGTGATCAAAGTGGCTGAAAAGTGAAAATGTCACTTTTTCCAACACTTAGTGAAATTTTCACTAAGTCAGAATTCTGCTTCACTTTTTGCCAAATGTAGGGGGATTTTTCACTTGGAATCAAAAGAGATCAAAACCAAACTTGTTCAAACAGTTGTTGTATCATGTAAGAGCTTTCCAAAATGGCCAAGAACATTGCCAAATTCAACCTACATCATGAGATACAACATTGGCAAGTTGCCTTGCTGAAATCTGTCAAGGCAAGGCAGAATTTGCATTTTGGCTCGATTTGCCAAAATCAGCCAATTTCAATTGCTCCAATCCACTTGGACACCTCAGAGGATTGAATCCAAAGGGGACAATCACTGAGCCAAGCCTCCAAAGTCCATGGAACAAGAAATAGCATGTTGAACCTAGAGTTGCCAAAATAGGGACAAGACTTCAAATTTGGAATGAGGCATTCAATGGAACCATCAAGGTGGCATGGACTGAGCCATTCTCATCTGAAATTAGTCAAGACTTATCCAAGACTAAGGGGACCAAAGCTCTGTGCCCTAACCTCTAGTCAATGGCTAGAGGAGACTTGGATTCTCATTGGACAACATTGGCCAAACCTACTTACCAGCTGCCACACACTATTCCTTGCAAAACAAACTTGCTCTACTATAAATAGAGCTCAATTGTGGTCAGTTTAAGTACACCAAAGCCATCTAACAGATGCTTTCCTCAAAATCTCTTTCTCTTGGCAAAAATGCCTTTCTTAGCAAGGTAGCTATCGGGTTTTGAGTTTGAGAGCAATTCTGCACAAACCAATCACTCACACACCTCACATACATCACATATGAGCTGATCAAACACTCACATAACTTCTGAAACATCAATTTCATGAAATCACCAGCTGGTTGCTCAAATTTTCAAACAAGGTGCAGCTGAGGTACCACAAAATGATCCAGCCAATTTCAATCAAGTCCACCCATCCAAACATAATCCATAGGGTGTAGGGAAGCTGTCCAGATCATCACAACTCATCTGTAACACCTCCAAATCAAAAATCACTCTGAACTTGCTGTCACGGCTTGGAGGTAAGCACATACTTGGTCATCTCTCAATCTATGCATATTTCCTCGCACAATAATTTGGCCATATGTTCATAATCATGCATGGAATGTTTTCCCTCAATTAATTGCATTGTTTGAATCGTGTATCAAAAATCCTAGCCTTCATGCAGAAATTAGGGTTCTTGAGGTTTCTTCGTGATTTCTTGTTGTATGTTTAATTTAAAGTACATAGACATGATCGTGAGGTTGAGGCGAGCATAATGATATGTGGATTGCATGATATGATTATGTATTCATGGAGATTGGATAGAAAACGAAAATCTGAGAAACCAAGAACACGCGCGTGTTCTTCAGCCTGTTCTTGGCGCCATTTTTGAATAATTCAAATATTTGAATTTTGTGATTTTGTTTAATTGATTCAAAAATTAATTTCTCTCTGAGTTTTAATGATTTTGAGTTGATTCTTTTTTTAATAATTCACAAAAATGTTAAAATATTTTATTTTATCAAAAAATCCCAAAAATATTATTTATTTCATATAATTGATATTTTTGTAAAGAATTAATATTTTGATTGTTTTTGGCATTGTAAATATTTTTTCTACATTGATTTTGCAACTTTTAATGCTTTCTAATTATTTTGTAGGTCAATACTTAATTTTTGAAGCATTAATCCAAGATCACAATTTGTTTTCCATGTGTTAAACAATTTTTGATCATTTTAATTGAATTTTTATTCAATTAAATACATTTTGAAAATAAATTAGGGTTTTGGATTAATTCAACCCTCATAAATCATTTTCAAAACACTTTGGGCCTCTATTAGAGTGTAAGACCCAATCCTTTTTTTGACCAAATCATCTTTGGGCCTCACTTATTGTATAAGTCCCGATACCGTCAAAAAACAAACGGCGCGATCCTCGCCTTTTCAAAAAATCATCTGGGCCTACCCTCGAGTAGTAAGACCCATTTATTTTTCTTCAAAACTTTTTGGGCCTCTTGAGAGAGTGTAAGACCCATCCCCCCCCTTGTACAAAAACTTTTTGGGCCTCACCCATTGTATAAGTCCCTCTGTACAAGTAAACGGCGCAATCGTCGCCCGTTTAAAAAATAAAAACCATCTGGGCCTACCCTCGAGTAGTAAGACCCATTTCTTTTTCTTTAAAACACTTTGGGCCTCTTATTAGAGTGTAAGACCCAATCCCCCTTTTAACTAAAACATTTTGGGCCTCACTTATTGTATAAGTCCCTCTGCGTTAAAAGAAAACCTCAGCGCGATCGCCATTTTTAAACGAAAAATCATTTGGGCCTACCCTCGTGTTATAAGCCCCACTCTCTTTTTCTTTAAACCTTTTTGGGCCTCTTGAGAGAGTGTAAGACCCATCCCTTTGTACAGAAAACCTTTTTAGGCCTCAGTCACTTGTATAAGCCCCTCTGTACAAAGTCAAACAGTGCGCTCACTGATAAAACCCTGGGCCTCTCCTTGAGCTGTAAGCCCCAGATCTTTCTTTTTCAAAACACTTTCTCCTTTTATTTTGAATATACTGTTGTGTTTAATCTTTCTTTGTTGAACAACTAACCAAACAGCATGGAAGCACTACAACCGAGTAAGTGGTTATCGCTTTCATTTACTGCTTTCATATTATAAACTGTATTGTGGGGCTGCTCACTGTAAGTCTCCTTTCATAAACTCATATCTACTGTGTAATAATAGTATAGATATTTCGAGTTTCCCCGGCAACTACGTCTAGAACTAGGTGACGCCATTTCATTTATTCGTAGAAATAGACGCCTAGATCCCCAATAGGAGCACCGGATACAGTCTTCTCTTCGGCTGTCCTCCTTAGGAATCGTCAAGAAGCTCTACTCCCCAAGATGAATGTATTCTCCGTGAATGGCATCTTTGAGTTTCTTCCTAATTCTCGAACTTTCCTGACTTGATCTATTCCTTGTGAATAGTATGCCTTGAACGTCTCGGGGTTTGGGTACCCACTACTGTCATAATCTTGGACCTTAACTAAGGAACCCTCTTTAAAAGTTAAAAGTCGCTGGATAGTAAACCTCGCACGTTTACCAGTGGTTTTCATCTTTAAAAGAGGTATCTCTCCTAATGGAAAGGAGATGATAGACCCACGGGCTTCTTAAAAGCATCGGCCTCCTCTTGGGCATTATTCAAGGACCCTACGGCTTCTTAGAAGTATTCACAGCCTCCTCTTAGGCTTCGTATAATGATCTCTTCCTTCAGGAATGATAGCCTCCTCTTGGGCTTCGTACAAGGACCCGTCGGCTTCTTAAAAGTTTCCAGCCTCCTCTTGGGCTTCGTACAAATTGTCCCGACGACCTCCTAGAGGTATAGGAACAGAACCTAGTCATCCTCATAGAACAGTCCTTTCATAGAGTCTACTACTGTTTCTCGAAGCATAGTACAAAAGATAAAACTCTAGACACGGACAGTCTAACTTCCTTGAGTCTCAAAGACATTCTCAAGCACCCTTCGTTAAATAGGAAGGAAACCCGCGACAATAGTCTCGATACCCTTTGGATTTCTCGTTTCCTCAAAGACAAGGAAATATCCCTGATCCTCAAATTAAATCCCTGTGTACAGTCTTACTCATATAAGAACTGATTTTCTCTTTTTAAATCAGTATATTGGATTTGTCACTCAACTGAAACAGTTACAATAGCCTCCATCTCGGGCTTCGTACGAGATACCAAAATTCTCCCCAGTGGAGTCAAAACAACCTTTTCACCTCTCTCTCGGGCTTTGTACGAGATACAAAAACACTCTCTTACTTAGTATAAAAGATTCTCCAACTGAGTCAACTCTTTGCTAGTCTCCTCTTAGGCTTTGTATAACGATATGCCCCACTGGGTCAACAACTTTTAGCCTCTCTCTCGGGCTTTGTATGAGACACAAAATAGCCTCCTCTTAGGCTTTGTATAATGATTTTCCTAGCGGAAATTAGCCTCCTCTTAGGCTTTGTATAAGAAAACCACTGGTTGATCCAATCGACCTTTTAGCATCAAAGTTGTGCCTCGTTCGCAGTATACAAACATCAACAACTCCTTTCCCTTCATCTAATCGCTGTAAGCGGCAAGCCTCTGGATCATCTACATCCATGCCACTGTCCCTCTTTTAGCATGAGAAATTCCTAAGGAAAGATGGCATTGCTCTACACTGGGTTAAAGTCTTCTCCTTCAGGTTAAAACCCTTTCGTCAGAAATTATGGCATTGCTCGGATCCGCGTATCCCAGTTAAAGTAATTCTCCTTCTCCCCCCTTTAGAGATGACAAATTCTCTCTAAAGCCGAGGTCTTTCAGCTTCACGTCTTGGGCTTTGAACAAGACACAAATCACCTTTCGCTTCATGTCTTGGGCTTTGAACAAGACACCAAAACACCCATTTCCTCCCATAGAATAGGAGGAACTACGAATGCTCTGATTTCCCTGTTTCGGTAAACGGGAATACGTAGGCATAAGATTGAAAGAAAAGATCTTAGCGAGCGCAATCAACAAAAAACCCAAATCCCGTATCTCCGTCAATCAAAAGCAGTAATTCAAAAGCACCAGTCCTAACATCCTAATCCTTATTCCCAGCCAGAAACCTTCTGCCCAGGTAAAAAAGAAAGAAAACAGTATTGGCGAAAATACGAATAACCAGTACAAAGGCCCCCCCACATTGATAGCATCCGTAACCTAACAGACCGCTGTTTAAACTCAGTATGCAAGCAGGGTTAATTGGAGACATCTATTTCCCTTCCTTATTCAGCTCACAATAGGATAAAAAATGAATCGACCTGTAGTTTAAAGCTCAAACCGCAGATAGCGACCAGCGCTTAAGAACCGCGTCCAAAATCGCTCGCTACAGAAAAGTGGCGCCCACCGTGGGGCCGTTCAAAATTAGATCTAGGCACGGTCGTCCCCATTTTTCACAAGAAAAGTGGCGCCCACCGTGGGGCCCGTTCCTTTCTTTCTACTTCTCTTGTGTGAAAATTTACACAAATGGCGACTCTGCTGGGGAGTCTCCTTTTCTGCCTTAGGGCATCATCCCCGTTTTCCACGGAAAATGGGAACTCTACCGAAGAGAAAGATTGACCTATGCTGGTCCATCTCTTAGGCAGGGAACCACAGATTGGGGCTTCCGCCGAGGAACCCATTTCTGTCAGGAACTTAAGATTCATAGCTTTATAAGTCTAGGATGATTAAGACGAATATATATACTGCTTTTCCTAAATGCTATACGTGTTTATTTTTCTGCTAATGGGAATGCGGGTGATGCCGCATGTGGTGAGATTAAGTATACACTTAAGAAAAGCCAACCTTTTTCGTAGTGCGGAAGCTATCGGAAATAGCTGTTACGCGATACTACCCTCATTTGAGGCTGGTGATCTATTCTCGGTGAATGGCACTTACTCTAAGATTGCACACAACTCGCTGGCGATCCGCTTGTTGTCTGCCTTCCTGGGAGGAGCTGATGATAATGAGTACAGGTACAAAAATCACCCTAGTATAAACCTTTGGGGATGGGTAGAGCCTTGACTTCATGACAACGACCCTTTGACCCCATGTTTTTTCTATGTTTTTGTGTGCTGCATTCATGCATTCATTTAATAAAACATTAAAACATTAAAAAAACTTCTCTTCTAGTCTCTCTGTTTTTCAAATTAAACTAAGACTGTGATTGCAAATATCAGAGAAAAAGATTGCATTAATGGATTTCGGTAGAAGGAGAACTCACCAGTATACCTTCAAGGTTCCAAAACTAGGGGATTTGAGAAAGTTAGCGAGGATGATCGTTAACCCAGAGGCTTTCAGAGCCAAGCACGGTGGTTTGCTACCACTGTTAAGAGTCTATGTGATTAAGGGGATCATGGACGCGCTCATTCAGTTCTACGATCCGGTTTATCACTCTTTCACATTCCCAGATTACCAGCTATCACCAACGCTGGAGGAGTATTCTCATATGGCTGATTTACATATCACTGATCGAGCTCCATTTTTTGGACTGGAAGAAATTCCAAAGAATCAGACTATTGCAAGAGTAATTCATTTGGACGAGTCCGAGGTCCGGACTCACATGACCACTAAGGGTGGCACCCAAGGTTTGCCAGCCCAGTTCCTGACCAAGAAAGCTCTGTACTTTGCTAGTATAGGGAACAGGACTGCTTTTGAAAGCATCTCTGTCTTGCTCACCTACAGGTTATTTTTGTTTCCCAACATCAATAACTTCGTCGATATCAACGCTATTAAGGTTTTTCTCATTGGAAACCCTGTGCCGACTTTGCTCGCAGATACGTATCATTCTGTACACTTAGGAAATTTGTACAGCGGAGGGGAGATCACATGCTGTGTACCTTTCCTTTACAAATGGTTTATCTCTCACTTGCCCAAGTCTGCCGCTTTTTGGGATTGCAAGAGTGTCTTACGTTGGTCACAGAAGATCATGTCTCTCACCAACTCTGATATAGATTGGTGTAATAGGATTTATGAGGGAATCAGAATCATTGACCGTTGTGGAAACTTCCCCAGCGTACCCCTCATAGGAACTAAAGGAGGAATCAACTATCATCCGATATTGGTTCGCCGTTAATTTGGATACCCGGTGAGACACATCCCACTGGGTGTTCATCTGGAAGGTCTTTTCTTCAAAGAAGGAGAAAGTGACAGAGCACTAAAGATGGAAATAGTGCAAGCTTGGAAACAGGTTCATAAGAAAGGACGAGAGTCTCTGGGAAAACCGGACTATGTCTCGGGGGAGCCTTATCTCCATTGGGTACAAACTAGAGCTCTCAAGCTAAAGATGCCTTATCCTCGTTACGGAATTCTTCCACCGAGGGAAATTGTCATGTACTTCATGACGGAAACTGAAAGGCTTCAGGTTACTCTCAACAAAGTTCAAAAGGAAAGAAGATCTTGGAAGAACAAGTACCGCACCCTCGACGTAGAGTGTATCCAAATACAGCAATTACTGAAAGAGAAAGATGCTTTGATTGAAATTTTGGAACAGCATGCTGTAGAGAATCAAGATGACCAAAGGAATTTGCTCGCTCTTTTCACCTGGCAAAGGAATGACAACCCGACAACGGCCCAAGCGCCCCGGTCAAAGAAGAGGACTCGGGACCCATTAGTTTAGGTTTCTGTTTCTGCACTTTGTAATCTACTGTATTTCCATTTCTGTAATCCTTTGGAATCCAATAAAAAGGGGTTTCCCCACCGTTTGATATTTGCAATCTAATTGTCGAAGTTTATTTTAATTAAACCTAAAAACAATTAATATAATCATTGCATTCATCATTCTCACATCGCGTATTCTTCTTCTCTACGAATCTCACGTTTGTGTCTCGATTCTAGAGTCAAACTGTCTCATTCGTATAATACTCGAGCCAATCGTCAGAAAAAGATGGATGATCTTGAGGAAGAAAATAGAGAGTTGAAAGAAGAGATCGACACTCTGAGAGAGGATATGAGAAAGCTTCGTAACGACATGCAAGCCATGGCAGAAGCTCAACTACAAAGAACTGTGATCTCAGAGATCACCTCAACACCCATCATAGAAAAGTATGATCCTAGGTATCAGATGCCGAAAGATCGTCCTTGGGGCATGCCTGTTAACTCTATCCCGGAAGGATATGTTCCGCCGATCACTGAAGATCAGGGAATCGCAACAGAAGCCGCTGGGCCTGAAGGTTACAAACTTCGGGAAAGCGAAGATGCCAGGGGCATACTCAAGACTCCTGAAGGTTACAAACTTCGGGAGGCGCCAAGACTTATTGCCGTAGTCACGGTACCACCCCCTGTGGTGCACACTGTCCCGGAAGGACAGATTCCACAGACACCTTCTGGTAAGAAGGAAACTATGTTTGATAGAATGGAGGAATTCCAGGAACAGTTCTTGGAAATGCAGAAAGAGCTGCAAGCCATTCGCGGTCAGGATCTATTTGGAAAGGACGCCGCAGACCTCTGCTTGGTCCCAAATGTGAAAGTCCCGCACAAGTTCCAAGTGCTCGACTTTGAAAAATACAAGGGTAACTCTTGCCCTCAGAGCCATCTGGTGATGTACGCTCGGCGGATGTCAGCTCAGACGGAGAATCAGGACCTGCTGATTCACTACTTCCAGGATAGTTTAACCGGTGCCGCACTCAAATGGTACATGGGTTTAAACCGTACTACGATCAGTACATTCAGAGATCTTGGTACTGCCTTCGTCCAACAATACAAGTACAATTTGGACATGGCACCCGACAGAGATCAACTCAGATCAATGTTGCAAAAGGACAAGGAAACCTTTAAGGAGTATGCTCAAAGGTGGCATGAAATTGCCGCTCAAATTTGTCCACCTCTTGAGGAAAAAGAGATGACAAAAATCTTCTTAAAGACCTTAAGCTCATTTTACTATGACCGAATGGTTGCCAGTGCGCCCAGTGATTTCACCGAAATGGTCGGCATGGGCGTATGTCTTGAGGAAGCCGTCCGAGAAGGACGTTTGGTAAAAGACACTGGATCAACGAGCGGTACTAAAAAATACGGTAGTGCTCTCCCTAAGAAAAAAGAGCAAGATATTGGGAATATCTCTCTCGGAAAGCAAAGGCGACGTTATCAGCCGGTAGCAGCTATGACTCCTGCTATCAGCCCCGCGCCTGTTCCTATGTATCAACCTCAGGTTGCGCGGAGCCAACCTGACCAACAAAGGACACAACAGCCTCTTCAGCAGGCTCGTCCCCCATATAACAACAACCGTACAACACGGCCACCAGGGTTTGATCCTATACCTATAACGTACGCAGAACTGTTTCCGTTACTGCTAGCCAAGGGGCACATTCAGACTAAGTTTCCCCTTTCAGTTCCAGAAAATCCGCCTTTCTGGTTTAAGGTGGATCAAACATGCCCTTATCATCAAGGAGGTTCAGGGCATAACATTGAGACTTGCCTCAATTTCAAATCCGACGTGCAAAAGCTTGTTAGGAGCGGGCTCTTATCTTTCAAAGATACGAATCCTAATGTTCTTACGAACCCGCTGCCTCAACACGAGAAAGCTGCAGTCAATCTGATTGAGAAAAAGACTAACAATGTCTATCAAATTCACGATGTACTCTTATTGGGGACCAATCTGGTCAAGATGCATTGTAGACAGAGTGGATATGGCCATGTGCCACCTCATAATTATCACCAGTGTGATATCTGCTCTAAAGACAACCAAGGATGTTCTGTAGTGCAAGCAGCTCTACAGGAACAAATGGATCTCGGATGGATCCAGGAGCACCGAGTTCGTGGAGTTAACATGGTCTCTACGAATTCTAACGTCATTCAAAACCACGACATCCGTGTGATGAATGTCAACTTGGTGGCGATGCACTCAAGGCAAAGCCAGTATCATAATCTGCCGCGGCACGATTACAGTTCCTGTCTGATTTGCTCGGTAAACAAACAGGGATGCTCTTTCATACAAGAGGCCCTCCAGCGTCAGATGGATCTTGGATGGATCCAAGACTACCATGATAGGAACTCCTATCAAATCAACATGGTTCAGATCTTTGACATCCGCGTAATGAATACCAATCTGGTAGAGTTACATGCTGAGCAGGTCCGACTCGGGTTCTTAATATCACATGACTATCAAAATTGTAAAGCGGGTTGCGAAAACGATCGAGGTTGTACCCTTGTCCAGGAGGCACTTCAGCACTTGATAAATCACTGGTGGATGCCAATCTACATGGATGAAGATACTCAGCAGATTAGTATCAATAACAGGAATCCTACTCGTCGTCAAAGTTAGGATGTCCGATCAATGGAAGGTAACCTAGTGAGGTTACATTGTATTCAAAGTGGGCGTGGCCAGGTGCCACCACACAACTATGACAGCTGTAGCGTCTGTTCGGAAAGTAACCAAGGGTGTTACCTTGTGAGAGCAGCTCTTCAGGGTCAGGTCGATCATGGAGAAATTCATCCATATCCAGGTTCAGGACCCATTATTTGGTCGCCGAACTACCTTGCCGATCAAGTTGAGGATGTTGTCACGATCTCTGGTCATCACCAGATCAGGGATGTTTTTGCCATCGTCCCTCTACTTGACGAATCTAGAGTTCCCAACCGGGAACGGATCAAGGTTACTTATGACGGTCCAAAAAATCAGAAGGTTCCCATAGTCATCTATCTACCGGGACCATTACCGTATGAATCAGCTAAGGCGATCCCTTACAAATACGGTGCAACAATAATCGAGAATGGAAAGGAAATTCCATTACCCTCCGTCGTGAATATTGCAGACATCAGTCATGTAACACGGAGCGGTCGAATCTTCAACCGAGGGGTTGGAGAATCCAACAAAGAAAAGGAACTTCAGGCAGAAATTCCTGATCCGCCAGTCGGTCAATCTAGTAATCCCGACTTTTCAAAAGACAAAGATGAGATGCTAAAGCTCATCCAAAGGAGTGAATATAACATCGTTGATCAACTGTTACAGACTCCTTCAAAGATCTCAGTATTATCACTGTTCCTCAGTTCAGAAGCACACAGAGAGGCTCTACAGAAAGTCTTGGAGCAAGCCTTTGTGGAACAGGATGTAACAATCAGACAATTCGATAGCATTGTCTCTAACATCACTTCCTGCAATAATTTGGGATTTAGTGATGAGGAACTACCTGAAGAGGGTTGTCGTCATAACATGGCGCTCAATATCACAGTTAACTACCAGGGCGATGCTTTAGCCAACGTACTGGTAGACACAGGGTCAGCCTTGAATGTTATGCCGAAGTCTAATTTGATGCAATTATCATTCAAGGGCCCTCCGATGAGAGTCAGCGAGGTCGTCGTCAAAGCATTCGACGGATCCAGAAAAATAGTTATCGGCGAAGTGGATCTTCCCATAACTATTGGTCCTCACACTTTCCAAGTCACTTTCCAGGTCATGGACATCCGGGCAACGTACAGTTGTTTATTAGGAAGACCTTGGATACATCAGGTTGGAGCGGTTACTTCAACCCTCCACCAAAAGCTAAAGTTCGTCAAGAACAATTAACTTGTCACGGTCTGTGGGGAACAAGCCTTGCTTGTGAGTAACCTATCATCATCTACTTGTGTGGAACCCGAGGAGGTTATTGGAACTCAGTTCCAAGCACTATCGGTGAGCAAGAACGATCAATTCAAAGAAGGAACTTCAATTTCTTCATACAAAGATGCTATCAAAGCGGTCGAGAGTACCGATACGACAGGAGGGGGACGGCTTGTCATTCCTATTGACAATAAAACAAAGAAGGGTCTTGGTTTTTCTACAACCTGTACCCAGACAGCCGCCAACGATGAAAGTCTTCATCCCCTTCAAAACTTCTTCCACAGTGGAGGTTTTCTTCACCCAGTGTCTCAGACAGTTCATGCTATCAATGAGGAAGATCCCTCTGACACAGATGAAGAATGGAAGTCCTACCTTAACAAGGACGGCTATATGTCTCAGGAAGAGGTGCCTATGCCTTTTTGCTTTCCTACAGAAAGTCCGAGATTTATACCAAGATCAGATGTCGAAATGATCTATGGAGATTATGATCCGGAAGGATGTCGTGCTCCGCCAAATTCATTAGAGGAAGACACTCTGATGAAAGAAAACTTTGATCACAATTACTATGGCCCGATGGATGGCCTGCCAATGTGGCAGCCTTACCCAGGAAACTTGGGGCAAGAAAGTCAGCCGAGTAATGAAACTCAGCTGAGCGTCATTGAACAGAATACCTGTGTCCCCACCATGTCATGGGATCAACACTCGGGTCATTCGAAAATTACTCAACATGAAGATGAATTCGCAACGTTTGCAGGACTAGAATTCATCAACTATGCTTTTCCTGAGGTCAACGTCATCGAGAGGGATGACTTCTCCAGTTCCAAAGAAGTTTGGGACACTTTGGGACAACCAAGTGGAAAATACGACTTTATGGTCAAGTACACTGCTCCCGAAAGCTCTCGTATCAGGCTCGAAGATATCCAGTCAACTGGATGGGGAGATACAGCTGAGAGCACCAATACTATGCAAAATGCAACAGAGGAATCCTCCTACGACAATTCTGCTTGGGAGACAGATTCCAACGATCCTGCTCCACCAGAAATCAGCGTCATTTCTGAAGACAAATCAAGGAAGGTGCCTGACTTTGTGATTCACCGAGGAGTTCGCCGCCAATGGGTTGCTGTCGAGGTTCCGAAGGTCGTCCGTCAGTCAAAGTAATTGCCATCTTTAACGTTTCACCCTGCCCAGGTGAAACGGATGTTTTGATAGGGCTCGCTTTTTGTAAATTTCCCTCTTCGCTTTGCCCAAAGCGACAGAGTTTTGTTTTATAGGGCTGTAGTTTCAAGATTCGACTTGTTCATTAATAAAATAATGTCGTTCTGTAATTTCCGCATTAATTGCTGTTTTCTCTTTTTGCTTTTTCAGAAAATGGTAATCCTAAAAAAAACATTCAATAATAAAAACAAGCAGTAAAATCAAAACACTGCACACACTTACATTTTCTCTATCTCTTCTAAACACGAATCATCACGTCATGCAGATTGCTTGTTTTATACCCCGTTGAAACATACGATCCGATGCCTTCTCCCAACTTTGAGTTCCCGGTATTCGAGGCTGAAGAAGAAAATGACAACGAAATTCCAGAAGAGATCTCCCGACTACTCAGACAAGAGGAAAGGTCCATTGAACCTCACAAAGAACCGTTGGAAACGGTAAACTTGGGTTCAGAAAAAGAGAAAAAAGAAATCAGGATCGGAGCATTGCTCAGTCCAACTGCCAGAGAGGGTTTGATAAAGCTTCTCAAAGAATTCCCCGATGTGTTCGCTTGGTCCTATCAGGATATGCCAGGGTTGGATACCAGCATCGTGGAACATCACTTACCGTTGAGATCGAAATGTCCGCCAGTAAAGCAAAGGTTGAGATGCACTCACCCGGACTTGGCCATCAAAATCAAGGAGGAGGTACAGAAATAGATCGACGCGGGTTTCCTCGCTACATCTGAATATCCTCAATGGCTAGCCAACATCGTACCCGTTCCCAAAAAGGACGGAAAGGTCAGAATGTGTGTTGATTACAGAGATTTGAACAAGGCAAGTCCAAAGGACGACTTTCCTTTACCACACATTGACATGCTGGTTGACAGCACAGCAAGGTTCAAAGTTTTTTCCTTCATGGATGGATTCTCGGGCTATAACCAGATCAAAATGGCGCCGAAAGATATGGAGAAAACTTCGTTCATTACCCCATGGGGTACCTTTTGTTACAAGGTAATGCCGTTCGGTTTGAAGAATGCCGGGTCAACCTATCAAAGGGCCATGACTACTCTGTTTCATGACATGATACACAAAGAAATCGAGGTATATGTCGATGATTTGATTGCAAAATTAAGAACAGAGGATGAGCACGTTGAACATCTGTCAAAATTGTTCGAACGTCTAAGGAAATTCAAGCTCTGCTTGAATCCCAACAAGTGCACCTTCGGTGTCCGTTCAGGGAAACTACTAGGGTTCATCGTCAGCCAAAAAGGGATTGAGGTTGATCCTGACAAGGTCAAGGCCATTCAAGAAATGCCTTCTCCGAAAACTGAAAAACAAGTCAGAGGATTCCTGGGACGTTTGAACTACATCTCCAGATTCATATTCCTTATGACCGCGACATGCGCGCCCATTTTCAAATTACTCAAAAAGAACCAGGATTGCGTTTGGTCAGAAGATTGCCAAACCGCCTTCGACAGTATTAAGGAATATCTGTTGAATCCTCTGATTCTATCACCTCCAGTGGAAGGAAGACCACTAATCATTTATCTCACAGTCCTAGAGGACTCAATGGGAGGTGTACTTGGCCAACAAGACGAAACTAAAAGGAAAGAGTCTGCCATTTACTATCTGAGCAAGAAGTTTACCGACTGCGAGACTCGGTACACAATGCTTGAGAAAACTTGTTGCGCTTTGGCTTGGGCAGCCAAACATCTTCGCCAGTACATGATTCGTCATACTACTTGGTTGGTCTCCGAAATGGATCCAATCAAGTACGTTTT
Source organism: Lathyrus tuberosus (assembly GCA_022829125.1). NCBI lineage: Eukaryota > Viridiplantae > Streptophyta > Magnoliopsida > Fabales > Fabaceae > Lathyrus > Lathyrus tuberosus. The sequence continues at coordinate 31,542 of JALAZF010000757.1, read as the reverse complement.
CGAAAAACCTGCTCTCACGGGAAGGATTGCCCGTTGGAAGATGTTACTATCAGAATATGACATAGAGTACCACGCTCAGAAAGCCGTTAAGGGAAGTATTTTAGCCGATCATTTGGCTCATCAACCGATTGACAATCAAGAATCAATCGGGTTTGACTTCCCAGACGAAGATGTCATGTATCTGAAGATGAAAGATTGCGATGAACCGCTACCCAGTGAAGGGCCAGAACCAGGTTCCCAATGGGGACTCATCTTTGACGGAGCAGTTAATCATTATGGAAACGGAATTGGGGCAATCATTGTTACCCCTCAGGGTTCCCACATTCCTTTCACTGCTAGACTTACGTTCAAATGTACAAACAACGAGGCCGAATACGAAGCATGTATTATGGGTCTCGAAGAAGCGATTGATTTAAGGATCAAAAACTTGGACGTATACGGCGATTCAGCCCTGGTTATTAACCAGATAAAAGGAGATTGGAACACATACCAATCAGGATTGATTCCTTACAAAGACTATGCAAGAAGGTTGTTACCCTTCTTCAACAGAGTCGACTTTCATCACATCCCTCGTGATGAGAATCACATGGCTGACGCATTAGCCACTCTCTCTTCCATGATTAGTGTAGGTCGGTGGAATGACATACCTAAGATCGACATCAGGCGCCTTGAACGGCCCGCTTACATCTTCACAATTGAAGCAGTCATAGACGACAGACCTTGGTATCACGATATCAAATGCTTCCTTCAGAAACAAGAGTACCCATTTGGGGCACTCAGAAAAGACAGGAAAACCCTCAGAAGATTGGCTGGAAACTTCTTCCTGAGCGGTGACACTCTTTATAAGAGAAATTTTGACATGGTCTTGCTCCGATGCGTCGACAGACCAGAAGCAGACGTGCTCATGAAAGAAATTCATGAAGGATCCTTTGGCACTCATGCCAACGGACACACAATGGCGAGAAAAATTCTCAGGGCGGGTATTATTGGTTGACAATGGAATCTGACTGCTACAAGTACATGAGGAGGTGTCACAAGTGTCAGATATACTCCGAAAAAATTCATGTACCGCCATCACATCTCAAAGTTCTTTCTTCCCCATGGCCTTTTTCCATATGGGGAATCGACATGATTGGCATGATTGAGCCCAAGGCTTCAAACGGACATCAGTTTATCCTGGTAGCCATTGACTATTTCACCAAGTGGGTCGAAGCAGCGTCATTCGCCAATGTAACCCGACAAGTGGTGGTCCGATTTATCAAAAACAATATCATCTACCGTTATGGTGTTCCAAGCGAGATCATTACTGATAATGGATCTAACTTGAACAATAAGATGATGAAAGAGTTATGCGCAGAGTTCAAGATTAAACACCACAACTCATCTCCCTACCGACCCAAGATGAACGGAGCGGTAGAAGCGGCTAACAAGAACATCAAGAAGATCGTTCAAAAGATGGTTGTAACCTATAAAGATTGGCACGAAATGCTACCCTTTGCTCTTCACGGTTATCGTACATCTGTCAGCACTTCAACAGGGGCAACCCCTTTCTCTCTAGTATATGGCATGGAGGCAGTTCTCCCCATAGAAGTAGAGAGCCCGTCAATCAGGGTATTGATGGAAGCTCAGCTCACCGAAGCTGAATGGTGTCAAAGTCGACACGACGAACTGAACCTGATCGAAGAAAAGAGAATCACGACACTATGCCACGGTCAGTTGTATCAACAATGAATGAAGAGGGCGTTCGACAAAAAGGTCCGACCTCGTGTCTTCAGAAAAGGAGACCTCGTGCTCAAGAAGATACAATCATTTCTCACCGACTCTCGGGGCAAATGGACCCCAAATTATGATGGCCCCTATGTGGTCACGAAAGCTTTCTCAGGCGGCGCCTTGAGACTTGCAACCATGGACGGAGAGGAATTTGCCTACCCCACGAATGTTGATGTAGTCAAGAAATACTTCGCCTAAAACTAAAAAAAAAACGTCTCGGTGGATTGAAAACCCGAAAGGGCGGTCCAAGCAAAAGTTAGAGACATAAAAAAAAAAATCATCCCGATGGATTGGAAATCTCATAGTACAATCCAGGCAAAAGTTAGGGATAATGGCAAGTAACTATGTTCAACAGAGGCAAGTCCCTCAGTGGCAGTTACAGCATCATCTATCGGAGGAAATCTCCAGTCAAGGTCATCTTCGACAGAAGCTCAAGATGTCCCGAATTCAAAGTTGGTAGAAGGATAGTGGTCGTTATGTTTCAACGTAGCCCTTTTCCCTGTAAATTACCATTTTCTAACTTTGTATATACTCTTTGGAATCACGCGTTTGGCTGATCTCCATCTTATCAATAAAATTTGAGCCCTTGTGCTTTTGTTTGTAATTCTTTACTTGTTTTAGCTTTACAGAACGACGTTGTTTAAACTTAATCAGCGATTCTTGAAATAAAACGAAAATGAATTTACTTGTTAAAACTTTTTCTGCTTTTAAAATAAAGATGGCAATTTCTTTTGACTGTTAAACATCGAAAGAACATCGATCGCTTCTCCCGAAGTAAGCGAACTTCAAAGTGCAGAATCAAAGTACTCCTTCTAAGCCAGTATGCCTGAATGAAGGGATCAACTGTGTCAGAGACCTTGTTTCGTCTGACATCCTCGGCCGAGTTCTCATCTCCTAAGCCCGATCAACATAGCTCCCAACGGGACTATCTCTCCTAAGCAAGGTGGAATTGCTATTTTGAATCAACGGTACTTCTTCGCCCCGCGATGGCCGAGTATCCAATTGTGTTCATCCATTAGTCTGTATGTCGCATCTGTTTTGTCAGCATATACATACGTACTTCATGCATTTTTGATTTGCATTTACATTTCATATTGCATCGTTATCACTCTAGCCGGTCTTGTCCCCTAGTGATAAACAGTTTTCTCAATCGAGTTTGTCAGTTCTTTCCTCGTCAGGAAGTGTTGCGTCTGCACAATCTCGCCACCAGTGTATCTTTATATTAGAGTCGGCACTTGGCCACTTTGATAACTTGAACCTCTGAAAAGCCAGAGAAAACTCTCAATAAACATCACTCTTCGCCATTGAAGATGATATCCTTGCTTTCCCGGATTAAGGAAAATCCACAGAGAAAGCCTCGTGATCAGAGATTCGGCAGCATGCCAATTTTGCTCAGAAAGGACCGCTGATGAAAAGGTCATCGGCCACACAAAATTGGACCCCATCATATGGTGTTTCTCCGGGAAGATCCCGAGAAAAGTATGATGAAAGATCCCAAATGAAAACAGTCTCTCAAGAGACTCGTTTTCCCCAGTAGAAACAAATGGCGTCTCCAAAACAGAGAAGTTTGTACAACTCTACAACTCAGACGACTGGGTTCCCCAGCAAGTCTGACATCAAAACTTTTTCCACTCAAATGGCATCTCCCCAGGAAAATTCGGCGAGAAGTTTGAGGAAAGCCGCTATGAATAGCGTCCCTTGTCAAGAAAGTTTATTGACAAAAGAAACTAAGACCAGTTCCTTGGTAAGAAACCAGGATCGAGGGGAAGTTTAAATCAGAAACTAAGACCAGTTCCTTGGTAGGAAACCAGGATCGAGGGGAAGTTTAAATCTGAAACTAAGACCAGTTCTTGGTAGGAAACCAGGATCGAGGGGAAGTTTAAATCAGAAACTAAGACCAGTTCTTGGTAGGAAACCAGGATCGAGGGGAAGTTTATTTCAAAAGAGACTGAGACCAGTTCCTTGGTAGGAAACCAGGATCGAGGGGAAGTTTACCTTTTCTAAGCATCATCGCTTAGCTAAAGAAGATGAATGCATAAGCTACCATTCATAACCACCATCAAAATTTCGGATATTCCAATATTTAATCCTCTTGCACCCCGAATGCCCGAATCCCTTCGTCATTCATACCTTCGGGTCCAAGAAGATTAAATAGGGGCATCTGTAATACCCCAAATTTTGACCACTTAGATTTCCCATCATTGTGAAAATCATCATCACAATATGGATGAACCATCATGCTTCATCAGTCTCCCCAAAGATGGGTGAGCATCCAATACAATCAAAATTAGGGTTTCAAGCCCTCTCTGAGTGCTTCGACAAAGGATCAATCAAGAAATGACATGATCTTCAACTTGTCTAATCTCTCAAATATCCACCATGGATCAAAAAGGACTCCCACTTCAAGGATTAAGCACAAGGCTGCTCCCTTCTAGGTGGATCAAGTCTCAAGATCGACAATGTCACCAAATTAGGGTTTTGGTCGACCAGGGCCTCCAGATGGAAATTTTCATCTGGGCACAAGGCAATGATCCAAAACATGACCTAATATGCTTCATGGAACCTCATGAACCCATGCATCAAGTCAATTTTGCCTCAGGGGATGCATTAATCAAAAATCAGGAATTAGGGTTTCTTGACCTAATTCACCCCTAAGTTGACTTTTGGGACAAACCATGAGCCAAGACCTCAAGAGATGATTTGAGGGTCTCTAATACACCATATTGATCCATTTGGAACAATGGATTGATCCAAGAAGCTTGAGCAACAAGTCTCATTTTCATCTGCACCACAATTATGGTTTTAAGGGAAAAGTCAACTGTAACTTTGATTTTTGACCAAGACATGCTCCCAAACCCTAATACATGATTGAATATACCCTATGACACCCATGTAACATGTCCATCAAGTTTGATTTAGGTCAAGGACATGATTTCCTGAAGAATTGCACAGTTTGGAATTCATCTGATAAAAAGTCAACTGTGCACAAAAGTCAACTTTGACTTTTTGAGATTTTTCACCAAAATGGATTTTTAACCCTAAAATGATGTTAATGTATGATTTGAATCATCATTCATCAAGAAAAATCAAGAAAAGTGAGATAACTTGTAAAAGGGGTAACCATAAAACTTAGAAATTTTTCTAAGTTAAAAATAAAGTGGCAAAGGTGCCAACTTTGGAGGACCATAACTCCTAAACCACAAGGCCATTTTTTCTCATCCAAAGATGGATTTGTAGCCCTCATTATCACCTACAAAAACTTCAACTACAAGTCATTCCAATTCATTAAGGATTTTGATTTATGGAGTGATCAAAGTGGCTGAAAAGTGAAAATGTCACTTTTTCCAACACTTAGTGAAATTTTCACTAAGTCAGAATTCTGCTTCACTTTTTGCCAAATGTAGGGGGATTTTTCACTTGGAATCAAAAGAGATCAAAACCAAACTTGTTCAAACAGTTGTTGTATCCTGTAAGAGCTTTCCAAAATGGCCAAGAACATTGCCAAATTCAACCTACATCATGAGATACAACATTGGCAAGTTGCCTTGCTGAAATCTGTCAAGGCAAGGCAGAATTTGCATTTTGGCTCGATTTTCCAAAATCAGCCAATTTCAATTGCTCCAATCCACTTGGACACCTCAGAGGATTGAATCCAAAGGGGACAATCACTGAGCCAAGCCTCCAAAGTCCATGGAACAAGAAATAGCATGTTGAACCTAGAGTTGCCAAAATAGGGACAAGACTTCAAATTTGGAATGAGGCATTCAATGGAACCATCAAGGTGGCATGGACTGAGCCATTCTCATCTGAAATCAGTCAAGACTTATCCAAGACCAAGGGGACCAAAGCTCTGTGCCCTAACCTCTAGTCATGGCTAGAGGAGACTTGGATTCTCATTGGACAACATTGGCCAAACCTACTTACCAGCTGCCATGCACTATTCCTTGCAAAACAAACTTGCTCTACTATAAATAGAGCTCAATTGTGGTCAGTTTAAGTACACCAAAGCCATCTAACAGATGCTTTCCTCAAAATCTCTTTCTCTTGGCAAAAATGCCTTTCTTAGCAAGGTAGCTATCGGGTTTTGAGTTTGAGAGCAATTCTGCACAAACCAATCACTCACACACCTCACATACATCACATATGAGCTGATCAAACACTCACATAACTTCTGAAACATCAATTTCATGAAATCACCAGCTGGTTGCTCAAATTTTCAAACAAGGTGCAGCTGAGGTACCACAAAATGATCCAGCCAATTTCAATCAAGTCCACCCATCCAAACACAATCCATAGGGTGTAGGGAAGCTGTCCAGATCATCACAACTCATCTGTAACACCTCCAAATCAAAAATCACTCTGAACTTGTTGTCATGGCTTGGAGGTAAGCACATACTTGGTCATCTCTCAATCTATGCATATTTCCTCGCACAATAATTTGGTCATATGTTCATAATCATGCATGGAATGTTTTCCCTCAATTAATTGCATTGTTTGAATCGTGTATCAAAAATCCTAGCCTTCATGCAGAAATTAGGGTTCTTGAGGTTTCTTCGTGATTTCTTGTTGTATGTTTAATTTAAATGAAATTAAAGTACATAGACATGATCGTGAGGTTGAGGCGAGCATAATGTATGTGGATTGCATGATATGATTACGTATTCATGGAGATTGGATAGAAAATGCAAATCTGAGAAACCAAGAACACGCGCGTGTTCTTCAGCCTGTTCTTGGCGCCATTTTTGAATAATTCAAATATTTGAATTTTGTGATTTTGTTTAATTAATTCAAAAATTAATTTCTCTCTGAGTTTTAATGATTTTGAGTTGATTCTTTTTTTAATAATTCACAAAAATGTTAAAATATTTTATTTTATCAAAAAATCCCAAAAATATTTTTTATTTCATATAATTGATATTTTTGTAAAGAATTAATATTTTGATTGTTTTTGGCATTTTAAATATTTTTTCTACATTGATTTTGCAACTTTTAATGCTTTCTAATTATTTTGTAGGTCAATACTTAATTTTTGAAGCATTAATCCAAGATCACAATTTGTTTTCCATGTGTTAAACAATTTTTGATCATTTTAATTGAATTTTTATTCAATTAAATACATTTTGAAAACAAATTAGGGTTTTGGATTAATTCAACCCTCATAAATCATTTTCAAAACACTTTGGGCCTCTATTAGAGTGTAAGACCCAATCCTTTTTTTGACCAAATCATCTTTGGGCCTCACTTATTGTATAAGTCCCGATACCGTCAAAAAACAAACGGCGGGATCCTCGCCTTTTCAAAAAATCATCTGGGCCTACCCTCGAGTAGTAAGACCCATTTATTTTTCTTCAAAACTTTTTGGGCCTCTTGAGAGAGTGTAAGACCCATCCCCCCCTTGTACAAAAACTTTTTAGGCCTCACCCATTGTATAAGTCCCTCTGTACAAGTAAACGGCGCAATCGTCGCCCGTTTAAAAAATAAAAACCATCTGGGCCTACCCTCGAGTAGTAAGACCCATTTCTTTTTCTTTAAAACACTTTGGGCCTCTTATTAGAGTGTAAGACCCAATCCACCTTTTAACTAAAACATTTTGGGCCTTACTTATTGTATAAGTCCCTCTGCGTTAAAAGAAAACCTCGGCGCGATCGCCATTTTTAAACGAAAAATCATTTGGGCCTACCCTCGTGTTATAAGCCCCACTCTCTTTTTCTTTAAACCTTTTTGGGCCTCTTGAGAGAGTGTAAGACCCATCCCTTTGTACAGAAAACCTTTTTGGGCCTCAGTCACTTGTATAAGTCCCTCTGTACAAAGTCAAACAGTGCGCTCACTGATAAAACCCTGGGCCTCTCCTTGAGCTGTAAGCCCCAGATCTTTCTTTTTCAAAACACTTTCTCCTTTTATTTTGAATATACTGTTATGTTTAATCTTTCTTTGTTGAACAACTAACCAAACAGCATGGAAGCACTACAACCGAGTAAGTGGTTATCGCTTTCATTTACTGCTTTTATATTATAAACTGTATTGTGGGGCTGCTCACTGTAAGTCTCCTTTCATAAACTCATATCTACTGTGTAATAATAGTATAGATATTTCGAGTTTCCCCGGCAACTACGTCTAGAACTAGGTGACGCCGTTTCATTTATTCGTAGAAATAGACGCCTAGATCCCCAATAGGAGCACCGGATACAGTCTTCTCTTCGGCTGTCCTCCTTAGGAATCGTCAAGAAGCTCTACTCCCCAAGATGAATGTATTCTCCGTGAATGGTATCTTTGAGTTTCTTCCCAATTCTCGAACTTTCCTGACTTGATTTATTCCTTGTGAATAGCATGCCTTGAACGTCTCGGGGTTTGGGTACCCACTACAGTCATAATCTTGGACCTTAACTAAGGAACCCTCTTTAAAAGTTAAAAGTCGCTGGATAGTAAACCTCGCACGTTTACCAGTGGTTTTCATCTTTAAAAGAGTTATCTCTCCTAATGGAAAGGAGATGATAGACCCACGGGCTTCTTAAAAGCATCGGCCTCCTCTTGGGCATTATTCAAGGACCCTACGGCTTCTTAGAAGTATTCACAGCCTCCTCTTAGGCTTCGTATAATGATCTCTTCCTTCGGGAATGATAGCCTCCTCTTGGGCTTCGTACAAGGACCCGTCGGCTTCTTAAAAGTTTCCAGCCTCCTCTTGGGCTTCGTGCAAATTGTCCCGACGACCTCCTAGAGGTATAGGAACAGAACCTAGTCATCCTCATAGAACAGTCCTTTCATAGAGTCTACTACTGTTTCTCGAAGCATAGTACAAAAGATAAAACTCTAGACACGGACAGTCTAACTTTCTTGAGTCTCAAAGACATTCTCAAGCACCCTTCGTTAAATAGGAAGGAAACCCGCTACAATAGTCTCGATACCCTTTGGATTTCCCGTTTCCTCAAAGAGAAGGAAATATCCCTGATCCTCAAATTAAATCCCTGTGTACAGTGTTACTCATATAAGAACTGATTTTCTCTTTTTAAATCAGTATATTGGATCTGTCACTCAACTGAAACAGTTACAATAGCCTCCATCTCGGGCTTCGTACGAGATACCAAAATTCTCCCCAATGGAGTCAAAACAACCTTTTCACCTCTCTCTCGGGCTTTGTACGAGATACAAAAACACTCTCTTACTGAGTATAAAAGATTCTCCAACTGAGTCAACTCTTTGCTAGCCTCCTCTTAAGCTTTGTATAACGATATGCCCCACTGGGTCAAAAACTTTTAGCCTCTCTCTCGGGTTTTGTACGAGACACAAAATAGTCTCCTCTTAGGCTTTGTATAATGATTTTCCTAGCGGAAATTAGCCTCCTCTTAGGCTTTGTATAAGAAAACCACTGGTTGATCCAATCGACCTTTTAGCATCAAAGTTGTGCCTCGTTCACAGTATACAAACATCAACAACTCCTTTCCCTTCATCTAATCGTTGTAAGCGGCAAGCCTCTGGACCATCTACATCCATGCCACTGTCCCTCTTTTAGCATGAGAAATTCCTAAGGAAAGATGGCATTGCTCTACACTGGGTTAAAGTCTTCTCCTTCAGGTTAAAACCCTTTCTTCGGAAATTATGGCATTGCTCGGATCCGCGTATCCCAGTTAAAGTAATTCTCCTTCTCCCCCCTTTAGAGATGACAAATTCTCTCTAAAGCCGAGGTCTTTCAGCTTCACGTCTTGGGCTTTGAACAAGACACAAATCACCTTTCGCTTCACGTCTTGGGCTTTGAACAAGACACCAAAACACCCATTTCCTCCCATAGAATAGGAGGAACTACGAACGCTCTGATTTCCCTGTTTCGGTAAACGGGAATACGTAGACATAAGATCGAAAGAAAAGATCTTAGCGAGCGCAATCAACAAAAAACCCAAATCCCGTATCTCCGTCAATCAAAAGCAGTAATTCAAAAGAACCAGTCCTAACATCCTAATCCTTATTCCCAGCCAGAAACCTTCTGCCCAGGTAAAAAAGAAAGAAAACAGTATTGGCGAAAATACGAATAACTAGTACAAAGGCCCCCCCACATTGATAGCATCCGTAACCTAACAGACCGCTGTTTAAACTCAGTATGCAAGCAGGGTTAATTGGAGAAATCTATTTCCCTTCCTTATTCAGCTCACAATAGGATAAAATATGAATCGACCTGTAGTTTAAAGCTCAAACCGCAGAGAGCGACTAGCGCTTAAGAACCGCGTCCAAAATCGCTCGCTACATATACCAAAACATTAAAACATCAGGCTGTAATGGGTTGCGCTGATTATGTTGATTTAAGGTGATCTGTCAGTTAGATTGAATGCGAATTTCCTGGTACAATCAGTTATGAAGAAGATTAGTTTGTTGCGAATTTAAAGCATAAAGATATGGAGAATATTCAGAGTTAATTATTGAAGATTTGATTGAAGATCTATTTAGATACAGGATCTGTTGCAGATTTGTTACAGAAGATTTGATATGATTTGAAGGCCCAAATCCAGTTGGGATTATATTATAAATAGAATGCTTGTAACCTAAGAAGGAGTACAGGTCCAAGATGTAGAACATTAGGGCTTTGTCTAAGTGAACCACTCGGGTTGTGAGATGGTCACTGTGTCATTACTCAGAAACCTGTAGGTAATGAGTACTATATTGTTCTTGGAGGAAGCTGTTAAGCAACTCCAATATGAGTCATGGAAGTGTGTCTTCTAGTTTTCTGTGTTAGAAAAGTTGTTGGTAAACAAGCTGTCAATGCAGTGGCGGAGTTGTTGACTGCTAGACATCATTGCGATGATTGGGAGTGAGATGGAGTCTCTTACCTAGGGAGGACTTAGGTAGAAGAGTCATTGGGTAGTGATTAAATTAGGTAGATTGTCAACTGGTCTGTTGAGTCTGTAATTTGATACTACTAATAGTGAACTTCCTTCCTGGCTTGGTATGTCCCCAGATGTAGGTTGTTGAACCGAACTGGGTGAACAATCCTTGTGTTGATTTACTGTTACTATTATTACCTTGTTCATACAGCAGATTGCGATGTTGTGACATTACACGAGACATCACACATTTGTACCAGAATTTCAAAAGGGATAGTGAACTTAAAGATGACAACAAATCAGACGAAGAAGATATGAGATTGTTCATAAAGCGAGTCAATAGATATATGTTAAAACATGGCGACAAATATCCCAAAAAGTACCGTGATAAATCAAGAAGGTTATCAATTTCCTCAAAAGAAGAAGATGAAAGCAAAAAGGGGAAGTTACGAAGTACGTGTTACAACTGTGGTAAACCCGATCACTTTAAGTCGGAGTGTCCAAAAATCAAGAATGAAAAAGGCCGTCACAAAACGTCTAGAAAAGGTAGAAGAGCCTATGTGACTTGGGAAGGCGAAAGTGATTAATCCAGTGATGATAGCTCTACTTCAAGTGAGGAATCGGCCAAGCTTTGCTATATGGCGAACAAAGGAAAGAAAAAGTTTGTAAGTCACTCTAAACTTTAAGCTTCTCATGATTCATCTTTTTCTCAACTTCAAGAATCCTTTGAGAATCTACAAAGACAAGCTATAGATAATTTCAAGAGATTAGCTTCAAACAAGATAATTATCTCTCATTTGGAAGTAAGATTGCTGAAAATGAAAGACACGTGGAAACACTAAAGAAATCTATGTCAAATATTCTAGAAGGACAAGATGAGGATCCTAGATCTTTGTGGAATTTTGGTTGTGAAACATGTCACATTTGGAAAAAGGAGTCAAAGACTCTTAAATCTAAACTTGATAAGGCTTTGCAACCCAAGGTTACTTTTTCCTATAGATACTTCCAAGTATGACTTACCAACTCACAATCTATATCGGAGGTATAGTTACGTTAAAAAGGAACCAAATAGCAAAAGGTTATCTTATCTAAATTTGTTTTGTCACTACTGTTGCAAAAAGGGACACATTATTGCAAAGTGCAGAGTTAGGAAACTTCATGTTTCTAATGATGTCTTTTAATGGATCCCTAAATGAAATCAAGTTTTTATTAATCCCCAAGGACCCAATGAAGATTGGGTACCTATCACAAGCTGTTAATCATGCATAAATGTCTTGACTCTATGGAGAGAGTATGTGATCTTGTTTGTAGAGCATCAAGGCATAACACGGTAACATGTCCTTATTATTTTGATCTATGTGACTAACGAGGCGGATTTTGTTACCAACCAGGTTAACTCTTTGTGTTTTTTTTAAGTGGTAAAAGTATGTGAATGATTACTAATAAGCTATTCGAGAAGTATCAAAAAGATATTATGTTCAATTGTGTAGGATATCTTTGACTAAACATGCTCAAGAGCATCAAACTAGGAGTGATCAACCTAAATGATGAAACATGAGAAGAAGCAAGATTAACATCATAATTGAGCAAGATGAAAATTCCAAGTTGCAAAGGAAAATCATCTCTCATGTTAAAAGAACATTCAACAATCATCAAGTCTACTTCTTGAATACATTGCTAATCTCACATTCAAATACTTGTACAAGAAGGAAAGTGGTAAAAAATGTTTTGGTATTATTTGTGTTTCGTGGCACGTGTTGCATTCACTTCAACTTTTGTTTGAAAGTTTTTCGTGGAATGCTTGTGCATACTCCGTCTTATGTACGGTGAGATAATATCGTTTCAAGCCTATTTCTTGTTATGTATGTAAGTGTTTCTTTGACCTATTTATTTCATAAGGATATGTGATGAACTATATGTGATGCTTGTGATATGTGTTTACGTCCAAAGATATCAAATGTGACTGTTGTTTGTTGCATTTTATGTGTTTATAGTAATCATACATAAATGTTGTCATGATTCATCTTTATCTTGAACCAAGACATACTTGTATTTTTTTTGCATATGTCAAGTAAACAATCCATAAATTTGATTATATATGTATATCTCATAAATCTACTGTTCATGAGTCATCATAAGCCTCTCAAGATCACTAAAAATCAATTGATTAAAAAATTATTGAAGATTGGAGTCTTCAGGTTGACACAAACTGGTACAGGTTAACCTGTGCAAGTCAATGTTTCAGTATAGGCGACACGTTTAATTTCAGGTCGGCTCATATCGTTTACTTTTAATTTCCAAAATTTGTTGCTTCATTATGTGCCGACCTGTAGCATGGACAGGCCGACACATACAACCTGAGGTCGACTTATAAGCAACTATTGAAACACCTATCTTCACTTCTACTCTTGTTCTTGCATGCACAAAATACCCATCATCTCAAGTCCACTCAAACCCTTAACATTTACCATTACTTGTGTTTTGTGCTTGAATCCGACATCATAAAATCTTCTTTCATCATCAAATCTTTATCATATCCCTCATTAATCCATCAATTTATTCATTTCTCTCAAAATTTACAAAAACTCACTCTATCTCATCATAATTTGAATTTCTCCATTGTTGTGAGTTTGTAGTTGTTTCTTTGTGTTAACTTGTTGCTATTGCTTATGTTTGAGTGTGTGGGTGTTGTTATACCACTCATTCTCTCACAAGTTTTATTCAAACATTTCCACAAACACCTTGTGTGCGAGTTGGTTTTTCACAAATTCAATGACCTCTAAGTCAAAGAATGCATCCAAAGGAAAAGGCAATGCTCCTCATCCACTTCTGCCTCTGAGAATCCATTTTCTTTGATTTCAAATAAGTATGAGAGAGATTTTGAGCTTAAGCTTGTGACTCGCATTGTCGTTAATCAATACATATGGAAGAAGAAGAAGATAGAAGATTTAGCTCTACCAGAAGTAATGACTCTTGTTGAGCATTAAAACATATACTATTTTCTTCAATTGGCTCAAGATTACAATGAGGATCTTATTCGCGTGTTCTATTCCGGGCTACATGAATAAGAGGGTGCAAGCTTCAAATTTTCTATAGGTAAAAAAGTGTATCATTTCACAAATGAGTTATTGAGCACTCTATTCGGTATTACTGTTAGTGATCCTGAAATTGATGAAGAGTTTGATGAAGAAGAAACTGATAAAGTGGTAACCGATTTTGATAAGCATAAATATTTCAATTGGAATGTTCACTTAAATGAAATGCTTAAGGTTCCTTGAGCTGTAAACTATTATGAACCAATTGCCAGAGGTCAATTAAATATGATACCTCAAATACTATTGTGGATTGTGTCTCATGTCTTGCGTCCGAAAATGGTGGATTTTCAAGAGTCGATTTTGCAAAAATTCATCTTGTGTATATTTTGCTGCACAATGTCACAATAAGCTGGCCACACTACTTTGTTGATTGTATGCTTTCTGTTCGTTCCTATAACAAAGGTACCTCTTTATGTTATCCTTCCATGATTGCAAGAATTTTAAAGCATTTCAAGATTGGTGTGGCAAATGTCATCTACAAATCACCGAATTCATCTCATGAGTTCTCACACACACTCTCACCAACATGAACTATTTCTGGGATATCGAGCATCGAGCATACTATCTCCGTAAGAATGGTAGGAAAATTTTCAACTTCGATGATCCAAATGTGGTTGTCTATGAAGCTGAAGAAAATTAGATGGAAAATGAGAATCCTGATGAGAATCCTCATGGTGCTCAAGATGGCGATGCAACTATGCTGGACCTAGTGACACTACTGCTATTATTACCATGTTGCAAAATATGCAGGTTCAACAAGATGATATATGTGATACACAATCGGAAGAGCTACGTCCCATGATGGAGAACATGGCCACTCAGGATGTCGATTTCCATTCCTCTGCTGCTTACACGACAGAAAGCTTTGTATCCTTGGGCAACACTATTAATGAAAATCACACTGCTGAGATGGATAGGTTGAATCACATCATTCATACCCAGGAAAAAAATGGATATCATTATGAGAGCTTCTACCGCGAGCTATTTGAGCTAGGTACATTCAACGCAAGACCAAGGCCAAGAGGACGCGGAAGGCATTGACTAGGGTTATGATATGGTGTTTTATGGTTTCTTTTTCTCTTTTGGTTGTGTCCTTTAAGTTTCGTCTGTTTGCATTTCTTAATTATGGTTGTTTGCTAGTAAGTTCTTGGTTGTTAAAAAAATATCTTAAGCATTTACTTTGTTGTACTAAGTGTTGACTTGGTTGTGGCCTTTAAGTTTCATCTGTTTGCATTTCTTAATTATGGTTGTTTGCTTGTCAGTTCTTGATTGTTAAAACAATATCTTAAGCATTTACTTTGTTGTACTAAGTGTTGACTTGTGTATTTTATTTAGATATGAGTGTTGTTATTTATTATGCTTATGCCATTTACATATGTGTTGTATGTGAGTGCATCTCATTTCTTTGCAATTGCCTTTGTGTCGTATTTCATATTTGCGTAATGAGCATGTGCTTGATGCTTCTAACAGATTTTTTTTCTCTTTTTGATGTTGTCAAATGGGGCGAAGAAAATGAAGATGAAAATGCATACATTTAGGGGGAGCTATCAAGGACAATGCATAAATTCAGGGGGAGTTGTTCCGTGTACCAAAGATGAGTGCAACGGGCTACGACTGCATCATTTAACTTTTGCCATCATAAAAAAGGGGGAGTATGTGAGTGCTAACTGTGAATTCTACCGGGTTTGAATGATGTCAAACAAGGAATAAGGTAGTTTATTGTAGTGCTCTTGTATATTGGACGGTGTCAACCTAAATTTAGATGTTCATCTGTCCCCTTAGCCTTAGGATGCATAAAAAGAGTCTTTGAACAAGTTTGATAGGTCTTAGGCATGTTATGAACATAAAAAATCAAGCTTGTGTGTCAAAATAACAGCATTATTAATTTGTGAAATAGCATGGGAGATATCATTTAAATAAATAGAGCAACAATAATTTTTTATTATAAGTGAAAAACTAAACTTATGCAAATAAGAAACAAAAATAATATTTTTTTTCTAATTGCAGATACCTAATTTCAATTCTCTAATTGAATCAGTAAACCACTACGTAAAGTTAATACATAAGTTTCCATGGCTAAAGCAATAACCTTTTCTCCATTTTCAAATTTTAGATCAACTTCACATTTTTCCAATTCTTTACTCCTTTTTATCTCCACACATTAGTGCAAATATGAGAAGCACATTAGGTAAGCAATACTCATGATGCAAAAGTAGATAAATTTATTTCTATAAAAAATACCTCAACTTGAAGTCTCTACTCCATTCTTATTTTCTTCAAAGAACTACGGGAAGTTCCTCTTACAATGCCAGGTCTTACTGCAGTGGAAGCAAGTGTCGTCCTAAGCTAAACAGCCACTAGGTTTCAAAGCACGAGTTGTAGGTTTGGGCTTGGTAACTTCCTCACCTTTCCCTTTACCACCTTGCTAGTTGGGAATTTTGTTCCACTTGTAGAAATTTCCATTATTGACCGTGAGAATAATCTTCCCTTTTGATTTTATATTGTGCTCAACAGTTCTCAATATACTAAACAACTCTGATAGAGTTTTGTCCATATTGAAATTTTGCTCCTGAGGGGGCAGGTGTTGGATACAGTGTTGGGACAACTTACCCAAGTCGTTAAACCAGTAAGACAATAATATAACATCAAAAACACAATGAAGAAACCAATAAAATAACATAAGATATTGGTAACCCAGTTCGCTGCAAACAACACCTACGTGTGGAGGGCACTCTACCCAAGAAATGAATTCACTACTTCAAATTAGTACAATTAGTCTTATAGGAACATCAACCCCATGATGTTCAATGCCTCTTCCTAATCCTAGTGACTTTCTATTTAAGAATTCTCCTAAATATGAGAAGCATTCTCACTTTCTCTCAATCATTATCCCATAATGATTAACTTTAATAACAACTCTATTGATTGTTGAATTTATAACTCAACTAAGATAAGCCAATAACTATGCCAAGTTACTGAAACATAGAGTGGTGTATACAAATAGATCCAACACTAATCCTTATGATAACATTAGCTTGAAATACAATAAACAACAGACTAAAAAGCCTTAGACACAAAGAACTTAATCTTGTGCACAAAACCATTGTCAAACATGAGAACTGAGTCTCCTTATTGTTGCGCAGCAAAAAAATACAAAGTCGCCACCAAAATTTATTCATTCTATAAGAAAAGGAAAATATCAATAAAACTCCTAATGTAAAAAAGAAAATGACCATCGCAAACAAATTCGGTTTCGGGAGTCGATTATGCAAGGGGAAGGTATTAATATCCCTCACATCCGTTGTACTTAATGGAAACTATTTTGATTATTTTACACGAAAGGGTGTTATTATCTAAAGGTTATAGCTATTGGTTTTAATTAAGGGAAAAATAAGTTTTAAATTAATGTGCTCGCCAAGATTTCGAAATTCTGAGCCTACGTATTCCCATAGTGCAATGAGAAAATCAGAGCTCCATAGTTCATAGGGTAGAAAATAAATGTTTGTTGATTATTTTTATTGAATGATATTAACGTTCGCGTTCTGGCAAATAAACATTGCATATATACTTGTGGGTGGGAGGTTTAAGTGTTGTTTGTATTGTGGTAGAACAGAAATAACATGGCCTTTATGAAAAGCTTTTGAATGAACTAAGGTGGAAAAATTGAATTTGATTGGTTGTGATTGATTTTAGTTCGAATAGGGATATTCAGACAGGGAGCTCTACAACAGTGTCTAAATATTTGGGGAGAGAGAATCTACATCATTATCCTTTTTCTTCCTTTAATTGTGAAAATTACCTTTATTTGAAAAAGGAGGAGGATGTAGATTCTCTCTCCCCAAATGTTTAGACATTGTTGTAGAGCTCCCTGTCTGAATAACTACGTCATTCGTCTTGTTATTCATAATAAGGGTAGCAATACACCCTCTTATTCCTTCTCCGTTTTTTAAGGCTCATGGCGCACAATTCGCATTGTATTTTTTTAAGTATTTTTTGGTTTATTTGCAAAAATGGTTTTTAGTCTTTTTGTGACACAAGGGAAAAGACACGATTATTGCTAAGGATTAGATGAAATACTAAGATAATTGCAAGTTCATTTTATGCAATACTAAAAGGATATAAAAATCATGTAATTTCACCTAAAATTTGCCCTTATATTCAAAATCTAGCTTGCTAGCCAAAAGGATTAATCAAAGCTAATATCCTAAGGGTTCATGTAATTGTCTACCTATTTTCTAGGATTTTGATCATGTAATTAATTAATTAAAAGGATTAACTAAATAATATCCTAAAGTCATTAATTTAATTAATTGATCAAATAGAATTTAATTAATTAATCAAATCAAGACAATAGAGGATCATGCAAGATTTAGGTCAAACAATTCATTAAGAAGAAATTATTCAAGCAACCTATCATGAACTATGAATTGAAGACAAAGGAAATGAAAAATCAAGATTAATGCAATTAACCCAAATTTCCTAATTAATTCTAATCTAATCCTAATTAGGAAAATTTAATCCTAAAAATTATTAAAATTAAACTTAATTACCATTTGAAATCATTTTTGCGTATTAGAAAAGAAAAGATTAAAAAATTAATAATGAGTTTTCTAAGAAATAAAATAATATGCTACCTGGGGGTGCAAATTTGAAAATGGGTGTGAAGAGAGTAATTAGGGCGCTAAGCCCATGGATGCATGGCCCAAGTTCATTTTGTTATTGTTTTTTTATTTCAGAGAGGCGGTGTATGGACCCAGAAGGGTGTTTGGATAGAAATGGGGCCATTGGGCCAAAGTACACCCAGCCCAGGACCTGAATTGAAGGAGGGATATGGCTGAGTCTTTTATTCAGTCACAACTTCCTTCATCCTTCTCTCTCCCATCCCTTATGTTATATGCCTTTCACCAGAAATTGCTTTCGTCGCGCCAAAAATCGCCTCCGGCGGTGGTGGAGCACAGAATGTAACCAAATCACCACTACCAACCTCGTCTCCTGACCCTCTATCCATCCTCATCCTTTAATCAAACCAAAACTAATCCTAATACATGAAATCTAATCCTAACATAAACCTTATAAAACTTTAAACTCAAATTGAATTGTAATAGAGCGTGGAATCAAGCTATTGGCTTAGGGCTTCTGTTCAGCACATCATACACAACAACATGGTAACACAAATGAAGCAGAAAGATGGATAATTAAAGGTACTCGAAGACCTAACTACAGAGATGAGGTTTTCTCCGGTGAGTGTTGAAAAGCTTGAAGAGGATGATCAAGAAACCAAGAGAAACAAGGCCAAATGTTCAGGTACTAGTATTTTCTCCAAATCTCTGCTTTTTGATCCAATCTCCTTCTCCTACCCCTTTCTTTGAACTTGTTGTTGGTGTTGAAATGTTGTTGAATATAAGTAGAATATAGTAAAGATTAAGGTGATGAGATTAGGAATTAGGATTAATGAAAAACATAATTAGAGTTTTGTTGTGGTCTTGATGATGATTGAACTAATTTGGGTTGTGGGTGACGGCTATGCTTCACCTTATTCAGAGCTTGATTGATAGCTTTGAAGAGGTTGGTTGAGGAAGCTTTGAGTGAATTTTTGGGAGAGTTTTGGGCATAGTAACACTAGGGTTGATGTGACTTCCTTGTGAAGAAACTGTGCCAAGTTTATATAGAATGAGAGGTGATATTTTAGGAGGGAAAGTTAGTTATAGAGGTTAGAATTGATTGAATTCTAGCCTCTGGATAGTGATCCTAGGCTTGAATTAATCAAGGGTGGAGAATAGATGATGAGAAGTTAAATTGTGCGTTAGTTGGAGTGTGAGAAAATTGAGAGGAATGTGTTTCTTTTGTGCTGATTTTAGTTGAAAAAATGAATTAGGAGTGTGTTAGTTTCATAGATTGAAAGTTAGTTAGATTTAAGAAATAAGTGTGGCGGGAAAATTGAATGCAGTGGCTGTAGCAGAAAAAATCGTGAGTGTAAGCTATTGATTAACTTAACTCATCAAGCAAGAGTTGCCACCACACTTTTATTTCATCCAAAAAGGAAAGGAAAAAGAGCGAACAAAACCTAAACAAGTTCTAAGACAAGAACAAACAGAGAATGGGTAAGGGGGTTGGTTACGCTAAGGGAAGGTGTTAGTACCCAAAACATCTATAGTACTCTATTGGAGCCCTTTGATCTATTTACACTTTTTGGTTTGAAAAGGTTTGTTTAAAAAGAGATTGAGGAGATGAGAAGAGAAATATTTTTTTATATTTTTTGAGTTTGGAGAGACTTATCGCCTCATGCCTACGTACCCACAAAGTGCAATATAGGATCAAAACCTCGTAGTTCGTGGTACAAATAACAAAATTCGTTTGTTATGATTGATTTTAAAAGTAAAGACAAGTCGTCATTTCCTAGCGAATAATTCCGCTTAAAGAGATGACTCATGTCTAAACTTATGAAAAAGTTTTAAAAGAAAAAGTGCATAAGGCACAAAAAAAGTTTGAATATTTTTTATGTATTTTTGAAAAGAGTCAAAGTATGATTAATATTGGTTGACATTTATTAAAGAAAAAAGGTTTGGAAAAGAACTTGACAAAAGTCAAGGTTTATTGTAAAAGATGTTCAAGTTTTTGAAAACAAGAAGGTTTTGAAAAAGGAGAGGATGTTTTGAAAATTGAAGAATGGGTGGAGAAGAAGTGACTATCCTAAAGCAAAAAGATAAAAACTAAGGATAAGAACGGTCTAACCACACAAGCAAGCTCCAAAGCATAAGCATTCTTCCTTTAGATTAGGCCTTGAATAAGATAGGTCTTCAAAAGAGAACTTCAAGTATCCAAAATCCAAGGTTTTCTATCACAAACTTCCAAGCATAGGTTAAAGTCCTAGTTCTAAGTCCATGTCCAATGCAAAGGATAGTAACCATAGTCCACCGTTAAGAGAACAAGTTTTTTAGGGATTTAATCCTTTATTAATGTTTTTGGGTCCAAATGGACAAAGGAAAAATGGCGAAAACATAAACAAATAATATGATATGATATGATAACATAAAGCATAAAAAAAGAAAATAAAGAGAGATAGGGGGTGAGAAGGAAGCATAAACATAGCACAATTAATATAGCAATGTAGAGCAATGGTGATCCAAAATGCGAGAACAAGTTTTTGTTGCTTTTCGGAAATGCTCGACTAAACATCCATGAGAATGAAAACATGGTCTCATACATTACCATGGGGAGGGCTCCAACTCAGATAAAATCAACGAGTATGCCAACTAACCCCCACGGGTAACAAGAGAAAGCCAATTTAATTCAAACTACGGCACAAACGAGTAGGAGACTGATAATTCACTTACAAAATGCAACAATTTTCTGATTTCGGGTCAATTTAGCATTATGTTAAGCAATCGTAATCGGGTTTATGTAGAAACCACAACTATTTGAGGCTGGTCAATAACAATGTTAGTGCTAATGCATGCTAGAGAAGTGATATGTAGATCACTCTCCGAAAGCAATACCGCACGAAAAGAAAAGAGGTAACAATCTCATCTTCATCAAGAACTTAAAATAAGTTCCAATGATATCGAAGATTTTCATTGATCAAAGGAAAATGAGAAATAGATGAAGAAATACCAAATTGAACCACACAAAGATGTGATCCAAGGCAAAGAACAAAAGGAAAGGGAAGAAAAAAGGAGCCAAAATAGTCCCCAAAACAAGCCAAAAACACATTCTGGACACTGGGTAATCGATTACCACTGTTAAAAAGGCAGATCCAGGCGCAGAAACAGGGTGTTAATCGATTACCACCAGGAGGCTAATCGATTACACCTTCTAAAACAACATAAAATTAGTTTAAAAATGCAAAATCCTTGTTCAATCATTTCTTCAAACACCTCATGATCAAGGATGTAATTGTGCACAAAAATTCAAGTAAAACAACAGCAAATAACACCAATGGAAGACAAATTGCAAGATCTAAAGATCAAGCAACAAGAATCAACAATAGATCACATTGTGGAGGATAAATCAAGAACAACAATGGTGGATCAAGAGTTTACCACTTCCAAATCTGAAATTGCTTCAAATCAAATTCAAGAACCACACTCTAAAGCCTTGATCTATAGAAATTGATGATAAAAAAGTGAATGGATGAAGGTTTAGTAAGTTCTAATGATGAACTTACTAACTTTTAATGGAAGAAAGAGCTTTAGTGAATTTGGTAGTTGGAGAAAATTGAGAGAGTCAAGAAGAAACTTGACAAGGTGAATTTGGCTATCAAAAGCTTGAAGAATGAATGAAATGAGGCCTCTATTTATAGGATTTAGGCTTGGAAATTTTGGTGGCTTGGAGTTTGGTTTGGAACCAAAATTAAGCTTGGAATTTGAATTTGGAGGCAAAATCAAGATCAAGTGGTGATTAATGAGGGTGTATGGTGGGACTTAATTGTGATTATGTAGGTGAATTATTTGGAAGTGATCTAGAATATTCTCAAATGATGAAATTGGTGCCAAATGCTGCTGAATTTGAATTTGGCACATTTTCACAAAAAAACGTACTGGTTAATCGATTACCCTAATGCTGGTAATCGATTAACACAATGAAAATTTGTGAAAATTTTTCCTTTTGATGTGTTGTCTTGGCTCTAGCTCGATTCTTTTGACTTGTCAAAGAAGGCATGAAAATAAACACATGAACCTTGGAGTCTCTTGAATAATAGTCAATTAATTCTCAGAAACACTTGATTAGATGATTTTGAATTGTTCACATATCAACTTTGACTTTATTCAGATGAATTTCATTCGAGTTAAGGAACTGTTATTTGATATCCTTAATCCAAATCCTTCCTGAAAAAGTTAGTAAAATAGGAAACAAACATATTGTTGGTTTTTGATTAAATATTAGTAAACATAATGAAATAATGGCAAATAAGAAATACGCAGATGCTCAGTGATCCCTGCAAGGCATAAACCCAAAGAAGAGAGGTAGAGGAACAAAAGCATGATCTTGTTTGTGATGCAAATGAGACGTGGGAAATATTAGGGGTAAAAATTAGGGTACAACAGGGGCAATTTGGTAACTATATAGGGCCACGTGGCAGTTTAGGCAGTTAGGAACTTGTTTCCAATTTGTTAGATGTTTATAGTTGGTTTTGATGTTTGTTAGGTTTAAGTGCAATACCCCTGAGTTTTCATCTCCAAATTTAGTTCCTTCCTACACTTGAATACCTTAACATGCATTAAAACAGATTACTTGCTTTTTCCATATATTTTGTTCTTTGGATTTAATCATGTTCTTGAACTGTGACTGTATGGTTGGATTTGAAATGGAATAACCATATTATGTAGGTTATGTGTTTGAATTCCAATGATTGCATATGGCACATGGTTGATATTGCAAGGTCTAATTTATGTTCAAGCGTTGGATGTACCTTGCAGGTTTGAGTTAGGGATTCCTTGTGAAGGTTCATGGCTTTCCCCATGGTATCTTCCCTGTATACAATGATGATGATGATTATGTGCATGAGTAAGTTGAAGACCTTGAGTTGTAGACCATCTTGGTTCAGTGTGTATGATCTTAATTTAGTTTGTATGTCAGCCATTGTTGCCAATTGCCAAATGAATCAAATTGTTTAACGCTTAACATAGTAGGTTAATTTGTGTCAATAGTGATATGAATCAATTCAAATAGGCAAGCTGTTAGATGTTAGAAGTACTATCAGTTAAGTTGGAAACTAAATGTTAACTTTTTGGACTTTTTATTGCATTGTTGTTTTTTATTTTCTTTTGGACTTGGCAAAGGGCAATGTGTTATGAGGTGGAATTTTTGGGAATCATCCATTGCTTTCCTTGCGTATCATTGGAATCGCAGGTCTGACTTTGACATTATGGATAAGACATATTTCATGTTATTGTATGCACATGGAAACATTGACATGATAATGATGTAATTCGTGTTTGGAGATGTATGTGATGTGGCTATGGATAATTTGAACTAAACTATGCCTTGTGGAATTGGTTTTGTTGCATAAGTGTACTTGATATGTATCTGTTATATGATGCTAATGTTGTTTTGATGTTTGTATGGTCTGGCGCAGGCGTGGGCATGAAAGATTGGATGGTTTGTCATGCCAAAGTACAATGCCATACATGGAGATTTTGAACACATGAAGGCCATGGCATGATGCAATTGATTGAAGATGAATGAATACATTTGAAGATGGCTTGGAAATAGATTTAGGGTCAACTTAGGGTTAGGTTTAACCTTGGTCAACTGTTTGACCAAAAGTTAACATTTCACCAAAAGTCAATTGTAAGTCAAATTTAGATTTTTGTCATGTATTTTTGTAATAGTCTTGTTCTTGTATGGAATGTTAACTTGTAATGATGACTTCCCTTTTAAATAATGCAAAAGATTTCCTTCCACTTTTGAATTCAAAACTTGATTTTTGAATGTTTTGAATCTTGAATTTAAAATTCTCTTTCAATGCTTTAATCATGTGAGAATCAAAATCCAATTGAAATAATAATGTATTTAAGGGAAAGTAGTAATGGACAAATCAACATAACTTGGTCAACAAAAAAGTCAATTTTCCATAGTTGACTTTGACCAAAACTCAACTGAAGCACATTCTTTCTTCTTTTCCATGTAATAATCCCAAATGACTTTATCCATAAGTAAGCACAACAAAACCCTAGTCCATGAGGCCAATAACATCTACTTAAGTTCACAATATCTTATTCCATAAGTAACAATAAGAGCACTAATCATAATCATCTGATCAAATTGCCAATATCCCAAATGTTAAGACAAATCAGTTGAAATCATGAACCTCTTGAACCAATGATGTTACCCTTTGAAAATGAATGATGTTTGAATGGCTCCTAAATGTATGATCAATAGGCAGATGTATGCAAATGATCAAGGTCACAAGTTAAATGAATTTAATGAAAGGGTAGGGAAAATTTGGGGCATGATACTTATATAGCAATGCCTTTTGGGCTTTCTCTCCTTGGATATCTGAATTAAATTCATCAAAAATAATAGCTAAATTAATTGGATTTGATTCGCTCCTTAAATATCTCTAAAAAAAGATATGATTTGTTATATTTCAAACTCAAATTTAAATCTTCATTTAAATTTGATTTAATCTTCAACAATTGTCAAACAAATCAAACAAACATCAGAGCATACATCAGCAGTAGAAGCACATATCAGTAGCATAGTAGTTGCTGCACATCAGTTAGTTGACACACAGAGATGTTCCCATAAACAGTAAACATGCTATCATTCATGATAGGTTAGTCATGCATGCACACACAATTAGTAGTCAGTAGTCAAAGGTCATAAGCTACTACAAACACAAAGATATCATCACACAAGGTTGATGGCCAGATGCCATGAAAGATGCTTTAGCATGTGTGCACACAGAAATCCAATCACATCAGTTAGTACCAATCATACCAGTCAGTACTAATCACCTTAAAATATATCAGGTCAGTAGTAGATCCTCATACAACATACAGTCAGTAGTCAAGTGAGTAGTTACGCCACTCTAATACATACACATTTACTCCCTATTTTCCCATAATTTGGTAAAGGCATTCCTCAGAAAGTCAGTCAATCAGCTCAAAGGTTAGTATATTAGCACATACACACATTAGACCATGAGTATTCAAATTTCAACAATTATTCGGACATATGTTGAGCACGATGCTAAAACATCAAACAAAGTTTTTGGCAACAAAGCCATTACAGACCCAATTAAAAAAATATGCCTAAATACAAGGGCCAAACAAACTAAGAAAAAACACTTGGAATCAATCCATCATACCCTTTTAGATTGTATCTTCAATCCATCCTCTTGAATTCATGAAGGTAATCCAATCTTCATCAGCATCCGAGTCACTCTCTTGCACATGTTCCTTTTCCACAGTTTTCATTTGTGTATTCTTAGTCACAAATGTTATAGTAGATGGTACACCATGGGTATCCATAACTTTTTGCAGAAGAACTAGAATCAAATCCTTTGTCTTATTTTTATCCACCTCAAAAAACTATCAATAGCCTTACTGATACTAGTTCTCTTGTTGCAAGAGCGCATCTTTGAATTCTCAGAATTTTGACTCATGATGAACAAACTGAGCACTCGAGGGATAAGATACATACACACACACACACACACACACACACACACGCACACACACACACACACACACACATACACACACACACACACACACATATATATATATATATATATATATATATATATATATATATATATATATATATATAGAGAGAGAGAGAGAGAGAGAGAGAGAGAAATTTTCTAAGATCAAGATAAGAATAATTGAAGGTTATTCTTGCTTTTAATGAAGGACCAGATAAATAGAGAGTTTGAATAATGTAAAATCAGCCTTATTTCATGTGCACCATATAGAATAGGAGAGAGATACATTCTTGGTCTCTTTGCACGTCCCCCAAGCTTTGATTGCTATAGGCTGTCACATATGCCAACACCAAGTGCACCTCTTAACTTTTCAAATAGGATTGCATCTAATGCCTTAGTGAAAATATCAGCTAACCATATTTAATTTTCCACATGTCCAAGAGCTACAATTTTATCTTCAACAAGCTCCCTAATAAAGTGATGCGAATGTCAATGTGCTCGGTAATACTATGTTGAACAAGATTCTTAGAAATATTGATAGCACTCAAGTTGTTAAAGAATAATGTCATGATATCTTGTACCATATTGTAATCCTTCAACTTTTGTTTCATCCAGAGAAATTGAGTACAATTGCTTCCTGCAACAATATATTTAGCTTTAGCAATAGATAATGAGAATTATGCTTCATGCAGAACCAAGATATTAAGTTGTTTCCAAGGAAGAAACATCCACCAGATGTGTTATTTCCATCATTTACACTTAGAGCTCAACCATCATCACAATACCCTACCAGTATTGGGTTAGTGTTATGTGAGTAGAGAATACCATAGTCACATGTGCTATTGATATAACTCAAGATTCTCTTCACTTGAAAAAGATGCTTGTCTTGGGTTTTACTTGATATCTAGCACACACACCTATAAAAAAAAGTGATGTCAGGTATGCTTACTGTGAGGTAAAGCAGACTTCCAATTATGCTTCTGTATATGCTTTGATCTACATCAACTCCATTATCATCTTTGGTCACTTTCACATGAGTAGCAATAAGATTTCTTTTGTGGCTAGCATTATCAAGGCCAGACTTCTTCACTATACTCTTAGCATACTTAATTTGAGATAAAAAAATGTTGTTTTCCATTTGCTTAACTTGAAGTCCAAGAAAATAAGTGACCTCTCCTACAAGACCCATATCAAATTCAGATTTCATTAGTTGGACAAAATGTTCCACCATTGAGTCTGACATCCCACCAAATACAATGTCATTAACATAAATATGCGCTACCATGAGTTTTCCTCCATATATCTTCACAAATAGAGTTTTGTCTATTCTTCCTCCTTTATAGCATTTGTTAACCAGAAACTCTGTTAAACTTTCATACCATACTCTTGGAGCTTTTTTAGACCATAAAGGGATTTCTTTAACTTGTACACATGGTGTGGAAAACTTGGATCAATGAACCTCTTTGGTTGCTCTACATAGGCTTCTTCATTAAGATAACCATTCAGGAAAGCAACTTTTACATCCATTTGATACAATATGAATTTCATCATGCATAAAATTTCTAGTAGAATCTAATGGACTCAAGACTAAAAACTGGAGCAAAAGTCTCATCAAAATCCACTCCTTCTTTTTTAGTGTACCGTTGAGCCACTAACTTGCCCTGTTTCTTATCATATTATCACTTTCATCAGATTTGTTCTTGAAAATCCACTTGGTACCAATGACATTCATGTCTTCAAGTCTAGGAACTAAGTCTCATACTTTATTTCTTCTAAATTGACATAGTTCATCTTGCATTATATTTATCCAGAATTCATCAGTTAAAGATTCTTGGAAATTCTTAGGTTCAATCTTGGACGTGAAATAAGAGTTGGAAATAATATTTTTGGGTCTGTGATGACTCCTTCATTCATATTTCCTATGAATTTATCAATAGGACGATTTTTCTATATTTTGGTGAATGGTCCTTTATTGATAGTGATTTCTTCATAATTTGTACTTTAAGTCTCAATGTTAGACCCCTTGACTGGGACATCTGCATATTGAGGGGAAATATCATCTTCATCCTTAGCAACACATTTCTCTTCAGGATTATCATTAACAACAAACATTTATGGATTCCATCATTGTCTTAGTATGAGTTATCTAGACCCTGTAAGCCCTGTTATTGATAGATTATCCAAGGAATATCCCTTCTTCATTCTTTGGATCCATCTTTCTCCTTTGTTCACGATCTACTAAGATGTAAAACTCATACAAAGCTCATACAAGGAAGTATTTAACATTTGGTTTTCTACCTTTCCAAAGCTCATACAATGTAGCATTGGTTCCAAATCTGATAGTCACTCGATTATGAATATAGTAAGCAGTGTTCATGGCTTCAACCCAAAAATGATAAGCCATATTTTTGGCATGCAACATGACTCTGGAAGCTTCTTAGAATGTTTTATTCTTGCGTTCTACCACTCCATTTTGATTAGGTGTGATAGGTGCTGAGAATTTGTGACCGATCCATTCAGCAGAGAAAAATTATGAGAACTCGGAGTTCTCAAACTCCTTACCGTGGTTAATTCATCTCTTTACAATATCACTTCCCTTCTCCTTTTGGATACAAAGGCATAATTATATGAACACATCAAAAGTATTAGATTTTTCTCTAATGAAGTTAACTAAGGTATATCTTGAAAATTCATTCACATATACAAAAACATATCTCTTTCCAAATATAACAATTATCTTTTGACCTTAACCCCTTCATGAGAACTTCTTGATCTTTGCTGGTGACAATACATTCAAATTTGATGAAGTTTACATATAGGCCTTGATCATACAATTGACTTATGCTAATCAAGTTAGCTGTTAACCCTTCTACGAGCAACACATCATTAAGACAAGGAAGACCGTGACTAACCATTATGCACTTGCTCTTTATTCTTCCCTTTTCTCCATCACCAAAAGCGACATAACTATTTGAGTAGGATTTCAACTTCTCAATATATGTCTTTTCTCCAATCATGTGCGTGGAACACTCACTATCAAAATACTAATATTCTCTTAAGGAAACTCTTTACAGCTGCTTTGAGTTTCCACTCCTTCTTTTGCTTCAACATTTTTTCCACCTTTTCTCTTCAATATGGGTTGAATATAAGACTGAGGGTAACTATATACTATGTAACAATAAGGCCTTATATGTTCAAGTCTACCACAGTGGTGACATCTCTTTGTAGAGTTCTTGTAACCTCTGTGTTAAGGGTACACATGTCGAGCACGATGCCGAGACATGTGGTTCAACATCTCAAACTCAGCCTTCTTCTCAGGAAGGACAAACTTCTTAGAGGGAATTTTACTCTTTGTGTTCATGTTAGATTCAAAACCTATTCCCTTCAGATTTCTGGACATCTTTACAACTTCCAATATCTCATCTAGCATATCTGGACCATTATTTAACATATGCATAAATTTTCTCATATTTTCAAGTTTGGAATTTAGAAAATCTACTTCTTTTTCTAAACCTATGATGGTTGAGACAAGCTTCTCCTTTTCCTTCTAAAACACACTTATGGTTTTCTTCTAATTCTCCAAGTTAGGCAAGATTCCTCCCACTTTCTGTACAAGAGTCTATATATTTTATCTAGCTCTTCTTTAATCATGTCTTCACCATTAAACACACACTCAGATTTAAATTTTCTAGTGAAAGCCATTAGAGAATTAGCAGTTTCACTATCAGAATCAGAATCAGTCCAAGTAATAGATAATCCCTTTTTTTTTGCTTCTTGAGAAAAGTAGGCAACTCAACCTTGATATGACCAAATCCTTCACATTCAAAACATTTAACTCCATTGTCTTTGCCTTCTTATATGCCATTACTCTAGGGACCAATGTCATACCTGATGTCTTGCACATTTGTCCTCCATTTTCTGTCCAGCTTCTTCAAAGCTTTGTTGAACATTCTTCCAACAAAAGATATAACATCTGAAAATTTTTCTTCAATATCCTTATCACATTTATCTTCATTCTCTTGAGTGTTACATACAAAAGTTACCCCTTTGTTCTTCTTTTTTTGATCTTCCATTTATAGAAAATTCAAAGGTATGAAGAGAGCCAATGAGTTAATAAACCTTCAATGTGCTCAAGTCTTGGGCTTCTTCAATATTTGTTACCTTCATGTCAAACGTCTGAGGCAAGGATCTGAAGATCTTTCTAACCATCTTTTCTCCTAACATCTTTTCTCCCAAAGAAAAAGAACTATTGGCTATATCATCCAGACGAATGTTGAATTCATATATGGATTCATCTTCCAACATCCTCAGATTTTAAAACATAGTTGTGAGAAGTTGTAGCCTTGACATCCAAACCTTGGATGTGCCTTCATACATGTGTTGATTAGCCTAAACAAGTTCTTGTCAACACGATATCATATATCATGAAGGTGAGAAAAATACATAATAAAGGGGGGGGGGGGGGGGGTTGAATTGTGTTTTCTGTTTCTCAACTTTGCCTCTGATCAGAGTTCAAAATCTAAACTGATGCTCAAATCCTGATTAATACGTTGCAGCTGAATGTTAATAGAAGTAAATAAATAGATAAAGAACACATAGATTTATCCTGTTTCCTCCCAAACTGTGACTTGTCCAGTCCCCTTGCAGCATAAGAGATTTTTCACTATAATCAAAACATGATTACAATCCCTTATGCACTTAAGCATAATACTTTTCCTTGCTCAGACCCTCACCTCGAGACTTCTTGCTTAAACCCCTCAGGTCCAAGACTTCCTTCTTAGATCGCAACGTAAGACTTTCCTGCCTAGATTCCACGAATCCAAGACTTCTGTGCTCAAGCCCCTCAAGCTCAAGACTTCCTTGCTTAGACCCTCAAGTCCAAGACTTTCTTGCTTAGACCACAACCTAAGACTTCCTTGATTAGGTTCCATGAACCCAAGACTTCCTACTCAAGCCCCTCAGGCTCAAGACTTCCTTTATCATACCGTAGCCTAAGACTTCCTTTCTCAGGTTCCAAGGAGCCAAAACTTCTACTCATACCCCAAGTACAAGATTTCTGCTCAGACTCACAGTCCAAGACTTCCTTGCTTAACCAACAACTGATAAAGGCTTTCAATTATCTAGCACATAGCAGGAGACTTACTTGGCTTAAGCTTCTTAAGGCTTTGTACAAAGCCTTAAGAAATCTTAAGGCTTTGTACAATTTACAACATATAACAAAATTTTTGCATACTTGATTGTGTTGCTTATTGTTGAGGATCTTATAAATCTTAAGTGCTAAAGGTCTTTGTTATGGTGATTACCCTGTACCTATGATTTTGTATCAAGTACACCTTGTTCTCTATTCTTCTAAATAGGTTGTTTAGTAGTTTAGATAAAGTCTCTTGCTATATATATATATATATATATGTTGTTTAAGAGAATAATAAATAGGATTAAAACTAAAAAAACTTGCAACATTCTCATTGAAAGATTGGAAGCTATTACATATTATTAAAAATAAACTTTCTAGACATTTGGATTTGTCCTAAGGTATTCCCTAGGCTCATCTGACATATCTATATTGTTTAAATAATCTTCTCAATCTTCCCTTGCAAACTCAACAGCCTCCTTCCTCAGAAGATTCATGTGTTTTGACCTAGAAGTTTTATTTCTTCTTTGTGTCTCAACAAAGGTTATTGTAGAAGTATGTGCCTTTGAAGTTATCTGCTTGTTTGTA